>BTPG01000002.1:91347017-91534517 GCA_036245525.1 Semisulcospira habei
CTATAGGTATCGCGATGTAGTGAGGCTGGCCGGTGCTTTTCCTATAGGTATCGCGATGTAGTGAGGCTGGCCGGTGCTTTTCCTATAGGTGTCACGATGTAGTGAGGCTGGCCGGTGCTTTTCCTATAGGTGTCACGATGTAGTGAGGCGGGCCGGTGCCTTTCCTGTTTCTATGCACTACTTGCCATGGTCTTTCAGTCCATAACATTGACTGGGTTGAACACAAAACCGAACCACAATGATGACAAGTCCATAAAGCAATGTAGTAGCTCTGTTGTCACTGAAAAAAAAGGAGGACCTGGGTTTTGCCGAACATAACTGAATACACGGTTTATTTCTATTTGGGAGCCGCGTGTGTGATGAGAATGCAGGTAATCCTTGGGCTGCCGACAGCGTGGTTTTTTTTTTTTTTTTTGTCGCGGTGATTCCCGCAGGAAACGTCTCTCCGATTCCGAGTCTGTTGTATGGGTCTCTCAAAATTTGCAATAGACCAATCGTTAGCGTTAACATATCTCCCTTAAGAAATCGACCTGCGCCTTAAGACAATAAACGCCGTTACAGGATCATGGCCGTGAAATGATGAACGCAAACCGGGCCTTACAGATCGACGCCGTTGTCAAGGAAATTAACTCTTTCGCCGGTCAGTGGTGGCGGGTTCTGTTTCTAAGTCTTTGTTAATTTCAACGACAAGCCGGCCACAGCCGTCCGAGTGACGTGGGAAAATAGTGGTGACCCAAGAGACAGATCTCCTTGAGGTTCCGCAGTCGCGAGGGGTTAATGCAGATCTGTGTCTCTTGAAGTTCGATCGTGCTCAGTCGTTAGGGGTCAGTTTTTCCTGCAGTGAGAGGGTTAAGCGATAGAGTAAAGATGATGCTTTACGTATGGTTAGTCTACCAGTGCCATTTGCCAAGACATTAGCGACTCCCATGCGGACGTGCCGAAAGCTGCTACTCTCCTAGATCGCTAACCTACAACCTCTCGGGGCCTTTCATTGACATCTGGAGCCGCTGACTGAAAAGGTATGACAGTTCTACAGGCTGCAATGTCTAGGTCAAGTGGTTAACCCATTCAGCCCTGACGCACTACAGCAGGAGATGGGTCGACCATGATAATTCAAGGGTAGTGCCAGATTAGCTTGGAGCATGTCGGCGCCAAGCTAATCCCAGTCTGGCACTGCCCTTGAATTATCATGGTCGATCCATCTCCTGCAACTGGTGCATAGTCGTTAGATGACGCCTCCAAAATTTGGGAAATTTTAATACGTGCGTCGGGCTGAGCGTGGTAAAAGAGCAAGACCGGTCCCACCCAGGTATGCATCCGGTCACTCTGGAGTTACACAGCCAAACTTAGGTTACAAATCACGTGTAACGTGAAACGCTGCCGCGGAATTGCAAACTTTTTTCAGTCTTTCTTGTTTTTGTTATTTTTTTAACTTTCAGGATTTTTTATTTTAATTCTCACGCCTAGTGTATGAAAACACGTCGACCGTGACGAGGCTAGGAAAAACAATGTCAACATCCACAATGTGTAGTATGACCTGTGATCTTAGAACATAAGCTCCAGGCCGAAGGGTTCAGAATCACAGGCCAGCACTAACAAAGCCTGAAGACTGGTTCTATAGATTTGAGGATGTAAATATGGCGAGATATATTGAACACCACTCAGCTGCAAAAAGCACAGATCCACAGTTGCGCGGACTCATGATGATCTACGCCTCTTGCTGGAAGCACTTTGTATCCATGTTCCTTTGACGGCGAAGGATCTTTGACTTTACATTTACAGTTCGGCCTATTTCACAAACACATTCTGCATCCAACGACAGTTAAGGCGTCACCGCCCAGTAGGCTGTTAACACTATCTCGCCACGGACTGAGTTTGGTCCTGTGCCCGCCACTAAGCAAGCTGCTCCGCTACGTCTTGAGTGAGCTTAGTCCTTCGCCAGCCACTAAGCAAGGTGCTCCGCTGCAGCGGAGCACCTTGCTTAGTGGCTGGCGAAAGACTAAGCTCAATCATGCGACTGACCCTGATCAAGAAAACGACAGTGCAAAAAATACAACTAATCAAAACATTGCTCAATGTTGCAATAATTTATATTTTCAAGCTCAGTTTGTGTCCAAACACAGGCATGGCAAAGCGTCCTCTCTTGACCAACATGGCCGCTATCTTCCTGACCTTCATCCTGCTCTTCACAACTGACGTCATTACCGCCAGTGATCTGAGGACGTGTCTGTGGAAACGCCTGGCAGGTGACGTAGTGTCGGCGTCATTCGCCATCGACACCAGTCTCGTGGCGGCCACATTTAAGGCGTGTACGTCCCTGTGTTTTCAGCGCTCCGTCTGTGAGGGCTTTTGCTACAACGTCACCACTTCTAGATGTTACGTCATCAACACGGCGGCGTCCACAACGGCAACTTCTGTGCCTCTCGTCGGGGAGATGCAATGTTACGGTATATATCAGGTTACGTGCTTGCCTTCAGGGACCAATCATTTCATCGGGGAGCTGGGTGGCTCGGCGGTAGAGCGTTCGGTCCAAAAGGTCGTGGATTCAAACCCAGCTGGGGTCACAATTTGTACAGACCTCTTTTCGGTGCCCCGTCTTTGAAATCACCTTCGTGGTGGACAAAAGACATTAAGCCCTAATAGTTTAACGTTTTTATCATTTCATCGACATGTGTGTGCATTGAAGGGTTTGAATTCGGGCTCCATCTTGGCGTCCCCCACCCCCTCTTCTATTTATAGAAGAGACTTTTTAAGACGCGACGCGGTGGAGCGAATTCAAAAGAATACACACGACATCATAGGCGGGCTAGACTAAAGCTTTGACGGTGAAGTAACAAGATAAAAATTACGTCATGTCTAGTTACGCAAAACTCGCTATAGAACGTACTTTCGGGCGCGAAATGCAGTGTGTGTGTGTGCGTGTGTGTGTGTGTGTGTGTGTGTGTGTGTGTGTGTGTGTGTGTGTGTGTGTGTGTGTGTGTGTGTGTGTGTGTGTGTGCGTGTGTGTGCGTGTGTGTGTGTGTGTGTGTGTGTGTGTGTGTGTGTGTGCGCGCGCGCGCGCGCGTGTGTAAACAAGAAAATCTCCGAAGTCTGCGGACGGACAAGCTTGAAATTAGGGGAGGTGCTTCATTCAGTGAGTGCCTAGGAGCCCTTCCAAGTATTTTGACTGGATGTCACATGGAAGATTTAAATGACTGTTGATAGGACCCGACATTAGAGTCCGCTATTTTCAATATATTCACTTGCGGATTTGGATTTGGATGACTTAGTTAGCCAGCTTTGTATCTTTTGAACGTATATAAAAAATATTTATATGAAGAAATTGTTTAAAAAGTAAAAAAAACAAAAACTCGACTTTTGGAGAAAGTCAGACAGTGATACAGGTCGTGATACACGCATCTGGCCCCTTGAATGCGTTAACAGGAGAACGCCATGCTTGCTTTTTTTCTGTGTCCTTGTGTTACACTTAATTGGTTTCAGAAAGAAAAGTTGACACCTGTGTAGATGAGGAAAAAGTAGCACATAAAGAAAAAGTACGGTAATGAAACGTCTGTCTTTCTCAGCAGAAGAACCAGACCTTGTTTGTCCAAGCGTCCTCACTTCTGGGACGTGTTTGTTGTTGTGATGTACCCGCCAGCATCTCAAGGCGACCCCTTTTTGTTCTGGATGTTGTAACTGACCTGACTCTGTCCTTCAGCCCTGGCCGGACAGTGCCCGTACTCACAAGGCTACTCGCTGCGCGGATGTCGGTGTATCAAGTTCTACGACACTTTCATCAACTACTACAACGCCACGGCCAGGTGTGCTCAGGACGGCGCGCACCTGTACCACCTGAAGTCGCTGGTGGTGGACAGACAACCTTACTTTGACCTCCTCACGGCCAACGGTCAGCACACGCGCCTACTCGGCAATCTCTAAAGTAACGCATGACAACTCAATGCGCAAAAGTTCATCGGGCCCACGTCGGCCCCCGTTGGCCCGCGCACTACCGTGCGCGGGCCAAAGGGGTCCGACGTCGGCCCGATGGCATTCGCGCGCTGGGAACGTAAACGTGAAAAAAAAACCACGTAAATAAAATGGAATGATATAATATAAAATAAATACATGATTGATTGATTGTACATTGCTTAACGTCCCGACAGCAACAAGGCTTTCTCAGGACGTGCCTGCACTGCTTGTGAATAAAAAAACTAAACAGAAAATTGAATGTATGTCGCCAGCCGGTCAAATACATTAAATAAACCTACAACATGGGGCATAAATAAAGCTAAGACCATTTAGCAACACACATCCAATATCAAGAGCTACAGGCAGTGCAGACAGTAGGGAGAGTTTTAAAAAGGCAAATACAGATGAATGGACCTCGGGTAGACAGAAACACATGCCCCAGAATAGAGAGAAAAACCCACCCTGTGGGGCTGACCAGGGTGACCCTGGGAACTAAAAAATACCTAACCCCACCCAAGTCCCCCAGGGCAGACCCGGGTGGGGGTAAAATAAATACAATAGAAAAAACAAGAAATGAAGCAGTGGAGCCCCCACACGCTGCAAAAAGCTGGGAACAAACCGTGCTAGTTCAAGGGGGATGAGCTTGCCGCCTTCTAACCGCGCCAGTGACTGACAGCGCTTTGGAGAAACAAAACATTTTAAAAGGTAGAAAAGCAACAATAGTAGTTCAGTTGCTTAGTGTATGTGAACAGACACGTTGCTTACTTTATGTGGACAGACTCGTTGCTTTAGTCGCTGATGTGCATGCTTCTGGCCGAGTGCGGTTGCAAGGTTTGACAACAAAAACAAAAGAAGATAACATGGCGAACACGAAGAGCTGATCAGATCATCCATCATCCTTTTAAACCAAGGCTGCATTTTTCATATTCACGGGGTGTCATTTAACAACAATGTACCTGTTTCAGGGGACCGATCGACCATGATAATTCAAGGGTAGTGCCAGATTTGTTTGTCATATGATGGCGCCCAAGCTAAACTCGCACTACCTTTCAATTACCATGGTCGAGCCATCTCCTGCTGTAGTGCATCGCTGCTAAATGGGTTGTTAATAATAATAATAATAATAATAATTGATGATAATAATGATGATGACGACGATGATGATGATGGATGATTGATGATGATGATGATAATAATAATAATAATAATAATAAGAAGAAGAAGAAGAATAAAAACAACAACAAGACAATAATAATAATAATAATAATAATAATAATAATAATAATATTGATTATGATACTACTACTACTACTACTACTCATAACCATAATAATAAGGCAGAGTGTTTCAGTCTGTTTCCAACTTGAGCGAAGCCGGCTTCAAGCACAAGAAACATAGATCC
This sequence comes from Semisulcospira habei, assembly GCA_036245525.1. Lineage (NCBI taxonomy): Eukaryota > Metazoa > Mollusca > Gastropoda > Semisulcospiridae > Semisulcospira > Semisulcospira habei. Next base: position 91,352,368 of record BTPG01000002.1, read on the forward strand.
TAATGCGCCCAAGCAGTTGCGGGGGCTCATGAGGATCTATGCTTCTTGCTGACACCACTTTGACTCCATGATCCTGGGATGGTTCGGGCACTTTGGCATTGCATTAAGGAAGATTGCAGGAACACGGTCTGCGTCAAGTGGCCAGAGAAGGGGTCAGCTTATTCTGCCCGCCACACACCACAGCAAGATATGGCTCGACCATGATAGTTCAAGGGTGGTGGCAGAATAGCTTGGCGCCCACGGGCGCCAATCTATTATGCCACCACCCTTGAACTATCATGGTCGATCTGTCTCCTGCATTGTAATGCAGTCCTCAGAGGTTAACTCCAAAATGTGGGCATTTCGTACGGCCTTGGGAACAAGGAGTGAAAGCGATGTTGGCTATGAAAGCACCTTATTTCCTTCGGCATAGCCCAGAGCCTGTTTCCTGCTGTTCTCTCTCGTGATAAGGGGAGCTGAGTAGCTCAGTTGGTAGAGGTTCGACTCTCGTCCGAAACGTCGTGGCCGTTCGAAACCAGCTGGGGTCAAAATTTGTTCAGACCTCTTTTGGGTGCCCCGACTTTGAAATCACCTTCGTGGTGGACTAAAGACAATCAGCCCTAAACGTTTTAGCGTTCAACGTTCTCTCGTAACACGTGACAGTACATGAACTGCACCAACCACATGTTTGTTGTGGTTTTTTTTTTTTTTCAGGTTGGAACACGAATGGCAACTACTGGGTGGGTGCGGACGACCTGCTGACCAGTCGTCAGTTCAGGTGGACTGACGGTACCCCGCTACCCGCGGGTGCCAGGGAGTGGAGGGCGGGGGAACCCAACAATGTGGACGAACGCTGCGTCATCATGGCTACAAGCTTCCTGCTGGACGTGGCGTGCGGCACCAGAATGCACCCCTTCGCCTGTCAGATTGATGTTTAACCCTCCAGTCCTGAGACTTAACCACACAAAACAGATGGACCGTGATAGCGCAGTTTAGTTATTATAGCTTTACGCGTCAAAGTAAGCGACGAAGCCCCAGTGCGCAAAGCCGGCCATCCGGCCGACGTCTGCCCGATGGCCTTTGGCGCATTGCAGAGGGGTGAACCCAATTCTTTCCCCTTGTAAATGGACCAGGACAGTTTAAATCTTTCGAGACGTGTCGCATCCGGATTCGCGGCCTAAGGCCGCGAATCCGGATGCAACACGTCTGGAAAGTGTTAAGGGTATCACCAGGTTAGCTTGGTGCCCACACCGGCTGTCTCGGTCGGTTGATGCACTGATCTCTGGAACAACTAGCCCGCTAACTGCGTCAATCCCGGCCTGTGCCGCCACATTTTAATGTCATAATGATCAGAGTTGTGCACCGCACTTACACGAGCAATCTCTTTTAAATCACGACAGGTTGTGACATTCTTTTCGTAACAATTAATTACTAGGCAATTACAAATGTATCATTTTCACTTTTAAAAAGACGAACTACTTTTGAGCGCGAAAGAGCTGTGTTGCTGATGTGCGTTTAGGAAGCCGCGCCGAGTAAATGATTCTAGAAAATCGCACAATCGCATAACTAGAAAATCGCACTTCCTCCGTTGTCTGCTGCAAAGAAACTAAAAAGCTGGGCCCACGCTACCAGAATTTGCCACTAGCAATGTGTGGTAAGCAACAATTTGCCCCCTGCCACATCGGCTTCGTGGCACACGTTTCAATGTACGCGCAATGTTTTGTACTGACTGACCTGCCATTACTATATATGGAACAGCTCTCACGGCGCGCCCGGTTGAAATATTCAGAGCTGCAGGAGTCCCATATGCATGGGAACTCTCGGACAAGGTTGATCAATTTACTCACTGGAGACGTGCCGCATACGGATACGCAGCTGTTTAGCAGCGGTTTCACATGCGGCGCGTCTCCAATGAATATTACAGTCTCAAAGCCGTCGGCCGTCGCTCAGCTTCTCCGCCATTTTTTCCGGCTCGCCGGAAGATGAAGAAACGGGAAGTGGCGCTAGAACACCGCTGATTGGCTGAGAGGCGGCAACATTGCTCGAGCCTTGCCGGCTACCACAAATGAATAGACTCGGTTTGTATCGGGTCGCAATTTGTGGCGGCAATATTGTAGGCGCCCCTAATTGAGGCGGCAACATTGCCGCCACAAAATTGCGCCCGGCAATAGGTGTTTGTGGTAGCGTGGGCCAAGCTTCTAACCGGTCCTGTGCACCGCCACACACAGATATTTCAGCATTTCACGCGGTATCTCCTTCAATTTAAGATCCGGGCTGTATACATGAAAGATATCGCTGGCCGCATTTCCAGACGCCATTGTGGGTCTATTCACCTCAAACTTGTCAAAAGTGGCCACAGCTGCCGGTTGTGACAGTCTAATTATGTCGTATTTCGGTAAGCAGACAAATACGCACTGAGACTTCGTTCGCACGTTGATCCACAGATCAGCGGAGCGAATCAAGGGAGGCAACTGGTGTTGCTTGGTGTCTTGAACTATCTTTGCGCCTCCAAGGTAATCTGGTGGTACTCATAAACTACAGGGGGTGATCTGGGGTGTTTTGGAGCGTTTGTAACTTCTCTCTCTCTCTCTCCCCCCCCCCCCCCTTGTTGTTTAATATGTAGCAGAAGGTGAAAATCTTAACGCACACGCGCTCCCCACCACCACCACCACTCCCCCCCCCCCCCACCCTTTTTTATCTTATTTTAAAAAAAAAATAGATTTTCGCCCCTTCGAAGCAAAGTCGGGGAGGCCTTTTGTATCAGGGTAAAGGTCCCAAACAAAACATTGGAACTCCCCCCCCCCCCTCCCCTCGAGTTACTAACTGACCCGCCCTTGAACTATGAAGGTACACTTACTATTGTGTGTGTATAATGTGTAGCGAGTGGTAACGTGAAGTTTGGAAACGGATGTATTTTTTCCGTCAAATGTTAAATCTTGGTAAATAAAGTTTCACGATCATCACAAGGTCCACGCCTCTCAAAACTCTGTCTTAAAATGTCTAAGGTTTGATGATGATGATGATGATGATGATGATGATGATGATGTCCACTTGCAATGCGCATCCACTCCATGCTAGCAGCATGCTCAGGGCGCAAATAAATAAATAAATAAATAAATAAATAAATAATAAATAAATAAATAAAAAATAATAATAAATAAATAATAAATAAATAAATAAATAATAAATAAATGAATAATAAATAATAAATAAATAAATAAATAAATAAATAAATAAATAAATAAATAAATAAATAAATAAATAAATAAATAAATAAATAAAAATAAATAAATAAATTCATGAGCGCATTTCCCAAAGGTGTTATCTAACAAGTATGTACCAGATGCTGGGAGTGGATCGACCATGACAATTCAAGGGTAGTGCCAGATGAGCTTGGCGCCTTCAGGCGCCAAGCTCATCTGGCACTACCCTTGAATTATCATGGTTAATCTATCACCTGATTTAGGGCGTTGGGTCGTGATGGGTTACAAGAGCATGAAGAGTGCAAGACGGTTTGGGACTGCGTCCAGACCAGGGTAGGGCTGCAGGCTGCCAACCGTTGTGCCGACCATTGTTATTGATTATGTATAGCGACTCGCAGCTTCCGACATAGAGTACTGTTTTTGTTGTCGGGCCATGCATTGACAGTTGGACACCCTTTGACAGTGGTCACGAGTGAAATCCTAAAGAAGTAGGCCTACGTCTGTTACCGACTGAAAGCCGTTACAACTGCAAATACGTCACGAGGCCCACGAGACGCACAGGCCTGCAATTTTTGTTATCCTTTTTTTTTTCTTCTGAAAAATACTGCACAACACTTCGCACGTTTTTCTCCGCCACAAATAATTACGTGTTATTGACATACTCAAAAGATTATGCACAGTAAAATAAAATATACACCCTTAAACACATTCGACTAAATTTCTCAAAAATCGTCAGCAAGACGAGATCATGAAAGGTCAGCTTCCAAAGGTCACTTGTCGTTGAGTAAGCTGAGAAATGGCACGGTTATTTCGACGCGAACAAAGTAGGCCACCGTGACGGTACTCCCCCCTCCCCCCCCCCACTCCCCCCCCCCCCCACTCCCCCCCCCCACTCACCCCCCACCCCACCCCGCCCCCTACCTCACCTCCACCCGGACTTTTGCGAGGGGGTGGGTGGGGTGGGTGGGACAAAGGCGTCCATAAAACTGCCATGTGAAGGCAAAAGGCATAAAGGTTATTTTGTGGAAAGCGAGATTTTCATTGTATTATAGTACAGATTTCGCTTTTCATAAAACTGCACTTGCGGCTTTTGTCTGACCATCGGAGCGCACAACGTTGTTCCGCAAGAACCACGTTATCTGTACCACTGTAATAGCAAAATCACCTAGTGCCGATTGTCCTAATCCACTGTAATAGCAACATCACCTAGTGCCGATTGTCCTAATCCACTGTAATAGCAACATCACCTAGTGCCGATTGTCCTAATCCACTGTAATAGCAACATCACCTAGTGCCGATTGTCCTAATCCACTGTAATAGCAACATCACCTAGTGCCGATTGTCCTAATCCACTGTAATAGCAACATCACCTAGTGCCGATTGTCCTAATCCACTGTAATAGCAACATCACCTAGTGCCGATTGTCCTAATCCACTGTAATAGCAACATCACCTAGTGCCGATTGTCCTAATCCACTGTAATAGCAACATCACCTAGTGCCGATTGTCCTAATCCACTGTAATAGCAACATCACCTAGTGCCGAGTGACCTAATCCACTGTAATAGCAACATCACCTAGTGCCGATTGTCCTAATCCACTGTAATAGCAACATCACCTAGTGCCGATTGTCCTAATCCACTGTAATAGCAACATCACCTAGTGCCGATTGTCCTAATCCACTGTAATAGCAACATCACCTAGTGCCGATTGTCCTAATCCACTGTAATAGCAACATCACCTAGTGCCGATTGTCCTAATCCACTGTAATAGCAACATCACCTAGTGCCGATTGTCCTAATCCACTGTAATAGCAACATCACCTAGTGCCGAGTGACCTAATCCACTGTAATAGCAACATCACCTAGTGCCGATTGTCCTAATCCACTGTAATAGCAACATCACCTAGTGCCGAGTGTCCTAATCCACTGTAATAGCAACATCACCTAGTGCCGATTGTCATAATCCACTGTAATAGCAACATCACCTAGTGCCGATTGTCCTAATCCACTGTAATAGCAACATCACCTAGTGCCGATTGTCCTAATCCACTGTATAGCAACATCACCTAGTGCCGAGTGACCTAATCCACTGTAATAGCAACATCACCTAGTGCCGAGTGACCTAATCCACTGTAATAGCAACATCACCTAGTGCCGAGTGTCCTAATCCACTGTAATAGCAACATCACCTAGTGCCGAGTGTCCTAATCCACTGTAATAGCAACATCACCTAGTGCCGAGTGACCTAATCCACTGTAATAGCAACATCACCTAGTGCCGATTGTCCTAATCCACTGTAATAGCAACATCACCTAGTGCCGATTGTCCTAATCCACTGTAATAGCAACATCACCTAGTGCCGAGTGTCCTAATCCACTGTAATAGCAACATCACCTAGTGCCGAGTGTCCTAATCCACTGTAATAGCAACATCACCTAGTGCCGAGTGTCCTAATCCACTGTAATAGCAACATCACCTAGTGCCGATTGTCCTAATCCACTGTAATAGCAACATCACCTAGTGCCGAGTGTCCTAATCCACTGTAATAGCAACATCACCTAGTGCCGAGTGTCCTAATCCACTGTAATAGCAACAACACCTAGTGCCGAGTGACCTAATATGGAATATTGTTACCGAACTCCTAAGATTTATCGATGTTGCTGTACACTCGTACAAAAATTGGTGAAAAGGCAAGAACAAGCCAGTTTCAATAAATTAACTCTTCCTGCCCCAAGACCGAAATCCCCAAATGTTGCCGTTGTTCACTGAAGACTGCATTGCAGTGCAGGACACAGATCGACCATGATAGTTCAAGGGTGATGCCAGAAAAGGCGCCAAGCTATTCTGGCATCACCCTTGAACTATCATGGTCGATCCTTATCTTGCTGTGTTGTGTTTGGGCTAGGATGAGTTAATAGAGCCACGGCAGAGTTTAATATCGACGTCAAGCATGTAGACTTCGTGTATGCCGGCGCCGGCTGTTTCAGGCTTGAACACTTTGTATGCCGGCGCCGGCTGTTTCAGGCTTGAACACTTTGTATGCCGGCGCCGGCTGTTTCAGGCTTGAACACTTGTATGCCGGCGCCGGCTGTTTCAGGCTTGAACACTTTGTATGCCGGCGCCGGCTCAGTGTTTCAGGCCGGTGCCGGCTGTTTCAGGCTAGAATACTTGTATGCCGGCGCCGGCTGTTTCAGGCTAGAATACTTGTATGCCGGCGCCGGCTGTCTCAGGCTAGAATACTTGTATGCCGGCGCCGGCTGTCTCAGGCTAGAATACTTGGCCACTTGACGTGGAAATGGAGCTTTCTTATACTGGCGTAATTTACCCGGGGTACATTTAGAGATGTAAAATCAGTCCGAATTGTTACGACTGTACAGTAAGGCTGACACACTGTTCAAGTGTCTTATAAGTAGATCGTATTTGGTCAACTGTCACTGAATGATGTTTGTTGTAAGATTGGTACAGAAAAGTGGTTCTTTGCGGAAATATTTGCGAAAAAGGTTGTGCGCTCGGATGTCAAACGACCTGTAACAACGCAGACAGACTGTGCACTGACCTTGGGGAAGTCTGGCTCGTCCGTGATCCAGCTCAGGTCAAGGCCGCCCAGATAGACAGCCGTCACTAAGTCAACGAGCTCATTGTGTTATCGTGACGCGCAAAATTTAATTACAAGACGTAAAACATTAGCCAGTCATTTCTTGGCCTAGACTGATTCAGCAAAGTTATACGTCTGACGAGCAAAAGAAATGCGACATTGTTGGAATTATCGGAATCACTTTAGCGTTGCATTTCTTTTGCTCGTTAGTATATATGTCACTGAGCGGTAAGCAGTCCCAAGTCGATACTAGGGAGTTTCGTTAGTGACGTCACCAGACTGTGTATACTTCCTTACCAACTCGTGCGACTTCGGTCGTAAATCTTCGTCAGATCGTCAGTCTTCACGAAACGACTTTCGCAGGTCGATTATGACTAAAAATCATTGATGTGACACCATATCGTGTAAGATTTCGGCGGGAGAGTCATTTTAGAAATGGACTCTGTCAACGATTATCGCTAAAGTACCACTAAAATATGCTTTTATGCCAGTTTTCTGAACCCCACTTTCATCGGCTCTTGCTGCGAGGCCTACAAGATGGCGGTCATGGCTTCTAGCCGGCTCAGTGTGTCGATTCACTTTTGACTGTCGTTTGCGCACCCAACGCATCTCACATTTACTTGGAATGGCTGCTAATTCACTTAGTCTATTGTGTATGTGAAGGCACACATGACTTATCTGTTTCATTGTTTGTGTCAACTGGGCCGAAATCATAGCGATTCTCGATGTAGCGATACCGTCAAGTAGAACGCGTGCCCGGCCGTGAAAAGTTACCTTCCTTGCACAAACGAAACGCCTTTCCGGCTAGACATCTAAAGGCCCCGCCACACTTGCCGGTTGTGCCCCGATTTTGAAGCCGATTCCGATCCGATTGCGATCGGATGACGTCATATATCCGATCCGATCGCAATCGGCTGGGAATCTGGTGTTTAGAAACTGCTCTATTTTTCCGATCCGAATCGGCCCCGATTGTAAGCTTCAACCAATCAGAGGCTGAGCGCGTCTCGCAAAGCACGTCGTTTCAGTTTGCAAATGGCGGAAGATCAGTCAACCACTTTCGTTGACGATGTTTCGCCCGCCTCAGTCTTTCCGAATATGATGCAAAACTGCTGATAATGCAAGCACATCATCATCACTGTCCAAACTAGCAGCCCGGCATTTCGCTGAACAGGTACGACCTTGATCTTCGATTCAAACCGGTCGGCTAAAGTCGGGGAATGTGTGGCAGTGCCACACGTTTTTGCAGTCCGGTCCGATCACACTCCGATTCGAAACTGCTCAAGAATCGGCCTCAAAATCGGGCATGTGTGGCGCGGCCTTAAAGGTCCTGGTTCAGCAATTAGTCAGTTGAGGACAGCGAAAAAAAATTTCGAAGTCCCTACCTGACTTGAAGTGCAACCCTGACAGGGCCTCATCAGATGGGATCCCCGAACATTCACGTTACTATAGCTGCTGTAGAGTGTCAGACGTCCTTGACGGCTGTCACAGTTCATGCAAACAGGTATACGCCACTCAGCTGCCAAAGGTCACTTCCAGTTGCATCTGTCCGTACTCGGTAACACCCACAATTCTCGTGCAACAACAACGAAAGATGACTATCCAACTTTCACTTCTGGGCCGGTACTGGGAAGCACTGAGCGACGTCCACAGCGTCCAAAAATGGCCCAGGGAATGGTGACGGTACGTCGAACATGCTATATCGTGGTCTTCTCATTTTTTATGTCCTCGCATTTATCCAAAACAAGGTTTCCTCGAAAGCGTTTGCAAACAACAAGTCTTTATGGTAGTCGCCATTTTTACGAAGGGAAGCTACTAGATAATGTTTGTGTAAGGGACAGCACTCCCGTGCTAAGCAACGCGCAAACGCCCACCTCAAAACGATTTTATTTTTCACAAAAGCCTGGGAGATAATTTACAGGTCATCATGCAACAATGTGATGTGCATGGATGACAGTGCGAGAATATGAAATGAATGTAAACGGGACATAAATATGCCCCATAAATCCATGGCCAGCAAGCGATATACATTCCCATGAGCTCCTGCGGATGCAGGGGCTCATGAGAATGTATGACTTTTGCATTTGGAACAGGCTGGCTGAAGGCCTGTTCTGTCTGAACCAAACAGCTGAAATTCAGCTTTTCGGGATTTTGAAAAGCTGAATCAGCTTCTAGGAGTGAAGACGGTCACCCATTGATGTGATTGTGCCTGTTCCTGTGTGTTACACGGACATAAAATTTGATTCCATTATAAGAATCTAAGCACTAGGTAATATTTTGCTTTGTCGATTACTTCTCATCTTGGTTTTTTTTTTTTTTTTTTTTTGTATCACAAAAGATAATTACCGTCTGCAAACTTGATGAGTTCAGTGATAATATTTTCTCCCCAGACCAACTGCTGTCTATGCACACGCAATGCACCCTGCCCAATGCATACATCATGCAGGTGCCTGACAGCAAACACCGATACACCAACTACAAGCTAAAGGGTGCACGAGCAAACGAGAGGCAAGTTTCAAAATAATTAGATACAGGGCCGCAGCAGATGGTTCCGGCCTTCGCCATACCAATAATGTATACATTTTTTTGACAAGACCATATAATTATGTCTTTTTATGCCCTCGACCCAAATTAATTTAAATGTTCCTAATTTTTCCATTTTGGGGGGTTGTGCGAATTCTTCCACCCCCCCCCCCCCCCCCCCTGCCCGATTGACTTTAGGAAGCAGATGAAAGCAAGCTGGCATCATGCAGGCATGCACCCCTTCGGCTGGAGCATTAGGTTTCTTTCACCTCGTGCTATGGTTATGAGATATGAAATAAATGTTAGGAAACAGATATATATATATTATGTAATTGGTATTCTAACCACAATATATTTCATTCATAGTTTATCTATGTTTGCACTGACAGCAAACCATGTGGGATTTATTTCTGATCACTCCATATAGCAATGTTCTCTATCAGAAAACTGAAATGACTCAACCCGCAAAAATAAATATCAAGGAAATATATCAGTTCACAACAGCAAGAGGTATATCTCACTTGATCTTCATTTTGTGACAAAAACATTGTTTTCAAATACACTTCAACGTATGGTTTATTTGTTTATATCTGTACTGAGTGAAACTGTTAAAAATGCCTTTCATTGTGAGGCTTCTCTTATGAGTTTACCAAAATCGTCAAGTACATCAACAAGTGTCTCTTGGCTTGACTTCACAAATGAAGATTCTATAGGGCTTGCCCACGTCGTCTGCAGGCATTTTCGTGGCTGCGGAGGCCAATCCGGGACAGGCAGGTTTACATCAGTAAGTGTATACATAAATAAAACACAATGACCATGATTGTCATAATTCCTAAAAATACAGCTGATTTTTTTTATGAAATGAGTATGTCTATCCTCAACAAGACCAAGTAGTCTATGTACTCTACAGAACCACATAGTCCAGATTAAAATGGTGACTGCGAAGCGTGTGTAATGCAGAGACGAACTCAACGAGAAAAAGAAAGACGCTTAGAAAAGACAGCTACAACACAATTTTATTCATATTATCTAGTAATAAATTGTGTTGTAACTGTCATTTCTAAGCGACGTTCTTTCCTCATAGGGTTCTTCTCTACAGAACAACATACATGTGCACTTGTACTTCCTGCACCATATATAACTGTAATAATACATGAGGCAAAAACACAAACAGAACAGAGACAACCATTTTAATTATAAAGAAACAATTTCAGTGATGTCATTGAATTATAATTATGCATGGTATATTTTGCTTATGATGCTGTCATTCAAACTTGGTCACTGTGTTTTGGTAAGTGAGGGAGAGGGGGGGGGGGGGCTGGAGGGGGCGGGTACACATGCAGGCATATATATATATATATATATATATATATATATATATATATATATATATATATATATATATATATATATATATATATATATATATATATATATATATATATATATATATATACCGCAACGATTTCCTAATGTAATGTTACATATGGCAATATAGTTCTATCATCATATGCTAAATTTTGCTATCCACCAAAATGCTAATATTGCCATGATTCCACAGCAGACAGACAGCCTTCATGGACAGGTCCAACCAGTGAAGAGACAACAGACTGGCCAGTGTCAAACATGTCACCAAACTGCAGGGGCGTTAGCAGCAATGTCACACAGAAACTTTGGAACAGCAAACAGCCTGATGCAGTGCAGTGTGCCCCAACTTGCTCTCAGCAGGCAGCTGCAAGACAAGAACAAAGGTCAGTTAGTACATGTGAAGATGTACTGCAAACACTGTTCTAGAGGAGTTTACTTGGCTACCGGGTATCAGCCAGTATAATCTACTCAACATGAAACCAACCGTAATGAATCACAGCCAGTGTAATCAATAAACTCCATACAAGACAGATTTGCAAAATAACTTTTACAAACAATTTCTTTGTCTCGGTGATGGCCAAACGATTTATACAGTTTTGTTTTAATAATAAAAGACATTGTAGCTTTGCAATGCTGCTTGGTAACATGATATTATATGAATATGTTTTCAGGCCAACATAACCAACTTTTCCCTGGGGGAGACTAAAGATGCACTCAACCGATGAGCAGCCCCTGGTGACCATATCGAATGTGGGAGTAGAGGCGACACCTTATCAGCGCGTGACCAGTGAAGACAATCCGGCCTACTGTTTGTGTGGGAATCATCTAATAATAATGGACAACAAGAACTACTGAATTTGATCCAGCTGATCGAGTTAACAGAAGAACCAACTTTTCTAGATATTTGTAAGAAGCAGACCGAAGTCAAATTTTGCAGCGTCAAAAATTATAGCATCACATTTGCAAATAAAATTCCCACATTATAATAGCAATCAAACATCACCAACACTCTACATACAGATTTTTTTCAGTTGTGGCATGAGAGCCATATGGGGCTTGGCAACAGCAAACACTGTTGCTCTTGTCAGGTGGCCATAATCAGATGGCAGTTTCTAAACCCCAATCTAAACTACCTGAGGGCACTATCTGGTTGTGTATGTGTGTGAAACCAACCTCCAAGTCTTTACTTCTGCTGAAAAACCACATCCACTCGTCGCTCAATCTTGTCATCTGTACTGTGTAGGTAATGTAACAAACTGGAGAGCTTCTCATCAGTGAGGCATTGGGGATACAAGGCCACGGAGCACATTCCTTGATGAGAAAAAACAGAATGAAAAGAACATTTTCATTAACTTTTAAAATTTACTTTCTGTCATGGAGATTGTTTACATCTGTTTGTACAAGTAGTTGGGACATGAATAAATGGACACATGCATGTAATATATACTCCATATTGTGCACTTTGTACTCTCTATACAAGAAAGTATTAAAGTTGAATGTAAAAGCAAAATGTTGGACATTTTTTGTTTTCAATACATTTGGACATTCTTCTTCATAAATTGCATACATGTCTGCTTTCATTTTTCATCCTTGTTATAACTACATACTGTAAACAGTGCACATGAACAGGAATTCTGCACCTGACTTGCCATAAGAAAGAATTAGTTTTCATGGTCAGTGTCACAATCCTAAATAGTATATTTCTACAAATACATGTACTGTAATGATACTGAAAATGACATGTACAATACTGCACTTGTACCAGAAATTGCACAAGTGTGTAACATACATGTACTATGCATATTTCTGCTGTGCTACCTGGTATGCCACAGAGTGCCTGTTGCTAATCTTGGTATACTGCTTGCATACTTGGTGGTTGAAGTCAAGGATGGTAAGCCTGTTGCGAATTGTGTAGCCTTTGTAGCCAATGAAAGTTTATTTGGGGGCCATTTCATTTTCAGCCACATAGATACATCCCCTTGACTAACACTCAAAACACTCAATGATGAGACTGAAACATATCTAAACTCTAAGTCAAAATAAGTGCATAAATAAGACATGATTATTACCTTGATCATGCCTGGCAAGGACACTCGTAATGTGTGGTGATGGTTGATAACAGGCTTTATCCCTTGTTTCAAGTGGTGTTTAGCCTTTGGCAGCAGCAAAGAAACTGAAAACAGATGGCCAATATAATAGATAAAGCAAAACCTGAAAGTAAGAAAAGCACAAAAGTGAAAATGTACCAGCAGCAGTTTATACTGAGTAGGTTATTTCGATGACAGGACAGTTTCGTGGGTTTTTGTTTTGCATACACTCAAGGATATAATCCTCCATGTAAACACACAGCTCAACTCAAACCTTTTATGCAATTCGCTTGCCTTTGTGCCACACATCAAGGTAATGATCCAGATGTTTCAGTGGCTGCGATCAAGTCAGTAATAATATACAAATCTATTTCATACTGGAAAAAAGATACATGCATTACAGAGTGGCAAACTGACCGGTAGCTAGCACTAGCTGTTATGAAGACTTGGGAGAAAAACCACCATGGCACCATGATAATAATGTTTACTGTCAACTTGTAAATATACTTACAGTGTGGAGGTAGCAGTCATAAATTATGTAAATCATAACTTAGTGTTGTGACAGCAATATTTCCAGGACACTATAAGCTACTTTATGTGTGATGTGATAACACTTTTACAAACAAAAATGATTTTGTGCAAGCGCACGGGTGTACCATACTTCAAAATCAAATGCCACCAAACTGATAATTACCTGAAAGTAGCAGGAGATTACAGTAGAACTCTGTCGGTGACAACTTATCGGACAGGTCTTGCTGTCTTTAGAAACTCGATGCCAGTCTGTGCATTCACCAGTTTCAAGTCACCTGACCTTGTGGCAGCCCTGCTGTCTAGAAACAAACCATAAACACAGTCATGGATGGACAAAACCTGTTGACAAAGAAATAAATACAGAAAATAGGCATGTGTGCACATACGCATGTGCGTGTGGCTTTCTAAAAATGGCTTAGTCACAAAATAGCAGCACATTTGAGTGTTATGATATGGAGCAATATATACATACATGTATTTACATGATTCACAGAAAAACTAGCAATAAAATATTTTGGTATACAAGAATGATATTATAAGTTTTTGTCACTCATATTTCTCCTGTTCATAAGCTTGTGGTTTCAGGAAAATATGAGAAATACATTGTATCAGTGGCAAGCCAACTTACAATAGACCACTTATATACCTGATTGTGAGTTTCATAATGAATTATGCACATACATGTATTGCTCTATTTCATCACACTGAAATGTGCTGTTATTATGTGAACAAATATATTTTAGGTTGATTATAGTGGTATATTTTATCCTTACCTAGACCTGTTGATTATATTCTCATCCAGACAATTGCTGATGTTGTTTTCATACAGCGAGCAGCTGTACATTTGTTTTCATTCAGACAGCTGAACATTTTGTCTGTGTTCAGACAACTGCAGGTATATTTTGTTTTTTTATTCAGACAGCTGTATATTTAATTCTATTCAGACAGCTGTATATTTTGTTCTAAATATAAGCCAGCTGTACATTTTGTCCCAAGCATACACACACACACACACACACACACACACACACACACACACACACACACACACACACACACACACACACACACACACATTTTAGGTTCACAACTTACCTTACCACTGCGATTATCTGTTATGTATTATGATGAGATTGGGCGTTGTTCCATTACTGATGCACCTTCACTTTCACTTTGTACTAGCTTCACAAATGTATCCACAGAAATAACACATTAGCTGCTTGCTGCTCTGTGAGCTCATTTGGTGTGGCACTGAAAAAGAATCAAATGACTGGTATTTGTATAGTTATGTAATGCACACACGGGTCTTGTACTAGAAAATGGCGTGGCGTTCTGAAGATATTTACACAAAAACAACCACCACGAACCCCCAAAACAAATCGCAACTAAAAGTGGAAACTTCTAAATGTACATCAGACCAGAGCTCATAATATATCGCATATTTCATTATGTATATAACACAAATATGTGTAATGGAAAATTGCCCAGAAACTATTACACTTATTTATAAAGGAGAAAATTTAAAAACAAAGTTTCAGGCTGTTACTATAGTGACGTATAGTAACTACAGAAGAGACGAACAGTGAGGCTAAGATTTCCAATCTATTCTTCGTCTTGTTCATCGATGTATTCTGCCTACTTCTTACCACTGTCGTCTGCTGTTATTTCCTCAGTCATCATTTCCCCCGAAATTAGTGTCCTGTACACCAGAACACACATAACATTACGATCGCTAGGGCTTCTTGTTGTTGACAAGGAAGTGGTCATTAGAATGGTGTCCCCTGATAATACATATTTACGAGTACCTTCCCTTTGTAAACACGACGTCAGCTACACGCGCATAGGTGTTTGTTGTTGTTGGAAATATACTTACCAACAAATGTAATATTTGTACCACAAAAAGTGAAAAGACCACACCATATCATGTTGGACTTACCGCCACCATTCGCTGGACCTTTTTTGGACGCTCTGGACGTCGCGGCGGCTCGGTGCAGGCTTCACCAGTGCGGCAAAATGAAAGTTGGATATTTTTCAGTCGTAGTTGCACGGGAATTGGATGTTACCGCGCACGGACAGATGCAACTGGAAGTGACCTTAGGCAGCTGGATGGTGTATACCTGTTTTCGTGAACTGTGACAGCCGTCAAGGACGTCTGACACCCTACAGCAGCTATAGTAACGTGCGTGCTCGGGGATCCTATCACACGGGGCCCTATCAGGGTTGCACTTTCTGTGTCAGGTAGGGACTTTGAATTTTTTTTTTTTCGATGTCCTCTACTGACTAATTGCTGAACCCGGACCTTTAAGCCGCATCAGCGGTTCGCGTAGCCAGACTGTAGTTCCGTATCGTAGGACCAAAACGAAACGAAGTTGATTGGTCGTTCTAAGTCTCTCTCATTACTACACTACACAGTACAGACGTCATAGACATGAATACCGTTGAGGCCTTCAAACTGAAGATAAACGTGGATTTAATGTTGTACTAGCAAGAAACGTAGATCCTCGTGAACCCGTACGGCTGCAGGGGCTCACGCAAACCCACGCCTCTTGCCAATGCCATGGGCGACTGCAGTGTATAAACCAAGTTAGATAATCGGGGTCCAGTTTACCTTAGCGTGGCCCGGCAAAATGATTTATGCCCCTTCTCGCCAGACTGTAAGCACTGTGTTTACTGTGCCAAGTGTGTCAAGGTGATCCAGTGTTTGCTTTTAAAAGCACAGGCAATTGACACGCTGACAGCTGCAAAGTCCTTTCAAGCCACTGAATCTAATACATTCCTTCCACTACAGGCATATGAAGCCAATGGCAGGGCTTACGACTAGCTATCCGGCCCTTGGCAGGCAAACGTTTTTCATGTTTCATGTCCCACGACACCGAGAGTGACAAGGGAATGGGCAAACACCGTCCACGTCCTCAGACCGAGGGAGTCCTCCACGGTTAACCCCTTGAGTGCCAGTGGACGCAGACTGAGTGTCTGAAATCTAGACTCAATCAACATTATTACATTACATGGTATTTATATGGCGCATTTCTCATATTTATAATATAACTCAATGCGCAGAATGTAGCCGCGAACTGAACCCAGCAAACACGCTCACGTGAATCACGCGCATTCACTCACACACTGTACGTAAACACAGAACATTCACGTGGTGCTAAGGGCAAGCTCAAGCGAGCTACTGACGGTATTTGGAAATCGTTTTGTATTTGAAATTTTTTTTATTAAGTTGGCTGAAACTGATACCAAATCAACACAGAAGAATCACCAGGCGTCCCAGGAACGTGGATATAAATTGTTCTCAGTAAGAGGCATAGATCCTCATGAACCCCCGCGACTGCGGGGGCTCATGAGGATCTATGTCTCTTGCTGCTGGATGATGTTCACGTTTTTAGTTTTTTTTTCCTCGGACTTGAAGGGGTTATGTTTAGGACTTTGGATATCGTCAGAGCGGAATCACGATGCAGTAACTGTTCCGCGTCACACGAACAAGAAGAAGACGATAGTACGTAGTGGCGTATTTCCTGTTGACGATGGTTTGTAGGTATGGGGTATGGGATATGTTTCATGTTGTGCTGGTCTGTGATTTTGGATCGCATTGCTCTAGTCCAGCTTTAAAGACAAGCGCACATTATCTGCATATAAAGCATTCAGTACGTGTGTGTGTGGAGGTGAGGTGGGTGGGGGGGGGGAGGGGTGGGAGAAGGGGAAAGTAACTTCGGTAATTCGAAAGGCTTCTCCTGTGCTGAACACTATATCGTCGTCGTCGTCGTCGTCATCATCATCATCATCATCATCATCATCATCATCATCATCATCATCATCATCATTATCATCATTGTCATTATTAATATTATCATTATTATTATTTGTATTCGTGTCTTCTTCTTTTTTCAATAAAAAGGGGGCAAACCTTTAAGTTACTTTTGCCACATTTCTTATATATTATTCTAAATACAATTGATTCGTTCGATTTAAAGTTACAGACATTTTCTTGCAGAACCGTGACCGAATGTTTTGGGCAGTACGATTTGGCGTTGGACGCCTGTGACAAGACTTATGGTGAGAGTGACAGTTTATCACGGCTTCAGGTCACCAACGGCTAACACAAGTCTCCTTCCCGCCCTTTCCACTTGTTAGAGACATAGACTATCATGAGACCCTGCAGCGTCAGAGGCCACGATAATCTATCTTCTGCTGACCACGGTTGGCATCATGTGTTCCTCTAAGAGAGATCTTATTCTGACAGTATAAAATTGAATGTGGATGCGTTCCAAAATGACTGAAGTTTTTCTCTAGAGGACCTTGTTTGCCGCAGTATTGAAGTATTCTCCTTGGGGCTGCAGTACTTGTACAGAAGCCAGACGACACAAGACGTGAGAACTGGTGCCAGGCTCCGGCAGCGTCCACAAAGTCTGCTTTCTCTCTGTTTCCTCTGCAGACGATAAAGTTCGGGCGAAAAGACGCGCAATTAAGCGCGGTATCGTCCCCTTGTTTAACTACAGCTGAGGTTTCGCCTCGCCCACGTGTTTTGGGACGGCCAGGTAAGGCTCTACATTGTCTACATGTCGGTCAGACCGCGCACTGAGTTGGAGGAGTTTCACTCATTCACGACGTGACGCATCCGGATACGCGGCGTTAACGCTGCGTATCCGGATGCGTCACGTCGTGAATGAGTTAACCCCGTCAGTTCTGGGCCTATACTAAGTGACGCAGAGTCACATCGGCCAGCTGCTAGTGCTAATTGTGCAAGATAAGGACTTCCAGCTCTCGTTGATGTCGGCCAGTGCCACATTACATGAGATACACTGCAGTCACAAGTCAACCCCTGTCAGCTTTACGTAGGCCTACACACAAACGTATTCTGTAGCAGATGATTCTGACTTAAAATTAACTGGATGATACATATGACAGCCACACGCCATGTACACCTGTGGAATAGGTCTGTGATAACAGCTGTTAGGGAATACTGGTGCAGGCAGTGTGGCTCTCAAATGTTGCGGATGGTTGTTTGTTAGTGTTGTCTGCTACAGGATTAGTTCCTGTGTACGCCTAGTTAAAGCTACCGGATAAGAGTTCCCTTGTGACTTCTGCATTTCTCATGCTGTCTCCACGGTGTGCACTAGACTGGACTCCACAGCTGCTGCGCGCCTTATAAGGGCCCCGGCAGACGGAGTTCAAACCCCGCAAACTCAGTTTGTGAGCTCAGGGGCCTAGCTGGGCATTTTGAAAACACGCGCGGGACGGAACAAAATGACTGACTCTCAGCTTTAACGTCTGTCGTGCTGACGAGCGAAGGAAATGCGACATTTTTGGAATTTTGATTCCAAGAAATGTCGCATTTCTTTTGCTGGAGCGTGCGCTACTCCCTACTTGTCGTGTGCAGACAAGTCATGTCGTACGAGGAAGTGAGGAAGATAGCTGACGGCATCCTGGCCCAGACGCCGTGTCGACCCAAACTGGGCATCATCTGTGGCTCTGGTCTGGGCGCCCTGGCCGATCTGGTGGAGGACAAGACAGTTATTCACTACGCCATGATTCCTGGATTCCCCGTCAGTACAGGTGAGGCGGCATAGGTAACGCCGTAATACAGGTGAGATATTATTAATTAGGTAACGCCGTAATACAGGTGAGATATTATTAATTAGGTAACGCCGTAATACAGGTCAGATATTGTTAATTGTATTACGAGCTGGGCTTTGCCAGAGGTTCTTGTCGCCTCGAGGGTCGGGTCAGGGGTCAATATCGGATGTAAGTCGAGGGCTTTAGCTCGAGATTCTTACCTCCGACATTGACACCCCTGATCGGACCCTCCAGGCGACAAGAAACACTAGCAAAGCCTAAAGCGTAATACAACGATTTTGTCTTCAACTGTAAAAGTATAAGCGTGACCCCAAACTTTACTTGTGACGTAGATTTTCAAGGGACGTAATTTTCCACACTTTCGACTATCCGTTAACAACCTCCAGTTGCATTCGCCTGGAATTTTTATCTCGGGAATTTTTTAATTTAACACATTTTCAGTCAATTGCTTGTATGTAATTGGTAATATAGGCCGAACACAACGCGTGACTATAGTTAGTTTGTTGTAATTGGTAATATAGGCCGAACACAACGCGTGACTATAGTTAGTTTGTTGTAATTGGTAATATAGGCCGAACACAACGCGTGACTATAGTTAGTTTGTTGTAATTGGTAATATAGGCCGAACACAATGCGTGACTATGGTTAGTTTGTTGTAATTGGTAATATAGGCGAACACAACGCGTGACTATGGTTAGTTTGTTGTAATTGGTAATATAGGACGAACACAACGCGTGACTATAGTTAGTTTCCAGAGGGGGTGGCATTGCCATCATCTACAGGGACTGTCTTTCCGCTCACCTCTCCTTCTCTCAGTCTCTACCTTTTGCTCATCCCTCCTTTGAATCTGTCGAGGCCGTAGCAACACTCCCTGGCCAGTCCCTCATCTTCTCATGTATCTATCGCCCCCCTCCAAGCTCTCAAAACAAACTCACAAACTCCATGTTCCTCACCGAGTTCGACCTCCTCCTCGACCACTACAGCACACGACCCGGAAAACACATCCTTCTAAGCGACTTTAACTTCCACTTTGACAAACCCGACCACCCTGACACAAAACGCCTTTGCACGTCACTTTCAAACCACAATCTTACACAACACATCACTAAACCCACCCACCGACTCGGCCACACCCTCGACTGGATCATCACCCGCACCTCCGATCAACTCTTTCTCGACTCTGACACCTCCTCTGTGCTTCCCTCTGACCACCTCGCTATTCTCGTCTCCCTCAATCTACCTCCCCCGAAAAAAACCAAGCTCATCGTCTCTCGTCGCAAACTAAAATCTGTCAACCGCGAGAGCTTCTTCGACGAAGCTGTCGACCTTCTCTTGGACCCCGCCCCCTCTCCCGATCTTGCATCCCATTTCGATTCCTCCCTTCGAAAACTTCTAGACACCCATGCCCCTGTCACCACCTGCTCCATACCCAACCGACTCCCCTCCCCCTGGCTCACTGACGACATAGCTGAAGCCAAGCGCGAGCGCCGACAAGCGGAACGCCGCTGGCGCTCATCTGACCTCACCGTTCACAGACAGATCTTCCAAACAACTAGATCCAAAGTCTGCAAAATGATCTCCGAATCTAAACGCAAATATCTTCAAAACCAAATCCTGGAATCCACTTCTTCCAAAACCCTCTACGCCACAATGAACACACTCCTAGGCACTTCTAAAGACTCTCCTCTCCCCAACACACACAGCAAAGAAGAACTCCCGTCTGCTTTTTCTTTTTCGGACAAAATCCAAACTCTGCGCGACACACTCGACACCCTGCCTTCTCCGCCTTGCCCTCCCGACCCCCCCTTTTCCGGCACTCCCCTCTCGTCCTTCCGCCCCGTCTCTCAGGATGAAGTACTCAAGACCATAAAGTCCATGCCCTTCAAAACCTGCGAGCTAGACCCCCTCCCAGCTTCTCTCTACCGTGACGGCCTTCCAAAACTTCTGCCCTTCATTACCGACATCATCAACGCATCTCTAGAAAACGGCTCCGTCCCCGATATGTTCAAGTCCGCCATCGTCCGTCCTCTCCTAAAAAAACACAACCTCGACCCAAACGAACTCAAGAACTATCGCCCAGTCTCCAATCTCTCTTTCCTGTCCAAGCTTCTTGAGAAGGTTGTTCTCAACCAGCTCAACCTCCACCTCACCGACAACAACCTCCTCAGTCCATTCCAGTCTGCCTATCGCAAACATCACAGCACTGAAACAGCCCTTCTACATATCTTAAACGACCTGCTTCTCTCCACCGACTCGGGCAACATCTCTCTTCTTACACTACTCGATCTCTCTGCCGCCTTTGACACTATAGACCACTCTATCCTCCTCCACCGACTCCACCACTCCTTTGGCATCACTGATTCTGCTCACTCCTGGTTTCTCTCCTACCTCTCCGACAGACAGCAGTCCGTCACCATCAACGGCGTCTCTTCCAACCCAGTCACGCTCTCCTGCGGAGTCCCACAGGGGTCCGTCCTGGACCCGGTCCTTTTCACACTCTACACCTCTCCTCTGTCCAACATCATCCAGTCTCACCGCATACACCACCACCTCTACGCTGACGACTCACAACTGCTAGACAAAGACAAACTCGACAACACTCAGTCACTACTGACTCGCACGGCTGACTGCTATGAAGACGTGAAAAACTGGATGACAGCAAACAAGCTAAAACTGAACGACGACAAAACGGAAGCCATGCTGGTAGGCACTCGCCAGAAACTCTCCCAGCTCCCTCCCTCTCTCCACCTTCAACTCGATAGCACCCCCATCTCCCTCTCTGACTCGGCCAAGAACCTCGGCGTTATCATCGATTACTCTCTGTCCATGACCAGCTTCGTTTCCGCCATGGCCCAGGCATGTTATTTACACCTCCGCCGCATCAGTCAGATCAGAAAATACCTCACTACCGAAGCTGCCACCAAACTTGCTGTCTCTCTCATCTTATCTCGCATCGACTACTGCAACTCTCTCCTTTCCGGCCTCCCTCACTCCACCATTTTCACTCTCCAACGCGTTCAGAACAATGCTGCCCGCCTCGTCCCAAGAAAGAAAAAATCCGACCACGTCACACCCCTGCTCAAACTCCTTCACTGGCTCCCCATCCCCCAACGCATCCAATACAAAATTCTGTCTCTCTACTACAAATCCCTGAACAACTGCGCTCCTGCCTATCTCTCCAACTTACTTCACCCCTACACACCTTCCCGCTCCCTCCGCTCTGCCTCTGACCCTCTCCGCCTCCACATCCCTCGCACCAAACTTAACACTTTCGGCCCCCGCTCCTTCTCCGTCTACGGTCCATCCACCTGGAACACTCTCCCACTCTCTCTCCGTCAGAAACACTCTCTCTCCTCCTTCCAGTCCGCCCTCAAAACTCACCTCTTTCAACAGTTTTAGCACTATATCACCACACTCCCCACCCCAAGCTGACCGTCGTAATGTATTCCACTGTTTGTGGTACGCAAGTCATTGTCTAAAGCGTGCGCATGCGTGCGCGAGTTGTGAGTGCGCGCTTAGAGTTATAATTATTATAAGATAAGCGCATTATAAATACCGTAATAATTATTATTATTTATTAGTTTGTTGTAATTGGTAATATAGGCTGAACACAACGCGTGACTATAGTTAGTTTGTTGTAATTGGTAATATATGCCGAACACAACGCGTGACTATAGTTAGTTTGTTGTAATTGGTAATATAGGCCGAACACAACGCGTGACTATAGTTAGTTTGTTGTAATTGGTAATATAGGCCGAACACAACGCGTGACTATAGTTAGTTTGTTGTAATTGGTAATATAGGCCGAACACAACGCGTGACTATAGTTAGTTTGTTGTAATTGGTAATATAGGCGAACACAACGCGTGACTATGGTTAGTTTGTTGTAATTGGTAATATAGGACGAACACAACGCGTGACTATACTACTTGTTGTAATTGGTAATATAGGCCGAACACAACGCGTGACTATAGTTAGTTTGTTGTAATTGGTAATACAGGCCGAACACAACGCGTGACTATAGTTAGTTTGTTGTAATTGGTAATATAGGCCGAACACAACGCGTGACTATAGTTAGTTTGTTGTAATTGGTAATATAGGCCGAACACAACGCGTGACTATAGTTAGTTTGTTGTAATTGGTAATATAGGCCGAACACAACGCGTGCCTATAGTTAGTTTGTTGTAATTGGTAATATAGGCCAAACACAACGCGTGACTATAGTTAGTTTGTTGTAATTGGTAATATAGGCGAACACAACGCGTGACTATAGTTATTTTTGTTTGCGTAACCCACTCAGTTTGTATGTAAGGAGTCTACTTATCGCATGTTACCTTGGTAACATGTGACAAGAGGACTCCTGTTGCCTTGAGAACGGAAAACCAGGGGAATAAATCGAATAGAGCCAGGCCAAAGACAACAAGTGGTAAGAGACTGAAAGAAGACAACACAGTAAGCAATACAATATCACAGGTGAGGTAGATGTGGAGGACTGACAAGACTTCCATTAACTACACCACGCGATCCCCGGTCAGGGCAGGGTAGATCTCATAGGTAACACATTACCTGAGGACCTTACAACAGGTGAGATGCCACAGGTAACACATAAAGCCGAAGACATGTACAACAGGTAGCCTGTCAACTTCTGAGTGTAATGTACATCGCGCGGCAGGAATGTCAGGTGGTCCTTACCCTCGCACCCTAGGAACGCTCTGTGTGTTCGTGTGTTGTGGTAAACAGCTTTGGGGCTATCACTTGACCGCTACACTGTCCGACTTGAACAGCCACCGCCATCTGCCACACACCCAAGTTGGCGCTGACTAGTCGTGTTGTTAGAACCAGGCGTGTCTCTTGTCAGTGTTGTCGCGGGGGTTAACCAACACGCACGTCGTGATGTACAAGGCCTCACCCCTTCGCTGCTAGAGATCACGGATTTCGTGTGTGAAACCACAGCGCACTGACCGACATCCGCCTGAAGAACACAAATGACATGGGGACAAAGGGGGCACACAGCACATAGAGACATAGATTCTCATGAGCCCCCGCTGTCATTTGAACCTTTTGTCGTGACCATTTCTAGCAAGGTTGTATGTCTATGTATGTATGTTTGTAGGTAGGTATGCTTTTTGTATGTTTGTATGTTTGATGTATGTATGTATGTTTATGGTGTATGTTGTAGTGCAAGGCCACGAGGGGCGACTGGTGCTGGGAAAGCTCAGAGGGAAGGAAGTAGTGCTGATGCAGGGAAGAGCACATTTTTACGAGGGCTATACAGCTCAGCAGGTGACCTTGACCTTCAGTTATTTGTTGTTGTTTCTGCTGACCTCTTTCTTCAGTTATTTGTTGTTGTTTCTGCTGACCTCTTTCTTCAGTTATTTGTTGTTGTTTCTTGTTTCATGGACAGTGCCAAAAACTGAAAACGGACTGACTAGTCGCTATAAGCTACCCCCAGCAAGACACGTACATTCTCACGAGCCGCTGTAGATGCAAGGGCGCGTGAGAATCTATACCTCTTGTGATAGAAAGGGCAGGGCAGAGCAGACAGGACAAAACCGGCAGGACAGAACAGACAGGACAAAACAGACAGAACAGACAGGACAGGGCAGAACAGACAGGACAGAACAGACAGGACAAAATAAAACAGACAGAACAGACTGGACAGGGCAGAACAGACAAGATAAAACAGTTAGAGCAAAACAGACAGGACAGAACAGACAGGAAAGGGCAGAACAGACAGGGCAGAACAGACAGGACAGAACAGACAGGAAAGGGCAGAACAGACAGGACCGAACAGACAGGGCAGAGCAGACAGGGCAGAACAGACAGGGCTGTGTTTTGTGTGAATTAAAAAGAAAATGTTTTTTTTCTTCAGATTTTTTAGATTTAAAATAGTTGAATCTTCAGGACTGTGGACTGTCATTAATTGGTGTGTGTGTGTGTGTGTCTGAGTGTATGTGTGTGTGTGTGTGTGTGTGTGTGTGTGTGTGTGTGTGTGTGTGTGTGTGTGTGTGTGTGTTCGTTTCAGTTGTTGGAATATGTTGCTGTTTGTTTGGCTGGTGTGACACCGTGACTGCCCTATGACGGGCTGGTGTGACACCGTGACTGCCCTATGACGGGCTGGTGTGACACCGTGACTGCCCTATGACGGGCTGGTGTGACACCGTGACTGCCCTATGACGGGCTGGTGTGACACCGTGACCGCCCTATGACGGGCTTGATGATCTGGGCGGATCAGTTAACTCCAGGGGAGGGGCGGGTTGGAAAGGGAGTCAACCTTTTGTTTGGGACCTTCAACCTGACACAAGAGGCCTCCCCACGCCAGACCTTACCTCCCCACGCCAGACCTTACCTCCCCACGCCAGACCTTACCTCCCCACGCCAGGCCTTACATCCCCACGCCAGACCTTACCCCCCACGCCAGACCTTACCTCCCCACGCCAGACCTTACCTCCCCGCGCTAGACCTTACCTCCCCAAGCCAGACCTTACCTCCCCACGCCAGACCTTACCTCCCCACGCCAGACCTTACCTCCCTGCGCCAGACCTTACCTCCCCACACCAGACCTTAACTGCCCACGCCAGACCGTACCTCCCCGCGCCAAATCTTAACTCCCCGCGCCAGACCGTAACTCCCAGCGCCGGACCTTAACTCCCCACGCCAGACCTTAACTCCCCACGCCAGACCTTACCTCCCCGCGCTAGACCCTACCTCCCCGCGCTAGACCTTACCTCCCCATGCCAGACCTTAACTCCCCACGCCAGACCTTACCTCCCCACGCCAGACCTTACTTCCCCATGCCAGACCTTACCTCCCCATGCCAGACCTTACCTCCCCACGCCAGACCTTACCTCCCCACGCAGACCTTACCTCCCCACGCAGACCTTACCTCCCCATGCCAGACCTTAACTCCCCACGCCAGACCTTACCTCCCCATGCCAGACCTTAACTCCCCACGCCAGACCTTAACTCCCCACGCCAGACCTTACCTCCCCACGCCAGACCTTACCTCCCCATGCCAGACCTTAACTCCCCACGCCAGACCTTACCTCCCCGCGCTAGACCTTACCTCCCAGCGCCAGACCTTACCTCCCCGCGCCAGACCTTAACTCCCCACACCAGACCTTAACTCCCCACGCCAGACCTTACCTCCCCGCGCCAGACCTTAACTCCCCACGCCAGACCTTAACTCCCCATGCCAGACCTTACCTCCCCACGCCAGACCTTAACTCCCCATGCTAGACCTTACCTCCCCACGCCAGACCTTAACTCCCCATGCCAGACCTTACCTCCCCGCGCCAGACCTTACCTCCCAGCGGCCGAAAAATCGAAAAAAGCCGGGGTGTGGGGGGGGAGGGGGGGTGGTCTACAATTCAAAAATATTAAAAGTATGGACTTTTGATATAGCAACCTTGAACCCCTAGACCACCCCTCCCCCAACCCCAACCCCACCCCATTCCCCGCCACTCCCCCTCCAGATCCGCTCCTGATGATGACTGTGATGATGATGACGATGATTATGATGACTGTGGTGATGATGACGATGATTACGATGACTGTGGTGATGACGGTTTCAGATCGCTGCAATACCAGTGCGCACCATGAGGTTGATGGGTGTAGAGGTTCTCTTTGTGACCAACGCCGCGGGCGGCATCAACGACTCCTACAAAGTCGGTGACATCATGATCATCAGGGATCACCTCAACCTGGCTGGATTCGGCGGCATCAACCCCTTAGTTGGCGTCAACGATGACAGGTAATTGTGATAATATTGATGATCATTTCTGTTACTTGGTAGTCGTTGTCCTAGTATGATGCAATCACACCAGACACACTCACGTAGGGTTCTTGCAGAAAACCCTCACTCAGTTGCAACTCGTCAGACGTGGCACAAGGTTGTAGACCACACTGGAGTAACAGTTCCAACAGTACTTTATTCTCACGATGCACTCTCAGCACAATGCATCCACACTTTGATGCACTATCTCTCACACAATGCATCTAGACTTTGATACACTGTCTCATACAGTCATCCACACTTTGATGCACTATCTCTCACACAATGCATCTAGACTTTGATGCACTGTCTCATACAATATTCTACCCTTTGATGCACTATCTCTCGCACAATGCATCAAGACTTTGATGCACTGTCTCATACAATCATCCACACTTTGATGCACTATCTCTCACAAATGCATCCACACTTTGATACACTGTCTCTCATACAATGCAAACACATATTTTATAACACCCTCTTTTATACTATTACAGATTTCCAGACCAATCCCGCAAATTACACAACTTAACCAATCAGAAAAGAAAACGTAACAAAAACTCATTTATATTCATTTAAAAGAACACTCTAGATCCATCTACAATCTTCCACTAAAATCTAGATGCATTATGTAAATGTTACGAAATGTAGCCAACATGTGTACTACAAAACTTTGACGTCATGTTTGTGGTCACTAGAACAATCGCGCCTTTTCCAGAACCGTCCGGCTTCATCTAGGTCGGACTTTGCAACAAGTTAGCGAAACGTACAACATTCTAGCAACACAACAAAAATCAATCGCAATTCTCCATGCAAAAGAAAACGAATCACACTGAAAAGGCACGTGATTCTGATCTAAAACAACTCAGCTGAACACCGCATCTTTTCCAATCAACACACACATGCCCTAAAAGAATAATACAACCACAAACATAACAATTTCTAATATAACATAATCAGGATCACAATTAGCGCGTCAAACAAAGTGCGCGACATCATGACGTCACCGGTAGTGTTTACTAGTGTACTCATCAGACTCACGGAGTACACCACACAAGTACACCACAAGTACTCCACATACAGACCCACTCGGGGAGTACACCACAAGTACACTTCTGTTGGCCTGACACGCAAAGCATCGCATTTGACTAGAAATGTGTTTGTGGTGCATTGCTGGGGAATGCACAAGCATACGGCGCTGGTTAATCATAATAGGCAGTCAGTGACCTACTATATAGGCAGTCAGTGACCTACATATCTATTTTAACCCCTTCACTGCCGAAAACAATGGACGCCACACTACTGCAAGAGGTGTAGATCCTCATGAGCCCCCGCAATTGCGGGGGCTCATGAGGATCTATGCCTCTTGCTGAAACTTTTGTTGATGGAACGGCCAGAGCTCTTAACCCTTGAACTGCCACAGATTTTAGACGTGCAGTGTGCGTACAGTGGCAGGGAAGGGGTTAAGCTTCAAATAAACTTTTTTTTTTTTTTTTAATTTGCACGTACGTGGACGGGCTGGCTGTCCAGCTAGAGCTTCGACACACTCACGTACGTGGACGGGCTGGCTGTCTAGCTAGAGCATCGACACACTCACGTACGTGGACGGGCTGGCTGTCCAGCTAGAGCTTCGACACACTCACGTACGTGGACGGGCTGGCTGTCTAGCTAGAGCATCGACACACTCACGTACGTGGACGGGCTGGCTGTCTAGCTAGAGCTTCGACACACTCACGTACGTGGACGGGCTGGCTGTCTAGCTAGAGCATCGACACACTCACGTACGTGGACGGGCTGGCTGTCCAGCTAGAGCTTCGACACACTCACGTACGTGGACGGGCTGGCTGTCTAGCTAGAGCTTCGACACACTCACGTACGTGGACGGGCTGACTGTCCAGCTAGAGCTTCGACACACTCACGTACGTGGACGGGCTGGCTGTCTAGCTAGAGCATCGACACACTCACGTACGTGGACGGGCTGGCTGTCTAGCTAGAGTATCGACACACTCACGTACGTGGACGGGCTGGCTGTCTAGCTAGAGCATCGACACACTCACGTGCGTGGACGGGCTGGCTGTCTAGCTAGAGCATCGACACACTCACGTACGTGGACGGGCTGGCTGTCTAGCTAGAGCTTCGACACACTCACGTACGTGGACGGGCTGGCTGTCTAGCTAGAGCATCGACACACTCACGTACGTGGACGGGCTGGCTGTCCAGCTAGAGCTTCGACACACTCACGTACGTGGACGGGCTGGCTGTCTAGCTAGAGCATCGACACACTCACGTACGTGGACGGGCTGGCTGTCTAGCTAGAGCTTCGACACACTCACGTACGTGGACGGGCTGGCTGTCTAGCTAGAGCATCGACACACTCACGTACGTGGACGGGCTGGCTGTCCAGCTAGAGCTTCGACACACTCACGTACGTGGACGGGCTGGCTGTCTAGCTAGAGCTTCGACACACTCACGTACGTGGACGGGCTGGCTGTCTAGCTAGAGCATCGACACACTCACGTACGTGGACGGGCTGGCTGTCTAGCTAGAGCATCGACACACTCACGTGCGTGGACGGGCTGGCTGTCTAGCTAGAGCATCGACACACTCACGTACGTGGACGGGCTGGCTGTCTAGCTAGAGCTTCGACACACTCACGTACGTGGACGGGCTGGCTGTCTAGCTAGAGCATCGACACACTCACGTACGTGGACGGGCTGGCTGTCCAGCTAGAGCTTCGACACACTCACGTACGTGGACGGGCTGGCTGTCTAGCTAGAGTATCGACACACTCACGTGCGTGGACGGGCTGGCTGTCTAGCTAGAGCATCGACACACTCACGTGCGTGGACGGACTGGCTGTCCAGCTAGAGCTTCGACACACTCACGTACGTGGACGGGCTGGCTGTCTAGCTAGAGCATCGACACACTCACGTGCGTGGACGGGCTGGCTGTCTAGCTAGCGCATCGACACACTCACGTACGTGGACGGGCTGGCTGTCTAACTAGAGCATCGACACACTCACGTACGTGGACGGGCTGGCTGTCCAGCTAGAGCTTCGACACACTCACGTACGTGGACGGGCTGGCTGTCTAGCTAGCGCATCAACACACTCACGTACGTGGACGGGCTGGCTGTCTAGCTAGCGCATCGACACACTCACGTACGTGGACGGGCTGGCTGTCCAGCTAGAGCTTCGACACACTCACGTACGTGGACGGGCTGGCTGTCCAGCTAGAGTATCGACACACTCACGTACGTGGACGGGCTGGCTGTCCAGCTAGAGCTTCGACACACTCACGTACGTGGACGGGCTGGCTGTCCAGCTAGAGCTTCGACACACTCACGTACGTGGACGGGCTGGCTGTCCAGCTAGAGCTTCGACACACTCACGTGCGTGGACGGGCTGGCTGTTTAGCTAGCGCATCGACA
This sequence comes from Semisulcospira habei, assembly GCA_036245525.1. NCBI lineage: Eukaryota > Metazoa > Mollusca > Gastropoda > Semisulcospiridae > Semisulcospira > Semisulcospira habei. The sequence continues at coordinate 91,382,435 of BTPG01000002.1, forward strand.
CACTCACGTGCGTGGACGGGCTGGCTGTCTAGCTAGAGCATCGACACACTCACGTGCGTGGACGGGCTGGCTGTCTAGCTAGCGCATCGACACTCTCACGTACGTGGACGGGCTGGCTGTCTAGCTAGAGCATCGACACACTCACGTGCGTGGACGGGCTGGCTGTCTAGCTAGAGTATCGACACACTCACGTGCGTGGACGGGCTGGCTGTCTAGCTAGAGCATCGACACACTCACGTGCGTGGACGGGCTGGCTGTCTAGCTAGTGCATCGACACACTCACGTGCGTGGACGGGCTGGCTGTCTAGCTAGTGCATCGACACACTCACGTGCGTGGACGGGCTGGCTGTCTAGCTAGTGCATCGACACACTCACGTGCGTGGACGGGCTGGCTGTCTAGCTAGAGCATCGACACACTCACGTACGTGGACGGGCTGGCTGTCTAGCTAGTGCATCGACACACTCACGTGCGTGGACGGGCTGGCTGTCTAGCTAGTGCTTCGACACACTCACGTGCGTTGACGGGCTGGCTGTCTAGCTAGCGCATCGACACACTCACGTACGTGGACGGGCTGGCTGTCTAGCTAGCGCATCGACACACTCACGTACGTGGACGGGCTGGCTGTCTAGCTAGCGCATCGACACACTCACGTACGTTGACGGGCTGGCTGTCTATCTAGTGCATCGACACACTAACGTGCGTGGATGGGCTGGCTGTCTAGCTAGCGCATCGACACACTCACGTACGTGGACGGGCTGGCTGTCTAGCTAGCGAATCGACACACTCACGTACGTGGACGGGCTGGCTGTCTAGCTAGCGCATCGACACACTCACGTGCTCACTGACAAAAACTCCTCGTGATTCCTCAAATTCAATTTTTCGCTCAATTTTTTTTTTAAAAACTCGTAAGCTGGTAAAGGAAGTATCACGCCTGTATTGTTCATTTGTGTCAGTGAGCACGTGAGTGTGTCGGTCAGCTAGATTGACAGCCAGTCCCCCTACGTGCAAATTAAAAGAGTTTATTTTAAGTGTGAAAACAGGTAAGTGGCTCACCGACTGCCCAGCCTTACAGTCAAGTGACCTACCTACCTATTTTTTTTAATTTAAAATATGTCCAGATTAACTCATTCCCTGCTGATGGACGTATATTTCATTTCCGAAATCTGTCTTCTTTCAAGGACACGGATACAAATTGGTCTCAGCAAGAGGCATAGATCCTCATGAGCCCCCGCATTCCCGGGGGCTCATGAGGATCTATGCCTCATGCAGTTGGACCGTGCTTACATTTTCTCGGCAGTGAAGGGGTTAAAAAGTCTGCAGGCACGTTTACAGGTTTGGCCCGCGGTTTGTGCCCATGTCTAACGCCTACGACCGGCAGTTGAGCAGCTTGGCTGCGGCGGAGGCCAAGCGTCTGGGGTTTCACGATTTCGTCAGGAGAGGGGTGTACAGCATGTTGCCCGGGCCCAACTTCGAGACGGTGTCTGAGTGCAGGTACCTGCGGCTTGCGGGTGTTGATGCTGTAGGTATGTCGGAAATTGTTTGTTTGTTTGTTTGTTTTGTGCCAATTTATTTGTTTACTAAAAGCTAAGACTTACAAAGGAGGTGACTGCATTACACGCGAAAGGAAAGTGTCGTCATCAAGTGTCGTCATCAAGTGTCGTCATCAAGTGTCGTCATCAAGTGTCGTCACACTTGTTACCTCACGCGCCACCGAGTGCATAAAAGGTCTTCGAACCGAGTTTGGTTTCCGAAGACCTGATTCGCGCTGGGCTATGACTCAAGCATGAAAGCCAAATGAGAGTGTCTGCATTTTGGAGATTCGGGAAGCAAAATGCACCCGGAATATTTCGATCTGTCGACTTGATGTCTCATGTCAACACACTCAGCCCGCATGTCCAAACTCCCCACATTCCTGCCTTGTCCTTTAACTCTTTAACCCCCCCCCCCCCACACACACACACACACACACAGGCACACATTTCCTTTATGGGGACCAGTCACACCCCTCCCCAGGTATAACGCCAATGTGAACAATTGTTTGGCGCCTAGCTATTCAAGGAACACTCTTGAATTATCATGATCGATCAATATCTGTTGTAGCCATTATCATGATCGATCAATATCTGTTGTAGCCGTCAGGGCTGAATGGAAGTTTACTTTTTTTACAATAGGGGCGAGCACTATTCCGGAAGTGATGGTGGCGCGGCATTGTGGGATGCGCGTGTTTGCCATGAGCCTCGTCACCAACCTCGTCATTACCGAGTATGACGTGGACGCCACAGCCAATCACGAGGAAGTTCTGGAGACTGGAGAGTCCCGTAGCAAGGATCTACAGGCGCTAGTCGCCGCCATGGTGGAAAAACTGGACATCTAAATCATTCCGCCACATGGTATAGCCACGTGACAACGCAGCCAATCACGAGGAAGTGTTACGCAGCAAGGATCTACAGACGTTAACCGCCGCTGTTGTGGGGCAACATGAGGAAACGCGCTAGGGGTTGACTGGAGAAGCAGCAATGATTATGTGGTTACACCAAGGTGAAAAAATGACTTAGTTAGTTATTTGGGTTTAACGCCGAGCAGGCGACTAAGGTCATCTCACGGCGGGATGGGTAAAAATCTGGCCAGCCAGACTAAAAGAAAGGTCTTAAGACAAGATGTAAATATATCTTTAAAAATATGTCATTCTAAAATGTCGCACATGTCTATAAAGGAAACATCTACAGACTCTCAAAAAGGTCAAAATAATAGAATTGCCATAGTCTATGAATGCTCAAATCTTATTAAAAATATTGCACTCTCTCACAAAACTGAAGATTTTGTCCGGGGGTACATCACGGAACAAAACCTTCAAGGAGTCTGCTGTGAAGTGTTTATATCATGTGTCAATTAAATCGGCACAAGACAGCAAAAAGTGTTTAACAGAAAACTGTTCGTCGCAGGCATAACACCACGGACGCTCATCCTGTTTGAGTAAATAGGAGTGCGTAACATACGTGTGCCCGATGTGGAGCCGAGTAAGAACAGACTCCTCACGGCGGCTGCCGCAGCGGTAGACTGTCGGACTCCTTAGGAAGAGCTTCATACAGCTTGTTAGCTTCCTCTTTGTCCCACTCGGACTGCCACTGACAAAAAATGAACATCTTGTACAATACGCCGTGGCACAGCACAGCCAATCAGGAGAAGTAATGGTGCCTTTTGGGTCACGCTTGCTATACGACGTATGATCAGAAAGTAAATATAGTTGGGCCGCCATTTGTAAAGTACTTACGTTACATAAATACAATTACATTGCAATATCAAAACAAATGTCAGCCTTTGCCCTTTATCCATGCACAATATGGAACTGGTATCGTCAGCCATGTCGCTGTTTGACGTCTTTGCAAATGTGATGTAAACAACTGTGGTTGAAAACAGTGGACTCTAAGATGATACATTTATTTCTAGATTTTTAAAAGAGTGAAACTTTAAGACAGGCCTGTTAAAATTCAAACAAATTTGAAAGTTGACTGATATAGTACTTGCTTTTTGACTGGAACTGACTGCAAGTGAATTGTGCAATTTAACTCTGAAAGAGAGGACTTTGAAGGCAGGTACTGGTGTGACTCTCTATGTTCAACCGGGGACGAGCAAACTGTGCTCTTTATTTATGTATAGATGGGAAAATACGCATATATTTTATCTTGAGAAACATCTTCAACGTCCGATCGTTCTCTTGGAACAGTTCAAATGTTAGTGCGCGATGACCTTGACCTAAAAAAACTATCTGCAATAAGGATATCCCATTTCTTGACAGTCTCAGATGCAAAAGAACTTTGATCGTTCAGATCGACTACTCAAAACGTTTATCATAAATGGCCTCTAACGACCGTGAAGACGATACGCGCTTTTCTTGTAACGGCATCCCCAGCAAACAGTTCCATCAGGAGTGGTTGGCCTCTGATGAGAAACAGTCCCATCAGGAGTGGTTGGTCTCTGATGAGAAGACACTAGGAGCACTTTTATCAGATTTTCAGAATTGACTGTAATATTTTCTCTATTTCTTAAAACTTCGAGGTCCATGTCATTGTTCATATTTCGCCAGTGGAGCGCGCAGTCAATGCAAAAACAATAGCAGAAGCCACATCGACAACTCCTGGTAATAGTTCGTCAGTAGTAGACAAGGGGTTAACCTCGATTGTTACCGTTAACCTTTGGCTGTCCGTAGCGCTTGTGGCCACAACGATGATTCCTGCAGGACGTGAGCATGTTGTTATTCATGCAGCACGTCAGCATGTTGTTATGTTGTTATTCATGCAGGATGTTAGCATGTTGTTTTTCCTGCAGGCCACCAGGATGTTGTTATTCCTGCAGGTTGTCAGCATGTTGTATTCCTGCAGAACGTCAGCATGTTGTTATTCCTGCAGGATGTCAGCATTTTGTATTCCTGCAGTATGTCAGCGTGTTGTTATTCCTGCAGGATGTCAGCATGTTGTATTCCTGCAGGATGTCAGGGTGTTGTTATTCCTGCAGGATGTCAGCATGTTGTATTCCTGCAGGATGTCAGGGTGTTTTTATTCCAGTAGGACGTCAGCATGTTGTTATTCCTGCAGGACGTCAGCATGTTGCTTTTCCTGCAGGACGTCAGCATGTTGCTATTCCTGCAGGATGTCAGCATGTTGTTATTCCTGCAGGACGTCAGCATGTTGCTATTCCTGCAAGACGTCAGCATGTTGCTATTCCTGCAGGACGTCAGCATGTTGCTATTCCTGCAGAACGTCAGCATGTTGCTATTCCTGCAGGACGTCAGCATGTTGCTATTCCTGCAGGACGTCAGCATGTTGCTGCTACCTTCAGGACGTCAGCATGTTGCTGCTTTCCTGCAAGACGTCAGCATGTTGCATGGGTCGGCTCTACAAGGCCATGACCTGAGTTCAGCGGGTGTGATGACGGGTGAGGCCGAGTAGCACGGGTGGTGGAGTTTTTAAACGTTCCCTTTACTATGTTTCATGTTGTCGATTCAGCAGCGGCGCGTTGGTATAATGACGATTTTCGTTCTGTCAAAACTCGTACCGTTGATGAATAAAGTTTGATTAGCAGCAGCATCACCTCGTACGCCACCTGCTTTGTTGGACATTACGATTGCTTTGTCTTTTTTTTGAGTCTGGTTTTGTCTCTAATCAACCCTTTCACTGAGAACATGTCAACGTGACCCAACTGCAAGAGTCATAGATCCTCATGAGCCCCCGCAGTTGCGGGGGCTCATGAGGATCTATGCCTCTTGCTGACACCGCTTTGTGTCTATGTTCCTTAGACGGCGGGGGTACGTAGGCGTTGAATTAACAAAAGTTTCATCCACTGGAATTGAAGAGGCTAAATTAAAAAAGTAAAATAAAATAATTTACGGCGTGAGTGTTGCAACGGTCGCCAGGGGAAACGGATGACTGAAGGCGGAATAAAGAGAAACACCGATGAACTTGATGAGAAACAAAACAATATCCATGTTTGTGCAAAGATATAGTTTATCGTCTGGTTCAAGAGATGACATTAGAGAACACAACTTGAATTGCGTGTGCACTCAGCATCGCTCTATGGGGCTTAACTCCTTGCCTGGTACTGACCATACCGTTCGGCGGACAAGACGAGTAGTGCAGTTGAGCGGTATTGTCAGTAACAGGCATGAGGTTAAAGGAAACACATTTACTTTGATCATTTGTTTCATTACGTGACCCCCCCCCCCCACTCCCCCTCCCCCCAAAAAAAGTGTCTACAATTTGAAGGATACATAACAGATAACAAGATAACAAGTTATATATTTTGCTATTTCGTGATTTTGTATTTCGCTATTTTCTCTACTGGTGCAATTAAAGCGTATTACCCCAGCATAATATTCGACACTGTCATTTCACAAAACATTTAGCACAGTCACGTACGTTTTAATGTCCGTTTCTTTTCCGGTGTCAACTGCGCATGGTCAATGGAAAATAACTGCTTAAAAAGTAGTGATTGATTAGCTTTGCCACGGAAGGTGTGTTTATTGTGCAGTTTCTCCGGGCAGCAGATACAGCAGACACTTTAACAGAGAATTTAATCAGACATTAAAACATTAAACGTCAATCTGCAGAAGGCAGAGGTTGTAATGAGCCCCGGCAGACGGACCGGACCGTTAATCCTCTTGCTGGCAACACCCGGCCTCATCCGGGTCCCCAGAGAAATCGTCTGGGTTAACCCTCTCAATGCCGAGGACACGTGAACGCCATCCAACTACAAGAGGCATAGATCCTCATCAGCCCCCGGAATTGCGGGGGCTCATGAGGATCTAAGCCTCTTGCTGTGATCACGTTGTGTCCGTTTCCTTTGGATTGCTGGGACTGTTTGGCCTTGAACTAATGATTCCAAACGTCATCTGCGTCATACATGCCATCTACGTCATAACGTTATCTGCATCATACACGTCATCTAAGTCGTACACGTCAACTGCATCCTACACGTCATCTGTATCATACACGTCATCTGCATCATACACGTCATTTACGTCATACACGTCATCTGTCATACACGTCATCTACGTCATCTGCGTCATACACATCATCTGCGTCATACATGTCATCTGCGTCATACACGTCATCTACGTCACACGTCATCTGCGTCGTCCACGTCATCTGCGTCCTACACGTCATCTGTGTCATACACGTCATCTGCATCATGCACATCATACACGTCATCTGTCATCTACGTCATCTGCATTATACACGTCATCTGCGTCATGCACGTCATCTGCGTCATGCACGTCATACACGTCATGTACGTCATACACAACAACGAACGACTGTCAACAAAGAAGTACTGTCAACAAGAAACGACTGTCAACAACGAACGACTGTCAGCAAGGAACGACTGTTAACAACGAACGACTGTCAACAAGGAAGGACTGTCAACAAGGAACGACTGTCAACAACGAACAACTGTCAACAAGGAACGACTGCCAACAACGAACGACTGTCAACAAGGAAGGACTGTCAACAAGGAACGACTGCCAACAACGAACAACTGTCAACAAGGAACGACTGCCAATAACGAACGACTGTCAACAAGGAACGACTGTCAACAAGGAACGACTGTCAACAAGGAACGAGAACGACTGTCAACAAGGAACGAGAACGACTGTCAACAAGGAACGAGAACGACTGTAAACAAGGAACGACTGTCAACAAGGAACGACTGTCAACAAGGAACGAGAACGACTGTCAACAAGGAACGAGAACGACTGTCAACAAGGAACGAGAACGACTGTCAACAAGGAACGAGAACGACTGTCAACAAGAAACGAGAACGACTGTCAACAAGGAGCGAAAACGACTGTCAACAACAAACGAGAACGACTGTCAACAAGGAACGAAAACGACTGTAAACAAGGAACGACTGTTAACAAGGAACGAATGTCAACAAGGAACGAGAACGACTGTCAACAAGAACGAGAACGACTGTCAACAAGGAACGACTGTCAACAAGGAACGACTGTCAACAAGGAACGAGAACGACTGTCAACAATGAACGACTGTCAACAAGGAACGACTGTCAACAAGGAACGAGAACGACTGTCAACAAGGAACGACTGTCAACAAGGAACGACTGTCAACAAGGAACGACTGTCAACAACGAACGAGAACGAAGTCACAGCGGATAATCTTCCTCTACCTTATGCATTGACAACACTCGGAATATCTTCAAGAGGCATAGATCCTCATGCGAGTCATAACACTGGTTATCTATCCTGACTTCAATTAGCTTTAGTGTGTTGTTGGGAGTGGTTCGGCATAACCACAACATGACTAATATCAAAGCCAAATAACGACTACAACTGAAGAAGTTGGGTGTTTGTTGGCTTCGTTGCTTGATTGTTTGTTCTTTGTGTTCGTGCTGTTTTAGTTTATAGACTCAATACTGAATGTTAAAATACAAGTTCAGACGTACCAAGCGTGCATGCGCTCTTAGTCAGTTCTGATAAAATGAACCTGTTGTCCCTTAACCCCTTGTTTGCCAGAGCTGACGAGCTGTGCGTCGACATTCCCGCGAAGACACGAATGTAAACGAGAGCTAACAGAAGGCATAAAGAACGTAGGACTAACCACAGACATAGATCCGCATCAGCCCCCGCGACTACGTGGTTGCCTGAGTGTTTATGTCTCTTGCCGCTGGGTACCGTCCGATTTGCTCCAACATTGAAGGGTTTAAGCATACTGCGCAAGATGCGTTCTGAAACAGGTTTTGGTTTCTCTCAAGAACAAACCTTCTGTATCGTGCCGCTGCAGTGGCGTGCATGGGTCGTGCTGTGAACACCTGTTGTGCTCTGTCTTATCAGTTCCAAGGACAAACCTTCCGTATCGTGCAGCTGCTTGGATAGGTCGTTTGACATCTAGGACATCACAAATCACGTTTTTCGTAAATATCTTCGCCGGGCACCACCTTTCTGTACCACGCTTAGAACAATTTTCAGTCAGCGCCAGTTGACCTATTACGACATTACTTAACTCATTCTACCCCAAGACCGATATCCCGAAATTTTGAAGTCGTCCTATGAAGACTGCGTTGCAGTGCAGGACACAGATCGACCATGATAGTTCAAGGGTGATGCCAGAATAGCTTGGCGCCCATAGGCGCCAAGCTATTCTGGCATCACCCTTGAACTATCATGGTCGATCTTTATCTTGCTGTGGTGTGTCTGGGGTAGAATGAGTTAAAGAATTGTCCATGTTTGGTCATTTGGCACTACATTAATGATATTTAATATTAAAGTGATACAGAAAAATGTTTCCTTGGGGAGATATTTGAAGCGAGACGAGAAAAGTGCACTCCGATGTCGAACGGCCGGTAACTGTGCCGATAATGTGACTAATCACGTTTGCTATGTGTGGCTTATCCGACTGGCGTGGTCTTACTTTCAGTACACAGTATATATATATATATATATATATATATACTGTATCGATTATTTTCTACTAAAGGTTGATGTACGCATTCATCTACATGTACTTTCGGTTTTGACACCAATGACCGTTCCACTTGTAAAGCCAACAATAAGTAGTGTATACTTTCCTTCATGATTTTCCTAGTTGCCCGCTCGTCTTTTTCGCGCAAACTGGTATAACGTTTTTGGGTGTGTTCCTCACGCGCTCCATTTCCCAAAAGATCTGTCAGTGCGGGGAACAAGCTGCGATGTTTTTGTAACGTAAAATATCCTGTTGCTGTTTGCTTGTTATTACTGACTACCACACCCGCAGCTTCACACCCTTTCGTGTCCCGTGCCAAGTTGGTTTTGGAATTGAAAGTGATAGAAGTAAAGATATAAAGACAGGCTTCTGGTCACTGCGAAGTTTGACTGCCAGGACACGCCGAGGACAGCAGACACTGTCTGAGAGAATCTCCTCTGATTCTGCAAGTATTTCTGCAAGTATTCAGGATGGCTGAAGCATACACAACAGGTGACTCCTCTCTCTCTCTCTCTCTCTCTCTCTCTCTCTCTCTCTCTCTCTCTCTCTCTCTCTCTCTCTCTCTCTCTCTCTCTCTCTCTCTCTCTCTCTCTCTCTCTCTCTCTCTCTCTCTCTCTCTCTCTCTCTCTCTCTCTGTATCTGTATATGTATCTGTATCTGTATCTGTCTGTCTGTCTCTGTACCTGTGTGAATAATTTGCCCTTTTCTGGTTATATCACGTGGAAGAATGACGGCCATACCAACGACTCTGTGTACGTTGTCAGTACCTGTTTACTACAAATGTAAATATCAAATTACTCTGACATGGTATGTTAGATTATTGGTCATTTCGTTCGGTCTTGCTGTCGCCAAAACTAATTTATGCACATACAGCTTTTTAAAATTTGTGTCGTTGTTATAAGCGGCATTTTGCTATAAGCGAAAAGTCCGACTTTCTCATGTAATGATCCCTACATACCCACACTACGTTCATTCCTTTACAGGGGCATTCTAATGTAGAATCGCTTAATTACAGTAGTTTGCACTTACCATACGTAAACAACAGTTTATTTTTACCATTTCTTTCTTTTTGTTTTATGTTTTAATTAAAATTCATGGGGAGGAGAGGGCGAGGGGACTTTAGTGAATCAGCTACTCTTCAAATGTGTGTCCATCCTGAACCTAACGTCGCTTCTTTGCGGTGTGGGTGCGAGTCGTCTTAGCGTCGATAATGAAAGGATTGTTCCTGCTCACTGGTGTGGAGAATTGTGTTCACAGTTCCAGCAAACACGGGACCCTGCGTTTATGGTAGAAGCAACGTTTCACATTCCTAAAATAAAGTTCTCCAAATGTTTTACAGATACATCGTTAATGTACATACAGTTGATTAAGACGTTTCTATTTTATTTTAAATTTAAAAACAGAAAATAATACGAAATGTTGTTTTGGGGTGGATTAAGCGTTCACTCCCGAACCAACCCCAGACTCCTTTTTGGCGGCTCACCTTTAGCTTGAATAATAATTTTACTTTTGTTTCACACGTATCCTCGTTATTGATCGCTCCAGTAAATAAACACTCTTCTGTAAGTTCCAATAAACTTTAAAGCGGCCTGCTCTAGGCGAGCCTTCGCCGATACAAAGGACCGGGTTCTCAGTGATGTCTTTGTTTTAACTAAGACCTTTCTACCCCTCTTTTCACTATCCATAAGAGTAGGCTCACGCACCGCTGGCCGGCATTCTACTGCCCCTGGTAGTCATAGGGCGGGGGCGGGGGAACTCGCTAAGGAAAAACTAGCAGACAGGTCGTCGTTGTACCACATTTAGTTAGAATAGTCCTTCAGCGCAACATTATTGTAAGACCTGTTAACTCCTTCTACCCCAGACACACCACAGCAAGATAAGGATCGACCATGATAGTTCAAGGGTGATGCCAGAATAGCTTGGCGCCTATGGGCGCCAAGCTATCCTGGCATCACCCTTGAACTATCATGGCCGATCTGTGTCCTGCACTGCAATGCAGTCTTCAGAGAACAACGGCAACATTTGGGGATTTCGGCCTTGGGGTAGAATGAGTTCAGAACATTTATACTGGAATGATTGTAAACTAAAAAGTGTCATTGTCTGGAGCAGGTAGCACAAATACAACAACCTGGTTGTCGCTGATGCATCACACTCATTTTGAGAGGTGCTGTTGTCTGGCCCACGAAACTGAAATTGTCTTGCTTCTGTACAATCGTTTCGTGCCTTCCACACAGTACAGACGTCAGCAGAAACCCATGATACGATACGATACGATACGATACTCACGATACGATACGATATGATACGATACGAATACCTTTACTGTACCAAGATGGGAAATTTGTTTGCATTGGAATTTTAAAACAGACGTATAAAAACAACAAATGTGAAAATAAAACAAATAAATACATTTGCCTGACTAGAACACACCGGCCTATTACAGTGGGGTTGTGCACGTATATAACATCACGGCCATCTGTAATGTTAATGTCTACCTAGAAAGAAAACTGCTTACAAACTGAGACGAAACTACCTTATAGGCCTACCACGCGCACAAACACACACGCAAGCACACACGCAAACGCACCCACACTTGCGTATCACATGACATTGCAAAGACCTGAGGCTGACATCTTAACCGTCCTTCAAACGATGCCATGACTCTAGGTCTAGGCCATGACTATAGGCCTAGGCCATGACTATAGGTCTAGGCCATGACTATAGGTCTAGGCCATGACTATAGGTCTAGGCCATGACTATAGGTCTATGCCCTGGCATCATTTAGGAGACGGATAGATATGATGGCACGAAAGAAAGACGTCTGCGATTTGTTTTGCACGTCACAGTTCCGTATCTCCTGGAAGAAGGCAACAAGGCATATTCTTCGGATAAAATATGAGTATCATCAGATACAATGTGGAAGGCTTTGAGCTCGTTTGATATAACGCATTCTACCCCAACACCAAAATCCCCAAATTTTGCCGTTGTCCTCTGAAGACTGCATTGCAGTGCAGGACACAGATCGACCATGATAGTTCAAGGGTGATGCCAGAATAGCTTGGCGCCCACAGGCGCCAAGCTATTCTGGCGGCATCCCCCTTGAACTATCATGGTCGATCCATAGCTTGCTGTTGTGTGTCTGGGGTAGAATGAGTTAAATTGTTGTTAAAGTAAAAAATAAAAAAAAACCGAAGAAAGCTGCAAAGGAAAAGGAAAATTATCTGACATCTGAGTGTAAAGGCCCTGTCAGCCTCATTTGTTTTCAGTGCTTCCGGTTTCGTCTGTGCGATATCACTGGAAGCACTTCTTCAAGTTTTAGTGTTTGGTAGCCTTTAGTGTGAGAACTGGTCACACTCAAATACGGCGTTGACACTTTGTAAGTGTTAGGTTTGCGTGCGGAACGTGGATCTATGTCACAATGGGCCAGTGGTCGTCCGTCTGTCCTTCGTCCGTCGTAAACTTCAACGTCGGCAGTTTCTCGGAGACTATACAATCCACACTCTTCAAACTTGGGCCAAGGATATAACGGTGCGCTAAGACCTTTCTACACATACCAATTTCAGTGACATGACACTCAAGGGTTAAATTGAAAGGGGATTAAAAAATAGATTTTAAAATACACATTTTAACAAAAATGAATTACTTTTCTGAAATACTGTTAACGGTGTAATGGAGGGGGTGGGGCTGGGGGCGGGGGTGGAGACAGGCGCTTACGTGCTTGAGAGAGATGCTTTTCGTTTCAAGGGTGAGTCGGGGGGTGGGGGGGGGGGGGTCGGAGAGAAGAGGCAGGCTCACGTCCCTCAGAGAGATGGTGTCCGTTGGGGGACGCGGGAAAGGGTAGGGGGGGGGGAGTTGGGGTGTGTGTGTGTGTGTGTGTGTGTGTGGGGGGGGGGTGTTTGGGGGTGGGGTGGGGGGGAGTTGGGTTCGGTTGATTCGTGTAGGTCTTTTTTCAACCGCGTAACCATTTGTGGGGGTTTGCTTACGTCAGCAAAAAGCAAGAAGGCAAACATGTTGCACCCATCGTTTCAGGTCAGTGCTCACTGAAGGGCACACCTTCTTTACACCTTACGGATGCTAGCTTCAGTCGTATATACATAATCTGATATGACTGCAAAAGAAGAAAAAGATGCAGTCGTTTGTTGACTAAGATGCTGGTCGGTTTAGAAGACAGGGAAGAATGGATTAGGATAAGTGGTCTAGGACGGTAGCACTCATTTCTTGGTCAAGATATTCATGTCTTTCGTCAAGTCTATATTTTATTATTTGACGGATACGCGTCTGTGTCATAGAAAGTACTGGATAGACAAGCAAACCTGCAGAGTAGCAAGTCTCATTAAATTAAATCTGAGTTGAATATCTGGTGTTGTTTGCTGTCGTTGTGTCTTATATTCAGCTGTAAGAAAGGTTTGTTGCTGATATATTGTGCATTTCGGTAGGACTAGACTTGTCAAAGCTGTAATTTAGGTAAAAAGAAATAATACCCCACGAGAAGGGCTGGAAATCGACTACACACAGTAAAAATTAAACTGCGGGTTTAAATAATCAATTCTATCAATCAATTTAAGTTCATAAAGCTGAAAATTTCGTTACCTATCATTAATCATAAACATTTGTGTACTTGCGCAATGTTTTCTGCAAGTCACAAGCAAAGTTTGCGTCATCGTTGACGAAAGAAGCTTCTATCGCGGGCGCCATTGTGAAGTCGTGTTCGCGCGTTGGGGTGTCAGTTTCAAAGCCATAGCGCAAATCCAAGATTTGATCGTCCGTGTCAGATGATGTATCGATTGAAAGGTTTTTGAATGAGCTTTTCACCGGTAGCTGGCGCATGTGAGCGCGATTATTCCCAGATAACATATCTCATGAGTAAAAACTAAAATGAAAATTTCACATCAAAATCTAACGCAGTTTTCTCTTGAATTCAAACATGCGCCAGGCACTGTAAACATGGGCAAGAAAAGCTCTTTACACCTATACCAAATATTGTTCTGTGCGTTTTATCTTGGATTTGTGCAAGCCGTTTTTCTAACGCCACTGTGGCGCAGCTCTGTGCGGGGCGCTCACGGACAGCTGACCAGGTTTGTTTTTGACGCATTAGGCGGTGCTACAAATACATCTTTCTTTCCAGAACAAAACAAGCACCACAGAACTGTAGTCTGGATGATGCTTTATTCGCCCATGTTTTTTTATTTTGTTATGCGTGCTATGTGTTGAGAGCAGCTCTTGTTGCAAACTAGCTAAATATCGCTCTCCGGCACTGATGCTACCGCTGTTTGTATAGAGACGGGCCTACCTGCTTAATATTATCAAGGAATACAGATGCTTGTGTGCCTGCATGTGGCTCTGTGTTTAGGGGTGGATCTGGGGGATCCTAGGGGTGACTACCAAGCGTGTAAAATGCAGAGAAGAACCGAAGGAGAAAGAAACACGCTTAGAAAAGACAGTTACATTACAATTAATTAACATTAAAATATACACACAAACGAGTACTTGTTTGTTTGTCTATTTTGAGGAAGGATTTACCCGAAATATTCATACATTGTGTTGTAACTGTCTTCTCTAAGCGTGTTTCTTTCTCAGTTGGGTTGTTCTCTCCATTTTCTGTGTAACATTTAATCAATAATAAAGTTTTTGAATTGAATTGAATTCAATTCAATACCTTTGGTCACGAACACGCCCCGCCTGCCGCATACAACAGTATTAGAGAGCATACATGTTGATACTGACAGATAATACAGACATGTTGATACTGACAGATAATACAGACATGTTGATACTGACATATAATACAGACATGTTGATACTGACATATAATACAGATATGAAACAGGTAAGAATCACAGCGACAAAAGCCGCTACCGACAGTCAAAGTGTTAAACACGTTAAGCATCATTGTTTACCCCCAACAGATATCGCGCAGCCTGAGGGTGAGTGTACTGGGGATGACGGAGGGTTGTGTGGCAGACTGGAGTCCTTTCCCTGCCTCTTCTTTCTTCGCAATGCAGACATGTCTACTTACAGGTGTGTGTGTGTGTGTGTGTGTGTGTGTGTGTGTGTGTGTGTGTGTGTGTGTGTGTGTGTGTGTCTGTGTGTGTGTGTGTCTGTGTGTGTGTGTGTCTGTGTGTGTGTGTGTGTGTGTGTGTGTGTGTGTGTGTGTGTGTGTGTGTTCACGCGCGGTCGCGCGTTTGTGTTTATATGTATGTTTGGAGATTCGAACTAGTTTATATATTGCTATTGTGTTGGGATGGATGTGTCGTTTACTACTTATTTATTTATTTATTTATTTATTTATTTATTTATTCATTCATTGCATGAATACAGGGTTGGTTGGTTGGTGGACTGCGTGACGAACATACTGACAGTTTTCTATCATTGAATGCGAGTTGCTCCAGGTAATGAAGGGTTAACAGTTTGCAATGTCACGTTGACACACCTTCGTAGGCTGTCTTACCACTGGAACCATTCGTTATTCAAGAAATGGGAGCGAACTCCAACCCCGTTCCAACACCTGTTTCAAACTAGAATACCTGAAATCGGCGTAGGAAGATAATGTCGAGAATGACCGGCGGGTAAGGCAGAAGCGGGAATCAGAAATGCTACGAGAAGAGAATAGCAAGCCCAAGATCTGATCACACAGACAGTTCAGTCACCGACAGCCAGTCAGGCTGGGGCTTCAGAACCAAACAGAAAGGCAGCGTGATACACGACAGTGCAGTCTACACGGCCAAGACCTCAAAGAGATGACGACGCACGATCTCAAATGGATTACTGTGCTGGATGACATTCAAATTGACATGTTTTCCTTGTTTTACCCCAGCTATGTCCCAAACATAGGAAACAAAAACCAGACGCACCCCCCACCAAGCAAAATGCAAAAGACTTATATTTTTATGGTTGACTTGTTCGAGGCAGGATGATTATTGCCTTGCACCCCTCCCCCTCCGCCCTCACCCACACCCCGCCTCATTGCCCAACCCCCTCCCCCGTTCTCCCTTGGAATCCGCCCCCCCCCCCCCTCCAACTGCGTCTCCCCGCCGGTAAAGGTACAGTACCTGCCCCCTTCCTGTAGAAATGTGACCCATCCCCTACCAACAGGTCAGCCCACTGGCGGTCCAATGTTTGCCAAATTTGTAGACCTATCGGGCCGGTAAAATCGCTAACGGGGCGATAAAAGCCTTGCCGTTTGATTATGAATGTCGAGCCGGTAAGATTGGACCGGTAAACTAACAGCCAGTAAGGCTACCGGCAGTCCATTAGTAGCAAGTTTGTAATCTTACCAAGCAGGTAGCACTACCGGGTCGGTAAGGACCCTATCGTCTGCCCATGAACTAGTTCCGGCCCTGATCCATTTCCCTCCTCTCTAAGTCAACCTCTGATCAACACACACTCCGGCGCACACAAATAGTACACTCTGTGGGCTGGTGCAGCGACAGGAATTCTGAAGAAGAATAGCAGGAGCAGCAAAATGACGTCACTGTAAGCTTGACGTCATGGCATAGCTAGTCCCACGACGCCGTGTACACACTGACGAAATTGATGTTTCACGTCACTCCGGCCATCCGAAAGGCACGCAGCCTCTTCCAGAGCTGACTGTTTTGTTCCACACAGCCTCTTCCAGGGCTGACTAGGAGTTTATAGTGGATCCAAAACTTGCAAAAATGAACTAATTATTTTCAAAAAGTTGAAGAGGTACAACTCTGGATTACAAACTCATTCAATGTCTCCCTTTAATCTAGCTGTACGCAAAACATCTAGTAAGAATACAAAACAAAACAAAACAAAAATTGCGGACTCAAATGCAGATCAACCGGTTTTTGTGAAACGGCCATTTTCTTGTCAATGTGTAACGTAAATTTAAAAAAACCTAATTCGAGAGAATTGACGTACGGAAAATATCCTAAAGTTTCAAGCTTGTCTGTCCACAGACGCAGGGTCTAGTCGCTATCACACACACACGCACGCACGCACGCACGCACGCACGCACGCACGCACGCACGCACGCACGCACACACACACACACACACACACACACACACACAGCGTTTGGCGCCAAATGTACGTTCTCCAGCGAGGTTTGCGTAGCTAGACTTGACGTCATTTTTATCTTGTTATTTTTTTTCCTTAATTCGGGTTCCGCCCGCCCAACCCATCGTGTGCATTCTACGGAACGCGCTCCGATCAGCCCCATTTCAAAGTCTACCGTATTTTCAACACTGGAGACCAAAACATTCCAGCTCTTCTTTTCATATATACAGGTAGGAGAGTTCGACTAACCAGAGGCATTAGAAACCCTCTGCAACGTGTACGTGCCTTCTCACAAGGATTTTGAAAAAAAGAAGTAGAACAGTCTTAGTTAGAAACAACTTCCGAAGGACAAGAACATTCATTTATAAAACGATAAAAAGAACTTGACGGATGAAAGGCATTAACATCCTGTACAGACTGGAAGACCTGAAAAAGACGATACAAAGCATCCAGAGAAGCGACGCTCACAGCTCCGGGACAACCCTTGACAGCGACTTGCCGAGCGTGGACCGCACGTCTGGACAGCAGTACACCAACATCCTTGTCTACGTGCTATGGCGGCTAAAGGTACTCACTCACACTCAGTTTAACTCATTCTACCTCAAGACCGAAATCCTTAAATTTTGCCCTTGTCCTCTGAAGACTGCATTGCAGTGCACGGCACATGATAGTTCAAGGATGATGCCAGAATAGCTTGGCGCCCATAGGCGGTCAGTCAGTCAGTCAGCCCATAGGCGCCAAGCTGTTGTGGCATCACCCTTGAACTGTCATGGTCGATCATTAACTTGCTGTGAGGTGTCTGTGGTAGAATGAGTTAAGAAAATGGTCAATATTAGACTGACATCGGCCATGTTAATGTGAAAGACAGTAAGTTCAGTGTTGTAAAACGCGATACTTTGTAAAACAGTAAAGATCTGGCTTTTTACGAAAATGATCTAAATGACCTTCACCTTCACAGAGCACATTTGTATCAGCCCTTGGAGGCCGCCAGTGTAGCATACTATCTAAATAATCCCTACGTCAGATTCTTCCGGGGTCATTTATAGCGTGGCGAACTTCAAACTTTCACGCAACAAAAGGCAATGGCAGGGTTTAACTAGAGTCAAAGGAATGGGCACGCACGCACTCCACTCAAAACAATCGTTCAAGCCACGCCCCAATATTAACAGAATCGTTAAAGCCACGCCCCAATATTAACAGAATCGTTAAAGAAATGCCCCAATATTAACAGAATTTGTATCGTTACATTGTTGTGTAATGTTCTGTGCATCTACTGTGGGAAATCAGGGTATTTACCCGACCACATATAGTAGCGCACCTTCATGTCTGTGTATGTATGTTTCTCCTGCCTACTTCGTTCCGGAGAAAGACATGGGTTATATTATAAGAGACCTGATCCATTCTTTTTTGAGGATGGAAATGATCGTCTTGTTCTATACCTGCGTATTTCTCTGTGGGCTGGCGATTGGGTGCCTGATAGGCGGGGGCAGGGGATCTAACTGTTTGTCTGTCCAGCGCTGTGATTCCCCTTGGTTTAAGTACATGTTTCAGTGATCTCATTGTCGTTTTTCTACATGTTGCTGTATGATGTCATAAGGTAAATATAATAAAAGGTAATCCCTTACACGTCACAGTTATGTTGTGACATGATCATAGAATGTTCCATCGCAAAAAATAAATTGCACCAATCCAAACATGTTTAACGTATTGAGGTACAGACTTTAAACAAATAACAGCAACAACCAGTTTATTATTGAGAGACTTTTGATCTCGTATTCAGTTCTGATGACACATCAATATATTCTGATATTATCAGTTCTTTAAAATTCACCACACAATATAAAACAAGATGGGATGCGAGCCCATAGTTGTTCCTATTTTCAAGCTTATCCTTCTGACCTATCTCTCTCCACACTAACCCACCCGCTGATCAACACACATACATTAGACAGACCACACATCAGAAAAGTGCCGTTTTGTTTTCTTGATGTGTCAGAGCTGATATCAAGATTATGACATGCATTCTGCTACAGTCAAACCTGTCAAAGTGACCACCTGTATAAGGCGATTATCTATCTAAGCAGACCACCCACTCTAGGTCCCATGGTATCTTTCTGTTACTTAGATGACCCTGTGTAACAAGACCACCTGTCTAAGGCGATCACAAGATTACCTGTCTAATGCGACCGCTTTTTCATGGTTCTTTGGGTGGTCAACTTACACAGTTTTGAGTACAACGTTAAAATCCTTGTACAGAGTATAATATTGCTTTATTTTAAAGTTAATAACGACTTGGGATTAGTGAATGTGAAATACGAAAGGATTTGTCTTTCCTGCTGTATGATTAAAGAATAACGAAGCCTTTGAATTTTCTGTGACTAGAAGGTAAGGGCCTCGGAGCCCTGCTTACGTGTTTTCTTATCGTAATGAATCTTATACAGTGCGTTTGCAATGCCTGTGATGCACCTTTTTTTTCTCCAAATATTTTAAAGGCAATATTAGTTGTATTACGATATAGGCTTTGCCAGTGGTTCTTGTCGCCTCGAGGGTCTGGTCAGGGTGGGGGGTGGGAGGGGGGTCAATATCGGATGTAAGAGTCTCGGGTTAATGCCCTCGAATAAAGCCCTCGACTAATGCCCTCGACTAATGCCCTCGACTAAAACCCTCGACTAATGCCCTCGACTAATGCCCTCGACTAAAGCCCTCGACTCTTACCTGAGGTAAGTTACCTCCGACACTGACCCCCCTGGCCGGACCCTCGATTAAATTTTATCTTCAACTGTAAAAGGCAACAGCGTGAAGTGTACCCTTTTAATCACTCGAAACGTAACGTGTGACGAAGAAATTCAGAGACGTAAATCTCCATACTTCCGACTATCAGTCGACAACCTCGCGTAAAATGCATTAGCCTGGATTTCTCTCTGAGATATGTTTTATTTAACGCATTTTCAGTCATTCTTTTGTATGAAACTGGTAATATAGGCCGAACACAAGACGTGCGTATAGTTGTTTAGTTGCGTACCCCCCCCCCCTTCCCCCCCCCCCCCCCCCAGTATTTATTTATATCCCGCTTTTTTTTGTTACTTCGCCGTTTCGAATACGGTCAGTACGTGATAGGCCTTCGCTTCAGTTGAACTTTCCTGTCGTTGATATGATCTAACTTATCCAGTTATTCAGGTATCTTGTGTATGAAACTGGTACCAGCGGTATCACGCAACACCTACATATAGTTTTTCTTGTTGTGTACCCCTTAAAATATTTATTTATTAGCATATTTTTGTTTAGAGGTATTGACTGAATGAAGATTAGTGTATGTTTGTACCGAGAAATGTGATTGGCTAAAGACTTATTTGTGGGAAAACGCTTTGCTCAACGAGTAACGTTGTCATCGTAACATGTAATATGGATTACTTATCACATGTTATTTTGGTAACATGTGACAAGTGGGACTCCCGTTGCCTTGAAAACGGACGAATGGGCCAAAAATGGAATAGAGCCAGGCCAATGAGAAAAAGTGTAAAGAGACTGAAAGAAGTCAACGAACGTTATCTGAATATTTTTATGAAACAAATGTTTAGTTGTTTGTTTTTTTTAATTTCTACCCGACTGACATTTTAGAAAAAGTGTCTACATAAGCCTGCTGTTCGTCCGGGGTAAATGTAAGTCATGTGTGAGCTGCTAACATTTGAAGTATGGAACTCAGCTGAACAGAAAATTTTTTTCCTGATCCATACGTCAAATAGCAATATTACCATGAATGACGTCCATCTGAGAAAATGACGTAGATAACCTGTTTGTCTGTAGGCTGAGGGGAAAACGTATTTTACGTCTGACCCATTTCAGGGGAGGGGGGCTTGGGGAGTTTGGGTTCGGTTGGAGGTGAGGGGTGTTGGTGGATCAGTGGGTTAGAAAATTTGTCGAAAATCTTTGAGTTCGCCCCTTTTACCTGAGCCGGGCACAAACAGCCGGGTAGACAGCGCTCTTTCTCGTGAATTCGGTCAGGGATAACTGTAAGTAAACACCTTTCCTCAAGTGATTGTATCAAAACTTTCTTACCAAGTAAATTATTGTTCGAAAACTTGGTTCGTGAGCACTGCAAACGCACTATGTACATGAACACATCTATACCTTATTTAGTGTAATGTTCCAATCAGTGAACTTACATAGTGATCAAACAACACACTGTCCCTTCCTCAGCTGGATACACCAATACCTTAACTCATTGTACCCCAAGACCAACATCCCCAAATGTTGCCGTTGTTCTCTGAAGACTCCATTGCAGTGCAGGACACAGATCAACCATGATAGTTTAAGGGTG
This sequence comes from Semisulcospira habei, assembly GCA_036245525.1. Taxonomy (NCBI): domain Eukaryota; kingdom Metazoa; phylum Mollusca; class Gastropoda; family Semisulcospiridae; genus Semisulcospira; species Semisulcospira habei. The sequence goes on from BTPG01000002.1 coordinate 91,403,745, forward strand.
ATGCCAGAATAGCTTGGCGCCTACAGGCGCCAAGCTATTCTGGCATCACCCTTGAACTATCATGGTCGATCCTTATCTTGCTGTGGTGTGTCTGGGGTAGGATGGGTTAGCCATGAAATGCGCGCCTGTATACGGAGCACATCCGTTTGTCCCCACGGGACATGTACCCATAGTACGAACACGCCCCACGGCCGGGAAACAGGCGGACGTGCCCCAACACAGACAATTGTATTTTTAGGGTACCATCTATCTGTGACATCGGCTAGAGCAATAAAGTAACATTGTCAATAATAGTGTAGATATGAGGGCTTTGGTGACTGAGTACTTTGGTGACTGAGTACTTTGGTCACTGAGTACTTTGGTGACTGAGTACTGACATGAGATAACACTGTGCTGGCAGCTGGTGGAACAGGCAGAACAGGTTGCGCAGGAAGAGCTGCGCGCGCACCCCAAGAGCATTCTCACGCGCACCAACATGGCGTACATCCTGTGGCGGAAGGGGGAGGTAAGCCGGGCAGAGGAACTACTACAGGCGCTGACAGAACAGAGGGAGAGCTCTGTTACGGAGTTCCAGGATCTTGTGATTGAAGGTAAAACACTCAACCGTTATCTGTGATTGAAGGTAAAACACTCAACCGTTATCTGTGATTGAAGGTAAAACACTCACACGTTATCTGTGATTGAAGGTAAAACACTCAACCGTTATCTGTGATTGAAGGTAAAACACTCACACGTTATCTGTGATTGAAGGTAAAACACTCACACGTTATCTGTGATTGAAGGTAAAACACTCATACGTTATCTGTGATTGAAGGTAAAACACTCAACCGTTATCTGTGATTGAAGGTAAAACACTCAACCGTTATCTGTGATTGAAGGTAAAACACTCACACGTTATCTGTGATTGAAGGTAAAACACTCACACTTATCTGTGATTGAAGGTAAAACACTCACACGTTATCTGTGATTGAAGGTAAAACACTCACATGTTGTCTTTGCTGACCCTGCTACATATCTCGCACTATTAGGCAGGCAACCACCCGTACAGTGGTGTAATACCCTCACCAGCAACCTGTACAGTGGGGTAATACCCTCACCAACCACCCGCACAGTGGTGCAATACCCTCACCAACCACACGTACAGTGGGGTAATACCCTCACTAACCACACGTACAGTGGGGTAATACCCTCACCAACCACACGTACAGAGGTGTAATACCCTCACCAACCACACGTACAGTGGGGTAATACCCTCACCAACCACACGTACAGTGGGGTAATACCCTCACCAACCACACGTACAGTGGGGTAATACCCTCGCCAACCACCCGTACAGTAATAATAAATAATAATACATAGTTCTTGTATAGCGCTGTTCTCCAGGAAAACACTGGACTCACTGCGCATGCACACAGCACACCCTCTCTCTCAGACACACGCACGATTATACACTACTTTAAACCACCCCATCTCTTCCCAACACCTTACATTCACTTCCTCTAGGATCAGAATAAAAGGCAGTTAACAGTTAGCTAAGGATGAGCTAAGTGTTAAATGCCCGACAGAAAAGAAAAGTCTTTAAGTGAGCTATGAACTGTGACAATGTGGGCAGATTCCGCATTTCAGTTGGCAAGGAGTTCCACACACTTGGGGCTAAAAAGGTGAAAGAACGCTCCCCGACAGTTTTCATGTTAAGCTTCGGGATTTTTAAAAGTTTTACTCTAGAGGAACGGAGGTTGCGTGCTGGCTGATAAACAGACAGCTTGGCAGAAAGGTACGGCGGGAGAGATCCGTCAAAATGCCGATAGGTGAAAATTGCAATTTTGTAGTGGCAGCGGAATTTTACGGGCAGCCAGTGCAGCTGCTTTAGTAGAGGCGTAACGTGGTCTCTCTTTCGTTTCTTCAAGATGAGACGCGCCGCATTGTTTTGAATCATCTGCAAGCGTGAAATCTGATCTGCCGGTAAACCCGCCAGTACAGAATTGCAATAATCGAGCCTGGACGTGATGCATTTACAAGTCTTGACGCCGCACTTTCTGTGAGATACGGTCTGAGGGAAGAAATTCTGCGCAGCTCAAGGAAACCAGCTCGGCAGGCGCTACTAATATAATTATGCATGGAGAGCGTCGAATCAATCTTCACACCCAGATATTTGACACAGTTTTGGACGGGAACGCTGCAACCACCAATGTTTGGGAACTCGCCGTTAATCAGACTAAGGCGAGAGAGAGCCAACAGGCATGACTTCGGTTTTGTCGGTGTTAAGCTTAAGTTTGTTGCTTGTCATCCAGGACAGGACTTCGTCTATACAACACTGTACGCTCATCTTAGCGGAGCTGAAATGGCTAGGCGCGGTACTTCTTGACAATTCAGTATCGTCAGCATACTTGTGAAAATCACACTCATGGGCGGCAATTACATCAGACAGAGGTTGTGAATATAGAGTGAACAAAACAGGCCCTAATAGGGAGCCCTGAGGGACTCCACACAACAAAAGACTAGAAGCAGATAGCTGGCCATTAACAATACAAGCCTGAGAACGACCCTTAACGTATGAAGTGAACCAGGCCAGGGCAGTACCACGGATGCCAAAAGGTCACCTCTAACCTCTTCAGCAAAACAGAATGATCGAGCGTGTCGAATGCTGCACTGAGGTCCAGCAGAGCAATGAGAGAGACGTCTCTTGTCTACCTTCACTAGCAGACCATCCAGGACGCTCAACACAGCAGTCTCCGTGCTGTGATCCTTTCTGTATGCCGACTGATGCATTTCTAACAGACCGTTTCCAGACAAATGGCTTTGTAGCTGTTTCAAAACAACCTTCTCCAAAATCTTTGAAATAAACGGAAGGTTAGAGACAGGTCTAAAAATTTTCAAGTCGTTTGGGTCCAGTCCAGGCTTTTTCAAGTGTGGTGTCACAACAGCATGTTTAAACTGAGTAGGCACAACACCTGTAGAGAGAGAGGCATTAACTATGGTGGTAATCAGTGGAAGGAGATCATCGATACACTGTTTTATGAGGGACGTGGGCAAGGGATCAAGCACACAGCTTTTTGTTGGTGACTTCATAATAAGTTCGTGGATCTCCTGCTCAGTCACTAGCTCGAAACGAGACAGTGAAGGGCCATTATACACGCCAAAAGTAGGGGGATCACATGAACATGAATCTAGTTCAGAGCGGATGTGCTTAATCTTATCTGAGAAAAAGTCACAGAAACATTGTGGAAGGACAAGACTTGGCACATCCGTTGGAAGGGGCGTGGTACGGGGCTTGCCCTGCAGCTCACTGAAGACTGAGAATAGTTGCTTGGACGACGAGCTGGAGTCGATTCTGTCCTGGTAGAACTGTCTCCTGGCAGACTGTATGACCGCTGTTATTTCGGTCCTCACTTTCACGTAGATCTGTCTGTGGACAATCAGACCAGTCCGTCTCCAATGACGCTCCGCGCGTCTCCGTCGGCGGCGAGCTTCTCTGACGTCATCGGATAACCACGGGGCGGATGGTCGGTCCCTTACCAGCCTGGTGACAGAGGGGGCGTGTCGGTCAAGTACCTGTCGAAGCCCGTTGTTGTAGGCGTCCACGAGCTGCTCAGGCTCCAATGTAGGTGATTGACACAAATCTGTAGCTGCTGCCATCTCCTTTACCTGGCGGGCTTGAAAACCAGCGGACGAAATATTGCGAATGTTTCGTGATGTCACGAGTCGTTTATGGGGGCGAGTGGTAAGTGCAATAGTGCAAGCGACGACACTGTGGTCAGAAAGACCAGGATAGTCCTGTACTGCTTTAAGCGACAACATGCTGCCCTCGCTACGGACCACCGCCCAGTCGAGTGTGTGGCCGCGCTTATGTGTAAGGACGCCAATAAGCTGTGCCAGATTGTGATCGCTCAGCATAGTCTTCAGACGGCTCACCTGGCAGTCAGTACTGTCATCAAAATGGAAGTTAAAGTCGCCTAGGATGGAGAAATCGCAACACAAGTTCACGTATCGGGACAACAGCTCCGGGAATTCCCGAAGAAAAATGGAGTCAGTCAGTTTATTGCGCCTACTCGGCGGCGGCCGGTAGAGACACACAAGGGTGATGGAGGTAAGGCTTACTGAAAGTTTAAACACAACAGCCTCCATCGATGTAAATTCAAGTGGTCTTAAAGAAACATTGCAAGAAAGAGCTGACCTGATGACAAAACCGATGCCACCTCCTCTCGATCCAGTGCGGGGAAACGATCGGAAATCGTATCCCGCCGGGTTAGAGTAGCGATGCAGGCCTCATCTCTCTGGGGATAAAGCCACGTCTCAGTCAATATCACAATATCGGCGTCGTGGTCAAGGATCAAGTCATGAATTTCAGAGGCTTTCTGACGAACAGACTGCACATTGAAAAACAGTACCTTTATGTTGTTGCGTCTCTGTGTTTGTTTACGAACGCCGCCGCGTCGTATCCGCTTCCACGATCATAATAAATCGGCAGTCTTGACTGGTACTGCTTTTGAATTAGAGTAGCTAAATGAGCATGTGTGACAATTTCACATTCCAAGGAAATATTAGAGATCTTGTATGATGCATTGAGATCCGTTGATTTGATAACTTTGGAGTAGTCATTAAAGATTAGTTCAAAACTCAGACGGTCATTTAGTGCTCCTTGGTAATAAGGCAAATGTGCTGTTAGGATTTCAAATTCAAGTGGAATGCAAAATCTATTTCCATATGTTTCTGCCACAATAACGTCTTTGGCTTCTGTTGTTGATTTATCTGATGCATTGATTCTGAGTTTGGCAACATTATCAGCCTGTATGCCTTGGTAAATACGGTCTTCTCTTTCTTCACTTGTGAGCCACAGATCTTTGTAACAGTAGAATACATCAGCATCGTCAAGACTAAACACTTCCTGACCTTCAAGTTTAACTTTAATAGTTTTAATAATTGCTCTGCCAAGGTTGCCAACTATTGTTCTTTCGTCATCTGTGTCTGATGAAAGTTCGATATTAAAAGCAAGGCGTGCAGTACCAGGAACAATAACGTCATTGGGGCCTAGGTTAGGAAACTTTACAGTAAGAGTTTGGTTTTGATCTATGGTGCTAGGATTGTTTGTGACGACAATTGATTGTCTAATGCCCTTAACACCAAGAGGCTCACGTAGTTTTCTGTATGGGTCTAACTTTGATCCATAGGACTGTGACATTTTATTATGCAAAAAAATTAAATTAATAAAAACAATGGCAGCGGGAGGATTTGGTCATGAAGATTTTGAAATGGATGACATGAATGACTATGATACTAGAGCAACAGATGTAACTGGAATGGGAAATACTTCTAGTATGTATCACAAACTGTTAAAAGACAAAGTGAACTCATTTTATGATAGTGTTGGTGACCGCCCAGATGAAATAGATCCTAATCAGTTTGAATATGAAAAAGGTCATTTATATTTAAACACTGTTGACAGAGGAAAAGTACAATTGACTAACAAAAGAGACCCTGGTAAGTTTAGAGCTTTAAGTACAATCAAAAATGAAGGTGGTGTTGGCTCCTTGCGTCAACTTGGTATTGGAGATAAACAGTTACCACCTCCTCTTGCTAGTGCTCTTCATGATGCGCAAGCAAGGTTGCCAACTGGACAAGAAATTGAAATGACTGAAGTAAAAAGGCTTCCAGAAATAGCAGACAAGGTAATACACGAAACTTCATTTACAGAAGGGCAAATAAATGAGGTTATGAAAACAATGGGTGACTCTCCTTTGACAATGCGGGAGTTAGTGGGCTTGGATAAAACACTGCAGTCAATAAGAGGTGAGCTTGTAAATAATGTAGCCAAACTAGGTGAGCTTGATAATCACATTGAAAGAGAAAAAGAAAAATTAACTAAAGCTGAGGATGAGAATTATGACACAGAAATGAAAGAAAGAATACAACACAGATTAAATGATTTGCAGATAGAAAGATCAGCGTGGCTAGAAGTAGTTGAAATTGGGAAAGAAAAACTGAAAACACAGGTCAACAGGATTAGAGAAACTATTCAGAAAATACTTCACGAAGACACAACTTTGGCTGAGAGATTAAAAACACTTTTCAGAGAGCAGGGTATCACTATTGCAAGTTTAATTACTGCTCTTGGATTTATTATCAGTACTGTAGTGTTAGCTGTAACGGGTGGACCAGCTGGTAGCACCCCGGCCCCTCCAGCACCTCCAGCTCCATCAGACCCAAAAGATTTACAGGCATGGGTAAAAAAACAGCTGTCTCATATATCAGACTTACTTCAGAAATTAGCTGTAAAAGCAATGGATGCTTTGCCTGGCATAATAGGGAGTGTTGTCAGTTGGCTGATCAGTACAGCAGCAAAGGTAGTAGGGTTTATGGCAGAGCATGTGTGGGTCTTTTTGGTGACAGTAGGAGGGTTAATAGTGGGTTATTTAATGAAACAGGTAAAGAAGTAATATCCCTAATCCAGTAAGGCCTATTACCAATGCAGTTCTCTCCGACTCATGTGTGTGGATTCTCACTCAAAAATATAATGCTGTACTGAAAGATTTTCGTGAGCAGTTAAAGTTTATCTGTTTGTTTTACTGTAAAGATCGTGACAACTTTGAAGACTGTCTCAGAGAGAACGATGTTATACCAAATAAACATGAACGAGACTGTGTGAAAAATAAACTGAAATTGACTAAGCATCTAAAGCTTATTTTAAAGACAGATCAGCCCACAGGGTATGGATTAGTGAATTAATTTAGCCTTATGGTTTGTCTTTAAAAAATGACAGACAGACAAACCATTGATATCACAGACTGCTTCAATGATGTTAAGTGCATTTTTGACTTTAAAACGCATGTTAAAAAGCCATTTGAGCTCGGTATAAAACTCTCAACACCAACACTGATAAGCATGGTATATAATGTGACTTTGGGGTATTCTGAATGTTTTCCATGTTATGAGTAGGAGACTGTTGATCTTAGGACACATACCTTTAGAGTTAATGATGCTAACTGCGAGTGGTTTGAGGCACTGTGTGAACACATATTCAGACAACTATGTAAACTATATGATTATATTGAAGACGTTACAGTCAATAAAGTGGTATTACACCTACAGCGCAAGCAGTAACATTTTTTTATTATTTTGTCGGACAAATAAAAATGACACTCAACACAATTGATGTTACAGACTGCTTTAGTTATATCCAGCACTTTGATCAGTTAAGAACAGATTTCAAACAACCGGACATAACACCAGTATCAACACTACTTACTTACTTACGCCCATAACCCCCCCCCCCCCCCCTGGGGCATAGGCCGCTGACAAGGTCCCTCCAGCCGTCTCTGTTCTGGGCGAGTCTCTCCAGCTGTCCCCAGGTGTGGCCCATCTTCTTGGCATCTGTCTCCAGGTCACGTCGCCAGGTGTTTCGTGGCCGACCTCTCTTCCTTTTTCCCTGTGGGTTCCATCTTAGGGCTTGCTTTGTGGTGTTGGTTGCTGGCTTGCGTAGTGTGTGACCTATCCATCTCCAGCGGCATTGTTGAAGCTCCACTTCTGCAGGCTTCTGCTTTGTCCACTGCCACAATTCCTCGTTGCTGATTTTGTCCGGCCAGCGTATCCCGAGGAGCCTTCTCAGACTGTTGTTGATGAACGTCTGTATTTTCTTGGTGGTCGACACTGTGGTCCTCCAGGTCTCTGCTCCATAGAGGAGTACTGGTTTCACATTGGTGTTGAACAGTCGGATCTTGGTGTTGACTGACAGATCTCTTGAAGTCCAGACGTTCTTTAGCTGGAGAAATGTTGCCCTGGCCTTGCCTATCCTGGTCTTCACGTCAGCATCCGTCCCACCCTTCTTGTCGACTATGCTGCCGAGGTAGGTGAAGCTCTCCACCTCTTCTAGCACCTCGCCTTCCAGTGTGATGGGCGTTCCACTGGCAGCATTGACTTTCAGCACCTTGCTCTTTCCAAGGTGGATGTTCAGGCCTAGCCTTGCAGAGTTCACTGCCACTGCGTTTGTCTTTTCTAGCATCTGTTGTTGGGTGTGCGAGAGCAGGGCTAGGTCATCTGCAAAGTCCAGGTCGTCCAGTTGGGTCCAAAGTGTCCATTGGATGCCATTTCGCTTCTGTGCTGTGGATGTCGTCATGACCCAGTCGATGGCCAGAAGGAACAGGAACGGTGACAGCAAACACCCCTGTCTCACCCCTGTCCGGACTTGGAAGGCGTGGGTGAGCTGGTTTCCACAGATCACTCTGCAGGTCAGTCCCTCGTAGGAGTTCCTGATGATGTTGGTGAGCTTTTCAGGTACTCCATAGTGTCTCAGCAACTTCCACAAGGTGGCTCTGTTGACGCTGTCGAAGGCCTTCTCGTAATCAAGGAAGTTGATGTAGAGGGACGAGTTCTACTCTAGCGACTGTTCCAGGATGATTCGCAGCGTGGCGATCTGGTCAGTGCATGATCGGTCCTTGCGAAAGCCCGCCTGTTGATCTCGAAGTTGGGGGTCCACTGTGTCCTTCATCCTGTTGAGTAGGATCCTGCTGAAGACTTTGCCTGGGACAGACAGTAGGGTGATTCCTCTATAGTTGGCACAGTTGCTGAGGTCTCCATTTTTTGGCAGCTTGACCAGGTAACCCTCCTTCCACTCTGCTGGTACTTGTTCTCTCTGCCAGATTTTCCTGAAGAGGGGGTGGAGCATCTCGATTATTGTTTCAGTATCCGCCTTTAGCGCTTCTGCCGGTATACTGTCGGGTCCGGCTGCCTTGCCCGACTTGAGCTGTTTGATGGCTTTCCGGATCTCCTCCTTGGTGGGCTCGCTACAGTCTATCGGCAAGTCTCTCTCGGCTACCTGAATGTCTGGTGGGTCTTGTGGAGCTGGTCTATTTAAGAGCTCCTCAAAGTGCTCCTTCCATCTGTTCTTCTGTCCCTCCTCTCCTTGGATGGCTCTTCCCTGTTTATCCTTTACTGGCCTCTCTGGCTTGGCAAACTTTCATGAAAGCTTTTTTGTGGTGTTGTAGAGCTCTCTCATGTTTCTATGTCGGGCTGCCTCCTCTGCTTCTTGTGCCAGTGACTCTACACAATTTCTCTTGTCTGCCTTGATGCTATTCTTTACTATTTTGTTGGCTGTTGTGTATGCCTCCTGAGCGCGGGCCTTCTCTGTTCTTGTGCGGCTGTTGTTTACTTCTGCTTTCTTCTTCTTTCTATCTACTACTTTCTCGAGTGTCATTGGTGTTATCCACTCTTTGTGAGTGTGCTTCCTGTAGCCCAACACCTCCTTGCATGCTGCAGTTACTGCGTCTCTCACCCCTCTCCACTGCTCGTCAATGGTTCCTTCATCCAGAAGCTCTTGGAGAACCTGGAACCTGTTGGAGAGGGCGAGTCTGTACTCCTCATGCTTGCCTGAGTCTTTCAGCAGCGTAGTGTTGAACCTCTGGCGCTGACAGGTCTTGCCGGTCCAGTTCCCCTTCAGCTTCAGTTTCATTCTGGCAACAACCAGGTGGTGGTCTGAAGCAACGTCGGCTCCTCTCTTCGCTCGGACGTCCTGGAGAGATCTTCGGAACCTTCTCGAGATGCACACGTGGTCGATCTGATTCTCGGTTAAATGGTCCGGTGATACCCATGTCACCTTGTGGATGTGCTTGTGCGGGAAGACTGTGCCGCCTATGACAAGGTTGCTTATGGCACATAGGTCTGCAAATCTCTCTCCGTTATCGTTCATTGCTCCCAAACCCTGCTGCCCCATAACCTCCTCGAAGCCCCTGTTATCACTGCCGACCTTGGCGTTGAAATCGCCCATGATGATGTTGAAATCTCTTCTAGAGAGGGTTCCAACGATGGTCTGCAGTCTATTATAAAACTGGTCTTTGGTCTCGTCATCGCTGTCGTTGGTTGGGGCATAGCACTGGATGATGTTCATGCTAATCCTCTTCTGCTGTGTTCTGAACGAGGCTGTGATGATGCGTGGGCCATGGGCTTCCCACCCGATGAGAGCACTCTGCGCAGTTTTGGAGAGCATGAGAGCCACTCCCTCTGTGTGTAGTGCATTGTCCTCCTCATGGCCGGAAAACAGCAGCCTCTCTCCTGTGGTCAGTCTCTTCTGTTCGCTGCCCGTCCATCTGGCCTCACTGATGCCAAGGACGTTGAGACGGTAGTTCCTCATCTCCACTGCCACCTGAGCTGTTTTCCCTGCTTCCTACATGGTCTTCACATTCCATGTTCCGATGTTGATGGTTACCCTGGTCGAAAGGATGTAGTCTGCTGAGTGGCTTCCTTTCGGCTTTCACCACCCCACGTCATAAATCCTCCAGCTGAAGGTCCATCCTCTCCCAGGGCCGAGTCAGTTGGTTTTCTTGTTGGCGTTTCTGTAGCAATGTGTGTTTTTATGGGGTGGGGCAGCTGACCCCACGCCCAACCCTCCTCCTTTCACATCCGGGCTTGGGACCGGCCATGGCGGAGTTAGTATCAACACAGGAGATGATTTATGTGTCATATCAAATGGCTTTAGAAATATTTGAAGAGTTACCATTTGTAGAGTACATGCCTGTTGATTTTAAGACACATACCTTTGAAGTTGATGATCAGTGGTTTGAGACAGTGTGTGAACAAATATTCAGACAACTATGTGAACTGAATCTGTTTATTGTAGGTGTTACAATCAATAAAGTGGTATTACACAAGGTGTAATTTTTATTTATTATTTTGTAGGACAAATAAAAATGACGGACAATGCCCAAAGCTCGTCTGGCTTAAGAAACATGTTTCACACAACAGACTTGCCTATATCAAACATTTACAGTGTCTATGAATCAATAGAAAGATAATCTTCTTTCAGGTAGTGTAAAGATTCAGATTGTTGTGAAAATAGAATTTACCAGGGTAGATGGCGAAGTGATTGTTTCATATATCTCAACAAGACAACACACAGTTAATTCGAGAAGAGAATTGGAAAAAGTGTTTAGAGAAAGACTGTTGCCTGACTTCCTTGAAGCAATCGACAGAGCAAAAATGCAGGGGTCTGGTTGGCATGAAGGGCGTGTACATGAACTGCAACTGAAGCAATCAAGATATCATCCTATATTGGGTAAATCATGGCTGCCACTACAAACTGAGGTTGCAAACAAAAAGGCTGTAGTCAATATTCAGAACAATGATAATTTCTGTTTTATGTGGTGTGTGCTTGCCAAACTGCATTTTGTAAAAACAAAACCTGAACGTGTATCTAACTATATCAAATTTGTAAATGAACTCAACTTCAGTGGCATAGATTTTCCTGTTAAGGTGGAGGACATAGATTTGTTTGAAAAACTAAATCCTGGGATATCTGTGAATGTGTATGTATGGGATAATGAGTCTGAGAACAAGTTACAACCAATTAGAGTATCACCAATTGCCCCAACATATGGACAGTCAGAAGATAAGCATGTTGACATGTTACTAATAAGCTCTGGCTCCGGGGATAACTTTCACTACACAATTATCAGAAGTATGTCAAGACTAATTCATCATACAACAAAACATGATGGTGAACAGGAATTTTGTAAAAAAAATGTTTACAGAGGTTTTCCTCTATTAAAGTAGCACACAAACATGTCCAGCACTGCAGGTCGGCTGATGACATTCAAACAATACTGAGGTATCCAGATCCTGGTAGCAAAGTATATTTTAAGAACTATGGGAATCAGCAAAAGCTGCCATTTGTAGTGTATGCTGATTTTGAATCACTGGTTGTACCATATGACGGTCCTGTTCCCAAAAAAAAAAACTACCAAGTGAGTAGGAAAAGGCACTGTCAAGGGAGAGAAGTGTGCATGATCGACCAGTGATCATAGATCTACTGTGGCCAAAGCACACAACAAAAAAAAAAAGAGATAGGAAAGAGAGGGGGCGCTAAGAAAGTGACTGAAAGCAATGCATATGGAAGCCCCCCCCCCCCCCCCTGAAGGGGGGCGTATCACATATCCACTGTTCCAGCCACTCAGTGCATGGAAATTTAAATCTAGGTCCCCCCAAGGGGGGTCCAGATATTTAGCCGGTGTGGACAGCTGTTTCAGTCTTGGCGACCTCTTCAGCACACCATCGGCAATACTGGAGGAAGAAGGAACTTCTGCTTACCTGCAAAGAAGACCACATTTTACTGTGGTTTCTGCAGGGGCATACATTCCATGCCTCCACCTAGAGCCAAATCTCCATGCACCCTAAGAGAGAACCTACTAAAAAGGGGGAAGGATTTGCAGTCGAAATTGTGTTAAAAAAGCAGACCGAAAGGGTTGACTGCCAGTCGACAGTCCAATACGTGGCACACAACATAAGTCACCATATCGGCACATGGACAGACAAACACACATCAGAAGCATCGCACCCAGGTTCATTATAAATAGACAAAGTTATTAATGTCTGTGGTCGCATCTAAGGCAGTTTATACGCCTGTTTTCTCCAACATGTAGTGATGCGTGCGAGAGTGAATTTGCGTAATGAAACATGTTTAGCAGTGTCAGATTTGCTGGGTTCAGTATGTTTGAAGCATACCTTTGGTGCTGGACGGTAAAGTTCCCTTCCGCCTCGGCGCATGCAAACTTTACGTCATGTCACCTCCTTTGCAACATTTCAGAAAAGTCTGACATGAACTCCACACTATGCGGGCCCTAGACGGTGACGTCAAAGAGTTTTGTGGTGACGTGAATTTTATAGCAAGTGTAGTACAGGCACTGCCACTGGACAGTGGCGCTGAAGGGGTAAGGTTTGCTATGTTTCAGCGCAAATTAAAAAAAAAAAAAAAAAAAAAAAGTGAAACTGGTGGATTTGCGCTGAGAACATTTCGGTGGGTAGTGTCACGCTGGGACGTTTCATGTCCAAATATAGCAAAATTGACCACTTCAGCACCAACGGCGGTAATCAGAAGGACTGTTAAATTTTGTTTTTTAGTGGCTATATAAATTATACTGAGCAACATTTTGCTTGACATAGTGCCAATAAACATTGATGTGACTACTTGACCCGAATCAAAATGTCCTCGTCTGACGACTCGGACATTTTGATTCGGGTCTCGTAATTACATCTGCCTGTTGTCGACACTATATAAAGCAAAATGTTGCTCAATATAATATAATACAACTCCTTCACTAACTAGAAAACGTTGAGCACCTACAGACTGCAATATGTACAGATCCTTACGAGCCCCGCAGATGCAGATGCCGGGGGGGGGGGGGGGGGGGGGGTCATGAAGATTAATACTTCTTGCGGAAACCACTTTGTATCTATGTTTCTTTGGCGGCGGCGGATCTGTGACGTTGACTTGACATTAATTTCAAAACCCCAATCTCGTCCACGGGCCGTGAGGAACCGTTAATGGCGTCGTTTTGGGCTGGTGATTTGGTGCCCTAAGAAACAGGCAAAGACTTAGATTAGTTAGCCTGCGTCTCTCCGTCAGGTTGAGTGATTTCCTGTGGTGTTCGGCATCCTGTCTCGAAAGACAATGGAGTATGCGCTTGCTGGGTCAGTCACTGGAGTGACCTCTCCAGTGCGCAAGCCTGGGCGAAGTGTATGGAGATCCTGGGATGCCCAGTCGTCAAGATCCCCCTCTCGGCCTCGCTGATGTATCCAAAGGAATGCAAAGCAGTACGTTTGGCACCAGTTTGGCTGCAGGAGCTGCCAGAACAGTGCGTGAATACAGGCAGCTGTCTGCCTTCGGGGCTCCACTCCTGATTTGAAGGGTTTACTCCCCCACATTTGGCCGTTGGATCCAACCTGATCTCCTCCGTCCTCCAGCCGTTGGCTGTCAGAAACAGCTCATCCGCCTAGTGGTGCAATGTGAACACCACCCCCTCACGTGGTTTAGCCCACCAGCTGAGGTGGTTTGCCAGGGTGTGGCGCTTGGAGCCAGCACGTGAGAGATTAAGGAGATGGATGAGGACCAGTGATGCCCGTCCGTCCTATGTAGGACGCAGCTGCCGAACAGCAAAGGTACTACCTCTATCCAGAGCCCCCTACACCCCTGTGGTATGTGTGTGCATACCGACTGCTACTGGCATACATAAGATGTACTTGGCAAACCTCATACATGACCTACATATACAGTATGCACACCTTTCTTCTGGATTGCAGGTTCTAACCCCCTTTCCTGCATGAAGCGGTTCATTCTGTAGGATGGAGGGATAAACTTGCAATCGATGACAATAGTGTGCGTACTGTATATTGTCCATGAATATAAGTCTAAATGTCCGACTGGAGATTGGCCAGTTACGCAAACGGTGTCTTTTGTATGACCACTAACGGTAACATAAGTCTAAATGTCCGACTGGAGATTGGCCAGTTATGCACACCATGTCTTCTGTATGATCACTAGCGGTAAATGAGTTAAGGATCTTTAATGCAAAATATATTGAGGAGCAAAAGAAATGCGACATTTTGTTTTATTTATCGGAAACACTAATGTCCAAAAATATCGCGTTTCTTTTGATCCTCAGTGTATATTTTAAAATTCCAGATTCTATTCCATTGGGGTTCCAGCGTCTGATCGACAACATCGTTACCATGGCGACTCCACTTCACAACGACACAGCAAATATCACGTCTCACACACGGCATCTGGTTCTGTCGGTCGTCAAGGGCACGCTCACCCTGCCAGCGGAGCTTCAAGGTCGTCCATCGCTACCATGGAATCCGGAGCTAGCGATACATGACCCGGGAAGGTCACTGTCTGAAGATCAAGTCAGAGCTGTGTGCAAACTGTTCTGTTTCCTCCTCAGACTGAACATGACATGAATGTGAACACTCAGACTGAACATGACATGGATGTGAACACTCAGACTGAACATGACATGGATGTGAACACTCAGACTGAACATGACATGGATGTGAACACTCAGACTGAACATGACATGGATGTGAACACTCAGACTGAACATGACATGGATGTGAACACAGTGATAACCCTTTGACTGCCTGACAATGTGAACACCACCCAGCTGCCAGAGACACAGTTAGTCACCAGCCAGTTAATCATTAGTTAATGTAAGCGATCAACTTTCTACGGCATCCGACCCTCTGTCAGGAAATGGGATAGTCATTCTTGCAGATAGTTTTTGAAGGTCAAGGGTACTGCGCACTATCCTTTCAACTGTCCAAGAAAAAGATCGGAAGTTTAAGATATTACTCAGAATAAAATATATGCGTATTTTTCTATAAGTGTGTAGATAAGGAGCAGCCGTTTGCTCGGTCCTGGTTGAAATCTGACAGTCACAGCTAGCAGTGCTTGTCTTCAAAGTCCTCTCTCTCAGATTTAAATCGCACAGTCCACTTGAAGTCATTGCCGGACAAAACTCAACTTTTAAAATTGTTTGGATTTTGACAGGACTGTCTCAAAGTTTCACTCTTTCAAAAATATAGAAATATGTTTATCAGCTTGGAGAGTCCACTTTTTTCAAGCACAGTGTTTACATCACTTTTTCAATGACGTCACACAGCGCCGGCCCCATATTGTGCACGAATAAAGGGCAAAGGCCCAGATTTGTTTTGATGCTAATTTTATATATGTGAGTTACGTTGGCGGCCCAACTATCATTGCCTTTTTTTTTTAATCATACCTTGTAATTACGCATGCAGGCCTGTAATCGATAACTATATAACTTTAGTAGGTACTTGTAGTCAGCAGGTCTTCCGGCCGATGACGACCACAGTTGGCCCGAGCACGGTTGTGCGCGGGCCGACTGCGGCCGTTGTCGGTCCGAAGAGCTTTTGCTATGGGGGTTTGCACACGTAAGGCCATGCATCACTTAGGACAGCCCAGAGCATGACACGCGCTCGACCATCCATGGGAAGAAAGCCCGTGCAGGAACCGTGACGCTATCACCAGCAGCAGTCAGTGCACTCGGCCACCAACTGTACTGTCTTTGGCATTACAGACCAGCTTGCCTTCTTGAACTCATTCTACCCCAGACACGCCACAGCAAGATAAGGATCGACCATGATAGTTCAAAGGTGATGCCAGAATAGCTTGGCGCTTATGGGCTGACTGACTGACTGACCGCCTATGGGCGCCAAGCTATTCTGGCATCACCCTTGAACTATCATGGTCGATCTGTGTCATGCACTGCACTGCAGTCTTCAGAGGACAACGACAACATTTGGGGATTTCGGTCTTGGGGTACAATGAGTTACGGTTTCGCTGGATGCATACTTTGTTTGTGAAATCTGGATTCTTTCAAACATTGCCACGCCACGCCGTCCGTGGGACACGGGTGCAGAGTGATAGCAGCAAGAGGCATAGATCCTCATCAGCCCCCGCAGCAGGGATCTATACCTCTTGCAGTTCTATGGCCTTCAGTTTTTTCCCGGCAGAGAAGGAGTTAAACTACGTTTCCATAAGCACAAATCCCATAACAATATGATCCGAGTGTCACGCTGGTCCGAGACAGAACAGTTGGTGCAAAACATGGTCTGAGTGTGTTTCCATGGTCCGATGCTGTACCAAATTACACGTCCGTATGTCAAATGAACAGGACGCGAGGTTTTGTTCGCTCATGGAAGCAAGATTTTTTTAGATGTCATATGTGTTCCGATCAAACGTATGCCGTAAATAATGTCATCTGTCAAGTTCTCGCGACATTCTGATAGTTGCGTTATGTCAGCGGTTCCCACAAGGGCAAAATATAAATATCGCACGTATTCCATGGAAACACGCGTTCCACGAATTGCGAAGGAACATTGCTGTATCGGGTTCGGGTCGTATTGGTATAGGATTATAAATAATAATACATGGTATTTATATTCGTGCTTATGGAACCATAATTGTACTCATAAACGAGTTTACCACAAGAGATTATGGTGGTCACGAGGGAAATGACTATTGTATTCTCTTGGTAAATAAATTATATCGTGAGTGTACATTGTGTCGAACGTCTTCTGTGTGATTTGCCTATTGGTAGCGTGCCTTCCGGTCTGTGTATGCGTGTATCGCTACCTGCTTCATGCACCCCAACAGGACATGAGAATGGACGCAAGACGTGAAGCACCTTGGTAGGGATGACTGTCTTGTACTTTATGCAGGAATCGAACTCTCTTTTCGCGTGTTTTGTTTAATTTGGGGGTTTCGGCATGTGTACGGTATTTACATGTCAACTGAACTTGTACACCCTTAACACCGCCAAACTGCAAGAAGTATAGATCCTCAGCCCGCAACTGCGGAGGCTCATGAGGATCTACACCTGTTGCTGAACTCACTTTGTATCCATGTTCCTGTGGCGGCTGGAGATCTGTGACTTTGAATCTACAATGATCTGTGACTGATTAATCTTGTCAAACAAAACACCAAACTGATTACTGACATAATGCAATGAAATGGAGAACTATTGCTTCTTTTATTTGTGAATCAAACTAGCAGATATCTCTTGTAACGCATTGCTTATTTATATGCATGACTAGCTGAAACTCTCATTTTGCTGACGGAGCCATTTGGCGAAAAGAAGGTATCCTTCGTAGCAATTCAGGGGTTATAAACGTGGGCCCCATCGCCTCGAATTGATTGATTGATTGATTGATTAATTGATTGATTGATTTGATTGATTGACTGATTGACTAATTGATTGATTGACCTTAAGCCACAGTTTTGCATTCAGCATGCAAACTGTGCTTTTGTATATATTTGTTGCCGTTGTCTTTCATTATTCGTCCATTCATTCATTTGGTGACTTTTTTAATTAGATGTTTTTCTATGAGGTTTGGGAGTTCTTGCATTCTTACAATGTGTCGAAATATTAGCAATGCGTCATAATATTAGCGGTGTCATAATATTAGCGATGTGTCATGATGTTAGCGATGTGTCATAATATTAGCGATGCGTTCTCATGATGCCTTCAATCTGGTAGGTACGCTACCAATGTCTTACTCGTGACTTGGAATCGTCCAATCACCGCCAGTCTATGTCCCACAAATCTCTTCCGGAAACTCATGCTCGGATGTTAAACAACATTGTTCACTCGAGACGTGCCGTATTCGGATACAAGACACTTTACTACGTTCCGGACACAGCACGTCTCTAATGAGTTAACCTTTGGCTCTCGGTAGCAGTTTTTGTCGCGATGATTCCTGCAGGATTAACAACATCCTGATATCCTGCAGTAATAACAACATCCTGACATCCTGCAGTAATAACAACATCCTGACATCCTGCAGTAATAATAACATCCTGATAGCCTGCAGTAAAAGCAACATCCTGACATCCTGAAGGAATAACAACATCCTGACATCCTGCAGTAATAACAACATCCTGATACTGATAGCCTGCATTAAAAACAACATCCTGACATCCTGCAGGAATAACAACATCCTGACATCCCGAAGTAATAACAACACCCTGACATCGTGCAGGAAGAACAACATCCCGACATCCTGCATGAATAACAACATCCTAACATACTGCAGGAAACATCGCGACAAAAACAAAGCCGCTACTGACAGCCAAATTGTTATCTTCTCCAAAGTGACGTAGATGAGCTCTTTTAGGATGGGTTGCTTTAGAGAAAATTTAAAAGAATGCCCGTGACGACAAAGGCGTGCATGTCTGAAAGTCTGACAACTAAAGTAACTAGATAACAAGATGGGATGAACCATAACCCACAAAGTCCCTTCTATATGAGAGTTGTCCTCGCTATCAAAGGTCTCTACCTTTCGTCTTTGACTTGATTCTGATATTGAAATATCTCCAATTGAACAAGATTAGATTTCATCCCAAAGTCTACCGTATTGTTTGGAGCTTTCATGCGTTTTTCCTTTTATGAACATTCACAGTTGTTCATATTTTAAGCTTATCTTTCTGATCCATTTCCCTCCTCTCTTAGCCAACCTCTGATCAAAACACACGCCGGCACACACAAATAAAGACGGATACACGGCGCTTCCCGTCATTAGTACGCTCTGTGGGCTGGAGTAGCGACAGTTAGTTAGTTGTACATTGCTTAACGTCCCGACTGCAACAAGACTTTCTCATCACTTTTCTGCACTGCTTGTGAAAAAACCCTAAACAGAATATTGAATGTATGTCGCCAGCCGGTCTAATACGCTAAGTAAACCCAAGACCATTTAGCAACACACATCCAACATCAAGAGCTACAGGCGGCGCAGACAGTAGGGAGAGTTTAAAAAGAAAAATACAGGTGAATGGACAAAGGGTAGACAGAAACACATGCCCCAGAATAGAGGGGAAAACCCACCCTGTGGGGCTGACCAGGGTGAGCCTGGGAACTAAAAATTAGTTAATCCCACCCGTCCCCCAGGGCAGACCCGGGTGGGGGTGGAGTAGCAGCAGGAATTCTGAAGAAAAATAGTACGAGCAGCAAAATTACGTCACTATAAGCCTGACGTCATGGCATCGCTGGTCTCACGACGCTGTGTACACAGTGACGAATCGATGTTCCACGTCACTCATCCGTCACGCATGTTTTGTTCCAGAGCTGACGGATGCAGTATATAGTGGATCCAAAACTTGCAAAAGTGAATTAATTATTATTCAAAACTTTACGAATATGAATACGAATACGAATGCCTTTATTGTTCCAAAATGGGGAATTTGTTTGCAGCGGAATTTTTTTAAAACAGCTGTAAAAACAAGAAATATAAACATAAAACAAGTGGTGTTTAGACGAGGGAGGAGTGATAAACATATTTTAAACGGAGGGAAAGAGGACTGAATGCGTGGGTGGGGGGCGGTGTCCGGTAGCGGAAGTACTGAGTAGGTGGGGGAATTTCCCGACTGTGGAATGCTATGATGAGAGATGGAGATTGAGAGAGAGAGAGAGAGGGAGGGTGGGGAAGCCTGTAGGGGGTGAGTGCGTAGGCGAGTATGAGAGGCGTGAAAGTGTGTGGGAGGTGAATGCGTGGACGGTTACAGGAGTGATAAAGGAGGGTACCGACCGAATACGCCAGTCAGCAGCAGCAGTCAGGCGACAGCTAGAAATTGAAAACCCACCATCCAACCCCAAGCAACCACCTTTGTAATCTGCTGCATATAAAGTGTACATAATTTTTTTCCCTTTGTTTTTGATAAGCATGTTCTATGTAGCACATGATAAGTCTGGCAACTACCTTACATTTTCTTTGTTTGTTGTTTTTATTATGAGATAGTACTATATTGAACTGAATTGCCTCGGCTCAGTTGTACGCAGGGTGTTTTTTTTTTATGGAGGTCCTTTTTGTGTTCGGATTTGTTGTTTTGTTTTTTAGTTTGTGTGTATTGTTGCAGGGAAGGGTGGGGGGTGGGGGGGGGGGGGGGGCAGGAAACAACCAGTAAACTTACTGGTTGGGTTAGATGTTGTCTTACATGTTTGACAAGTGAGAGTCACGGGAATAAAACGCCTCCGTTATTTTGCCCAACTGACAGAAAAGTGTTGCCGCCGCGTGTTCAGTGTGCGTGAGGAAGTAGTGTGGAGTTGAGCGTGAGACTGAGGTCTGATAGAGCGTGTGTTCGTGTGCGCTGTTCTGACAAAACCTCGCCCAAGTTCTGGTCCGGAACTCTGGCCAGCCATTTATTGGCCGAGAGGGGCGATGATGTCAGAACAGGGGCGCACTGAAGGGAAGGAGAGATTGAGATCGGGGAAAGGGGAGGGAGGGGGGAGGCATGAGAGTGACTGGAGTTTAAACAAATGCATTTGATAACTAGAACATATCGACCGATTACAGTGAGTATGTGCACGTATATAACATCACAAAAAGTTGAAGAGGTACAAAGCATGCTAACGAACTCATCCAATGTCTTTCTCCAAACTAGCTATATCCATAATTTCAAGTAAATATGACAAAAATTACGGACTCTAATCTGGGTCAACCGACTTTCTATAAACGGTCTTTTATGTCTTCAATGAGACATCCAGTTACAACATGCTCGGAGGCTCTCTTAGCCACCCCTTAAATAGCATGTTTAGCCAAGTTTCAATCTTGCACGTACAGCAATATATCTGAGATTCTCGTGTCTATCTATACTCGCGATAAAAACGCGAAAAGTGTCGATTAATGTACCCGCAAACAAAGAGCTACCCTGACAACAAAACAAGACATTTGTACTTGTTGTTTACTACAGATGTTCAGCCTACTGGCAGAGCTACCTTCACACAAAAAAATTGGAAGAGTTCTCGCCCGTGACTACCTTGGAGGACACAGGGTTTCAATAGTGGTGAAAATAAACAAAACTGGACACACTCTGACAAGCAAGGTTTTTGTGAGCTGTTTTAACACATATGTTGTGTAAATTGCTTATGATGTTATTCACTACCTCAAAACAAATTTCAATCACAAAATTCACTAGAGAACCAGAACTTCCCGTGCATATCATTTTCTTAATAAATCTAATTTTATTTAATGTGAATTACTTTCAAACCATTTTGTTCCAGTGATTGAAACAGATATACAAAACACACCCATATCCATTTGCTCAGGTAAATATGGCCGCTAATCTAAAAATAAACAACTGTTTGTTTTCATGTTTTGTAGGTCATGCTGATTATTTAGGTGCCTTTGACAAACGAAAAATAGGTCAAGACCAAACAGGCCGGGTTTTTATTCACACGTACACTAGTGACACTGCACTTTGGTTGGTTTTTGTCCCCTGCAGATGATCCCCATTTCATTTTTAATATCCCGTGATGGTAGTGTCACTGATGACGTCATAAGTCATCGATGCGAGATTTTTAAGACTAAACATTCCATTTCCAGGCGACATAACACTCTTCACAACACTTTCTAATAAATGGCGCCAAAATAACCCGGATTAAAGCATGTTTACGAAGAAAAGCGCTATGGTGAAAAATTCGCGTTTTTATTGCCTCACGGTTTACATACGCACACGCACACACACACACACACACACACACACACACACACACACACACACACACACACACACACGCACACACACACGCACGCACGCACGCACACAGACACACACACACACACACACACACACACACACACACACACACACACACACACACACACACACAGTGACACACACACCTTTCGCGCCAAATGTACGTTCAGCAGCAACTTTAGCGTAACTAGACATGACGTAATTTAAATCTTGTTACTTCAGTTGTCAAAGGTTTAGGCCTGCCCGTCATTGACATCATGGACATGCAATTAAATTCGTTCCATCGCGACCCGTCCTAACAACTCCTTATATAAATAGAACGGACTAAAAAAAACTACGCCATATCTAGTTACCTTAACCTAGCTGCTGAACGTACTTTTGGCGCGAAGCGCCGTATGTGAAAAGTGTGTGTGTGTGTGTGTGTGTGTGTGTGTGTGTGTGTGTGTGTGTGTGTGTGTGTGTGTGTGTGTGTGTGTGTGTGTGTGTGTGTGTGTGTGTGTGTGTACACACGAGAATCTCTGATATTGCTGTACGTACTGAGCTTGAAACTTGGCGAAATACTTTCTTCAAGGGGTGGCTAAGAGTGCCTCCGAGTGTATTGTAACGGGATGTCTCCTTGAAGACATAAAAAAAAACCGTTTACAGAAAGTCGGTTGACCCAGATTAGAGCCCTTAATTTTTGTCATATTTACTAACAATTTTGGATATAGCTAGTTTGGAGAAACTCACAAACCAGATATGTGAGGCTATCGTTGGTAGAACTGTACACATACCAAGGGGAATTACTCAGCGCTGGACAGACAAACATGAAGCGGATGTCAGAGCACGAATCGGTAAAGGAAGAGCAGCCTTTCTCCAGTTGAAAAAAGTGTGGAGTTCCAGACAGCTGTCACAACACACCAAAGTCCGGATTTTCAACTCCAACGTAAAAGCAGTTCTCCTATATGAGCAGAGACTTGGAGGTTGACAAAAACCACAGTCAACAGAGTACAGATCTTCATAAACAGTTGCCTTAGAAAAATCTTGAAAATCCACTGGCCAGAGAAGACCAGCAACGTCAGACTCTGGGAGAGAACAGAGCAGATAACAGCAGAGAATGAAACTGGGCGAAGAAGATGGTGATGGATTGGTCACAGTCTGAGAAAGCCAGTTTCCAGTATCACTAGGCAGGCATTGTCATGGAACCCCCAGGGAAAGAGGAAAAGAGGCAAGCCGAGAAACACCTGGCGTCGAGACCTCCAAGCAGACATCAAGAGACTGGGAACCACCTGCAGTAAAATCGAAGGAAAAGCACAGGACAGGAATCGCTGGAGGTCTCTCGTCGACGGCCTATACCCTGGGAGGGGTGACAGGCGTAAGGACAGACAAACAGTTAGATCCCCTGCCCCCGCCTATCAGGCACCCAATCGCCAGCCCACAGAAAAATACGCAGGTATAGAACCAGACGATTATCTACATCCCTAGGGATGTTTATGATCGTCTTGTTCTATACCTGCGTATTTTTCTGTGGGCTGGCGATTGGGTGCCTGATAGGCGGGGGCAGGGGATCTAACTGTTTCTCTGTCCAACGCTGAAAAATTCTCCTTGGTCTGTGTATAGTTTAGATAAAGACATTAGATGAGTTCGTTAGCCAGCTTTGTACCTCTTCAATTTTTTTGAATAATAATTAATTCATTTTTTAAGTTTGGGATCCACTATATACTCCCATAAAACAGTCAGCCATGCAAGAGGCTGTGTGGAACAAAACAGTCAGCCCTGGAAGAGGCTGCGTGCCTTTCGGATGAGTGACGTAAAACATCAATTTCGTCACTGTGTACACGGCGTCGTGAGACTAGTGATGCAATGACGTCAATCTTTATATAGTGACGCCATTTTGCTGCTCGTGCTATTCTTCAGAATTCCTGTCTCTACTCCAGCCCTTGTGTTTGGCATCCTGTCTCGGAAGACAATGGAGTATATGCGCTTGCTGGGTCAGTCACTGGAGTGACCTCTCCAGGGCGCAAGCCTGGGCGAAGTTTATGGAGATCCTGGGGTGCCCAGTCGTCAAGATCCCCCTCTCGGCCTCGCTGATGCATCCAACGGAATGCAAAGCAGTACGTTTGGCACCAGTTTGGCTGCAGGAGCTGCCAGAACAGTGCGTGAATACAGGCAGCTGTCTGCCTTCGGGGCTCCACTCCTGATTTGAAAGGTTTACTCCCCCACATTTGGCCGTTGATCTCCTCCGTCCTCTAGCCGTTGGCTGTCAGAAACAGCTCATCCGCCTAGTGGTGCAATGTGAACACCACCCCCTCACGTGGTTTAGCCCACCAGCTGAGGTGGTTTGCCAGGGTGTGGCGCTTGGAGCCAGCACGTGAGAGATTAAGGAGATGGATGAGGACCAGTGATGCCCGTCCGTCCTATGTAGGACGCAGCTGCCGAACAGCAAAGGTGCTACCTCTATCCAGAGCCCCCTACACCCTCCACCTCACACCCCCCCGCCCCCCCACCCCCACCCCCACCCCCAGTTGTTTAATATTTTGTAGGCAGGCAAATAGGTTGTCCAGCCTCCTTGAATGAAGTATACCTTCCCACGCTACTAAACAGTCGATGTTTGATTCTTGTTTGGATGAATCATTGATACAGTCTGCATTCACTCGTCACGTACGCACGTAGTCAGGTCTCGTTGGCAACCAACGACTGTCAACAACGAACGACTGTCAACAAGGAACGACTGTCAACAAGGAACGACTGTCAACAAGGAACGACTGTCAACAACGAACAAGAACGACTGTCAACAAGGAACGACTGTCAACAAGGAACGACTGTCAACAAGGAACGACTGTCAACAAGGAACGACTGTCAACAACCAACGACTGTCAACAACGAACGACTGTCAACAACGAACGACTGTCAACAAGGAACGACTGTCAACAAGGAACGACTGTCAACAACGAACGAGAACGACTGTCAACAACGAACGACTGTCAACAAGGAACGACTGTCAACAAGGAACGACTGTCAACAAGGAACGACTGTCAACAACGAACTACTGTCAACAAGGAACGACTGTCAACAAGGAACGACTGTCAACAAGGAACGACTGTCAACAACGAACGAGAACGACTGTCAACAAGGAACGAATGTCAACAAGGAACGACTGTCAACAAGGAACGACTGTCAACAACGAACGAGAACGACTGTCAACAAGGAACGACTGTCAACAAGGAACCAGAGCGAAGTCACGGCTGATAGCCAGCTTGTAATATATGAATTGGCAACACTCCGAACATCTCCAAGAGGCATAGATCCTCATGAGCCCTGAGGGCTCATGAGGATCTATGCCTCTTGGAGATGTTTGGTGTGTCGTCTGGGACACACTGGTTACAACTGAAGTCATTTCAGTTCGCTCTCGTTTGTTGTTGGCGTCGGCGTCTACTTAACTCATTCTACCCCAACACCGAAATCCACAAATTTTGCCGTCGTCCTCTGAAGACTGCACTCTAGTGCAGGACACAGATCGACCATGATAGTTCAAGGGTGATGCCAGAATAGCTTGGCGCCCATAGGCGCCAAGCTATTCTGGCATCACCCTTGAACTATCATGGTCGATCCTTATCTTGATGTGGTGTGTCTGGGGTAGAATGAGTTAACCTAACATCCATGCACAATAACCAGTACAACTGACGTCCTGTGCTTTCGTCTGTGTTTATTTGTTGGTTGGTGTGATTGCGTGTTTGTTCGTTGGTTTGTTTCCATACTAATTTAGTTTATGGAATCCATTGTCAATGTTAAAAGAAAAGTTGGGATGTACTTGCGCATTTCGTCAGTTCTGGAAAATTGCACCTTGACCCGTAACCCATTCGATGTCAGTGATGACGAATCGTGCGGTGAACGACTGCACACTGACCGACAGAGGAAGAACACAGATGTAATTGAGAGCTGAAAATAGGCATACAGACTATAAACTAACCAGACATAAATCATCATGAGCCACCGCAAAAGCGCGGACCGATGAGGGTTTATGTCCGTTGTATCAGGGCGGCGCTCGATTTGGCCCGGGCGTGATTTGGCCCGGGCGTGATTTGGCCCGGGGAGTGATACTATGCACGAGTTGCCACATTCCTGCTGCGATAATGAAGATAAGTACATAATAATAATAATTAAAAATAATTACGGTATTTATAATGCGCTTATCTTATAATAATTATAGCTCTAAGCGCGCACTCACAACTCGAACACACATGCGTACGCTTTTGACAATGACTCACGGACCACAAATACATTACGACAGTCAGCTTGGGGTGGGGAGTGTGGTGATGTTATAGTGCTAGAACTGTTGAAAGAGATGAGTTTTGAAGGCGGACTGGAAGGCGGAGAGATTGATTGATTGATTGTACATTGCTTAACGTCCCGACAGCAACAAGGCTTTCTCAGGACGTGCCTGCACTGCTTGTGAAAAAAAAAAAAACTAAACAGAAAATTGAATGTATGTCGCCAGTCGGTCAAATACGTTAAATAAACCTACAACATGGGGCCTAAATAAAGCTAAGACCATTTAGCAACACACATCCAATATCAAGAGCTACAGGCAGTGCAGACAGTAGGGAGAGTTTTAAAAAGGCAAATACAGGTGAATGGACAAAGGGTAGACAGAAACACATGCCCCAGAATAGAGAGAAAAACCCACCCTGCGGGGCTGACCAGGGTGACCCTGGGAACTACAAAAATACCTAACCCCACCCAAGTCCCCCAGGGCAGACCCGGGTGGGGTGGAAGGCGGAGAGAGAGTGTTTCTGACGGAGAGAGAGTGGGAGAGTGTTCCAAGTGGATGGACGTAGACAGAGAAGGAGCGGGGGCCGAAAGTGCTGAGTTTGGTGCGGGGGATTTGGAGGCGGAGAGGGTCGGAGGCAGAGCGGAGGGAGCGGGAAGGAGTGTAGGGATGAAGTAAGTTGGAGAGATAGGCAGGAGCGTAGTTGTTCAGGGATTTGTAGCAGAGAGACAGAATCTTGTAATGGATGCGTTGGGGGATGGGGAGCCAGTGAAGGAGCTTGAGCAGGGGAGTGATGTGGTCGGATTTTTTCCTTCTGAAGACGAGGCGGGCAGCATTGTTCTGGACGCGCTGGAGAGTGAAGGTGGTGGAGTGAGGGAGGCCGGAAAGGAGAGAGTTGCAGTAGTCGATGCGAGATAAGATGAGAGAGCAAGTTTGGTGGCAGCTTCGGTGGTGAGGTATTTTCTGATCTGACTGATGCGACGGAGGTGGAAATAGCATGCCTGGGCCGTGGCGGAGACAAAGCTGGACATGCTGGGGAAGAGAGGAATCGAGGATAACGCCGAGGTTCTTGGCCGAGTCAGAGAGGGGGATGGGGGTGCTGTCGAGTTGAAGATGGAGAAAGGGAGGGAGCTGGGAGAGTTTCTGGCGAGTGCCTACCAGCATGGCTTAAGTAGCGACTGATCTCTCTATTTGTTTGTTTGTCCATTTTGAAGAAGGGCATTTACCCGAAATATTAATACATTTTGTTGTAATTGTCTTTTCGAAGCGTGTTTTCTTTCTCCGTTGGGTTCTTCTCTTCATTTTACATGCTTGGCAGTTACCGTTTTGGCCTGGGGTAATGCCCGATGTGCTGTGAACCAGGTTTTGTTTTCTCTGTTATCATGCTTATGCGTGTAACTGCGCTGATAATGTGATAATGTGATAATGTGAAAATGTGATAATGTGTCGGGTATCGGACTGGCGTGGTCTTATTTTTGATTACTGATTACTGTCTGCTGAAGGCTGACGTATGCACTTACATCTACATGTACTTTCGGTTTCGACACCAGCGAGATTTTCACTTCCAGCGTCAAATAATAAACATTAGGTACTTGCCGTCCCACTACGACATACTTGGGAATGGTCGCGCGCGCGCGCGCGCACACACACACACAAGCACACACACAAACACACACACACACATACACACAAACATGCATACACACGCATGACACACATACAACACACACATAACACACACACACACAACTGACACACACATACATGCATACACGGCACACACACACACACACACACACACACACACACACACACACACACACACACACACACACACACACACACCCGAGGTCTTTGGTGTATTTCCGGTATCTACAAGATTTGTAGGGATTGCAATGCAGGGAAATGGCTGTAATGTTTTTATGCAAATCAGGCCGTCATAAAGCCACGAAGACTTGCCAGTGCGGAGAAAGTCGTGTTGCTGTCGCGACGTTAAGCAATGTTCAACCAACCAACCAATTTACAAAGACATGCGAAAGACTTGTTGCTGTCGCGACGTTACGCAATGTACAACTAACCAACCAACCTACACAGACCTCTCCCACAGGACTAACCGTTCACCGCCAGACGACGCCATACTGTGTTTGGAAATCCGGTAAGGTCAACCTTCAAGGTCCCCGGCCAACAAAGGAATGTAACCGGACTCAGTGACTGGGTGTAGGCGACTTAAATAGTTTATCACATAGACAAAAACTGCCCATCTAATACAGTACTCAAGTGCCTACAGAGTTTAAGTCCGAATTCCTTTTGTGGTCTAGGGAAGGACTGAAGATTGCTGTGGAGAGTAAACTATAAGTCTACTCTAGTCCCGCATGCGCACAAAATCCGTCAATGTTGACTCTTGCCTCGCGTTGTGTTCAAAAAGCCAAAGTTGCTTGCGCAATGGACTGACCACAGTATCCAGAAAAACCCTATTTTGACTGGATTTGGTGTTTGTTGCTGTTAAGCGCTACTGAGCTGCTAACGTGCGCTCGCACGATCAGTCACTGATGATGATGATGAGCTTGAACAGGGACGGGGACTTCCAACTCTCGTTGATTTCGTCCGGGGGGGGGGGGGGGTGGGCCAGGGGGTTGGGGGGGGGGGGAGGTTGTCTCGCTGTCTGTTTGCCGCTCCGTCGCGCAGCTGGCTGGTGGTGCTGCCGGGGCCGGGTGGTTGATGGTACAGGAGGTGGGTGGTGTGGCCGGGGAACCGTAGCTATCGCCAGGCTGGTGGGTGGTGGAACGTCAACCACTCCAGAAGATGTTGTAGGAGTGGTGGCGGTGGTGGTGGAGTCGGCCGGGGACACCGTGGCCGGATGAAGTAGGGTCTGGGGATGTAGGGTGGTGGTGGCGGCGGCCAATCAATTCTTGGTCGAGGGGCCGGGCGCTGACGTGGACAGGGTGGATGGCGGTGTTCGGGTAGCAGGCGGAGGTGCGGAGGCGGCGTGGCGAGGAGTGGTGGGCGCTGTTTTCTGACGCTTTTTGGAGGTCGGTGGCATCTTCTTGTTTTTGGTGGCGGGCCGGCGACTGGTCCGTTGCCCGTCGGTGGTGGCTGGGGTTGAGGGGGCGGGTCCGTGCCCATGTCTTGTGTGGTTGGTGTTGGTGGGGCCTCGGTTGAGGTGTCTTTCTCCTGGGTTGCAGGTGGTGTGGTGCCGGTCTTCTTATTTGCTGTCTGTGGAGGGTCGGTCGTAGCTTGACTCTCCGTTTCTGCAGTGTGGGTGGTGGCCTGGCTGGCCGTTTCCTTCTTGGTAGGAGGTTGGAGGTCTTTGATGGCACCCGAGTGCACCAGCCACCGGGCGGCGACTAGTGCTCGCTGGTACGGGGTGCCATCAATCGCCGTGATGACTGGTGTGGCATCTTGGAGTACGAGTACCAGCTCGTCGAAGTCGATCTCCCTGAGCCGAGTCGCCTCCTCCTCCAGCGAAGCCGGCCGCTCCCGAGTTAGTTGTTCGGGGATGACGACCGGCGGTGGGGAGCATGGGGACTCGGCCCACGACGAAAGCTCCGAAGAGGGCTCCTCTTCTAGTTCTGGTGTTGGCGACGATGATTGGGGGCGGGCAGGGCTCGCCTCTTCTTCGTTGGTTGCTGGACTACGCATTCGGTCCAGGAAAGCGTCCATCTGCGGGAAATTTCCCCTTGGTGGTGTTGGTGGGGGGAATCGTTGAAACGTTTCCATTCTTCGGTCGCATTCGGCCGCTGTCAATGGCGTTCCGTTGTTTGTTGGTCGCTGTTGCGTCGGGGAGGGGGGGGGGAGGGGGTGAGTCCCCCACCTCTTCCCAGTATGCCCTCTGTCCTGAGAATCGGCCGCTTTATATAGGCTCCCAGCCTCTGGGTCCGGAAACTACGTCACAGCTTCGCGCGTGTAGTCCGCTACACACCAACTAGCTACACATTGTCCACATTGCATAGGTGCCATTGATGGTAAACACATTGCCATCAAGGCACCTCCAAATAGTGGATCAATGTTTTACAACTATAAGGACTTCCACAGCATTGTGTTGATGGCTGTTGTGGACGCACAATACAGGTTCATTTGGTATGACCTAGGTGCAAATGGTCGCAACAACGATGCAGGGGTGTTCAGCTGTTCAACTTTCGCTTCAGCTCTAGAAAACGGGTCCCTCAACATCCCAACACCTTCTACGATAAGAACTGGGGGTGTTCCTGTCCCATTTGTGCTTGTTGGCGATGAAGCTTTTCCCCTAAAGGCTAATATCATGAAACCTTATCCCAAAAAAGGACTTGACTGTTCAAGACGCATTTTCAATTACAGGCTGAGTCGAGCACGGCGTGTGTCTGAGAATGCATTTGGCATACTAATCAACCGGTTTGCAGTGTTGGCAAAAGTGATGAACCTTGAGCCAAATGTTGCGACCACAGTAACCGAAGCATGCCTGGCCTTGCACAATTTTCTTCGAACTGAAAATGATGTCCGTTATGCACAAGAGGTCCGCCGATCAACTGGAGATTGGTTCAGGGACAATGACAGGCAATTCATCACCGGAAACCACAGCACAAGTCATGCCAGAGAAGTGAGAGAGGAGCTTTTGTTGTTCTTCAATGGTGAAGGACAAGTGCCGTGGCAATGGCAGAACATATAAAATGAGTAGAGAATAATTAATAACTCCTGCCTGTGAACGAGGAAGATGAAGAAGAATTTCTATACTTAGCATTTAAGACATAAATGTAGCAACTATTAAATTGTATGGTGCATGTAATATGCTTTCAAAATTCTAAACATGAAAAAAATGAAATACTCTTCATTCCTCTTTTTATTGTTGCAACATCATTTTCAGTTCGAAGAAAGTTGTATAGAGCCAGGCATGCTTCAGCTACTGTGGTATCGCACACTGTGGTATCGCACAAGGCGTTGGGATGTTGAGTGCCTGCTTTTCTACAACTGAAGTCAACATTTTTTTACTTGTGTGCAAACGTTGGCATGTTCTGGGCCAGTGGCCGTTCGTTGTCATCCGTGGAAAACTTTAACGTTGTCATTTTCTCGGAGTCTATTCCAGCCAGTGTTAAAAATTGGCCCAAGGATACTTTGTAGCAAGACCCCACTAAACATATAAATATCAGTGACCTCTCACAAAGTTAAAAGTCACAGGGCATCAGGAAATGTATTAACAGCAAAGTGCTACAGTCATGTCTCATTGCAATCAGAAGTGTGTATATAATTGCTCTGCCCAAGAAATTATCTTGTTTACGTACAATGAGGAACTAAAGTTTACCTTATATTGTTTAGGTTTGGAAAAGGGGTGGTGGTGCTCGGGTGGGGATTGAAAAGTCAACAGAAACATAGGATAGGCTAGCACATGTACTGGTTTAAACCAATGAAGACGGAAAAATTGGCCTCAGAACTCAAAGAAACAAACAGCAACTTTTCCCTCACAGATGAGCAAAGTTTGCCATGAGCACAATAGTAGCAGATTGATATACAAGTTAAAGTTTGTACTGTTTGTTTCTTTGAGTTTGCGTTGAATTATCACTCTGTTGGTTTGTATAGATCTGTATCTAGCACCGCTGGCCTCACTTTGGTCTGTATTGACTGGTTTACCTAGGCCTAAAGCCAACTTGTACTTCAAATTGGAATATTTGGGACAAGATGCATGAAACACATTTGTACAGTCTATTTGCTGAAATGCAGCCCAAGAGAAATTGTGTCAACTGGGTTTTAAAATGCAACTAAGCTTTTGAAGAAGTAAAACAAATTGATAACTGTTCATATTGAACCTCCATACCAAGTATGATTGTATGAAAAGGCCATACTTACCCCAACACCGAAATCCTTAAATTTTGCCGTACCACTGAAGACTGCATTGCAGTGCAGGACACAGATCGACCATGATAGTTCAAGGGTGATGCCAGAATAGCTTGGCGCCCATAGGCGCTATGCTATTTTGGCATCACCCTTGAACTATCATGGTCGATCCTTATCTTCCTATGGTGTGTCTGGGGTAGAATGAGTTGATTGAGTACAACTATACTGTCAAGTTATATCTCACCAGATTGGAACTGGTAGCCCCAACAATGTTGATGATGGGGATCAGGAACTGGAGCCTTTCAAAGAAAATCCACTTCGGCGTGTACACTTCCTCCCTCCCTGCTCCACTTTTTTTGCTGTCCCGCATCTTTCTCAGCTCCCGGGTGAACTGATTGCGGATGGCAATGATTTTTGCCTGAAGTTGCTCTTCTGAATAAAAAAGGACACGTGTCATGAATGCACAAAAGAACTTTTCAAATTTGTTTTTGTTGTGTGTGTCAAGAGGGTGAAATGAATTCACAGTGAATGAGCTATGTGTGATGAGAATTGAGATGATTGCAAAAGGGAGCAGCGTTTACACCTTGGCTTTTTCGTGTTTATGTTCAAGTACACTGATGAACCACATTTACAAAAATAACACCAATAGTGGTTAACTATGTCAGATGCTAATGGTTGATCTGTCCAGATACATGCAAAAGCAGTACATCATACTGCATGTATACTACAAAAGAGCATTGCAGATTTGCCTGTGTAGGTTTATATTCTGTGTCAGCTCAATCTGTGATATATCTGAATTAAAATGTAATTGCTCTGAAAATAGTCATAGATTGATGGAGTGATGGGCTCCATACTCTCAGTTTTCTTTTGAGTAGGCATGTTTACACAACACAAAAAGTAATGAAAAGACGTTGTAATCACATACCAAATTTATCCTGCTGCATTTTACAATTATTTTATGGTTTATACTTCGTGTGTGTGTGTGTGTATGTTTATAAATACACTGCAATGATACAAGCTGACAGGCAAAAAGTTTTGTCTGTCTGTTCTTTTTTCATCTCATGTCACCAGACTACATCATTTAGTTTTCAAAAACCCTAATTAAACAAGATGTTTTCTCACACGAATTTTACGAACTTGTAACTTGGAAAGACCGGACTTCAAATTCGTGTGTGAAAACAACTTGGACTCTTCTTATCCTTTTTTCGTAGCTGTCTACCCTCATCGAGTTCATGATTCTGACATTACATTCTGACTTTCCAATGCAAAAAATAGTACGTGTATTGCTGACTAAACCCGGCTCACAAGGCAAGAAATTTTGCCGATCCAAGCTTTTTTGTTTGCTTTGTGTGCCATGTCACACGGCGTGTTTTCAAAACAGCTGTGTTTTTGTTTTTGAAAGCTGTTTTCAGCTCCCGTCTGACATGGCCTTAAGTCAGCAAAATTATCGCTCACAGTGCGCCAAGCGTGCACTAAACCACTGAACTCTGACTCGCTGGTAGTAACTAGTGATAGCAGGAACATGAGTCCAAAGTGGTCAGCGAGGCACAGAGCCTGAGGGGCCCGGGGTTCGTCAGGCTATCATACCTATTGTAGTTGGGTGATGCTTTATTTATCTCAGCAATGAAAGAGTTAAACATTATCACTAAACTCATATTTGCCCCGTGATCACGAAGTTGGTGATGGAAGTCAAAGTGATAAAACTAGCGATATAAAGACGCCAGCTGTTGTGCACTAATCAAGTTTGATTGACGGGGACTTCGGGAAGAGCAGACACTGTCTGAGAGAATCTCCTCGGATTTAGCAAGTATTCAACATGGCTGAAGCATTCCCAGCAGGTAACCTCTCTCTTTCTCTCTCTCTCGCTCTTTCTTTCTTTCTTTCTCTCTCTCTCTCTCTCTCTCTCTCTGAAAAGCGTGCGCATGCGTGCGCGAGTTGTGAGTTGTGACTTCATGAGTGAAGGAGGATTTTGGTGGTGTGTTTTTTGAAAATTGGACAGACTGAACGTGAGTAATTTGGAACTATATTTTCTTCAGCACCGAACCGGCTTTAGCCGCCAGGATCGCACGGTTGTTCATGGCCTTCCATTTAGCTGGAGGCGCACGCGCGTGCAGGCGTAGTATAAGATAAGAAGACGCGCAGCGTGTAGCCTCCTTCAATACCGCCCACTCAGACAGCACTGAGCTGAGCGCAATCTGTTACGGCTGTGCAACTATAGTCGCGCTATTTCGTGTCATTGTTTTACGCGAACACGCCGCGATGTGTGTACACTGACGTTGCGCGGCCGACGCGGCCGTGTACTGCAGGCCACGGTACACAGTGCCGTTTCCGTACTGTCCAGTCTCTTAGCCATAGTCAGTCCCAGGCATCCCCTAATATTTCAATCCCATAAAAAAACACTACTGCCCACCAGCTGCACATTTGCCATGCACAAAATAACATCAAAAACAGCACATTGACAGTCTCATTTCTTGTCTATGAACCCGATTCCTTACCAACCCCACACCCAAGCACAGCTGAAATCAGCGTGCTCCTCAAATCACTACGTCAACGGCAACTCAACATAGGCCCACAATTCTCCATTGGATAAACTCAGGATGGTATGAATCCAAGCACCAAACATGTCTCCTCCAGCAAATTCCAACATTCAGCCCTACTACAAATTTTTAAACAAGGCAAAAATTATTTTTAAAAACACCGGTCCTTGCACTGCCTCAACTGCCCAAATTTGACTGTATAATGTGACCTGAAAGAGGAACTCTCCCACCTGAACACCATTCAATCTGCCATCAGTGCAACTCTTAGACACTAGCTAAGTCAAACCCAAAGTGACACTATTGAATGTTGCTGCATCTTTAAGTTATGGCCCATTGCGCATTGTTGTGGCGTTCACTATGCTGTTAATGTTTTGGATCATGTATATCTGATGCCACGAGAAACAGACTAGATATGGTCAGAATGCCTCCAAAATTGGCATGTACATCAAGTAACATATATCTGATTTACAGAAATGTTGCATTTGAGACACAGGCGCAGGAAATTATTTTTTTTCATATTTTTCCATTACCCACCCCCCCTACATTTGCTGTTTTTCCAAGTTTACACACACATGCAATACAGTCAAACTGACTTCTGGTGTGCTGGACAACTAAACAAAGTTACCATGACACTGATATTGATGAAAAATGAGCTTTCAGACCCAAGGCCATTTCCTTGTGTATCTCTGGGCAGACAAAAAGACAATGCCCCGGCATCCTCATTGCCCTGTTGTCTGGTGCCAACAAGCAGGAAGAGACCTGTAACCAGCTGCCATGCCCTATATGCTGCTGGCAATCTTTTCCACAGGCGAAAGGGGTCATGAAACAGCTGTGCAATTTAAACATTAAGTCTGCTGAACTAACCCACAGGCAAAAGACTACACAAAACAGCCAAAACTATGCTACGCGGGACACACCGCATACCCGAACAAGTGTCTGGAGTGCTGATTTGGGCAATAGCAAGGAAAAATGGTTATGTACAGTTCATTTTTATATAAAACACACCTGTCAGAGTCTCAAAAGACCTAAACTCATGTTGCAAATGCAGCAGGCATGTGTGTGCCAAACCTGTGAACACTCCTGTAAAAGCCTGTACTGGTGGCCGCAGCTGCTGGTCCCATAACAATGCACTCAAATGAGCTTTACACTGAGTAAAAGTGCTTGTGTTTGGCTCAGAATAGACACCAGAGACATCCTTAATGACAATTACAGCAGAATGACACCTCAGACGCAACCAGTGTAGCTGGTTCATGCAAAATAACACTTCTGCATGTCACACTATTTGGCGGCTGATTTCACTTTGAGGTCAGCTGTCTAATATAATGAACATGCTGACACTGTTATATTGTAGTTTTGATATTAACCTTTGACCTTAAGCCTCCCCTCCCCCCACTTCCAACCACACCCCCCCCCCCACACACACACACCCCCACACCCCACCTCAACTCACCCAACAACTTCAATAACTGAACAGTGCCTGTTTTTTTTTATTTTTTTTTTTTTTTTTTTTTACGCATTTATCAAACTAAACGCCCTAAACCCCACCCCTTTCAAGGTCAAGGTCAAAGGTCAGACTCATGACTACTTGTAAGACAAAAAAAATAAATGAACAAACACACTAACCATAGCTCACACTGCAGGTAAACAGGGTGTTGCAACGCAAAACATGCAAAAACGCCTATAAATATGCAATCGCAGTAATTTTTGGGCAAAATTAAAAATTTTTCATGATTTTCTCAGTTTTCCAACTGCAAAAGTCAAAACTCAATGATATGATTACATTAAACCAGTTTCTGATCTATGTCACATATGGCATGTTGTGCCCTGACAGGCCACGGTACACAGTGCCGTTTCCGTACTGTCCAGTCTCTTAGCCATAGTCAGTCCCAGGCATCCTCTAATATTTCAATCCCATAAAAAACACTACTGCCCACCAGCTGCACATTTGCCATGCACAAAATAACATCAAAAACAGCACATTGACAGTCTCATTTCTTGGCTATGAACCCGATTCCTTACCAACCCCACACCCAAGCACAGCTGAAATCAGCGTGCTCCTCAAATCACTACGTCAACGGCAACTCAACATAGGCCCACAATTCTCCATTGGATACATTCAGGATGGTATGAATCCAAGCACCAAACATGTCTCCTCTCAGCTAACCGGACATTTCCAGCAAATTCCAACATTCAGCCCTACTACAAATTTTTAAACAAGGCAAAAATTATTTTTAAAAACACCGGCCCTTGCACTGCCTCAACTGCCCAAATTTGACTGTATAATGTGACCTGCACGGGACACACTGTTCTTAATGGCGTCGCTTTTAGTATTCAGTCTAGCGACAAAGTACTGCAGCTGGATGAGTGGGGAAACGCATCCCCTCCTCCCCTACACGCGTCTCCGCCAAATGACAGCTAACATAAACACCAGCCGCAAGCCCGTCGAGTTTAATCAGAAAACTAAGGCCTGCTAGTGCCGGGCAGCCACCACCTCCCGCACTTAAACGGCATAGATTCTCATAGCAGATAATTAATTTATAGAAGAGGCGTTTGTTACATTTGTGCCAGGATTTACAGCTGTGCTCACTATAGTGAGAGAATCATTGCTGTTGAATGTGCGTCTGCAGCAAAGCTTTCTGATATGAACGACAGAGGAACGTGCGTAATTCTCATGAGGGTTCAGTTCAGTTCACAGTTATTGCATCTTGAAATGTGCAGCTGTGTTCCTCAGTTCAGTTCTGCTGAAGACAGCATTAGAGTTGAAGAGAGACCAACCAACCCGGCGATCGGTCCTCTCCAGCCAAAACACGAAAACCTCGCCGTGCACACAGTTTGTTCTCCAATGTATAAAACTGATCAGAGTACTTGATCATGCTTTCCATTGACGTTAATGAAAGTACACACGCACACATGCACACACTCACACAAGTAAGTGTGCTTAAAATATCGCGCATGAGCACCAGCGGTCTACAGCATAATATGTTAAAGAAAACATTTTGCAATACTTTTCAATGCGACATGTCGTGAAATTAAAGCAAATTATCAACACTATTATATCTGGTATCGTTCTTTGAAAAGCGGGCACGACTATGACCAAATTAGTAGAGGTCATATATAACTTGCGCTTTCATTAGCGTCGTTTGGGCGGTAACCCCTTCATCACAAAGTTCACACCTAGCGACTCTATCGCATAAGCGGGAGCACAATAAAATGTTGATGTACATCGTTGTTATGTGCCGATAATATGACATAATGCCCGACACAAACGCTGTGGATCCGACGCACTATAGTAGCGCAATAAAACCGCCGAGAAAGAAGTAAGAAAACCAATACATTAACTAACGCATTAATACATAACTAACACTTTAACTCAACTATGAACATCAGTTTCAAAATGTCTTGAGTTCTTCGGTCCAAGGGTTATGATGAAAGGCGACCACCATTATGCCGTAAACAGACATATCTCGGTGCATGAGTGCAACGTTTGTTACTAATTCAGTATCTTCAGTGTTATATTCACAAAAGTCCATAGTTCAATGTTACGTCTGAAGAACTCCCTGTCTCCTGACCAGCTCCATATTTTCTACTTGTTACTGTTTCTGCAATTATAAAAGTTCAAACATAAGAACAAAGGCAGTCGTTAGCTCGAACTAAATCTTCTTGTATGATCATGTACAAGCTACAATAACTGTCACGGCTCAATCGACGTTAGAATAAACCTTTTGGAACCGTAACGATTGAAGGCACACTATTTTTATAATGTTCTAACTTTGACAATTCTTCATTGCCTTTAAGTTTATGATTACATCCGGTTTAATATGTCCTTTTCAACCAAATAATACCCATATTTCTGTGTTTGCTAGTCTAGTGTAATGTACACGTTATTGTGTTTCTGGCTGATGTGACACTTTCTCGTGTTATTGTTTCGTCGTATACACGTATAATAAGTATTTTATTCGCAACTCTTGGTACAAAATTAAGCAGTGATAAAGTACCTTTGGAGTAGATGTCACTGGCTTTATCTTTCGACGCTCGCCTTTTTGTGGGGTGTCTTGCATGCGGCATTTCGATCCTTGTCTGCTGGCCCGAAGAATCAAGCCCTGAAGGACAGCTTCTGGAATTTGAAGAAGGTCCTGCTTGTCTTCAACTCTTATTTCGGAGTCAAAGTTGTAGTCTACTTGGCCATCAGCTCGTTTGACAAGGCATCCAGAAGACAGAAAATCTGGCAAACTAGAGGCGTGGTCGCCGGCAGTGAACAGATATGCGATCTGTAGGTCGATGAGATCTGCGATGAGATGTAACACTGTTACTGGTGGCATCCACAACTGTTCGTTATTGAAGGTAGACTTTTTGGGGTCTTTAATACTGTACTGTCTGACCGACTCAACTGACAGTTGAGAGGGGTTGCAGCGCGGCGGACAGTATAAGGTTTTCATCAACTCCAAGTACCTTTCTTTGTCGATGGATCCACCTGTGTAATAACCGTTATCGCCATCTGTCACAAAGGGGAACAATGTGTGATAGTAACCCTGGGATAAGACAGTCTGTAGTAGCTTTGCATGAGAAATATTGAAAAATTTCGGCAGGAAATCATTACCACCCATACACAAGGTTATGGCAACCTTCAACCCAGCGTCTTTTCCAAATTTCTTCTCTAGTGTTTCAACGATACCCGTGATTTTGTAGATGTCGTAAAGTCCCTTGGTCTTCTGTAGCACGACATGAACGGGGTGTATGAATGAACCATCCGATTTCTTTGGCCACCTGTTGCTGACGACAAAGAGATGAATTGGAACAGCGTCTATGTCTGCAGAGGTCACTAAAGAAATGATGCTCTCTCCTGGTCTGAGGTCTGGCACAACATCAACCAGCCAGTCCAGCTGCGCCATCTCAGCCTCACCTTTTCTTTGCTGGAGAGACTGCAAAAGAATGGATGACTGGTAGCCGTCTGCACGGAAGATGGATCGAAGAGGCACAGCAAACTTTGTTCCGCAGGCGTCGGCGGAATGATATTCGCTGTCAATGTCGATGATGACATCTTTTCTGATATCCACCTGGCCGATGTTTGCTGCCAGGTACGTACTTATGGCTTGTTTACCACTAGACGTCGACGTGAATGCTGTTCTGTCAAACGTGCTGCTGTCAATCATCTCTGATGGATCCTTCAGGTGAGCAATGGTACTCTTCATCTCTCTGTGTCGCCGTTGTCTTGTTGCAGCTTTCAAATCATCAGGCGTGAACGAGTACTTCTCTTCGGTCACGATGACACGTCGCAAGGTTTTATAGTTCCTAAAAATCTTGGAAAAGATATTTTGCTCAACGTGTTTTAAGTATGCAACTCCAGATCCAGCGAAATTGGTGAACTTGACGCCAGAAAAATCGACGATGGCGATACTGGTTCGATTGGCCATTTCTGATGGCAGCATCTTGGCGTTCAAGGAAACAAGGGTGTGGCCCCCTTCTTCGGCAAGGACAGAAAGTAGGGCGTTCTTGATGCCCACAGCCTTGTTGGTGTCTGATTTGGAACAATCTGGCCGGAGAATCGCCTGACAAGTATTCCTTTCAGAAGAAAAGCACTGAATGCTCTTGGTTTCCTTTTTAACCGTAAGCTGCCTCTTCTTCTCTCGTTTATCGGAGGTGGAAGAAAGCGCTGTTGTTCTGCAAGTCATTCGCTTGATAGTGACGCTTTTCGTTGACTTCAGCTTCGCCAGGAGCTCTTTCGGGGCGCGTACTGAGTTGATCGAAGGACAGTCAGCTTCTGTTGCTCCGAGCATCTTTCTGGCGACAAGAAACCGCCAAATTAAATATTCTCCGGCTTCCTGTGTGTTCCTGTGCGCCAAATTAAATATTCTCCGGCTTCCTGTGTGTTCCTGTGCGCCAAATTAAATATTCTCCGGCTTCCTGTGTGTTCCTGTGCGCCAAATTAAATATTCTCCGGCTTCCTATATGTTCCTGTCCAAAGCAGCAAGTGTCAACGGAACGGGATTTTGCGCATACGCATTAAATGGGATTTGTGGATCCGCGTCTGCAGAGAGATTGACAGTTTTGATAATCATCTTTGCAGTTGGAATTATGTATTGGAGATCTGTGTCTGTTAACTTCAAAGTAATGTCAAAATCTGACAAAGTTGTGTCTTCAGCTGTTGATTTGCTGTTAGTCCTCATTTCTTCTAATTCTTGGAACTTGTCCACCAGGGATATGCGTGGCAAGATGGAAGGCACAGTTCCTCTCGGACGGAATCCTTTCAAAGCAGCTCTGTGATCCATTTCTCTCTGCGAGTCCAGACCAAAATTCCTCATGCTGCTGGATCGATAGGGTGTTGAAAATAATGTCTCTTTCATTCTGCGATGAAATGTCCCGGCGCTATAATGTTCGATGAGTAGCTGCACACAGAATCCTGCATAGGCCGAGGCACCGTTCAGAAAAGAGAACGAGAGAGACCTCTTCACTACAGCCAACAGTAACGGGTAGCCCTGCTGTCCACCGATCACTACAGCCAACCGTAACTGGTAGCCCTGCTGTCCACCGATCACTACAGCCAACAGTAAATGGTAGCCCTGCTGTGCACCGATCACTACAGCCATCAGTAACTGGTAGCCCTGCTGTCCACCGATCACTACAGCCAACAGTAACTGGTAGCCCTGCTGTCCACCGATCACCACAGCCAACAGTAACTGGTAGCCCTGCTGTCCACCGATCCTTTCAGCGAAAGCAATGGCCAAAACTTCTTCGCAATGGTTGAGTATGTCCACATGAAGGGCAAAAGTGGCGTTTTCATCCTTCCTTCTATCAACGAACTCCTCATATTGGGCTTTCCACCTCTCTTGGATTTAGCTCTGTCCAAGTTCACTACATAGTTCCTTGGCATTCTCTGGCAGCAAGCTTTCTAGGAACTTTACAATGAAGGCGATATGGATAGCTGTTGGTAGTCTCCCTACAAGTCTTGTGCAGCTGTCGATGTTTTCCGGCCTCACAACTCGGTTGAAATTTGCCTCTTCAGAGTCCTGCAGGAACCGGGCGAGTGTCTCCAGTCCAGCCTCCTTGTAAGCACCGAAGAGATTGACAATCTTTGATTTTCGAAGATGAAGGACAGGGAACTCAAGTAGGATTATCTTGAATCGGGCGTCCTCCTCCATCAGCCGGAACAAGTTATTTGCGATTTTGTGGTCTGGGCGCATAAAATCCGACTTTTGTCTCTCAGGAAAGTGGCATCTTTCCCACTCTTTTTGATGACGTCGGAGATTATTTCTCTCAGTTTGGAGATATCGTCGTCTTTGCCGATGTACGGAGGAGGGTGACGCGTCAGAAGAGGCGGTGGATGGTAAATACGAAAGCCAGAGTTGAGGAGGGTAACTGTATCATTTGGAACTTTATTTTGAGAAGACGCATCTTCTGTAAAATCGTGATTTGTACTGTGCGCGTTGTCGCTTACAAGAAGTTCTTTTAAGCTCTGATTGAACTCAGCAATTTCTTGTTCTGTTTTTGTTTCCTCGATAAGAAATTCTTCAATTCCAGATATGTTCAGCAGGTCAGAAGTTTCCGAAAACGAAGAATCCAGGGACTCATCAAAGACGGCATCTGCACAAGAAATGTGTAACATATAACACATAACGTGTGGTTGACAAAAGGGCTTTTGGATGGTGTAGTGTCTGTCTCCACACACACACACACACACACACACACACACACACACACACACACACACACACACACACACACACACACACACACACACACACACACACACACACACACACAAAACAAACAAACACACACCACATGACGAGCAGACAAACTGACCGAAAGAGAGGAATGCAGAGGCAGCAGTTTACATACCGTTCAGTTCTCCCCTTTGTGTACTCGCAACGCCGATGACGCTGGGGTCATGATCAACTGCTCTCTGAATGATTCCACCCATTTCGACATTCACTTCTTGACAAATTGCAGACAGACCAAAGACCATGCTCGTCGCGAAATTGGACAGCTGGGCTGATTCCTCTGCTGACGTCCGCAGCAAAACCATGTCCACATCGGCAGTAGTGAGGTGGGTCGGCTGCACGCATCGACAGTTAGTGGTAATACCTTGACAACCGTCCTCGTGCCAGCTGTCCACTACCTCCGAGTCTTTAGGGAGCGCTTTGAGAGTCACAGGGATTGTGCAAATTTGGGATGACCTGGAGTCGCCCCTACCAGGGTCTGTGTGAAACGTGAGGCGTACCAGATTGTCCAAACACAATACGAGGAAACAGTCTCGAAGACTAACCTGTCGTCTCAGGATCCCGGCTGCTGTGCAGTACTGCATGCCATATCGACGGAGGTATGCGTTGAAATGACAGTTGGTGTCGTTTGCCTCTCTCTTCAGACTCTTTCAGCATCCCTCATGCTTCTCGTGAGTCCTGCTTGCGATGTTATTGAAAACACTGTCGATGCAGAGTGGTAGCCGTATACCAGTTGATCAGTGAGAACGTCTTTCAGAACACCAGAATAGCTCCTGTCCTTGAGATTCAAGAGTCCATGAAATGCCAAATACAGGCGCCGCAGTTGTTTTTTTTTCCTGATGAATGTTGTTTTTTCCACAGACAGCTTGCTTATAAACGTCTCCAGAAGCAACTGAAACTGTAATGGCACGAAGTATTTCCACTCCTTTGTCGTATCTAACGTTTTCCAATGCACAGAAGCTCCTTCTGCTTCCAACTGAGAACACGACTTGCACCTCTCTTGATCATTTGTATCGCCAGTTTCGTTCGACATGCGCTTGACATAAACAATTTTAGCTCGTAGCTGCCCTGAGAACAGAGCATCTTTCAATATATAGATTTCGATCTGTTTGCCAGTGCTATATTGGTCTAGTGTGCCTGGTTGCAGCATGGTCACGCCATGGCACACATCCGAATGGCCTCGCTGTTTTGTGTTTTGAATGGCTTCTGCAATGTCATTCTTTTCGTTGGTAGGCGTTGACGGACTCAAGTGTTGAGATTCAACAAAAACATGTATTCCTCTATTTTCGCCACACCCAAAGGAAGGACAGCAGTCGCTGCTTGAAACCCGAGCGTTTTCGTCAATCGCAGCAAACACATTGCTATATACAGATTGGGCGATGACTTCTGGAAAGTGCCGGTTATTTTGACCATAAAAACATAAGCCATGCACAACACGTCCAACAGACTGGCGTTTATTCTCGGTCATGATGGACCTGGTGCACATCTCTGCCAAATAGTCACCTTGAGTGTTTGACAAGTCTCCCACTATAGCCATTTTTTCGACACAGTTCCTCATATTCAAAGGTGACGCAGTTCTCGTTCTCTTTGTGAAAGTGATATTCAAACAGCGCCATCTTTTCCCATTGTAAGGACGAAAAGCTCTCTTTGTAGTTTGTGTTTATTGTCTTCAGCTCTGATATATCTGTTGTGGAGTGCAGAGACAAAAAATCGTCGACTTTCTGGTCATGCAAAGAACTGGCAGCGATAGTGTCATATAGATCTTTGATCGTTTTCACATCAGACAACACTTTTGGGGGCACAGATGCAGGTGCCGGATTCAGAATGCAGTTCCTCACCTCCCTGGCAATTATGCTGCAAATTGCGAGTGCATCAGAATTATTGAAAATGAATTTCAAAGCTGCCTCCACAGTTATTTTCTTGCATTCCAGACCCACGCCATCTCTGAATTCTGACGCTTTCTTGAATTTTCGAACAAGATTGTCTCTTCTTATTAAATTTGTGGCAGTGTCCGATTTTTCGATGTTATCTCTAAGAAACTGTAAAAATTCCTCAAGCGAAAGCCAAACACCATCTCCATCTTCGTAGACGTTAAG
Organism: Semisulcospira habei; assembly: GCA_036245525.1. Taxonomy (NCBI): domain Eukaryota; kingdom Metazoa; phylum Mollusca; class Gastropoda; family Semisulcospiridae; genus Semisulcospira; species Semisulcospira habei. Next base: position 91,447,961 of record BTPG01000002.1, read on the forward strand.
GTGTGAAATAGTTGGTAAGCTCCTTAAAGACATCGATGCACGTTATGATGCCCTGAAATAAAAAGAGAAGAAGAGGGATTGGTATCACAAATATTTTTGGTATGACAAATATAACAATTTTATAAAATCATTAAATACTTTTTTACTTTTTAAAAATCATTAAGATACTTAAAAACTGAATTGTGATTTTTGCACACACACAAATTGCAACATACCTGCATTAGAACTCTGTGAAGAAATACTGAACGTGACGTGTGCAGTGTGCAAATGAGTGAAGTACACAATCCCTTTTGCAGATAAGACGATAGTTGAAACCGTAGTGATTACATTATTAGAAATTGTGTGTAAAATTTTACTTCATACAAACAGTAGCAACCTTCATATAACAACAAACGCTGAAGCATCAACTAAATTAAAAAGAAAAACCCAACAATAACAAAACCACATAAGAACATTATTGTAGAGCATCACAGATTCCCATGACTGATTTACCACAGTATGCAACGTTATGGCAGGGAATTGCAAGAAAAGCGTGAAATAAGCATTCAGTCAAAACAACAAAAGCAACAAGACCACTACATAAGCGAGATCTTTTAAATGTTAAAAAATTCAAACTTACGGTTGTCTCAGCGAAGTTGCGATTGATGACACAGCCGGTACGAAGTGATAAATAATGACGAGGTCAGTGAGGCAGGTACGTGGACGAAGACTGTGCGGGCTGTCGCTCCCAGCCGTTAAATAATCACCACGCGATCAATCTCCGGCACGGATCACGAAATGGTCAGCAATGGACCATTTAAAGTGAAATCTTGAGTTTGTTGCACACCACTGAGAAAAACAACAGTAACTAACGAATGACAAAACATAGCAACCTTCGATTTAATGCATACGACAGCAAAATTTAAAAGCTAACTATGATACAATCTTTGATTTACAAGGAGACATTGGAATTCATTGTAAAGTACGATGTTTCAGACTAAAAGGTTGTGCAGTTGTGAAACCTAACGGTACATGGGTCTTGCCGGAGATTTAACAGGCAAGTGTATTTGAAACCGCCGTCGGCCTATTTCAGCTTCAGGAATACAGACGTAAATGGCAGTACATTTACTTCTAAATATTTCCTTATGTCCTTGAATCCTGCTTATACTTTTTGTTATTTACGTCGATAACCAGGAAGGGGGACGCTCTTCTATGTACTGTGATTACGAGCTGTCAGTACCACTCACACCACACACCAATGGCGAACTCTACTTCTCTGTTACATTACCATGCATAGATAATGCCACGAGTGCATGACCCTTCCTACGTTTGCTGTATGCCCTTTGGCCAAATGGGAGGGGGCTGTTCTCAGTCTGCCTACTCCAACAGTGTCAGGGTATGTGGCATTGTTAGGTTTTAGCTGCGTGACTCACTCGGGTGACATTTAACAGCTGTGCTTCCAACTTGCGACAAGTCGCTGGCTAGGACTTCGTCGCTGAACTGTATTTGAGCTCTCTAAGTAGGAGTAGCCGTGATCAGCAAACTGAACATGGCGTCCTACGAGTGAGTCCAGCAACGAGATGACATCAGCCTCTCACCATGCCCAGCGGCCGCACCACTCGCTCAACTGAGACGGCCACTAAAGCTACACTTGAGCAAATAAATGACACTCTCGACCCAATTCAGAAAAACTGGGAAACTGACCCCTCCAGAATCTTTCTATGGAGAATAGCCCTCCATGAAAGATATCTTGAGCAGCCGCTTCCCCTTGGGGCTACAGCTGAATGGAAAGATGAAGATGTCAATCATGACCCAGTGAAGTCGCCTATCTACCCTCCTTACCCCGGAGTCGCTACAGAGTACTCTACTGTGGCTTAGACAGGGATCGTCTAAAACAGGCTGTCGACTCACAATAACTGTATTTTACACTACATGCCTTATCAGAGCCCAAGGCAAGGGATGCGAGAGATGGATTTTTAAGGAATTTGAAATCATGAAGGATGTCGTAGAGCAGTTTCACTCCAATCTTGATTCCAAGTCGCTACCTCTCTCCTCCCCCTCTTTCCTACTCGCGCTGCCTTCCGCCCCCTCCATTATGACTGACAGCGAGTCCTCGCCCACCCTGAACCCTGATGAACCGACAAAACCACTCCTCTGCGAGTCAGACATAGTACTGGACCTATAGAGACTCCATCCCATTCATCCAGACTCATGTCGCCAGCGACGACCTCAACTAATGCCGAAACTGACGGCAAAGCCTCGCCTGCCTCAGGCACCCCTGATGATGTAACGGACACTGTAGCCCTGTACCATGACCCGCCCCTTGCTACACTGCCGAAATCCCATTATGACGTCACCTTGACCAGTACGCCAAAGGCATGTGTGCACTCAGATATCAATAGTACCCAGCGCGTCAAAGATCAAGCGGACCTTCCCACCAGCAAAAACGACAGCCATGAGAATACCACTTACACTACCTTCTCATCTAACCAGTTGGAAGACATGCAGAGCCAACTAGCGGCCGCCACAGAGTCAATAAGAGACCTACAAACAGAGCTATTGTCTGTGAAAAGTGAGCTGGATACTATCAAAGGGCAATATGCAACACTTCAAGAAAAGCAAACCGTTCTTGATAGTGCCATCAGGGACACTGAGGTCATGGTAAAAAAAATGGCAAGTTAGCCGAAGAAAGGTGTTTAACAGCGGCTGAACAGTCGCACCACGCAGCTCTTGAACAACTGACCAAGGACCATGAGAGACTTATCAAAGAACATGAAACACTGAATAGACAATTGAACAAGCTAGCTAAAACCAAGGACACTCAGAGTGCTGAAATCACGGAACTTAAAGTTCAGTTTGATACTTTGTGTCGGTCACTGTCCCCCACCGCGCCCACTCAAACTGACGCCAGCCTGCACACACTGACAAAGCCCTCACCTTAAGCGCCCAGTCATCCATCACCCCTCCGGCCCTACCTCAAGTATTGGAAGCTGGTCAGTCCACGCCACCTATCAGCCCTGGGGGGGGGGGGGGGGGGGAATAGCTGTAGCGGGACCGGGACCGAAGGGGTTTCGGCTATTCCTATAAGTCGTCAGCCACCGCAAGATACTGTCCCGTTCACTGTGAGACTACCGGCTAAAGCCAGGATAGCGGGACTATTGATTGGCGACTCTAACTTACAGCGTGTAGATCGCGGAGACTGGATCCCAGCGGGGCCACGTGCGTTCGAACCCTGCGAGGGGTGACAGTTGGACAGCTGGCAGTGACCCTAAGTCATTGCGAACCACGTGTTGACATTGGACATGTAGTGGTCCACGTTGGTACAGCCCCCACCCGGGTCTGCCCTGGGGGACTTGGGTGGGGTTAGGTATTTTTTAGTTCCCAGGGTCACCCTGGTCAGCCCCACAGGGTGGGTTTTTCTCTCTATTCTGGGGCATGTGTTTCTGTCTACCCTTTGTCCATTCACCTGTATTTGCCTTTTTAAAACTCTCCCTACTGTCTGCACTGCCTGTAGCTCTTGATATTGGATGTGTGTTGCTAAATGGTCTGAGCTTTATTTAGGCCCCATGTGTTAGGTTTATTTAATGTATTTGACCGGCTGGCGACATACATTCAATGTTCTGTTTATTTTTTTTTTTTTTCACAAGCAGTGCAGGCACGTCCTGAGAAAGCCTTGTTGCTGTCGGGACGCTAAGCAATGTACAATCAATCAATCAACGTTGGTACAAATGACTGCGCCTCAGGCCATGACATTGACGTCATCCTGAGGGACTACCAGAGTCTGACACTAGCACCCCGCCGTGCCTTCCCGTCTGCATCTGTCGCCTTAACCTCCGTCCTTCCGCAAGGCCGGTGCCCCCTGCAGAAAGTGTGCACCATTAATGAACGTCTGCCGCCAAGAGAAGGTTCACTTACTCCAAGAGACTGGCTTTTACACGCCAGCAGGCGCAGTGGTTACATCACTGTTCAATAACGACAGACTTCATGTCAATGAGCGTGGTGCTGGTGTCCTGCTCCGTCTGGTCAAACAGTTTCTCCTTCAGGCCAGAGACCACAGGGAATCTGACACACAACAGCCTCGCAACCAGCGCGCCACCCGCCAAGTACTGAGCACATGTGCTTTTGACATGTTATGCTCGGACAGTGATCGTACTCAGGTAGTAAATTCTGCTGAGGGCCGGAGACCAGGACCTGACCATTCCATTCAGAATTCAGACGGTACTATTCGCAAACCCTCAGTCACTTTTCCTGTCCGCCGTTGGGAGACAGCCCACAATACTCTGTTCTCACCTCCCAAAAACAGTAACAATACACATGACATTGATCCCTCAGCCTCTGGTGGACGTCAAGCTACTGAAGCTGTTGGCATCCAGTCTTACGATGAACAGAGTGCGCCGCCCGCCAATGAACTCACAGGTGCCAAACAGGGCGGGTCGGGTGCTGCTTTTGCCTCCAACTTCCCTTTCTCCCAGCCGCTCCTTTACCACCGCGTGGAAGCTGGACCGGACCCCTTCGCTTCGTGTTTTCCCGGTACGCCCCTCTGCCGGCTTCTGGCCGCAGGTCACGCCACACGGACTACCCGTGCCACCGTTACCTGCATTCCACCCGACTTTTTCACCGTACCCAGTATCTTATCCGCAGTGGCTGCTCCCGTACCACTCAGGCGGCTTGCGACCCCAAGTCATCTAGTGATTGGATTATGCCAGGGACAGCTGGGTACTGAGTGTTTTTTTTTTTTTAAATGTATTCATAGTGACATGTGAACTAGTTTAACAGGACACAAAGTGTGAGGCTTGTTGTTATCTATTTGGCTATTTGGATTCTACTGCCATATTTAGCCGATTGGTGCTGATTTTGTTGCGATAGACAGATATCTGGACTGAAATTACCGTGCCGAGCATTTTGGCTACGTTAATCTCATTTTGCTTCTGACGCAGACGTCGTCTGTGATATGACTATGTATTTGCAAATGAGCAGCTTTCTGACTGAGCCAGAAATGTTTCTAGACAAAGTGTGACATTAAGCGGCTATTTTGAGAAGCTGCGTGAAAAGGGACACACGGACTTGTTTCATTGTCATATCCACTGTGCCTGACGGTGAATCTGCACTTTGGAATGTGAAACTAGTAAATTTTGGTTTTTAGTCATGTGTGGACTGAATAGCGCCGGTTATAACTTGAACGTACTCATTTGAGGCCGGAGTGTGACTGTATAGTGAAAGTTTTCGTGGATAACTATTGACTATTGACTTTATAAAAAGGTCTTTTGTCGTCGTGTGTACACTAGTGTCTATATACAACGAACAATATGGCGAGTGGATCCACTGGCTCAGCCACTCAAGGACTGAAAGTCGGACATTTAAATGTGTATCATTTATATCCGAAAGTACATGATGTCTCCTTGTTTCTGAACCAGCCGTCACATTTCCACCTCTTTGGTCTCACTGAATCTCGTCTGGACTCTCGAATCACTGACGCATGTGTCAGTATTCCAAATTTTTCTCTTATTCGACGTGATGCAACTTCTCCGGGTCATACTGGGCTAGCTGTTTATGTGCACAGCACTGTTCAGCACAGGGTACGCAGACGTCTTGATCTTGAGACAAAGGAGATGGAATGCGTGTGGTTGGAAGTCAAGCTTCCTAACACTTCGCCACTGCTAGTTGGCTTTGTGTATAGGAATCCAGCATCCACTGCCGAGTGGTATGACGACTTTGTACAGGTGATGGATAAAGTGAATGACACAGGCAGGGATATACTCATTCTCGGTGATTTTAACATTGACATCTCAAAACCCCATTCGATGTGGCAATGTACAACAATGCTGTTTGGACTAAAACAGATGATTACCACTGCAACCAGAGTAACCCACTCTTCGTGTACTTTGATTGACCACATCTATACTAGCAACCCTCAAGCTATCATTAAAACTGATGTCCCTTCACTAGCTGTCAGTGACCACTTTCCCATCACCTGTACATGGTCATGTTATGTTCCTAATTGTGATGAAGCTCTATGCTCGTGCATAGTGGTCATACATTAGGGTTAGTACGGTACGGTTTTTGTTAACGGTTTGTTTGTGCCGATAGTCCGGGTGGCATGAGGGTCCACGTGAAATCTGTAAGACATGGTGTGATGAAGCTCTATGCTCGTGCATAGTGCTCATACATTAGATTAAATACGGTCACTTTAGTCGTGACTGTCCTAGCAGTAGTTCAGGGACTCAATGAAACAAGCTGAAACTGAACGACAACAAAACGGAAGCCATGCTGGTAGGCACTCGCCAAAAACTCTCCCAGCTCCCTCCCTCTCTCCACCTTCAACTCGATAGCACCCCCATCTCCCTCTCTGACTCGGCCAAGAACCTCCGCGTCATCCTCGATTCCTCTCTGTCCATGACCAACTTCGTCTCCGCCACGACCCAGGCATGCTATTTCCACCTTCGCCGCATCAGTCAGATCAGAAAATACCTCACTACCGAAGCTGCCACAAAACTTGCTGTCTCTCTCATCTTATCTCGCATCGACTATTGCAACTCTCTCCTTTCCGGTCTCCCTCACTCCACCATCTTCACTCTCCAACGCGTCCAGAACAATGCTGCCCGCCTCGTCCTCAGAAAGAAAAAATCCGACCACATCACACCCCTGCTCAAACTCCTTCACTGGCTCCCCATCCCCCAACGCATCCAATACAAAGTTCTGTCTCTCTGCTACAAATCCCTGAACAACTGCGCTCCTGCCTATCTCTCCAACTCACTTCACCCCTACACACCTTCCCGCTCCCTCCGCTCTGCCTCCGACCCTCTCCGCCTCCACATCCCTCGCACCAAACTTAACACTTTCGGTCCCCGCTCCTTCTCCGTCTACGGTCCATCCATCTGGAACACTCTCCCACTCTCTCTCCGTCAGAAACACTCTCTCTCCTCCTTCCAGTCCGCCCTCAAAACTCACCTCTTTCAACAGTTTTAGCACTATATCACCGCACTCCCCACCCCAAGCTGACCGTCGTAATGTATTTCACTGTTTGTGGTACCTGAGTCATTGTCTAAAGCGTGCGCATGCGTGCGCGAGTTGTGAGTGTGCGTTTAGAGTTATAATTATTATAAGATAAGCGCATTATAAATACCGTAATTATTATTATTTTCAATGTTTCACCTGTCAGGGGTACGGCCATCTGGCTCATCGATGTCCTAACAGTCCTGGTATGGTGGAGGGGGCGGAGCAGCCCACTCACGTAGCCAGTTTTGCGGTCCCAGTCGGGGAGGTACCACAGCTGGGCGGAGAGTGTTCAGATGACGGAGGTGGTTGCCTACCGCTGGTAGACGGTGTGGTAAATGGATGTCTTGTTTCTGTTCTCCGTGACTCAGGTACAACGACCGCGGGGGTCAGACGTAGTCTAGTTAGGGAAGATCAGTTCACAGGGGAGACGCAGAAAGTAGTTTCGTTCGGAGGGAACGTATAATTTTTTTCCGTTGGCTAGGATAGAGGTTGACACGGAGTTTTTCACAGGTGATCTAATTTCGTGTGTCATCGACGAGCCAGTAGTGGATTTAGTTCTGGGTAACATGAAGGGTGTGCAGCCAGTCATCGGTAGAGTCGGAGCGATGAAGCGAGCTCACGATCCTCACGGTGCTGTCGCGACGAGAGCTCAGAGCAAGCGTGCTCGTGGACAGAGACCGTGTTATTTCCGTCCAGAATCAGGGGATCGGTCAGCGGGTGTGGCCCAATAGTCGGGTTGGCTGGAGACGGCATACTTCTGTTGCGGACAGAAATGCGGCTCAGCACCCAATATGTAGGTAGGTCGGAGATTGGAGTCTCGCGATTGTGTGTTTTGTATGTGGGCAGCCGTTGGATCGTTTTCATTTCTGGAGGTTTTAAGGCGTTAGTTCTGTTTAGCTTTCGCTGTGTGATCCGAGGGTGTACGTTGAGGCTTGAGGCTGTAATATGTTTTTTCTTGTATTCTAGATAGTCAAAGTTAGTCTTGGTTTGTGATAGTGTACGTCGAGTAGTCCTTAAAAAGAAACTCGGTCGTTTCTTTTTTTCCCGAGGGAGGGGGAATTGTGATGAAGCTCTATGCTTATACATTAGGGTTAAGTACGGTACGGTTTTTGTTAACGGTTTGTTTGTGCCGATAGTCCGTGGGTGCCTGCTCGGCCCACGTGAAATCCGTAAGGCATGGTTAGCACGGAGTTTTGGTGAGTTCTGTTTAGTGAGTTCTAGGCAAAAGCTGTGTCTGTCAGAGGTCTAGTTTGATTAGTGCGGGGCTAAACTGTCTGCTTGGACAGATGTGTTTGAGATACCTAGCCCGCATTCCAAGACTCTGAAGCCTAGATTTCAGGTATGTTTCTATAAATGTAGTATTGATAGTTGTTTAGTTAAAGACAGTATGCGTTGGTAAGAGTAATGTGGTTGTATAACGGTGTTCCGGTTTGGTTTAGTTATGTATGTTTAGAATTCGGGGAAGTAACCGGTGTTTTTGTATACAGTTGTTACCGCGATAGATAACTAAAAGAATGTAAGGTGTGTATGCTTAAGCCGCTATGAAGATAGTACGTGGTTGGTTAAGCATCGTCTTTTCCAGTGTATAGAGTAGTATATAGGAAGAGTGTTAGGCTATAGTCTGTTTCAAGATAGTGACAGAGATATGGGGGTGTTACGGAAATGGACAGTTTATGAAGCACGTGTGTGTGTGTGTGTGTGAACGAACGTGTGAGTTATTTGTATCAGCCAGGTTACGTGACGTTTCTCATTGATCCAATATGTTGTGTGTTTAGCAAGTGTTACGTTGGGACTTTTGTTGTCTATTCAGAGTTCTTGTAAAGAGTGGAACGACGGACGCCGAGACGTCGAGTCACAGGTGGGACCTACGTGAGGTCATCCCTCCAGCTCTTCACTGAGAGTGAGTCTGACCGGGATCAAGACACCCGAGTCAAAGCGAGAACTGCGCTACCGTACGAGAACGAGGACGTCCGTGCCAAAGAGACAGGACGGCAAGAAGAAGCGTACGACGAAGGACTTTCACGCCTAGACGTGAGAAGGACCAACGTAACCAGGCAATAACATCAAACAGGTTGGAGACAGTGTGAGACTAAAACCTAGCCTGGCAAAGATATTGTGATTTGTGTGTATGTGATTTGGATGCAGTGGGGAAGGTGGAGTGTATATAGTCTGATAATCTTTTAAGCGTTTCTTTTCTTATTGTATAAAAGTCACTTTAGAAAGGGAGCCCGTGTGTTGTGTTTTACCGCATGAATGCGCCCGTCTGAGTCAGTGGCGGTGTATGCGTCTGTTGCGTGAGAGTCTGTACGTGCGACTGTGGGCAAGTCTGCGTGCGTTACAGTGGTGACCCTGACGTGACACAGCTTTTGCCTAGAACTCACTAAACAGAACTCACCAAAACTCCGTGCTAACCATGTCTTACGGATTTCACATGGGCCGAGCAGGCAACCACGGACTATCGGCATAAACAAACCGTTAACAAAAACCGTACCGTACTAACCCTAATGTATAAGCATAGAGCTTCATCACAATGTTTAGCACGGAGTTTTGGTGAGTACTGTTATAATGAGTTCTAGGCAAAAGTCAGTCTGGCAGAGCAGTAGATCGGGAGTACGGGCTGTCTTGTGTGGAACGGATGTGTTTGAGATACCTAGTCCGTATTCCAAGACTCTGAAGCCTAGAATTCAGGTATGTTTCTATATATGTAGTATTGTTAGTTGCTTAGTTAAAGACAGTATGCGTTGCTAAGAGTAATTTGCTTGTATAGTGTTGACCGGTTTGGGTTAGTTACGTTGGTTTAGAATTCAGTGAAGTAACCAGTGTTTTTGTATACAGTTGTTTACCGCGATAGATAACTAAAGGAATGTGAGGTGTGTATGTCTAAGCCGCTATGAAGATAGTACGTGGTTGGTTAAGCATAGTCTTTTACAGTGTATAGAGTAGTGTATAGCAAGAGTGTTAGGCTATAGTCTGTTTCAAGATAGTGACAGAGATATGTGGGTGTTACGGAAGTAGACAGTTTATGAAGCCCGTGTGTTTGTTTTACCGCATGAATGCGCCCGTCTGAGTCAGTGGCGGTGTATGCGTCTGTTGCGTGAGAGTCTGTACGTGCGACTGTGGGCAAGTCTGCGTGCGTTACAGTCGCACGTACAGACGCCGAAGTGGCCCATGACTTCGGCGTCAAACGAACGCTGGGGCGGGTTCGTCTCCGATTTTCGTGGCCAGTGGTGTCGACTGACGTCGCACGATATTGTCGCTCCTGCGACATTTGTCAGAGGACAACCCCGAAGGGCCGGGTTCCGAATGTGCCGCTTCAGTTGATGCCGCGCATTGAGGTGCCTTTCGATCGCGTGGCGGTGGACATTGTGGGCCGTTGTCGCCCCCATCGGAGGGTAACCATCGCTACATTTTTACTCTGATCGATATGGCGACGCGGTACCCGGAAGCTACTCCTCTGCAGAAGATTGATACAGTGTCGGTGGCGGAAGCCATGTTTTCGATCTTTGCTCGAATGGGCTTCCCGAAGTCGGTTCTGAGTGACAGGGGGACCCAGTTCACGTCCGATATGATGAGCGAGTTCCACCGTATGCTGGGGATCAAACGAGTTTTGACCTCACCATACCACGCCCAATCTAATGGGATGGTCGAGCGATTTCACGGCACGTTAAAGCAGTCGCTAAAGGAGGTCGTTCAAACACGGCCACGGTCCTGGCACCGTTACCTCCTGGCGCTGTTGTTCGCTTATCGGGAGCTTCCGAACGAGAGCACGGGGTTTTCCCCATTTGAGTTGCTCTTTGGTCGGCGAGCGCGAGGGCCGATTGACTTACTTGCGGACGCGTGGTCTGGGGATAAGGACGCGGGGGAGAGCAAGACCATCTTTCAGCATCTGCTGGACCTGAAAAACATCGTCAGGGAATCTTGCGAGATAGCCCACAACAATGTGGATGCGGCCCGAAAGGTGCAGAAGCACTACCGGGACAAGGGCTCCAAGATGAGGCGGTTTACTCCAGGAGAGCAAGTCTTGCTCTTTTCGCCCGCAACCACGCAGGCGCTCGTGCCTCAATGGCAGGGGCCGTACCAAGTTGTTCGCGAGTATGGTCATGACTATCTCATTTCTGTGCGGGGAAAGGAGAAGATCTACCACGCTAACATGCTGAAGAAATACCATGATGGGTCGAGGCCTGTACTGGCGTGTTTGGCGGCTGGGGCAACCGAGCCGTTCTATTCACTTGTGGGGGACGAGTTCGAGTTCTGCCCGCAGGCCGCGCTAGAGGGAACCGGACGGACGGACGAGGCTGCCGATCCGCGTTTTCCATGGCGGCCCTGGTGGCGTGTTCTAGACAGTTAGTCCCTTCTTGTATTCTAGATAGTCAAAGTTAGTCTTGGTTTGTGATAGTGTACGTCGAGTAGTCTTAAAAAGAAACTCGGTCGTTTCTTTTTTTCCCGAGGAAGGGGGAATTGTGATGAAGCTCTATGCTCGTGCATAGTGCTCATACATTAGGGTTAGTACGGTACGGTTTTTGTTAACGGTTTGTGCCGATAGTCTGGGTGGCATGAGGCTCCACGTGAAATCTGTAAGACATGGTTAGCACGGAGTTTTGGTGAGTACTGTTATAGTGAGTTCTAGGCAAAAGTCAGTCTGGCAGAGCAGTAGATCGGGAGTACGGGCTGTCTTGTTGTATGGAACGGATGTGTTTGAGATACCTAGCCCGTATTCCAAGACTCTGAAGCCTAGAATTCAGGTATGTTTCTATATATGTAGTATTGATAGTTGCTTAGTTAAAGACAGTATGCGTTGCTAAGAGTAATTTGCTTGTATAGTGTTGACCGGTTTGGGTTAGTTATGTTGGTTTAGAATTCAGTGAAGTAACCGGTGTTTTTGAAAAAAAGTTTACCGCGATAGATAACTAAAGGAATGTGAGGTGTGTATGTCTAAGCCGCTATGAAGATAGTACGTGGTTGGTTACGCATAGTCTTTTCCAGTGTATAGAGTAGTGTATAGCAAGAGTGTTAGGCTATAGTCTGTTTCAAGATAGTGACAGAGATATGTGGGTGTTACGGAAGTAGACAGTTTATGAAGCCCGTGTGTTTGTTTTACCGCATGAATGCGCCCGTCTGAGTCAGTGGCGGTGTATGCGTCTGTTGCGTGAGACTCTGTACGTGCGACTGTGGGCAAGTCTGCGTGCGTTACACTAAACAGAGCCGAACCCAACATTTATACATTACTTATAGATGTTTTAGAAAACTAGATAGAGATAGTTTCCTTCATGACCTCAGTTTTTTGCCGTTCCATGAAGTTTACAATCAAAATGACCCTGATGTAGCGCTCTCACTGTGGCTTGAGCTGTTCCTCGGAGTGCTAAATAAGCATGTCCCTTTAAAAAGGAAACGAGTCTGGTGCCGTGAACCCCCCTCCTGGATTACGGAGGAGATTAAACAAACCATGGAAGCCAGAAATCGAGCCAAGCGGGACAAAGATTTTATTGAGTTCAAAAGGTTACGTAACAGAGTCAAATACCTTATCCGGGAGGCACCAAAATCACTGGTAGAGAAAACCATACGCAATATACGCGGCGGGAATCCGTCTTCAATATGAAAAGTTTTAAACTTACTAACTATAGTAAAAATCGTTCTGCAAATACGACTGCCAACCTTACAGCCGATGCATTTAACGACCACTTCATTTTAGCCCCGAAATCTTTACTACATGCTGAAGGTTTGGATCAGGTGGAACATGTCGCATCGAAGAAGCTTACTGACTTTTGTAAGCAAAGACTGTCCGCGGGCGATGCTTTTAATATCCCCTGCATCGCTGTACATGAAGTGGGCAGATTTATCTCTAGTCTCAAGAACAAAAAGTCAGCTGGCATTGATGGTATCAATGGTTTTATCCTCGAACTTTCTCTTCCATACATTGTGGAAAGCTTAACCTATATTTACAACCTTTGTATTCAAAATAATATATTTCCGGCGGCTTTCAAAAAATCTAAAGTGGTACCTGTACCTAAAACAAAAGACACATCTGATCCAAATAATTTTCGACCTATATCCATATTATCTACTCTATCGAAGCCTATTGAGAAGCATGTACACAAACATCTTCTCGAATTCCTGGAAGAAAAGTCTCTCCTGAATAAATATCAATCTGGTTTTCGCCCTAAACATTCGTGTCACACTGCCTTGATTCATATGATTGACACTTGGCTGCTCAACATCAACAGAAACAAAATGTCTGGTGCTGTTATTCTGGACCTAAAAAAAAGCGTTCGACCTTATAAACCACGAAATTTTATTAGAGAAACTAGACTGCTACTTTAACAATAACAGCCCAGGGACACTCTCATTCTTTCGTTCATATATCATAGGGAGAATTCAAACTGTGTACATCAATGCTGCCTTCTCTTCTGAAAAGCGTGTTGAGTTTGGCGTGCCTCAGGGATCCATACTCGGACCGTTACTTTTCTGTTTGTTTATAAATGATCTTCCACTTCATATATCCAATCCAAATACCGAATGTGACATGTTTGCCGATGATTCAACTCTTCACGCTGGTGGGAAAACTGTACCTGAAATATAAAGCAATCTTCAGCTTAGTCTTCAGGAGGTCTCACTGTGGTGCAAAAATAATCAAATGCTTGTAAATCCATCCAAAACGAAAAGCATGCTAATCACAACACGCCAAAAGCATCAGCTCCGCCCCCATTCACTTAACCTCTCTTTTGATTCAGTTCCCATTGAGCAAATCAACGAATATCGCCTCCTCGGGGTAATTGTTGATGACCAACTGTGCTGGTTGCCCCATCTAACACAACTAGGGAAAACATTATCAAAGAAGCTATTTTTACTGTCAAGATTAAAATATATCATTGATACTCTTCTTCTTGTCGTTCGCTGTGGGCTATACGGTCAGACCAGCACTGGTGATGAATGACGTTTTCTCCAGGTCTTCTCGACTGCCGTAGAGTTTGGTCTGCAGTGGAGTTGGCGATGGCCACACTTCTTTTCTTTCATCGATCATTGATACTAAGACACGAAAGCTATTTTTTCAACTCTTACATAAAACCTCACATTGACTACGCATCTACTATTTGGGACGGCTGTAGTAAAGCTAACCTTAAGCGGATTAATTCTCTATACAATCACGCAGTTAAACTGATCCTCCCAATCCCCTCTCTTACTTTGGAGGAAAAGCTTCAGGCAACAGGGCTCCTTCCTTTACATCAACACCTTACGTTTAATAAGTGCGTACTTATGCACAAAGCACTGAACGGGAACCCCCCCCCCCCCCCTACATGGCTAAGTATTTCACTGAGAGCGAAAGGGTTTACATCACTTTGTGGAACAGTCTCGTCATTGAACAGTCCCGAATTGACTTGTTTAAATCCAGCCTTTCTTACGCGGGTGCCTATTTATGGAACTCACTTCCTCCACATATACAGTAAATGAGACATCTTTCATTGTTTAGGACGAAATACTTTTAAATACATCTCTGAGCAAACTTGAAAGAAACGTAGATAATATGTCCAAAAGAGCCATGTCAATGATTTCTTATGGTCCTCCGTTTTGCACTTGTTAGCTTTTACATATCTCTTTATCGTAGTGTTTTTACCTGCTCACTAAATTCCTACACATGAGTAGCTGTATCATAAGTGTGTAGTCGCTTTCGATAAACACACTTTACATCGCACCCCCCCCAACCCCAAGACACTGTCATTTTGCTGTGTGTGTGTAATCTTCAGCGACTTTGGAACTTGTTTCGGAATGTAACGCAAGTGACCTGTGGGTGTAGCCGCTTGTTTTGTGCTGTTAACATATTGTTTTAATGTTGCTTTTAATGTTGTAGTTTAGCAAGAACAAACATGAAAAGAGGCCTGTGCGCCTATTGTTTCCATTCTTGAGAAATAATAAATAATAAAATATCATTTTCTCTATGCTGATTACCACACGGCAAAAGCATCAGTTGAACCCCCCTCCCCTTCAACTAACACTTAATGGCCAGCCTGTGGAGCAAGTCAGAGAACAGCGCGTGCTTGGAATCAACTTAGACGACAAGTTGTGCTGGCAAGGCCACATTACTAAACTGTGTAAAATAGTATCTAAAAATGTATTCCTCCTGTCGAAATTGAGACATTTTGCTGATGAGCCAACAAGGAAACTCTTCTACTATGCCCATATTCAGTCACATTTGGATTATGCCTCATCTATTTGGGACGGTAGTAGCGATGCTAATTTAAAAAGTCTGAACTCGCTCCACAGAAGAGCCATTAAACTTATTGTTGACAGACCCTCAGAAGTCATTAATACTGACAATAAGTTCAAGCTGTTAGACATTTTGCCACTTGAAAAACAGTTTAAGTATAATAAGTTGGTGCTCATGCGCAAAATTACCCTCTCAGAAACACCAGCCTATCTCAATAGTTTGTTCCACTTTGCTCATACGAGGTCCAGTCGAACACCAGGGAACAATCTTGTTGTACCGATGCCTCGACTAGACATTTATAGGTCGTCGTTGTCCTATTCTGGTGCAAAGTTATGGAACTCTATTCCTGCGGATGTTAGAGCCGCGCCATCGCTTAAAACTTACAAGACCAAGCTGCTCAAACATCTAGACAAAACTTAATTTTTCTTTTATTTTGTATTTTTATTTTTATTTTTACATGTAGCACTCCATGCCTTATGCGGCATTTCCCGGATAGTCTGCATTCTTTTCTAACATTAAAAATTTATGAACGCATGTAATATACCGCTGGCATTCCAGCAAGCCGCATTATGTAATATCCATGACCCCATGGACTCGGCTGGCCAGACGGGATGCCGTCGATAGACACAGCATTGGGCGCTCGCGAGGCGTGGCAGTGCTGTGGTTTCTTCGCGTCGACCCGCGCGCGCGGTGGTTGCGGGATCGCTATACAAGTCTAGTCTAATTCCATGGCAGACTAGCATCTAGCTGTGCGCGGTTTAGTGGCGCGGGGAGGCCGCTATCGCATGTGTGTGTTTATCTGTGTCAGTGTGTGCAAGTGTATGTGTGTGCACGCGCGCATCCCTACGTGCTTGCGCACGCGCGCGCGCGCGCGCGCGTGTGTGTGTGTGTGTGTGTGTGTGTGTGTGTGTGTGTGTGTGTGTGTGTGTGTGTGTGTGCGAGTGTGTGTGTGCGTGTGTGTGTGTGTGTGTGTGTGTGTGTGTGTGTGTGTGTGTGTGTGTGTGTGTGTGTGTGTGTGTGTGTGTGTGTGTGTGTGTGTGTGTATGCCTGTTTATGTTTGTTGGAGTGAGCCGCCGTGTTGGTTTTTATGATGAGAACAATAGCGGTTTTATGTACAAAATCCTTTATACTTTTTATATTTGCTGTAGTATAGTTTTAAGCGAAAGAATGTATGTGTACATGATATACTGATGTGTGTGTATGTGTGTTGTGTGTGTGTGTGTGTGTGTGTGTGTGGAGGGTTGTGCAGGCTTGGCTTGGCGCCTGTAGGCTACAAGCTAATCTGGCACAAGCCTGTGCACGCGGCAATTGCACACCGGCGCGCGTGTGTGTGTGTACGTTATTTTGTTTTGTAGTGTGTAGCAAGGACAAGAATGAAAACAGGTCTGCGCACCTATTCTTTTATCCTTGGAAAATAAAGTTTCATTTCATTTCATTTCATTTCTCTCTCTCTCTCTCTCTCTCATAAGCATCTGTTAAAATACCTGGGAAAACGCAAATTAATCCACCCCCTCCAGTCAGGTTTTCGCCCGAAGCATAGTTGTCATACAGCCTTAGCTCGACTTACAGACGCGTGGCTAAGTTCAATGAACCAAGGCGAATTTACAGGTGTTGTTTTCATAGACCTTCGAAAAGCTTTCGACCTGGTAGATCATGACATTCTCCTTTCCAAGCTCAGTATATATCTGGATGGTTCATTTTAAAGTAACCGTTTTCATACCTCAGACGCCAGTTCTCAGGCATCTATTCATTCCTTGAAAACAACCTCGTTTTCCGCTTCCTATCTTACAGACAGACAGCAGCGCGTGATGGTCAATGGATCTTACTCTTCAAGTGGTTTAGTAACAAGAGGAGTGGCCCAGGGCTCTGTCCTGGGACCTCTTCTCTTTTGCATATTTATCAATGACCTGCCACTACATTTCACGAATGACAAAATTGCATGTGACTTGTTTGCCGATGACGAAACAATCCACACCCTCGATAAGTGTCTTGAGTCTTTAAATGGTCGTTTGCAACAGGGACTGAGCGAAATTTCCAAATGGTGTGAAAATAATGCAATGATCCTTAATCCTACCAAAACCGAATGTATGACGATAGCAACCCGTCAGAAGCATCAGCTCAAGCCACTTTTGCTTAGCCTGGAAATCCAAGACCACACCATTACACAAGTAACTGAACATGGTCTACTTGGAGTTATTGTTGATAACCAGATGAAATGGCAATCTCACATAAATGCTGTCTGTAAAACTGTGTCCAGAAATGTTTTTATGTTGTCTAAGCTAAAATATCTTATTGATGTCGACGCTCGCAAACTATTTTACAATGCCCATGTCAACTCACACATCGATTATGCCTCCACGACATGGCGGACGGCAGCGGTGACATACACTTGAAGAGGCTTAACTCCTTGCATCGCAGGGCAGTGAAGCAGACCCTGCCTGATCCAGCCCTTTCTACTGATCAAAAATTTGAAAAACTAAAGATGCTTCCTCTCGACAGGCACCATCTCTTTAACAAAGGGGTAGTCATGTATAAAATCTGGAATGAAATCCACCCAGAATACTTGTGTAAGCTCTTCACCAAGGCAGCTT
The DNA here is from genome assembly GCA_036245525.1 of Semisulcospira habei. NCBI lineage: Eukaryota > Metazoa > Mollusca > Gastropoda > Semisulcospiridae > Semisulcospira > Semisulcospira habei. The sequence continues at coordinate 91,465,727 of BTPG01000002.1, forward strand.
CAGGCTATTCAACATCAAGGCGTAACTTCATCACACCACGCCCGAGGATAGATTTATTTAAAACCACCCTCTCATTCTCGGGCGCCTCGTTTTGGAATAAACTGCCAGCGCACATAACACATACTGGTTCACTCCCCTCTTTCAAGGAAAGCCTCTTCAAGCACCTGCTATCTAATAAGCTCATTCACTGGTTCGGGTATCCCCATCGCCTAAAGCCTTGATATTAACATCCGCGCGCACGTGTGCGTGTATGTGTGTGTGTGTGTGTGTGTGTGTGTGTGTGTGTGTGTGTGTGTGTGTGTGTGTGTGTGTGTGCGGCGAGAGCGTGCGCGCGCGTGTTTGATTTCCGTGAAAGAAGGAATTTTAAAGAATATCTTTTTTTTTTTTTGCTTTTGCCATTCACATTATTAGCAATCATAATTGGTGCCCTCCATTTTGCCTTATCCATCTTTTTTGAACGACTTGTTATATTATGTGCACTTGTATCTTAGTAGCTTCGTACCTTTGTATGTTAGTAGCCTTGTACCTTTAGCAGAGTTGTACCTTTGTAGATTAGCAACGGCAAGCGTGAAAAATGGCACATGTGCTAACTGCTTCTTCCGTTCAGAAATAAAGTTTCATTTCATTTCTCTCTCTCTCTCTCTCTCTCTCTCTCTCTCTCTCTCTCTCTCTCTCTCTCTCTCTCTCTCTCTCTCTCTCTCTCTCTCTCTCTCTCTCTCTCTCTCTCTCTCTCTCTCTCACACCCCTGTGACTCCTTGAAGGTTTTGTTCCGGGATGTTCCCCCGGACAAAATCTTCAGTTTTCTGATGGAATCCAATAGTTTTAGTAAGATTTGAACATTTATAGACTATGTGAATTTTATTATTTTGACCTTTTGGAGAATCTGTAGACTTTTCCTTTGAAGACCCGTGTGACTTTTAAGCATGATATATTTTAAAGATATATTTAAATTCTGTCTTAAATTTTTATATCCCAAGGATCCAGCATCTCAACACAGTCAGAAAACTGTCTGCAACAGATACTGCTGACAGTATGTGTATGGGTCCTTTGTGTACTATCTTAGAGCTTTATGATGTAAGTACAATGCCAAATGTCGAAATTCATCGTTTGAATGCGTATTGTTTTGTACCCGACTCGCGGATTTATCGTCTGCATCGGCCTCGTTTTGAATTAATATGCATATTTATGAACCTGCGTCAAAAGTGAGATACCCGACCGACTATCAGTGTATCGCAATACTGCAGGTCACGAGGTCGTCGGTGTGGTGTACACACGTGTCAGTGTACGAGTGTACTGATGTTGTCCGCCATCATTGGACATAATTTTTCACGAGAAAGTAGAATAAACTTCCATACTCGCTAAGCTGTCAAAATCACAATGCGGGTTCCGCTCGACCTGCTAGTGTTTACTAGAAATGATCGTGCGTACAGTAGTGCACCGAGGGCGTGCGTGTAAAGCAAATCCACGGTGCCTAGTTTGACCTTTGATCCTTTACCCCTCGGAAACACGCTCCGTCTTCCATAATTGAAACAGAACATTGGTATTTATACCCACTTTCTGCACTGCAGTCAATTTCACATCTCACACATCGAAGTCTACGTAACTGAAAGCACCATTGGAAACGACAAATGCACCATCGCAGTAGAAACACTGCCTCTCTGAATCGAGTGAATGAGAGCCCGCACAGACAAAAACATGTTACGACCAGCGATGTGCAACTTTGACACACACCGTAGTTTTCAGCTCTCTGCAGCATAAACTGTGATAACTAGCTCGTAACTATATGATAAAACAGGTTTAAAATCGTGCGAAATCAGTAAGAGATGAATTCTACTGAAGATCATGAATTCTGAAAATCACTAGCGCTCGCGGAACTATAGGAAGATCGACAAAGACCGTAGATTACTTACTGATTCAGCAGGAAAGTGACAAATTCCAGGTGGGCGGTCAAGCCAAGCTCTTGCTTTACGCGTTGCCACATGTCCAAATTACCTTGTCCGATGTCAGTTCTACTTAGGGGTATCTTGTCTCTCTTCCTCTTTCTTCTCTTCAATTTCGAGTCTGTCATTGTCGGCGCGAGTCGATGATACTTTCTTTTTTTCTTCGCTGGTTCATCCGCCATCTTGTCTCTGATTGGTTATAATTATGCAGGTGACCTAAGTTCGTATAGAATAGTTATGACGTCAGCTACCATCGCCTATCAGAAGCAATCTTGTCACGTATCCGTCACAAGATTCCGGTGGGCCTCTTTTCGCTTTGAACGGACGAAAGAAAGCGTTTGGTGGGACAACAGGGTGGTCACTGTCTAAGTGGGTGTGTATACTGAATCCCAGTGAAAGCTTGTTGCGAACTGAAGCATTAAAAAAGGTCGGGCTAGATATTTACCCATCCGCCCCGTGAGATGGCCTTAGTCGACTGCTCGGCGTTAAACCCAAATAACTAATTAAATAGCTCTCTCTACCTCTTCCCCCCCCCCTCTCCCTCCCTCTCTGTCTCCCTCCCTCTCTGTCTCCCTCCCTCTCTCTCCCTCCCTCTGTCTCCCTTTCTGTCTCTCTCTGTCTCTCTCTGTCTCTCTCTGTCTCTCTCTGTCTCTCTCTGTCTCTCTCTCTCTCTCTCTCTCTCTCTCTCTCTCTCTCTCTCTCTCTCTCTCTGTCTCCCTCCCTCTCTCTCCCTCCCTCTCTGTCTCCCTCCCTCTCTGTCTCCCTCTCTCTCTCCCTCCCTCTGTCTCCCTCTCTCTCTCCCTCCCCCCTCCCTTCGCATATTATGGGTTGAATGAGTGGATGTGTAACTTGTTTTATATCATTTTTGTTTGTTTGTTTCTAGTCCTATTGATTTGATACTATGCACATTTATATGAATATGTACATGCGTCTTTGTCCAAACTAGCTATATCGAACATTTCTAGTGCATAAAATCAAAATTACGGACTCGAATGGGGGTAACCGACTTTCTATAAACCGTCATTTAACGCTTCAATGAGACATTTAGTTTGAATATGCTCAAAAGAGTTTCTAGATACCTCTTGCATAAAGCATTTCCATTATTTTCAAGCTTGTACTTATGCAAACGTCGGACATTTTCTTGTTTAAATACATACGCGCGTGCGCGCGGGCACACACACACACACACACACACACACACACACACACACCGCGTTTCGCGCCAAAAGTACTTTCAATAGCACGGATAGAGTAGCTAGACGAGGCCCGCCCGCCTGTTACGTCATCTGCATTCTACGGAAAGCGCTCTGACCAGCCCCATCCCGAAGTCTACCCTATTGAAAATACGGCAGAGAGGCTCACGAGTACAAGTGGTCAATACAATAAAGACGCGTCTTCAAGAACGCTTGGTCGGCAAAGTATGTAAGATATCGGAGAATGCATTTTATATGTGTTCTGCATAGGCAGCACTACAGTCCTGCACAACGTGAAGTAATCCCGATAATAATTGTGGAAATTACGTTGTTCCGAAAATGGACAAAATGATTATTTGTAGAATTTGGACAAAATTTTGATGCCAATCACGAAAAATTAAAATAATGTAGACATAACTCTAGTTATGTTTTCGATTTTGAATATAGCATCATAAAACACAGGAAACAACAAAACATCCTCCGTAAGTTTCTTTGTCAGTGATTTCTGTAACAACATTGGACTGACTGACTCAAACTTGGACTGATGACAATTCGCAGTGAAACGGTGTGTCGCAAACAAGAAACATCACCAATTCCAAGGTCAAGGTTATGTCGGCCATGTTTTGTCTACACACACAGAATCCCCGAAACGACCAGATGAATTTGCTTGAAACTCGGCGTTTTGATAGAGGTTATGAAAATATAGTGTTTACTGCAAGAATGTGATTGCTCAACTGAAGGTTATGGCCTTGGCGGCCATGTTTAGTTTATGATCGCATATTCTTTTGCCGGCAATACCTCATAATCAGACAGTGCGTACATCAATGTACGTTTTCCGCAATACCTCAGACAGCATGGGACCGATGAAAGAATGCCAGGTTTGATTGTAAGGAATGTTATTCACCAAAAGGAAAGTGACATTTTACTCTTCCTAGACTCAAAATATCAAAATAACTGAATGGGGGAGGAAGAAAGATGACCTTTTCAATGGTCACAAATCACAAATTCAAAAGTCGTAAGAAGGTGGGGAGGGGGGGGGGGGAAGATGGGAGAGAGAGAGAGATGTGAGTATTTGAACCCCCCCCCCAAAAAAAAAAAAAATAAATAAATAAATAAATAAATAAATAAATAAATAAAAATAAAAAATAAACAAATAAATAAATAAAAAAAAATAAATAAATAAATAAAATAAATAAAAATAAATAAAGCGCGGATGGAGGTGGTAGGATTCCACTCTCTCCTGTGAGGAGGATGGTAGTTGGTAGTTTCCGAACTCACCAAACTGAAAATTATCCTAGCATATTTGGGCCACATGGGTGCGTGGGTTGGGTGGGGTGTGGGAAAGTGGGGTCCAGTATCCCCCCCCCCCCCTTCCCCAATACTCACTCGAAATCTGCCCCTGAGACTTCACTGGACTTTTGTTGATTGATTGTACATTGCTTAACGTCCCGACAGCAGCAAGGCTTTCTCAGGACGTGCCTGCACTGCTTGTGAAAAAAAAAACAACAACAGAACATTGAATGTATGTCGCCAGCCGGTCAAATACGTTAAATAAACCTAACACATGGGGCTAAATAAGCTAAGACCATTTAGCAACACACATCCAATATCAAGAGCTACAGGCAGTGCAGACAGTAGGGAGAGTTTTAAAAAGGCAAATACAGGTGAATGGACAAAGGGTACACATGCCCCAGAATAGAGAGAAAAACCCACCCTGTGGGGCTGACCAGGGTGACCAGGGTGACCCTGGGAACTAAAAAATACCTAACCCCACCCAAGTCCCCCAGGGCAGACCCGGGTGGGGTGGACTTTTGTGGCTCGTTCCACTTGGTATTATATATTTGAAATAATCTGTACTTTCTTGGTCTCTACGATTTATCGCAGGTATTACTTCGTTATTTAAAAAAAAAAAAAAAAAAAGGGGAAGCTGATTTTACCGGTACGTAATTGACACTGTGGTAAATGTATTACACAGACCCGCTTTTTCATGCTAATGAGTCGGACGACGTACTGCCAGGGATTTTAGAACTCTGTCGTACACTCAACAGAAATGTAGGGGAGGAGTCCCAATTATGAAACGGTGCCAATTATGAAACACCTTGCTCCCTTCGAAACGGAATAACGTTTCCAAATTCCGCCTGTGCAGTAATATAGAACAACTTTAATGAGCCTTATTTCCGGTACAAAAATGTCAGGCTTGATGAAAACGAAAACACGCCGAGAAAATGTGATTTTTGACCCTTCAACGTCTTATTTTTCGGCATTTTAAAACACCTACATCAACATTCAGTTTTGTGATCTAAAAGAAAAAAACAACAAACAACCACGTTTGTTATGAAGAGCAATCTTCGGAGATCAGATAACCAGCGGCATTCGTTTGGTTCTCTTTTTGTTGTTTTCTAGGCACGCATTTTCCTGCAGAGGAATCTTGTTCCTATTATGAAACACAACGATCACCTAATATGCAACATTGTTTCATATTTAGAACAATGTTTATAAGGAGCAGTGTTTGTCTAGCTTACATATCGGAAACCATCCAGCCAGTTTGTTCCAAATTTCAGATGTTGATACTTTCCTCAATACAGAGTATCCCACACCAGGTTCATGTCACTTTCGTCAAGGTCAATGTCACATCTACATTTACTATATATGCCATCATCCAGGCAATGTTACTGTAAACACCGAAACGATTTGATCCAAATGGCAAATTGTGATATTTTGTGACGATACAGAGTGTTGCACACCAGAATCTGTTCACTGCCTTGAAGACCAAGGTCACAACGGCCATATCTGTTTTGTGCAGAATTGTGTGCTAGACAATATCTCAAAAACCATTGGGCCTATTCAATCCAAATTTTAGATAATAGTGTTTTACCAGATCACACATTGCCATCAATCTTAACTGCGCCTTTACCTCAAGGTCAAGGTCATAGTCGACATATTTGTTTTGCAGATTATTGAGCAGAGAATATCTCTGAAACCGCTGTACTGATTTGATCTGATGTTTTACTAAATGATGCCTTAAGCATGTTCTTAATTAAACGAACTTTAGTTCGCGAACTCTGACGAACTAGAGTTCACGATCTCGAACGAACCAGGTTGGTTCTTAATTGGACGATCAAAAGATACGGCGAACCTAGTTCGAAGTAGTTCACGAACCTTGGCAAACCATAGTTCGCTGTCGGAAAAGGTTCGCTAAACGTGTTGAGCAAACCAAGGCGAACCTTTTCTCTGATTGGTCAAAACTTTTACCCTCTTCTGCGTTGGAGATAAGAAGATAGTTACCGATTCAAAACAACTATGGCAGACGGCGATATTTCACTCGTGCGAAGAACAAGACCTTTTTTTTTTTTAAATTGATTTGTGGGAGGCGGAACGCTGTTTGTGGGATAGCTACTGCAAGGAGTACAAAAACAAAAATCGTCCAAAATCGTGGCTTGTTTTGATCTGATGATAAGTGATGTACATTCTTTTATGTATTTTGCAAAGTAATAAACTATTTAAACCAAAAATCGTCCAAATCGCGAAGCGGCATAGCGGCAGCTATTTTGAACACCTTCGCAGACAGTAAGTACGCCGAATCAAGCACTTCAGTTAAGAAAGAAAACCATGGCAAACCTGGTTTGCTGAAGTTCGCCTAGGTTCGTTCAACCTCAATTAAGAAACAAACCAAAAGATCGCCGATCTTCTCCGATCTAGGTTTGCCGATCAAAAGTTCGTTTAATTAAGAACATGCTTTACACTCATATGTGATGTCTTTAACAGAATGAATTCACGACCTGTGAGGTGAAGGTCGCCGAGGCCAAATTTGTGTGAGTCTTTGTGCAGGCAATATCTCTGAAGCCACAGGCCTGATCTTTTCCAAATTTTGCTTGATGCTATTTTGACTTAACCCCCCACTGCCGATACACTCTCAATAGGCTCCATCTGCAAGACACATAGATCCTCACGAGCCTCGCGGATGCGGTGGCTCATGGCGATTTTGGCTCTTGCTGACACAACTGACATATAGTTATTTGACGGTTGGGGTTCCTTGGGACTGAATTAAACTAAGAAATATTTCAGAGCAATATTTGCGTCCAGTGTTAGCGAAGAGAATACGTCAGATACGTCAAAAACCAAGATTATGTCGCTACATCACCTTAAGATGACCCGCACACTTGTTGGGAATGTTTTCAGACATACAAAATGGCGCATTACTGTCTGCGGGGAGGGGGTGGGGCTACAAAGTTGTTCCAAGAGCAAACCTTGTTGGCTTAGGTGTGACAGCAAATGTGAAATAGTATAAATGTAGTCACCAATCGTCCATACAGCCGCTCTTCAGCCGTCGTGTATGTATGTGTGCCGTTTGTATAAGGCAATTTCTTAGGGACTATAACATTCACAGACTTTAAATTCGACACAATTGTAGTTTACAAGAACAACTTTACCTACATATTTCACCTGTAGAAAAGGTCAAGGTCGTCATAGGTCGATGTGTTTGTAAAGATTAGTCATGTTTCGCTCACACATTTTTATAAAGTTAACTTTAGGTGGAAAATTTGAAAGTACCTAAGTATGCATTTTATACCACGAATACTATTCCGAATGACCTCTCTTTAAGATAGAGGGCATTTAAAAAGAAGAACGTGCGGGAGATTCCGTAGACCTTTTCATGGGAACTCTTCCTGTCGGCGGCGTCACCGTTCAGTTCAATTCAATTCAATAAACGTTATTCATGCCGAGAGGGGCAATTAAAAGTGGCCCGACATGCTCAGTCACTTAAATATACACAAAACGTACATTAAAATATGCACGCAATAATGATACAAACAATCAATTCAATTAAAAGCTAATGTACTTAAAACATCACAACATTAACAAAGACAATTTTTGCTGAGAATGTGAAGAGGACGAGGACCTACAAATGCGCCACTTGTTGACTATCACAAGAGGGTTGGGTGGTGCTGGTTGGTGCGGGTTGGAGGTCGCGGGAAGGGCGGGAAGGGGTGAGAGGTCTGGAGACTTTTTCACCACTGGCCGAAAAAAAAACAGACGACGGGAGGGGGTCCACATTCTCAAGGACCGTTTACAATTTCCAAAAAGAGGCGTGGGAGGGTATGTGTGTGTGTGTGCGTGCGTGCGTGTGTGTGTGCGTGTGTGTGTGTGTGGGGGGGGGGGAGGGATTGTTCCAAACACCCCAAATCAGAAAATCACACATTAAAAAATATCCTGGGAGCCGTGGACCCTCGAACGCCCCTCTGCCCCCGAATTTTGCTTCTGAACTTGTAATAAAACTGTGTCGATAATGCTAGCATTTATCAAGTTTTACTTCTGAGGTGGAAAAACTAAATACAGTAGCTTTTATTCCCCCATACCTAGAACATTTTCCACACACCTGCTGACCATGCCTGACCTTTGACCTTTGGAAGCAGCCAATAAAAGTAATATGCAAAGAGTGTAACCCATAGCAACATTTCTTCCGAGGTGATGACAGAGTTTTACCAGCTTGTCGATCTAGTGAAACACCTGATGGAGGATGACCTCAACAAGTGAAATATCGCTGTCCGCCATAGTTGTTTGTTTCGGTGACTATCTTTTTATCTCCAACGCAGAAGAGGGTAAAAGTTTTGCCCAATCAGAGAAAAGGTTCACCTAGGATCGCTCGACATGTCGAGCGATCTTTATCCGACAGCGAACTATGGTTTGCCGAGATTCGTGAACTACTTCGAACTAGGTATCTTTAGATCGTCCAATTAGGAACCAACCTGGTTCGCTCAAGATCGTGAACTCTAGATCGTCAGAGTTCGCGAACTAAGGTTCGTTTAATTAAGAACAGCCTTAAGACAGCAACACAAGGGTTGCCGAATACCAATAAAGGGTGCAGCGTGCGATGTTCACTACCGTAGGCTGCACGCTTTAAAGTATAGTGTCACAAAAGGCACAAGACAGCAATACCTCGGATGCTGAACAAATGGTGTAGCCTGCGATGTGAAGTATCGTATGCTGAACACTTGAAACCGTACTGTCACAATAAAAACTTAGCAGAGCTTTGGTAATCAAACCAGAAGAGAAAATCACAGAAGTTGAGGCACACAGGCAATAACTGCTTTGGAATAAATCAAAAGCGAACGCAGAAGAACCGTATATAAAGAAGCACACGTAACACTGGCGTAATCATGAACTGCCTCACACACCCACAGTGAAATATGTGAAGCACAACGGTCAAGGATCACTGATCACACGGCACCGAATTACTAACCGCGTAAGAGGCTGACATATCCATTGGCACCATTCGCTGTGGGCACCTGGCATAACTGGTGGTACGGTGGCAGACTATTACCCGGGTAAACAGATACACTGGTTGGTGGGCGATGATTCGACCACACACCATGGCAGCCAGAAAGAGAGAGAGAGAGAGCTTTGTGTCAATTCAGGAATAACAATGACGTGTCTGGTGCTTTGCGGCTGTTGCTTTGCGTCAGTTCAGCAACAATGTATAACACTGATGTGTCTAGTGCTTTTACGTCACCGTCACTGTCTGAAGTCGGTAATTCTTCGTTTAGACATTTTTTTCTGCGATGAATTATTTTTTTACGAAAACGTTGAATAGGTACAAAGCTGTCTAACGAACGCATCCAATATATTTCTCCAAGCTAGCTATATTTAAAATGAATATAACACAAATTACGAACGCAAATGCGGGTCAACCGACGTTTTATAAACGGCAGTTTTTCTCTTTAATGAGTAATCCAATTAAAAAAATGCCGAAACGTACTCCGAAACAATCTAAAAGGAAGCATTTCCTAAAGTTTCAGACTGTACGTGCACAAACACAGGATAAACTCGTGTCTGCAGACACACACACACACACACACACACACACGCACACACACACACGCACACACACACACACACACACACACACACACACACACACACACACACACACACACACACACACACACGCGCGCGCGCACGCGCACACGCACGCGCACACGCACACGCACACACGCACACACACACACGGCGTTTCCCACCAAATGTACGTTCAACAGCGCGGTTAGCGTAGCTAGGCATGACGTAATTTGTATCGCGTTACTTCACTGTCCGAGTCTGATGTGTGCCCGCCCATGTTCGTCATTTGCATGCTACGTAACGTGCTCCGACCAGATCCACCCCAAAGTCTATCGTATTTTCAATACAGTAAACAAAAAGGACATATTCATATTGTTTCATAATAGCAGACCTGGTGTTTTATATTAGGCAAATTGTGCCTAATATGAAACAATGTGTCACTCTTTAAGTCCCTTCTATTTATAGAAGGGACTTTTTTACGATGGGTCGCGGTGGGGCGAATTTAATAGCATCTCCATGATGTCAAAGGCGGGCAGGCCTAAACCTCTGACAACTGAAGTAACAAGATAAAAATTACGTCATGTCTAGTTACGCTAACCTCACTGCTGAACGTACATTTGGGGTGAAGCGCCGTATGTGCTTGTGTGTGTGTGTGTGTGTGGTGTGTGTGTGTGTGTGTGTGTGTGTGTGTGTGCGCGCGCGTGTGCACAAAACCACTAATATGGGTTACTTTCTTTACCATCCTTCTGGAAAATGGGTGTGTGTAAAATTCTGGGTGACCAAGTCAAGCACCCATTTTTTCTGAGGGTTGTTTCTGCATTATCTTTTATTCAAAAGTCAGAAAAAAATATAAAAATTGGATGTCCCATTTTTGCAGGCTTACCTAATGGTGTGTGTTTTAAACGCACTGGGCCAGTGTGTTACCACGGAAGCGAGCGTCGTTCGGCTGCGCAATGAACTGAGTTGTTTCCCCTTCTATTGTCTCTCGTCCCACCAACCATCGTTCCATCAGGTAAGATTGTTTTTATGCAATATTTATTAGTTAAAAGCACGCCCAAGTGTACTTCTTCAGCGCAGTTATTTAACTGAGATGCTCCCAATCAGATACAATTGCACAGTAGCCTATATGGACCCGTTTGGCCGAGAAAAACTGAGACGCCGTCTGCTACGACCCGGGTCTCAGTGCCGCTCAGTCAGTCTTGTAGTAACAGATAATAGAACCCCACGAATTTAACAAAAGCTTTCTTCTTCAACGAAAGGAATTCATTCAATAACACATTACAAGGTCAATCTGTCACGCGATTGGGTTGCTTTTTTTTTCTGACATGTGTGATTGTGATCAAAACTTGACATGTATGCATGCATGCACTGTAAACAAGATGGCGCCAGATTTATTGTGTATTTGAATCCTCGTACGCAAAACTACCTCGCGATTCAAAGAACAGACTTCCACGAATAGTTTTTTTTTTGATTTTGCAACTGAAGTGTCACATTTTACTGTATTACCAGTTATTGTTCATAGGGGGCAGGGGGTACTGCTGTAATTATGTATATATCTGATTCAACATGTCAATGGTTTACATGGTTGTATTTGACATGTTTGCAGCAACACCGTTTTGGTCACACTCAGCACTTTCTGCACACACCCAGCACTGGATGGCAGCAGGATGTCTAAACCCATCGGGATCTATGGAAGTGGACAAGCACGCCCCTTCCTGGCACATGACCAAGGCCCATGGCAAAATTAGTCAGCAGCAGCATGATGGCCCAGCGTCGTCTGTCGCAGAGGGTGCGTCTGGTAGGAGGGTGCATAGACGGCAGAGGAATGCCCCCAATTACAAACTGGTAAGTGATTCTATGATCATCTTCATTTTATTGGCTCGCGTGCGAAGCAAAAGTGAGTTTATGTTCTGGGCCACTGGTCGTCTGTCCGTCCGTCCGCGTCCATGGTAAACGTTAACAGTGGCATTTTCTCGGAGACTTTTCAAGCCACATTCTTCAAGCTTGGCCCAAAGATACTTTGTGGCAAGACCTTTGTAAACATACCAATTTGAGTGACCTCTCTGAAAGGGTCACGCGGGTTTGACAGATGTGTGAAAACTGCTTACATTTTCAGAAAACATGGATTTTGCTGCTGCGAAAGCCAGCCCTCGTCACCAAGGTCACACATATGTAAATCAGTCATACACGGGATTACTCTTTATATTCTTGTGCAAGGCCCCTTAAACCAAAATTGGGCTGCTTTTGTACTAATGCAGCTTTCTTTTTTTCTTTCCTTTTCCAGTTGGCAAATGGAGCCTGGGATGGACCTGAGACTGAGAGTGCAAGCGCATCGCAATACAAGGACAGTGATGACGAGGAGTTTGTTCCTGGCTCGAGCTCACAGGATTCAGACGGTGTGTCGCCATCAATCTCTGGGGTCTCTGACACAGACAGTATTGTATTGAATATGTTAGATTTCAAAGTGGCTGTTTCAGGGTGGGCAGGTGTCAGTGAAGCAAGTACCAGCAAGGTGCAGTGTGCGTTAGGGGATGAATTAGGGGGTGGCAATGACAATGTGGATAGGCAGAAGGAACATGATGTTGGGGGTGGGGAAAGAGCGCTTACCAAAGAAATGGGTGTGCACGTGTCGCAGAGAGGGAAAGGAAAGTACAAATGGGACAAGAAACATGCATGCAAATTTTGTGGCAAGCTTGTTTTGAAAATGAGCACGCACTTACACGATGTCCATGCAGATGAAACAGACGTTGCTAAAATTTTGATGATAAAAAAGGGACTAAGCAGAGACGTCGAGCATGGATCAGAATACAAGATGAGGGTGATTACATGCATAATGTTGCAGTTCTTGAAAAGAAATCAGGATGTTTGATTCCTAAGTATCGCACCAAAACTAGTAAGGTAGACGACCTTCTCGCCTGTAGCCATTGCAAAGGGCTCTATCAAAAAAAGCTGATCTCTCTACACTCAAAACGTTGCTGTCAGAAACAAGGAGGTTTCAGTTCGCTATAAGAGAGGTGAGGCTGCTCAACGTGGCAGGCTAATGCTTCCAATACCTTTAGACGTTGACTTTTCCTTCTATCATAAGGTTTTAGCCAGACAGAGAGATGGTGAGATAAGCCATCTCATCAGAACTGACCCCTTGCTTCTGGCGTATGGAAAGAGATTATTTGACCGCAGGGACATTGAAGAACACACGGCTGGGCAAATCAGCTCCAGGATGCGGGAGTTAGGGAGACTATTAAAGATTCTTAGAGTGAGGTCAGAAATGAAAATCGCAAGTTTAAATGCTTCGGCTCAGTCCATGGCTATCTCGGAGTTCGACCAGGATCAGCTGGCAGACTTCCTTGGTCATGATATTCGGATACATCGCCATATCTACCGCCAACCTCAAGACGTCCTTCAAAAGGCAAAAGTGGCAAAGATTCTTCTGTCCGTTAACAATGGGATGACAGATTTTGAGAGTTGCATTAGAGCTGAACTGGGCGATGATGAAGAGATTGACTTTGACAATGAAAACACATCAGAAACTCGCAGAGAGGTCTCTGGGGAAACAGCACCTGTGAATGAAGCAAATAGCAAGTCAGCAACACAGGAATCAATGAGCATGACCGAGAAAAGACGTCCAGAGCCTGATGACAAACTAGATAGTTTTGATGACAGTTCTGCGTCGCTCCTGTTCGAAAGAAAGCTAGATTTACAAGGAAACCATGGGGAAAGCTGAAGAGAAAGCTGTTGAAACTCGTTTCAAGTCACACCTCGTCGTGAACAAACTTCCTGGAAAGGCCGAGATACAGCAGGCAATTGCAGAAGAGTCTGCACTTAGACATAGGCGCTGGACAAACATTAAGGATTACATCCGCAACAGACTGAAAAAGTTACAAAAGAAATGAATTGAAATTCTCCGACACTCGCGTCATTTTCGTTTTCATACAGATTTATTACAAGAGTGTTCATTATTATTGGGTTGGTTTCAGCATGTCTAGCTTGTTTTTGTCAATGGAAATGGAACAACGCTTGGGGACGAGAGACAATAATAAGGGGCAAGAAAACCATTGTCAACATAGATTTATTACAAGAGTGCTACTATGGGGTTGGTGCGCCTGCATCATTTTGTATACTGTATATAACATGTAAAACTTTAAAAATGAAACTGCTGATGGAACGGGGGTTGGGGACGAGAGACAATAATAACTAGTAAGAAAACCATTTTCAACATAAAGATTTATTACAAGAGTGCTGCTATGGGGTTGGTGCGCCTGCATCATTTTGTATACTGTATGTATATGTAACATGTAAAACTTTGAAAATGGAACTGCTCATGGAACGGCGGTTGGGGACGAGAGACAATAATGAGTAAGAAAACCATTGTCAACATACAGATTTATTACAAGAGTGCTACTATGGGGTTGGTGCGCCTGCATCATTTTGTATACTGTATATAACATGTAAAACTTTGAAAATGGAACTGCTGATGAAACGGCGGTTGGGGACGAAAGACAATAATAAGAGAAACAGATACAAACATTGTCAACATAAAGACTTATTACAAGAACGTTATTATTCGGTTGTTTTCAGCATGTATAGCTCTGTTTTTATCTGATGTACACCTGGATCATTTTGTATGCTGTGTAACATTAAAGAAGTACCCAACGGAGAAAGAAGCACGCTTAGAAAGATGGGTACAACACAATTTATTAATATTTCGGGTAAATACCCTTTGTCAAAATAGACAAACAAACAGAGAGATTAGCCGCTACTTATCTTCATTGGTAGAAGGAATGTGCAGCACATTCCTTCTGTGAACAAAGATAAGTAGTGACTGATCTCTGTTTGTTTGTTTGTTTGTCTGTTTTGACAAGGCGGATTTACCTGAAATCTTACTGAATTGTGTTGTAACTGTCTTTTCTAAGCTTGTTTCTTTCTCCGTTGGGCACTTCTTTTCTTTGCATTTTACATGATTGGCAGTCACCTTTTGGGTCTGAATAATTTTTTTGTTTGTTTGTTGTTGTTTTTTTGTTGGATTATTTTATTTTATTTTTTTTTTTGGGGGGGGAGGAGGGAGGGAGGGGGGGGGTGGTGGTGGTGTATCTCTCTTGATTTTGGATGTGTGTTGCTAAATGATCTTAAGTTTATTTAGCGTAATGCGTATTAGACTTGCTGGCGACATACATTCAATATTCTGTTCATTATTTTTTTTTTTTCCCCTTCATTATCAGTGCTGGCACGTCCGGACGTTCAGCAATGTACAACCAATCGGGATGAAAGTCAATAATAAGAGAAGAAAACCATTGTCAACATGATAAACATTTATTACAAGAGTGTTATTTTTTCAGTGTGTATAGCTTGTTTTTATCCGATGTACGCCTGGATCATTTTAGAAATGTCTGTAACTTTTTTTTTTTTTTGGTTACTATAAAGTACACTTTGCATACTGTGCATTGTTGTTTCTAAAGTCACAGGAAGCATAAACCTTAGCTGAGTTGGTATACCTCGCCCTCTACCTAGGTTAAATGCACCAGCGGTGCCACTGTTGCTATTTTCGCACCAAACCGGTCGCTCGGACCCGTCATGTGCACCAGAACTGCGTGCGCAGGTTGGCTTGTGCACTTGTAGTGTGGTCTTGTACGTTCACGCAGAAGATTGTGATCGCAGTCGAAAAAAAAAGGTTCGTTTGCGGTTTTAACTTGTAGCCTTTTATCTCCCCGAACACGCCAGTTTTGTGTTGAGATGGCGAGGCTTGAGTCATGCCCAACACCACTGAATCAAGTCTATTGTACATGTAGTGCGCTCATTTCTCGAACTTCAACTTTGACGGTGCTTTCTGCCGCAAACGACGCAGATGTCGCAAAAATCACCTCCATTGAGGGTTTAAAAAAGCGATTTTAAAAAATATGCCAAATCGCGTAATGTTTCGTGGTGCTAGCATAAGGATGGATGCATAATTGCTGGATTGGCATATATGGGAAAGGGTTTATTCTTTATTCATGTTATTTTGCAGCAGTCAAACGAAGCTCACGTGATTCTTTCTCCGAGGTTGCCCATTACAGGTGCAGAAAACACACGCTCTAAACCGATCGGGTGCACCAGACTGGTCCGAGCGACCGGTCTGCTGCCAATATAGCAACATTGGCACCACTGGTGCATTTAACCTAGGCACTGGACGAGGCATACCAACTCGGCTAAACTTTATTGTCGCACTTGCTAGAACTCAGTATTATATTTCTCTCTCCATTTTATGAATAGAGGCACATAAGTCGCGGTAACCCTTTACGTGCCGAACTTGGGCAAGAACTAGTTTTCCTCATCACAAAGTTGGCAGAAAAAGGTTTGACTGCTCTTGATTGTTTGATTTGAAGTGTCTACAAACAATTACTGTGTTTTTATATGCATGCACCTTTGATGTGATTAATAAAGGCTGAAGTTTCAAGTGATTGATTTCCTATGTTGTCAGTTTATTAATTAATGTCAGTGTTCTGTTTTGTCATTTTAACTCATTCTACCCCAAGACCGGAATCCCCAAATGTTGAAGTCGTCTTCTGAAAACTGCGTTGCAGGGCAGGACACAGATCGACCACGATAGTTCAAGGGTGATGCCAGAATAGCTTGGCGGCCATAGGCGCCACTCTATTCTGGCATCAGCCTTGAACTATCATGGTCGATCTTTATTTTGCTCTGGTGTGTCTGGGGTAGAATAAGTTAAGTGTTAGTTTCTTCGTCTGGGTCTTTTTCTGTCTTTCATATTTTTCCACACTTTTTAACCTGCATCATACTGAGGCTAAAAGCTTCAAATCTGTACACTGCCATATATGCAAGCGACATTACAGAACTTACAGATGAGGACATAGACCAATGGCATTATTAGTTCAAGGGTGGTGCCACAATAGCTTGGCGCCTAGAGGCGCCAAGCTATTCTGCCACTACCCTTTGGACTATTTTAGTCACACTTGTTGCACACACTGGTGTCTTCCGAATAATAAGGGTTAATATTCAAAATGCTCTGTTGCTGTTTGTCTCAAACTGCAGAGTACATTTTTAAAATTTTTTTATAAAGTCGTTTAATTTCCAGAATTCTCACATAAATGCCATGATAAACTGTTTTGCTTCAGAAGGACAAAACGTAGCAATGTTTAAAAGATTTCCTCTGTAAAAATCATAATCGAAAGGTTACAGGCCAGTGTTCATTCAATTTTGCACCATGCAATGTTAAGAATGTTAATGCATACATACACATTAAGTTGAAAAAAACCAAAACAAAAAAATGAATGTGAAAAAAAAAAGTATTCCATGCACTTGACCTTATTACAGACGCCTAATGTTGTGAAACACCCATTTTGACTGTAATGCCAGTTTTTGTGTGAGAGAGACGCCCACCCACTTTATTGGTAGAAACCCATTTTTTCTGCATCTAGTGGCTCTGTTTCTAGAAAATGTCTATTTTATTTTAAGTTATAGAGCTTAGTTATAAGGTGAGTTCTAAACATTCGCATCAATTCCAGAGCCCTAGAATAAATAGAAATATGGGAACCCATTTTCACATGAAATGGTAGGTAACCCACTGTGAGGCTTTTGTGCTCCTGTGTGTGTGTGCGCGTGTAAACAAGAGAACACACAAGCTTGAAACTTGGCGAAATACTTTATTAAAGGGGTGGCTAGGAGAGTCTCCTAGCATATTGTAATTGAATGTCTCATTGAAGACAAAAACAACCGTTTATAGGAAGTCGGTTGACCCAGATTAGAGTTCGTAATTTTTGTCATATTTACTTGAACTTTTGCATATAGTTAGTTTGGAGAAAGACATTGGATGAGTTCGTTAGCCAGCTTTGTATCATTTGAACTTCTTTCGTAAAAATTAATTCTACGTCATTCTCTCTCTCTCTCTCTCTCTCTCTCTCTCTCTCTCTCTCTCTCTCTCTCTCTCTCTCTCTCTCTCTCTCTCTCTCTCTCTCTCTCTCTCTCTCTCTCTCTCTCTCTCTCTCTCTCTCTCTCTCTCTCTCTCTCTCTCTCTCTCTCTCTCTCTCTCTCTCTCTCTCTCTCGCAAGTTCTCAGCCCTACTCTTGCTCAGACAGACTAGTTGATTTTTGTAGAACGCGAACTGCAGGATCTGATCCTTTCGTGATTCCACCACTGGCAGTGCACGAAGTCGGTAGGGCAATTAGTTCAATGAAGAATAAGAAATCGTCAGGGCCAGATGAAATCAGCCCCAAAATACTTAAATTAGCTATTCCTTATGTTATTGAAACAATAACCTATATGTATAACTTGTGCATTCAAACGAATATTTTCCCAAAGGAACTTAAAAAGGCCAAGGTTATACCCCTCCCGAAACAAGAGATATGACTGATGTTAATAACTATCGCCCCATCTCACTATTGTCCATCCTTAGTAAACCACTGGAACGGCATATCCATAAACATCTCTTGGAATATTTAGAAAATCATACATTAATCCATCCCCTTCAGTCGGGATTCAGACCAAAGCACAGCTGTCACACGGCCCTAGCGCGTCTAACTGATGTGTGGCTACGCTCAATAAATCAGGGCGAAATTACTGGCGCTGTATTTATTGACTTACGAAAAGCCTTTGATCTTGTGGACCATAAACTTCTACTTTCCAAGCTAAATGTGTATTTCGGTAGTTCGTTTGGCAATAGATGCATTTCTTCCTCAAATAACTACAGCCAGACATCTCTTTACCACCATGGCACAACTCCACTTTTCGCCTCATATCTTAGCGACAGACAGCAGCGCGTCATGGTCAATGGATCATACTCCTCAAGCGGAGTAGTAACACGGGGAGTTCCCCAGGGTTCAGTCCTAGGGCCTCTTCTGTTTTGCCTTTTTATAAATGACCTGCCGCTACATTTGACTAGCAACAAAATTTCATGTGATCTATTCGCTGATGACGCCACAATTCACACCCCGGACAAGAGTATTGATTCTTTAAATGGCCGTTTACAGCAGGGTTTGAGCGAAATTTCCACTTGGTGTTCAAACAATGAAATGATTTTAAATCCTTCCAAAACGGAATGCATGACGATAGCAACCCGTCAGAAGCACCAGCTCAAGCCACTTACACTCAGCCTGAATATCCATAACGACATCGTTACACAGGTCACGGAACACCGATTACTTGGTGTAGTTTTTGATGACCAGATGAAGTGGCAATCGCACATAAATGCTGTATGTAAAACTGTTGCTAGAAATGATTTTATGCTTTCAAAGTTGAAGTACTTTATTAATGTTGATGCCCGCAAGTTATTTTACAATGCACATGTCAAATCCCACATCGATTATGCGTCCACGATATGGGAAGACAGCGGTGACATACACTTGAAGAGGCTTAACTCCCTGCATCGGAGAGCAGCGAAACATATCCTGCCTGATTCAGCCCTGACAACTGACGAAAGACTTAAAAAACTGAAAATGCTACCTCTTAGCAAGCATCACCTCTTAAACAAGGGTGTGTTTATGTATAAAATCTGGAATGAGATTCCCCCAGAATATCTTTGTAAGCTCTATACCAAGGCAAGTTCAGGTTATTCTACTTCAAGACGAAACTTTATTACACCTCGCCCCAGGATAGATCTATTTAAAACCAGTGTATCTTTCTCAGGCGTATCTTTCTGGAACAAGCTGCCTATATGTATAACACACGCTACCTCCCTCTCCTCTTTCAAGGAATGCCTCCTCAAGTACTTGTCTGCTGATACATAAGCTACCACAAGTATCCGTATCAAACATGTACTTATCGTATAATCAGTGCATGCTGCCGTATGGTTTGTCCATACTAATAATAATCGCCTAATTACATAATTCAAGTCTCTATTATAATCCAAATAATGTTTGCTGCCTGACGTGAATTTTCACTATTGATCCAAATGATTTGCTTCGTATATAGGTCAAGTTATCATTAGCGCGTGTCTGTGTGTGCGCGCGAGCGTGTATGTGTGTGCGCGCGTTTCATGTACTTTATGTTTTCGTTTGTTTTTGTATGACCGAATGAATGAATGAATTTTGTTTAATGTCTTTTCATGTGTAATGTCTCCTAATTTTTGTTTGTGTAATTTGGTACTATTAGTATTACAATTATTATCCTGTGTTTGTAGAGTAGCAACGGCAAGTATGAAAAATGGCACACGTGCTAATTACTTCATCCGTTGAGAAATAAAGTTTCATTTCATTTCATTTCATTTCATATGTCTCTCTCTCTCTCTCTCTCTCTCTCTCTCTCTCTCTCTCTCTCTCTCTCTCTCTCTCTCTCTCTCTCTCTCTCTCTCTCTCTCTCTCTCTCTCTCTCTCTCTTTTTCTCTGCATGTACAGATAGTTTTGTAGTTGTTAGCAACGACAGGTTTGTAAAATGGCTGTGTCAATGACGATGTCAATGCCTTAACCGTTGTAAAATAATGTTTAATTGATTTATTGACTCTCTCTCTCTCTCTCTCTCTCTCTCTCTCTCTCTCTCTCTCTCTCGCTCTCTCTCTCTCTCTCTCTCTCTCTCTCTCTCTCTCTCTCTCTCTCTCTCTCTCTCTCTCTCTCTCTCTCTCTCTCTCTCTCTCTCTCTCTCTCTCTGCCGCCGTGAGATGGCCTTAGTCGCCTGCTCGGCGTTAAACCCAAATAACCAAATCTCTCTCTCTCTCTCTCTCTCTCTCTCTCTCTCTCTCTCTCTCTCTCTCTCTCTCTCTCGCACTCTCGCTCTCTCTCTCGCTCTCTCGCTCTCTCTCTCGCTCTCTCTCTCTCTCTCTCTCTCTCTCTCTCTCTCTCTCTCTCTCTCTCTCTCTCTCTCTCTCTCTCTCTCTCTCTCTCACACACACACACACACACACACACACACACACACACACACACACAGACAAACATGTGCGCATCTCCAAGAGGCATAGATCCTCATGCACCCTTCGGGCGCATGAGGATTTATGTCTCTTGGAGATGTTTGGAGCGCGAGCGCACGCACACACTAGCACGCGCGCACACACACACACACACACACACACACACACACACACACACACACACACACACACACACACACATACCGACGCGCTTTCAGAAGAGCATGCAAGTGACCCGTGTACTTAGTATATCGTGTAGCTAGGTAAAGTCAACCTGCTTCCACACAAATTATAGCAAGACTAAAATTGTACTGTGAAGTTCTAGTTTTGTCACCATTTTCTCAAGCCTATGACGCGAAAGTGAAACTCGTATCACGTAAAATATAAAATTACGTAAAAACTATAACTTACGTCATGACAAATGTACCTACCGACCGACCGTAGTCTTGCCGACCGTTGGGGCACCAATGATGACTTGGCAACCAGCTCCCTCCCTTCCTCTCTGTTCTCTGCCATTCTTAGCGTATCGCCCAGCCTCAGTCCTGTCCACTCTGAGATATTGTCCTCCCATCTTTTCCTCTGTCTTCCTCTCCTTCGTCCTCCTTGCACAGTGCCTTGCATGATTGTTTTGGCAAGCCCTGCTGAACGCGTGACATGCCCATACCACTTCAGTTTGCGTTTTTTCATAATGGCTAATAGGTCTTCATAGGGCCCGATGGCTTGCCTGATTCTGCTTCCCACTTCCTCGTTCGTAATGTGATCTCTGTATGAAATGCCAAGCAGCGTTCGAAAACATCTCATTTCAGTGGCTTGTATCCTCCTTTCAAGGTCTGCTGTGAGGGTCCATGACTCAAAGGCATACAAGAACACTGAGATGACTAAGGAGCGCATCAGTCTGATCTTGGAGCAGTGCGTGATGTTTCTGTCCTTCCATATGGTCTTCAATCTTGTCAGTGCTGATGTTGTCTGCGCAATCCTGGACAGTATTTCTGGTTTTGATCCCTCATCTGTCACAATGGCTCCTAAGTATTTGAATTTATTAACTGTTTCCAGTTTTTGGCTTCCAATCATGACGTCAGTGCCAATGCCACTGGTTGTATTTGTCATCAGTTTGGTCTTCTCTGCACTGATTTCCATCCCATACGCAATGGCTGTACTGTCCAACTTTTCCACCAGCTGAGCTAGCTCCTTCTCTGTTCCTGCAAGGCCATCAATGTCGTCTGCAAAGCGCAAGTTCGTGACTGTTCTGCCTGCAATACTGACAGTTCCTTCATGGTCTTTCAGAGCGTCTGTCATGATTCTTTCCAGGAAGATGTTGAAAAGAGTAGATGAGAGCAAGCAGCCTTGTCTGACTCCGACTGTAGTCCTAAACCAGTTTCCTTTTTGCCATTGAAGCACACTGGTCTAATGGCCTTGTTGTAAAGGTTTGCTATGACTTTGATCAGGTTGGCATTGATGTTGTATAGCTTCATGGTGGACCAAAGGGCTGCATGCCACACCCTGTCAAAAGCTTTCATGACAGATGACGGTTGACAAATCAATGACGCGTAAGTCCTGCGCTCCCTATAGAACTCACCGACACATTGGCAGATCTGCGAGACTTTTTCAATAGGAGATAATTCAACATGTTTAGTTCGTCAGGGCTGAGTGGGTTACACGAGTTGAATGGCATTCCCTAACACCTTTGTACCGCACTGATGAATCGACCGGGTAGTGCCTGATTAGTTTTGAGCTCCTGCACCAAACTAATACGGTTCTTACCATGGAATGCGCATGGTTGATCCACTTGCCGCTACTTACGTTAGCCATCATTGTTTCCCCTCCCCCATCCTCTCCCCTCTCAACAGGTATCGTGGAGCCTGAGAGTGCGTGTACTGGGGATGACGGAGGGCTGTGTGGCAGACTGGAGTCCTTTCCCTGCCTCTTCTTTCTTCGGAATGCAGACATGTCTACTTTCAGGTGTGTGTGTGTGTGTGTGTTTGCGTGCGTGCGATTGTGTGTGCATATATAGGTGCGAGACATATGAACTTGTAAGAAGTGTTTTACATTTTTATAACTGGATGTCCCGTTTGCCTGGTCTGTTACTGAATTTGTTGGCTGGTCGGTTGACTGAGGGAGAGATGGACTGAATACAGTAATAATGTGTACGTTGTTGCCGTATCTATGAATAAAAGTGGAAAGGACAATAACTAATGAAAAAACACAAATGAACTTACAAAGGACAACCACATTTGTGTTAAAATCATCAGGGAGGTAACAGAAGGAAGGTAACATAAGGGAGGTAACATAGGGGAGGTAACATAAGGGAGGTAACATAGGGGAGGTAACATAAGGGAGGTGACATAAGGAAGGTAACATAGGGGAGGTAACATAAGGGAGGTAACATAGGGGAGGTAACATAGGGGAGGTAACATAAGGGAGGTGACATAAGGAAGGTAACATAAGGGAGGTAACAGAAGGAAGGTAACATAAGGGAGGTAACATAGGGGAGGTAACACAAGGGAGGTAACATAGGGGAGGTAACATAAGGGAGGTGACATAAGGAAGGTAACATAAGGGAGTAACATCATGAATTAACCCTTCACTGCCAGTGGACGCAGATTGTTTTTTTAATGTTTATCAAAGAAACGTCAATGAGCCCCCCTCCCCTCCCCCCCCCCGAAAGAAAAGGGAAATAGATTCAAATGCGTCCCCGCAACTGCAAAGGCTCATGAGGATCTATGTCTCTTGCGTTAGTATGTTGGTCGCTGGCAAGGGGTTAAGAGCATTAACATGCTGTACAGACTGGAAGCGCTGAAAAGAAAGATACAAGGCATCCGGACGAACAACGCTCACAGCTCCGCCACAACGCTTGACAGCGACTTGCCGAGTGAGGACCGCACAGTTGGACAACAGTACACCAACATCCTTGTCTACGTACTATGGCGGCTAAAGGTACTCACTCACATTCAGGTTTAGAAAATGGTAAAAACTGATGTCCCGTAAAGGCAAACGACAGTAATCGCATTGTTTTCACGTCTCAGCGTTTGGTTGAGTAATTATACATTATCTTTCTGTCGGCCATGTTTCCTTCATCTTTACGCGAGTCTTCCCGCCTGGTAATCACGATTTGTGTCAGATGTCGTCAAAAGTTCTTTACTGTGTTCCGCGACCATTTCCTACACTCCCTGATTTAGCGACCGTGTAGCCCGTATGGAACCTACACTAATACCGGCGCCACATTGGGTCATTGGACGTACATTCAGGCACAGCACTACGCTGAACGCAGCAGAACATTGTGACGTCAGCACTTCGCGTTATGGAGGCGCTTTCAGGGTTATTATAAGAAAACTGGAATCAGCAAAATACGTGTGCAGGCCCAATCGATCCGATCCAAGCAGAATGATATGACGGTGGGAGTAATACCGTACACCAAGGTTTCTGATGATCTTCCAGCTTCTATTGACACACAGTTCTGGCTCCGCCCACGGCAGAGCTTTGAAGCCAGGTCTTGTGTGTCAAAAGCAAGTCGAGACTCGTCAGTCATCACCACCTATGGTCTATTATAGCATAGTACGTATAAAAAAAATTAAAAAAAAAAACATCCACACAATTTGTGTCACACTTTGAACTTTAATTATGACCTTGAACATTTTACTGAAGTGCCGCCCATTGATATGCGCCGCGTCTCGAGTCAGATTGTAGTGTGGCTACGTTTCGCGGTTAACCAGTGTGTACCACAATCACAGACAAGACTTCGAACATATCCAAGAGGCATAGATCCTCATGAGCCCACCGGAGATGCTCGAAGTGTTGTTGTGTTTGTGGTAGAAGCTGGTTATCCGCCGCAGCCTCGCTCTCGTTTGTTGTTGGGAGTCGTGCGTCGCAAACAAAACCTCACTATCAGTGTGTTTGCAGCACGTGCAGGAGGCGGAGCAATCGGCGCTGGAAGCGCTGGACGCGCACCCCAAGAACATTCTCACGCGCACCAACATGGCCTACATCCTGTGGCGGAAGGGGGAGGTAAGCCGGGCGGAGGAGCAGCTACAGGCGCTGACAGGACTGCGGGAAAGCTCGGCCAAGCAGTGGCAGGATCTTGTGATTGAAGGTAACATTCTCACCCGTCATGTGTGATTGAAGGTAAAACTCTCACCCGTCATGTGTGATTGAAGGTAAAACTCTCACCCGTCATGTGTGATTGAAGGTAAAACTCTCACCCGTCATGTCTGATTGAAGGTAAAACTCTCACCCGTCATGTGTGATTGAAGGTAAAACTCTCACCCGTCATGTGTGATTGAAGGTAAAACTCTCACCCGTTATGTGTGATTGAAGGTAAAACTCTCACCCGTCATGTGTGATTGAAGGTAAAACTCTCACCCGTCATGTGTGATTGAAGGTAAAACTCTCACCCGTCATGTGTGATTGAAGGTAAAACTCTCACCCGTCATGTGTGATTGAAGGTAAAACTCTCACCCGTCATGTGTGATTGAAGGTAAAACTCTCACCCGTCATGTGTGATTGAAGGTAAAACTCTCACCCGTCATGTGTGATTGAAGGTAAAACTCTCACCCGTCATGTGTGATTGAAGGTAAAACTCTCACCCGTCATGTGTGATTGAAGGTAAAACTCACCCGTCATGTGTAATTGAAGGTAAAACTCTCACCCGTCATGTGTGATTGAAGGTAAAACTCTTCATGCCGCATCTGTACGTTCCATCACAATGGTTGCCTGCCTCGATCAGCTACGCGCATGCGCGTAGGACATCGAGCGGCTTAGCCGGTATGGAGTTCCCCTTTACCACTACCACCACATAATGCTGTGGTCATGACCACCATTACATTTTAATCATTTGACTGAACCCAACACTGCAATGATGGATCCTCCTTTTGCAACTGAATGCAAGCTGAGAGGAACAGTAATCGGATTAACGGCCTAAATCCACAAACCCTCATCCGCCCTCCTCCAAACGAAGAGATCCTCACACATCATGTCATGGCGGATACCACAACCCTCGTTATAGGATGCTCTGTCCTGCGTAACGTGAAGGGAGAGAAAATGACAATGTGCCAGGGTGAGAGGGTGCAGATCATTTCTGTGTCGGGCCTGCAAACCTCCCACCTGACTGACTGGTGCATGAAGCAGGCGCCGTCACCCCGCGTCCAACTGGTCACCTTACACGTGGGGGTGAACGACTGCAAGCAGCGGGAGATCACCAGCCAGCAGTGGGAGAAGCTGGTTATAGCCTGCATAACGGCGTTCCCCAAAGTACGAGTCCAAGCCTCTTCTATCTTGCCTGCTGGGCAGGGAAGAAATTCGCGTTTAAATCGGCGTATCTTCCCGTCCAACGCCAACCTGTGCCACGTGGCGAAGAAGCTGGGCGCTTCCTTTATAGACAACACCGGCATCTTTCACACGTCAAATGGTCTACCTCGCAGGGCGCTGTACCGAGTGGACAACAAAGGCCGGCTTGACCCTATCCACCCGTCCCACGTGGGCACGCGGAGGCTGGCCGGTAACATCAAATACGGCGGGGAAGATGGTCACCGAACAACCTCTCAACGGGACGCTACATCTCCTAATGTAACAACCGCTAAGCAGCTTTACTCAGACATTGCTGCGGGGCGGGCACCGGTGGGCTTGTCATCCCCTGTTCAGAAGCACCATCAGCAACAGCCAAAACAGCGATACCCACAACAGGAGCAAAATGAACTACAGCAGCGGCAACGACAACAAGAACAGCGTCAACCTCCGCAACAGCAACAACAGGATCTACAAGAGCAGCATCTACAACTACAGCCTATTCAGGAGCATCAAGATACATCAGTTGTTGCCCCCGACTGGCTGCAGCAACAGCAACTGATGTATCCGCCTGTGACACCGTGGCAGTACCAACCTCTCCCTAGCGGTGCTCATTGGACTAATTACCCACCATCTTCCGTTCACCAGCAACCAGGAAATGGAACGTATGTCCCGAGCTACCCAGCATACATTCTCAGTGGCGCCCAGTGGGCGCAGTTTGTGAACAGTGTGCGTGCGTACTAGGCTGTGCAGTCGTTCATTATTCCCTACTCACTAAAAAGTGTGTTGGAGTGAGTGTGCGTTTATCTCCTGTGCCCACCCGTGAGTACACTAGGTGATCTCGTTTGGCCTATCTGCATTCTTTGTTGATCAACAGTGTGTTGTCGCTATAGTTCACAACTTCGTGGAGGTTTTTTTTTTTTACATTTGTTGTTACAACTACAACGGAAAATACGAGGTGTTCTCCGCTGCAGCGGTAAACAGAATCAAATAACTATATACTTCGTGGATCGAATATTACCGCATTGTGCCAGCAGTGTTTGTTTGCTGCTACAACGGAGAATACAAGGTGTTTTCCGCTGTAGCGGTAAACAATTAGCCGTTTATTTCGTTGTGGGAATCATTCTACATTGTGCCAGCAGCGGAAAATTCAAGGTGTTGTCCGTGTAACGGTTAACAATTACGGCCACTCATCCATATCTTTGGATTATTCGTGAGGAAATCGTGTGATAGCATTCACATCCACACCCACTGACGGTGTGCCTGGTCTTATCAACACATTTCAGGGCCTATAATTTTTTTCTGCTGCCTAGTGTGCCGCTGACCAGAACACTCTTTTCACGTGTGACATCTGATACGTGTGCTATACCACAGTCACTATTTAGACAGTTTGCGTTGCATTCATACGTGGATACACTATTAACCAAAAGCGATCTTCAGTATAACGCTGTGTTGGACACCGTTTGTAACGTTTGATACGAGGTGCTATAACTTCAGCCGCGTTTTACTGCGTTGACACCTTTATTCTTATTCTCTCTGTTTATATTTTTTGTATTGTGTTGCACTTAAATTGTGAGAATTAGAATTCAACATGATCCATAATGCTCAGACACACGGAAGCCTTCAAACTGGTCACTTGAACATCTACCATCGTTTTAACAAGGTGGCCGATTTGAATGTTTTTCTAAACTCGTCTGAACCATTCCACCTGTTTGCTCTTAGTGAGACGCGACTTAACTCGGACATAAGCGATGAAGCCGTTCACATACCTAATTTTAGCATCACTCGACGTGACCCTTTGGTACTTGGTCAGACTGGGCTTGCCGTTTACATCCATAACTCAATCCAACATTTAGTAAAAAGGCGTGAGGACTTAGAAACTCCGGAAGTTGAGTGCATTTGGTTGGAATTTAGGGCTCCAAAAACTAAACCCGTCTTCGTCGGCTTTTGTTATCGTAACCCAGCAGCCAAGTTTGAATGGTACGATGATTTTTTGCATGCAGTAGAAAAAGTTGGCTTACCTAACTGTGACGCGTTGCTACTAGGCGACTTTAACATAGATATGTTGAAGCCCAATACCGCATGGGATTGTATCACCACACAAACAGGCTTAGAACAGTTAGTTTCGGCCCCTACTAGGATCACAGAAACAACCGCAACACTCATGGATCACATTTACACCAACCGTCCCCTTAGTGTATTCAATGTTAGTGTTCCTGACCTCAGCATCAGTGATCACTTTCCTACTGTGTGTTCATGGTCAACAAAACTGCCAGTGCATCGTAAGAACGGGCACACAACTATAACGTATCGCTCAGTTAAACAATTTAATCAGTCTGCTTTTCTAGCAGACCTTGATCAAACACCATTTAATGTCGTTAATAACGAAACTGACACTGAAAAGGCTCTGGCTGTTTGGTATGGACTCTTTACAAGAGTACTTAACAAACACGCCCCTTTGCGGCAAAAGCAGGTAAAAAACCACACGTTACCGCCTTGGCTAAACCAAGAAATAATCGAAGCTATGAGATTGAGAAATGACTTAAGGAGACACAAGCTATTTAGCGAATACAAAAAACAACGTAACCGTGTCAAGTCTATGGTACGCAGGGCTCAAAAGTCTCTCTTTGAACGAATGATTAAAGAAGACAGAGATACTGCCGCACTCTGGCGCGCGGTTAATCTCGTCACCCGAGGTAACAGCAAGAAATCGTCAGCCATTCCTTCTAGTATTACTGCAGACACTTTTAATAAACATTTTCTGTCTGTTGCCGAGTCAATCATACCCTCAAGCGGTAACGCTTCTTACACATGCCCGAAGGCTCTGCTTAACTTCTGTAAGCAGAAGACTAAGGACAAACCCCACTTCTCTATATCGCCTCTAGCTGTGTATGAAGTAGGAAAACTGATCGGGTCACTGAAAAACAAAAAAATCATCGGGACCTGACGAGATCAGCCCTAAATACTGAAACTGTCCCTTCCCTATACAGTAGAATCGTTAACGTATATTT
The DNA here is from genome assembly GCA_036245525.1 of Semisulcospira habei. NCBI lineage: Eukaryota > Metazoa > Mollusca > Gastropoda > Semisulcospiridae > Semisulcospira > Semisulcospira habei. The sequence continues at coordinate 91,494,813 of BTPG01000002.1, forward strand.
ATAACTTATGCATCCAACAAAATATGTTTCCATCAGAACTGAAGCAAGCCAAGGTTATCCCTTTGCCTAAATCAAAAGATCTGTCTGATGTTAATAACTATAGACCCATTTCAATATTATCCAGCCTTTCCAAACCTCTTGAAAGACACGTGCACAAACACCTTTATCAATATTTGGAGAGTCGCAGTCTTTTGCACGTATTTCAGTCCGGCTTTCGCCCCAAGCATTCTTGCCACACGGCACTGACAAGACTTATTGATGCGTGGCTAGCATCCATGAATAACTCCCAAATAACTGGGTCGATCTTTATTGATTTTAAGAAAGCTTTTGACCTTGTAAATCATAACATTATTTTGTCAAAACTTCAAGCATATCTCTGCAATGCAGGTGCTGTCTCATTGTTTACTTCATATTTAAGCGGAAGGAAGCAAAGAGTGCTGTTAAATGGATCCTACTCCTCGTATGGTCTCGTCAAAAGCGGAGTGCCTCAGGGCTCTGTCCTCGGGCCATTGCTGTTCTGCATATTTATCAATGACCTTCGACTGCTTATTAGTTGCCGCGATATTTCTTGTGACATGCTTGCAGACGACTGCACACTACATACTCCTCACAAAGATGTAGCTGCAATTAGCACGCGTCTGCAGGAAAACCTGCATGAGGTCACCGACTGGTGTCATTCCAACTCCATGTCCCTGAATCCGTCAAAAACAGAATGTATGGTTATAACCACACATCAAAAGCACCAGCTATGCCCGCTCTCTCTTAGTTTGTATATAAACGGCAGCCCAATTGAGCAAGTATCACACCACCGCCTCTTGGGGGTCACTATAGATGATCAACTTAAATGGCAACTGCATATTAATAATGTGTGCAAAAGGGTTTCAAGCGGCCTGTATATGTTGTCAAAATTGAAAACAATTACTGACACAGATGCGCGTCTTCTTTTCTACAATGCTCATGTCAAATCGCACATAGACTATGCATCAACAGTGTGGGATGGTTCTAGTGATGTACATTTAAAGAGGCTGAACTCCCTACATAGGAGAGCTGCTAAGCTTATATTTCCCGATCCCGAACTCTCAACTGACGAAAAGCTTAAAACTTTAAAAATGCTCCCTCTATCCCAACACTTTCAGTTCAATAAAGGTGTATTGATGTACAAGCTGTACAAGCAATCATGTCAACTGTACTTGAGTTCTTTTTTCTCAGAACGGATATCTGTAGCTTCTAGACATGGACACCATTTCAAAGTACCCTGCCGCGTATTGATTTATTCAAAACCAGTTTGTCATTCTCGGGAAGTTCATTCTGGAATTCTATTCCTGCAGAAATCAGAAACGCAAAGACGCTCACCTCATTTAGGGTCAGCCTCTTCAAACACCTATAATCTCTGACGTAATCTAATCATTACAGTATTGGGATAACTTGCACGTGTGTTCAGGTGTGTGAATGTGCGTGTGTGTGAGAATGTTTGTGTGTGTGTGTGTGTGTGTGTGTGTGTGTGTGTGTGTGTGTGTGTGTGTGTGTGTGTGTGTGTGTGTGTGTGTGTGTGTGTGTGTGTGTGTGTGTGTGTGTGTGTGTGTGTGCGAGAGTGAGAGAGACAGAGAGAGAGAGAGAGAGAGAGAGAGAGAGAGTGAGAGAGAGAGAGAGAGCGTTTTTTAATATATTACAGTGTACCATAATATCTGAGTGTCAAGAGTACATTGAATACTGCATGTACTATGTATAATGTTTTTGCCTTCATATGTGTGTACGCGATATTTTTGGGCGCGCGCTCACGTGTGTGTGTGTGTGTGTGTGTGTGTGTGTGTGTGTGTGTGTGTGTGCGTGCATGCTGTGTGTGTGTGCATGCTGTGTGTGTGTGTGATGATGATGATGATGATGAAACTTTATTTATCAACGGTAAAAAGTTTTGACAGAAACAAATCGTCATTTTACAAACTTGCCGTTGCTAACATCTACAACATAAAATAGATTAAAAGATAATAATAATAATAAAGAATTATATTTACACATATTATTTCATGCAACAATAAACTTTTTAAAACAATGACACAAAATAATAATAACACTTAACATTCATCTTATACCATACACACACACACACACACACACACACACACACACACACACACACACACACACACACACACACACACACACCAACAATATAGATAAATACATAATTATATTACATAAAGCATTAACCATCAGGGTTTGTTTAAATGCCCGGTGTTGTTATGTTTGGCTCATCAGGTAATCGAAAAGTTTCGTTTTAAAGATTCCAAGTGAGGCTATAGTCTTCAAATGTGCAGGAATAGTGTTCCATACAAACGGTCCAGAAAAGGATAAACTAGTTTTAAAGAGGTCAATTCTAGGCAGAGGTAGGGGTAGACCCAAACGAACTCAAAAACTATCGCCCAGTCTCCAATCTCTCTTTTCTGTCCAAGCTTCTTGAGAAGGTCGTTCTCAACCAGCTCAACCTCCACCTCACCGACAACAACCTCCTCAGTCCCTTCCAGTCTGCCTATCGCAAACATCACAGCACTGAAACAACTCTTCTACATATCTTAAACGATCTGCTTCTCTCCACCGACTCGGGCAACATCTCCCTTATTACGCTACTCGACCTCTCTGCCGCCTTCGACACTATAGACCACTCTATCATCCTCCACCGCCTTCACCACTCCTTTGGCATCACTGACTCTGCTCACTCCTGGTTTCTCTCCTACCTCTCCGACAGACAGCAGTCCGTCACCATCGATGGCGTCTCCTCCAACCCAGCCACGCTCTCCTGCGGAGTTCCACATGGGTCCGTCCTTGGCCCGGTCCTTTTCACACACTACACCTCTCCCCTGTCCAACATCATCCAGTCTCACCACATACACCACCACCTCTACGCTGACGACTCACAACTATTAGACAAAGACAAACTCGACAACTCTCAATCACTACTGACTCGCACGGCTGACTGCTACGAAGACGTGAAAAACTGGATGACAGCAAACAAGCTTAAACTGAATGACGACAAAACGGAAGCCATGCTGGTAGGCACTCGCCAGAAACTTTCCCAGCTCCCTCCCTCTCTCCACCTTCAACTCGACAGCACCCCCATCTCCCTCTCTGACTCGGCCAAAAACCTCGGCGTTATCCTCGATTCCTCTCTTTCCATGACCAGCGTCGTCTCCGCCACGGCCCAGGCATGCTACTTCCACCTCCGCCGCATCAGTCAGATCAGAAAATACCTCACTACCGAAGCTGCCACCAAACTTGCTGTCTCTCTCATCCTATCTCGCATAGACTACTGCAACTTTCTCCTTTCCGGCCTCCCTCACTCCACCACTTTCACTCTCCAGCGCGTCCAGAACAATGCTGCCCGCCTCGTCCTCAGAAAGAAAAAATCCGACCACATCACTCCCCTGCTCAAACTCCTTCACTGGCTTCCCATCCCCCAACGCATTCAATACAAGATTCTGTCTCTCTGCTACACATCCCTCAACAACTGCGCTCCTGCCTATCTCTCAAACTTACTTCACCCCTACACTCCTCCCCGCTTCCTCCGCTCCGCCTCCGACCCTCTCCGCCTCCACATCCCCCGCACCAAATTCAGCACTTTCGGCCTCCGCTCCTTCTCAGTATACGGTCCATCCACCTGGAACACTCTCCCACTCTCTCTCCGTAAGAAACTCTCTCCTCCTTCCAGTCCGCCCTCAAAACTCACCTCTTTCAACAGTTCTAGCACTATACCACCACGCTCCCTACCCCAAGCTGACTGTCGTAATGTATTTCACTATTTGTGGTACGTGAGTCGTTGACTAAAGCGTGCGCATGCGTGCGTGAGTTGTGAGTGCGCGCTTAGAGTTATAATTATTATCAGATAAGCGCATTATAAATACCGTAATTCTTAATTATTATTACTCTTGAGCTCTGTTAGGCTGAGCTGCGCCATTAAAACTCTGTGCAAATCGTTGACCTCGCGATCGCACGGATCTCGTGAATACACGGACTATTGGTCACCAGACAAACCGCTGACACGACAGCAGAATGCAGAATCCCTGTGTGAACTTTATGCTTGGGCATATAGTTTCCTCACACACGCACACGCACACGCACACACACTCACACACACTCACACACACACACTCACACTCACACACACACACACACTCATACACACACACACACACACATTCACACACACACACATTCGCACACACACACACACACACACACACACACACACACACACACACACACACACACACACACATATGTATAAATGCACTGTAACTTGCGTTATCAACGTTGTTTGTAAGGGAAGTAATTTTTGTTTGGTTTGTACGTTAAGTTTGACACGCCCAGGTTTTCAGTTTGTTCCGGCATAAAGCGTATCGCACGAACAACAAAATTGTCCCCTTTAATCAAGCACCTGTTCACACTACGCGATGACCGTCATTTATCACATACTTCAGACGGTTACAGAAGATGAGATAAGATGGCGTTCCAGCGGTCTCATTTTCTTGTCGTCAAGCATGCAGCCGGTGTTGTTAGGCGACATCATCTAAATGAGTCACTTTCATAAATTAAATGTAACCCATCACTCAAAGTGCCACTAAATGATACATGTATTGGGTTCATCTTCCTGTTGTACGGGACAGCTCACTTGGCTAAGATAGTTGCACAAAACGTCGTGCTCCGAGGCTCCACGGCCTGTGTATTCGCTGGCAGGCATGCGGAAATAGCCGAATGTTAAATATAGACTAAACACGCCGGTAGTTGTTACAGGTCAGCCAGCTACCGACCCGTTCACATTTTACCGGCAAACAGTGTTTACAGACCCGTTGGCTAACGGCTCGGTAGCGGTTTATCGGCCGGTAAACTGCAGTGAAATCGAAATGGTGAATACCGGCCCAGGCCTACTGTTTGCGGGAAGGCAGGCAGCCGCGACACTTTCCACAGAGTAAACGTAATTCTCCAAGCAACTTTCATAACTTTCCTTTTCCAATTCACTACTCACTCAGCAGGTGACGTCGACCAGAACTTTCAACACTTCTGTCGTTCAGCCTGTCTGACAGGTTCTTTTAGCGTGACGTATTAGGTACAAATACAATATCAAATTATTCATATCTAATGAGCAACGCCCTGACGTTACGTTTTCTGGCACTCAATCTCAGTCGAGTGATGACAGGAATGCCACCGATAATGTGACGACAGGATGCCACCGTTAATGTGACGACAGGATGCCACCGTTAATGTGACGACAGGATGCCACCGTTAATATGACGACAGGATGCCACCGTTAATGTGACGACAGGATGCCACCATTAATTAAAATCTAGTACTCGTTTCAAATTCAGATAACAAAAAGTAACCGAGGCTTTTATGCAGACAACAGCCATACATTACATCTCTGAACACGATAAGGTTGACTCTACAACTCCGTGTGGCATGATAAAGTTGACTATACAAGTCCGTGTGACACGATAAGGTTGACTCTACAAGTCCGTGTGACACGATAAGGTTGACTATACACGTCCGTGTGGCATGATAAGGTTGACTATACAAGTCCGTGTAACACGATAAGGTTGACTCTACAAGTCCGTGTAACACGATAAGGTTGACTCTACAAGTCCGTGTAACACGATAAGGTTGACTCTAAAAGTCCGTGTGGCATGATAAAGTTGACTATACAAGTCCGTGTGGCATGATAAGGTTGACTCTACAAGTCCGTGTAACACGATAAGGTTGACTATACAATTCCGTGTAACACGATAAGGTTGACTCTACAAGTCCGTGTAACACGATAAGGTTGACTATACAAGTCTGTGTAACACGATAAGGTTGACTATACAAGTCAGTGTAACACGATAAGGTTGACTATACAAGTCCGTGTAACACGATAAGGTTGACTATACAAGTCCGTGTAACACGATAAGGTTGACTATACACGTCCGTGTAACACGATAAGGTTGACTATACAAGTCCGTGTAACACGATAAGGTTGACTATACAAGTCCGTGTAACACGATAAGGTCGACTATACAAGTCCGTGTGGCATGATAAGGTTGACTACACAAGTCCGTGTGGCATAATAAGGTTGACTGCACAAGTCCGTGTGGCATGATACGGTTGACTATACAAGTCCGTGTGGCATGATAAAGTTGACTATACAAGTCCGTGTAACACGATAAGGTTGACTCTACAAGTCCGTGTAGCATGATAAGGTTGACTATACAAGTCTGTTTGACACGTGACAGTGTAATGAATTAGTAACAACTGCCATCAAAGTCACCGTCGTTGAAATTACCAAATTGGTGAAGGTTAGCGGTCTGACGTCGGTGACTGCTTCCGCACGCAACCGGATATCACGTCGCTGTGCTTAAAATAGTCGCGGGGACTCCTATCTTACCACCACCACCGTGTGTGCAAACCTTCTCCTAACTGTTGGTAGCGTGTTTGGTCGAGGTGATTTCTGCAAGGAGTGCCGCGACAAATGAGCAGCCGACAAGCAAAGAGCAATACTTTCCCCTCGGTATAGGTGACGAAGACCCAACTTACTCATTCCTGTTCACTCCGAAATCTGACCTGCATACGCTGCCGTTCCCCACACTACTCCTAGTCAGCACACTGTCCTCGGACTGACGATATATATATATATACTTAACATGTGAAGAAAGGATCCACAAACATTACTTACAGGTAACCTGGGCATTCCCCTGAAGAAGCCCTCGCTGAGAGGGTGAAAATTTGTGCATAGAATAAAAGTGTAACTCCTTCTAAACTACGTGGTGTTTGTGGATCCTTTCTTCACATTTTAAGTATTTCACTGCTGCTTGGATCCATATTTGGAGTGTGTGGTGCCAGCTTTCTTAGATTGGTTTTATATATATATATAAAAACTTTTTCAATGACCCAAACTGCACTTGTTCACACGAAGACCCAAACTGCAGTTGTTCAGTGTGAATATTAAGGGAAAGTGTGGGGTGGATCGACCATCGCTTGAAACCAACCCGTGATAGATACAACTGGTGCAAAAAAAAATGCTGGGTAGGTCGGGTGGCGCCGCAGTGCGCCGACGCGCCGTTCCTTGGAAGGCTGCCCAGACATCGCTTATAACAAACTCGGGACATAAACATGAGGAAATGCATTATATCATTGTACCTGTGGTTCAATGTGTTACCATCACCCAAAATCACCAGTGTCTTCGCCGACGCTCTCGCAATATAACATGATTTTTCTAAAGTATCAATTCAGCATTCTAATTGTCCGTCGTAGATAAAATCAGGGTACATTTTTCATATTGCAGATCTCATATTCATATGTTTTAAACGTACTGTGTGAAACATCCCGAGTCTTGTGTTTGTTTCAGCCCAGCTGGGCCTGGCTTTCTTCTACTACTTGTGTAGATTCCACTTCCGCCACCACGCAGCAAGTATTTACGAGCACATTCTACAGGAGCGACCTGGTCATGACAAAACCAAACTGTTTCTGGCACGTGTTTTGAAAACGCTCACCTCCAGTGGAAATCACACTGTCAGTCAAACCCAGTCACTGAAGCGCGCCATTGAACTTCTGAACGAAATTAAAAACAGGCCTGAAAACAACGCACAACTCAGGGGAGAGGCGGCGGCGGAGCTTGGTCAGATCTTTTCCTACAATTATCGCGATGAGCGTAGTCGTGTTGTGGAGAGCATGTCAGAGAGCCTGAATCTGGACGCCGAGCACTGCTTCAAGGAGGCTCTGCACATGGCCAAAGATAATGCTAACATACTTGTCAAAGTCGCGATGCATTATCGGCTTCATGGAAACCAAAATAAGGCAGTTAAAATGCTTGAAAGGCTCACAGATTTGCAACCTCTGAATGCCACGGGCCATTACCAGCTGGGACTACTCCTGCAGCAAAGGGCGTTGAGAGCTCACGCAGGGAGACAACAGCAGTCTGCAAGACGCCCAACTTTGCAGAGTCAGGGACACCTCAGACTCGAACCTGCCATGCTACGTTCCGCAGGTCCCATCTTTTCTAGGGACAGAGTTGTTGAGAGCGCCATGAAGTGTTTTAATAAGGCACAGGAACTGGATCACGGCGACTATGTGGCTGTCTGGTATAACCTGGGCTTGATGCACACAGCACTGGGGGAGTACGACGCAGCCATGTGCCAGTTTCAGAGAGTTCTCGAAAAAGGGATCAGCACTCAATCGACGTTCACAGGTAATGCCCTCGAGCAGTCTTCTCTTGTCATGCGGCAAGTCGAGAAGAGGCTGACAGTGACTGAGCAGAAACAGGAGTTCAGGGACACGGCGCAGGACTTGCTCAATATGGCCGCGATAGTACTGAGCCGCATAGTGCTCAACACCCGGAAGCGCCGCCAGACCAACATGGAGACTTGGAAATCACTTTTCACCCTGAGTACGGCATTGAAGACCAGATTTGACCTACCCAAAGACGAAGCTCAAATGCTGATGCTTCTCAAGAGACACCGGGACACGTTCCTGACGCGGTACGAGTTGTCGCGCATCACACAGGCTGAAGCGGAGAATGTGCAGTTCCTGAAAGCCAGACTTCACAACCTGCAACGCGATCAGCACTACCACGACGCTGTCCTGTACGTGGCGCTGCTGAGGCTCACCAACATGCGGCACGCGCTGGACACATGGCGGGACAGTGACCTTGGCCTTCAGGTGCACGTGCAGGCCGCTAGGAAGCTGCTGCGCAGTAAAGTCGAGCAAAATGACGTGTACTACAAGGTGAGAACCTGCGCCGCCACCTTGTTGTTCCGCTGGGCGTTTGAGGATCGCTTCTGCGCTGCAGCACAACGTCAACATCAAGATGACGACAACAATGACCATGACCTTGTCGGCACTGAGGAACTGCAGGTTTTGATCGTGCACGAGTCACGTGACGTTGAGGACGCTGCCACGCTTCAGCGCGTTCTGCAGGCGACTTGTAGACTGACTACAGGCCGTACCGACGACACGTCTGACCACACCGCGGACAGCTCGACATTCTGTAGGATGGTGCAGGCAGCTCAGGTCGTGCTCTTCCTCGTTACTGCAGGTTTGTCAGCTTTTCCACGTTCAGAGCGCGAGACAGATCGAGCACGAATGCTGAAGGGTAGATCCCACGATGTCTGCGCTGAAATGAAATGATTTGCCAGGCCGTGCCTCTGGCATTCAAGTAAGGTATTCGTACGGAGGAACGCTCTCTAGCACCTCCCATACGTCACTTCCGCAATCGCCCTTGCATTTCTTTCACCTCTGATGTTGAAAAAAGTGGGACGCTTGCTGCTGCTGGCGTTGTGTTACACCGTCTGTATCAAACACAGCGGGGACTCTTTGACTGGGCATGCATGTTATTGAATGAAAACTGTCAGCATCCTGTCTGTTCTCCGATAATGAAAACATGTACTAGCTTGCTGTTGTCTGTCAGCCATAACAATGAAGTTCTAACTGTCAGCCAGCTAAGCTCACTGAAACAAACGAAAGTCACTGCGTAGACTTTTTTAAAATGTTGCCGATAGAATCGAAAACCCGAAAGGGAAAATATTCAAGAAAGAAGTTAGTTTTACATTTGCCTTTGAGTATGGGTACAGACACACTCACAATCTGCAGCGGTACTCACGCACTGAACACGTCAGGATGCAAGTGTGGTACTCCAAACCAAGTGCCGTCATTTGTCAGGCACAAGGGACAGATTTTCCCTTCACAATTGTTTTTGATATAATGCAACATAATAATGTTAGTGACGTTTTTGATTACCTTTTTATCATTGCATCACCGTATAACGTCAGGTATTCTTGCAAAGGAAGTGTGCAGTTCCATACCATTATTTTCGCGTCCCTGGTGGCTTAGGCTGTTACATTCCTTATGACAATGCTAGCGCGCGCGTGTATCCACGTACTGATTTGACAATTATTTCATGAAACGGCGATGTACATTAACGAATTAGAATGGACTCTGTCATCCCAGTACAGCTTCAAGATAGACATGGTAAATATTGTCAGCGTGCACAAAAAACTATGAATGCCTGCTACAGTCATTTAGATCAGGCTGTCTGAAGACGCAGAGCCTGGCTGTTCAGTTATGGGTGCTGAACCATTTCCAGAATGATGACAATACTAAATAAAATGTCCTTTGATCCCCTGTATGGGTTTTTGTCCTCAGTGCTAATGACTAACAGATTTTGAAGAACAAATGTTATGACATGAGGCTGCATAGTGTGTGACGGTGTATAACCAAAACCCGCGAGCGCAGATCAGTCTCAGGTACTTGGTTTTAAGGATGCAGACAAGAGAGACTGTTCTGTCAAAACACAAACATACGCATCTATATTTATGTTCTTTAAACGGTAATAACGATTGTTAGGAGAGCTTGGGCGGGGTGGACATTGTGTCTGGTGAAGGGCTGGGACCCTACTGAACTTTAAATCTTTTTCATGGATTTGAAATTAGAGTGCTATCACCTTAATACAAATTCATTTTGGTTGATTGGTAAAATACAAGTTCATACACATGTCCTAAACCAGTTGTTGCTGGATAACATTTCCAAAGCTGATGTAATATTCAGAGCAAATTGCCAGCCATGGACTACAGCAAAGCAGGGATTATATGATACTCCTCACAGAAGTGTATCACCCCACCCGCCCGCCCCCAGTCATGGATAGGATCAGGAATGTGCAGTGATTGGTCAGCACATACAAATTGCGTGGGGCTCAATGCTTTAATGCCCCCCCCCTTCCCCCTCCCCCCTCCCGATAAGCGTAATGCCGTACCTGTCATGTGGACATGACTTTAGTGGAGAGCACACTACAGAAGGCTGCACAACCTCTGGACTTAGAGAGCTGTAAACTGTCCACTGTGCCTGCCAACGCGTCTGCTGTTTAGAAATCTACACAGGCAGAACGAGAAATACAGAAAGAAAATGTGACAGATCTATGGTGCTTTAATTGTTTTTAAAGACCACTTTATTGTTGAATGTGTGTGTGTGAGGACAGTAGCGGTTAGCGAAAGAAGCCAACATTAAAAAACTTGATACTGCAAAGTCAGGCCAACCGTGTCCAGTCTTTGCAAGACGGATCAGCAACCTCGAGGGGCGGGAGGGAGAATGTGGGGGGGGCGGGGGGGGCAAGGTTTGCAATCTTTTCTCTGGAACCTTCAACCTGACACACTAGGACTCCAGACGCTAGACCTTGCTTCCCAGTGGCCGGGAAGGGGGGGGGGGGGGGTGTCCGCGCTAGACTGCTTCCCAGTGGCCGGGATAGGGGTGGGTTGGGGGGTGGGGGGTCCGCGCTAGACTGCTTCCCAGTGGCCGGGAGGTGGGGGTCCGCGCTAGACTGCTTCCCATTGGCCGGGAGGTGGGGGTCCGCGCTAGACTGCTTCCCAGTGGCCGAGATAGGGGTGGGTTGGGGGGCTGGGGGTGGGGGTGGGGGTCCGCGCTAGACTGCTTTCCAGTAGCCGGGAAGGGGTGGGACGGGGACGGGGGGGGGGGGGGGAGTCGGCGCTAGACTGCTTTCCAGTGGCCGAGAGGGATGGGGGTTGGGGGAGGGGGGGGGGGGTCGGCGCTAGACTGCTTCCCAGTGGCGGGAGGGGGATTTGGTGGGGTGGTTTAGGCGCTAGACCTTGCTCCACGGCGGGGGGGGGGGGGGGGGGGGGGCCGAGGGGGGTCCAAATTCCCCAAAAGGGAACTAAGTTTGTTTGTTTGTTTGTTTGTTGTTGTTTTTTTAAGTCTCTTCTATTTATAGAAGAGACTTTGTAGGATGGGTCGCGGTGGAGCAAATTCAAAAAAATCCCCAGAACGACAAAGGCGGGCAGGTCTGATAGTCTGACAACTAAAGTAACCAGATACAAATTACGTCATGTCTAGTTACGCTAACCTAGCTGCTGAACATACTTTTGGCGGGAAACGCATCCGAACATTTTAAAATTGGGTGTCTCATTGAAGAGTTTAAAGACCGTTTATAAAAAGTCGGTTGTACCACATTAGAGTCCGTAATTTGTGTCATATTCACTTGAAATTTGGATATAGCTAGATTGGACAAGGTACTGGATGTCGTTGGCCAGGTTTGTATCTTTTGAACATTTTCAGTAAAAATTAATTCTATGCAGAAAAAAAATGTTAAAAAACAAAACTCGACTTCTTGAGAAAATCAGACAGTGACGCCTTGATATTAAACTTTCGGTACGGACAAGACTGGTATATATTTGAGACAAAATGTCAAAACGATTTTTTTCCAGGCGGTATATCAAGCGTATGGCTGCTTTGAAGGTTGACGACTTTTGTCGAATCACAGTGCACCGCGTCTTTTAAGTTTCAGGCGTGCCATAGCTTTCCTCTGTTTGGTATTGTACTGAGTGTGTGTGATGACTGTGCGCCCGCGGTGGTACATCGGGTGTCGTGCATTTCAATGAGAACTCAGTGGTCAGGACCTTATGATTGAACCATGTGCCTTGAGTCACATCTCTGGTTACAACGTGGTTTGAATGATCGGACATCCGGGCTTTTCTGCGGGTCGGTCTAATAATCATCTTCAGAGTACTACAGTACCAGGAGTAAATAACCCAACGCAGACTGTTCAATGCCATATATCGTACATACCTTCTCCTTTGCTGCCTGTGAGCGGAAAAGCTTTATCAGACACGTGTGTGATACAGCCCTGCTTCGTGTACGGCCAAGTGTGCACACAACTGTCTTGTAGAAAGTTTGGTCAACAAAAACGTACGGGCACACGCTACATTGAAACTTGACCTAGTTTCAGCACTAGCGTAATTACATCATTTCATAGTGACGACTGACACTGGCGTCATGGATTGCGCTATGACATAATCATGTAGGATATCTGGCATGCAATATATTGACTTCCCATTACAAAGTAAATTAGGTCAAGATCTTTGTCAAGACACAACAGCGTCTGTGTTGTGACTAGGCGTGTGCCGAAAATCAACTCGCATCGGATTTATGCCCAAGAAAAAGGTGAGTAAGAAATAGATTCTTACATCGGTGTTTAGGTGACACTGAGAATCTCACTGGAGTGGTCTTAAAACCTCATCCTGCTTCCTGTTGCTCGTAGGATAAGATTTTAAAACAACTCGAGTGAGATTCTCAGTATCACCTAAAGTCCGATGTAAGAATCTATATGTCCTTCTCGTGGACTGGCGACTTGGTCCTAAAGAAGGTGTAAATGATCTCAATGTTTGTGTGCGTGTTTGTACAACGTTGCGGTATGTAGGCAAAGTACTCTGGCCATACACAAGATCTACTGAGTAGCCCGGCCTGATCTCGTGTCTGACACGTGCAGTGTGAACACCTTCCTGATCTCGTGTCTGACACGTGCAGTGTGAACACCTTCCTTATCGCCTGCAGATTTAACTCTCGTCATACATGAAGCTGTTCCCTCTATGGCGTATGCACATTTTTCTTTTTAACTGCAGGTTTAACTCTCGTCATACATGAAGGGAACTGTATGGAAGGGGGGACAAACCTGCAATTGACAACAATAGTGCGCATTCTGTGTATGGTGTACGAACATATTGTGCATAAATGTCAGATGATTGCCAATTATACCACATCTTCTGTATGCCCGCTAGCGGTAAAACGGTTAAGGCCCGAAGTACTGTGTATATTTATAAATTCCAGATTCCATTTCATTCGAGCTCCAGCGGCTGATCCAGAACATTGTTACTATGGCGACCCCAGCTGACAACGACACAACTAATTATGTAACGTCACAGAAGCCGAAACTCACCCGGGCTTCTGTCCTGTCGGTCGTCAAGGGCAACGCCACCCTGCCAGCTGGGCTTCAAGGTCGTCCCTCGTTGCCATGGAATCCGGAGCTCGCGGTACACGACCCAGAAAGGTCACTGTCTGAAGGTCAGGTCAGTGCCGTGTGCAAACTGTTCTGCTTTCTCGTTGGAATAAAACTGGAGTGGAACTGAACACTGCGATGTCCCGTGTTTCACGTGCAGATCTGTCGCTGCAGAGAAATAGTGAATGCGACACAACTGCAAAATACGTAGATCGCAACGAGCCCCACATACTTGCGGGGGGCGCGACTCTGTTGCTGATCCTGCTCTGCCGAGTCTGCAATTATCCACATTTTCCCTAACATTTGTGATACTGTATTGAGATATCATGTTTTTAAACTTGACCTACGCTCGGCAGGCAAAGACAAATATCCAAGACACACCTCAGCAAGATAAGGATCGACATTGATAGTTCAAGGGTGATGCCAGAATAGACCTATGGGCGCCAAGCTATTTTGGCATCACACTTGAACTATCATCGTCTATCTGTGTCATGTACTGCACTGCAGTCTTCAGAGGACAACGGCAACATTTGGGGATTTCGGTCTTGGGGTACAATGAGTTAATGGACAATAGCATTTCTTGAATCTTGAATCTTGGTTAACCCCACTTTGTATCCATGTTCCTGTGACGGATGGAGATCTCTGACTTTCAATTTACAACGATTTTAAAAACACGGTGTGCGTCTACTGAAAGAGAATTGCCTGTTGGCTGATTCATGTTGTAAAATAAAACACCAGACTGATTACTGACATAATGCAATGAAATCGAAAACTATTGCTTTTTTTTATTTTTGAGTAAAATTATCAGATATCTCTTGTAACTCATCGCTTATTTATGTGCATGACTGGCTGAAGCTCTCATTCTACTGACGGTAACTCATTGCCTATTGATATAGCATAACTGGCTGAAACTCTCATTCTACTGACGGTAACTCATTGCCTATTGATATAGCATGACTGGCCGCTGAAACTCTCATTCTACTGACGTCATTGCCTATTGATATAGCATGACTGGCTGAAACTCTCATTCTACTGACGTCATTGCCTATTGATATAGCATGACTGGCTGAAACTCTCATTCTACTGACGGTAAGCCATTGCCTATTGAAATAGCATAACTGGCTGAAACTCTCATTCTGCTGATGGAACCATTTGGCGAAAAGAAGGTATCCTTTGTAGAAGTTCAGGGGTTATAAACGTGGAACCCATCTCCTCGAATTGATTGATTGATTGATTAATTGACTGATTGATTGACTGATTGATTGATTGATTGATTGATTGATTGATTGATTAACCAAAGGCCAAAGTTTTGCATTCAGCAAAATGTGTTTTTGTATATATTTGTTCGCTTTGTCGTTCGTTTATTGGTTCATTCATTCATTTGCTGACATTTTTAATTAGATGTTTTTCTATAAGGTCTGGGAGTTCCTGCATGCTTACGATGTGTCATAATATTAGTGATGTGTCAAAATATTAGCTAAGAGTCATAATATTAGCTATGTGTCATAATATTAGCGATGTGTCATAATATAAGCGATGTGTCGTAATATTAGCCATGTGTCATAATTTTTAGCGGGGTGTTATGATGTTAGCGATGTGTCATAATATTAGCGATATGTTATGATGTTAGCGATGTGTCATAATATTACCGATATGACATGATGTTGGCGACGTGCCACAGTATTTGCGATGTGTCATAATATTAGCGAATGTGTCATGATATTAGCGATTTGTGATAATATTAGCGATGTGTCATGATGTTAGTGATGTGTCATAATATTAGCGATGTGTCATAACATAAGCTGTGCGTCATAATATTAGCCATTCAACATAATATTAGCCATGTGTCATAATGTAAGCGATGTGTCATAATATTAGCGATGTGTCAGAATTTTAGGAGTGTGTCATAATAATAGCGATTTGTCGTAGTATTAGCGATGCATCATAATTTTAGCGGTGTGTCATAATATTAACGATGTGTCTCAATAATTGTATCGATGTGTCATAATATTATCGATGTGTCGTGTTGTTAGTGATGTGTCACAATATTAGCTGTGTGTCATAATATTAGCCAAGTGTCATAATAATAGTGTGGTGTCATGATGTTAGCAATGTTTCATAATATTACCGATGTGTCGTAATATTAGCGATGTGTCGTGATGTTAGCGATGTATCATAATATTAGCGATGTGTCACAATATTAGCGATGTGTCATACTATTAGCTATGTTTCATAATATTAAAGATGCGTTCTCATGACGCCTTCAATCTTTCCTTTTTTTTTAACTTAGGACTTGGAGTCGTCCAATCGCCAGGAGTGTATGTGCCAGAACTCGACCCGGAAACTCATGCTCGGATGTTAAACAACATTGTTCACTCGAGTCGTGCCGTATGCGGATACAAGGCACTTTACTGCGTTTCCGCACACAGCACGTCTCCAATGATTTACCCTTTTCCTGTAGGTAGCAGTTTTTGTCACGATGATTCCTGCAGGAATAACAACACGCTGAAATACTGCAAGATTAGCACACACTGACATCCTGCAGGAATAATAACACCCAGACATCCTGCAGGAATAACAACACCCTGACATCCTGCAGGAATAACAACACCCTGACATCCTACAGGAATAACAACACCCTGACATCCTGCAGGAATACAACATGCTGACATCCTGCAGGAATACAACATGCTGACATCCTGCAGGAATAACAACATTCTGACATCCTGCAGGAATAACAACACCCTGACATCCTGCAGAAATAACAGCACGCTGACATCCTGCAGGAATAACAACATGCTGACATACTACAAGATTAGTACACACTGACATCCTGCAGGAATAACAAACACCAAGACATCCTGCAGGAATAACAACATCTGACATCCTGAAGGAATACCAACACCCTGACATCCTGCTGGAATAACAGCATGCTGACATCCTGCAGGAATAACAACAATCTGATATCCTCCAGGAATAACATGCTGTCATCCTGCAGGAATAATGACATGCTGACATCCTGCAGGAATAACAACATCCTGACATTCTGCAGGAATACAACATCCTGACATCCTGCAGGAATAACGACATGCTGATATCCCCCAGGAATAACAACATCCTGACATCCCGCAGGAATAACAACGTGCTGACATCCTGAATGAATAACAACACCCTAACATCCTGCAGGGATAACAACAACCTGACATCCTGCAGGAAAAACAATATCCTGACATCCTCCAGGAATAACAACATCCTGGCATCCCGCATGAATATCAACATGCTGACATCCTGCATGAATAACAACACCCTGACATCCTGCAGGAAAAACAACATCCTCTCATCCTGCAAGAATAACATTTTGACATCCTGCAGGGATAACAAGACCCTGACATCCTGCAGGAATAACAAATCCTGACATCCTGCTGGAATATGACATCCTGCAGGAATAACAACACCCTGACATCCTGCAGGAATAACAACATCCTGACATCCTGCATGAATCACAACGCCCTGACATTCTACAGGAATCATCATCATCATGGCTTGACTTCGCGAACGAAGATTCTATAGGGCTTGCCCACGTCGTCTGCAGGCATTTTCGTGACTGCGGAGGCCAATCCGGGACAGGCAGGGTCGACCGCAGTGGCTGCAGGGGAAGGTCTGGTCAGGGTTCTGAGTTACGACAACTCTGTTTTTTCTCCTGAGCCGCTTGTCCTTGAGGTTAGTTCTGCGAGAGTCCTCAAATGAGACGGCTGCCTTGTGAATGGTGGAGCGTCAGGTGTCACGGTCCGCAGCAAGCGAAGACCACTGGCGATGGTCGATTTGGCAGGCACTAAGTGACTTCTTGGGACCGTCTTTGTATCTCTTCTTTGATGCCCCTCTGTCTCGGTGTCCAGTGGCGAGCTCGCCGAACAGAGTGATCTTGGGTAGGCGATGATCCTCCATCCTGGAGACGTGCCCCGCCCAGCGAAGCTGTGTCCGCAGCAGCAAAGCCTCGATGCTCAAAGTTTCCGCCTGTTCAAGGACCTCGACGTTGGTGACATAGCAACTCCAGTGAATGCTGAGGATGGTACGCAGGCAGCGCTGGCGAAAGCGTTCGAGGAATCGTAGTTGGCTGCGGTAGAGGGCCCAGGACTCGGAACCATACAGCAGGGTGGTGAGGACGACAGCTCTGTACACGCTGATCTTGGTGCCTTTTTTCAGCTGTTGATTGTGCCACACCCGCTTGAATAGTCGCCCGAAAGCACTGTTCGCTTTTGCCAGCCTGTTGTCCAGCTCCTTGTCCAGCTTGGCGTCTGACGTGATGATGCAGCCGAGGTAGGTAAACTGGTGTACAGACTTCAGTTCGGACTCGCCGAAGGTGATGTGGGGAGGGCGATGCTCTTCCTTGGGTGCTGGCTGATGAAGGACCTCTGTCTTTTTCAGACTGACCTCAAGTCCGAAGAGCTGGGCGGCATCTGCGAAGCAGGACGTAATGCGCTGCAAGGCTCTCTCTGTGTGTGCAACGAGGGCAGCGTCATCAGCAAAGAGCAGCTCACGAATCAGTCGGTCTAGGGTTTTCGTGTGGGCCTGCAGTCGTCTGAGGTTGAACAGGCTGCCATCGAGACGATACCTGATGTACACTGCGTCGTCATCGTCGAGGTCCACTGTGGCCTGCTTCAACATCATGCTGAAGAAGATGGTGAAGACGGTCGGTGCCAGCACGCAGCCTTGCTTCACGCCGTTGCGAATGGGGAATGGTTCTGAGAGGTCACTGTTTAGTCTGACCTGGCCTTGCTGGTCCTCGTGGAGCTGGACGATCATGTTGAGGAACTTTGGGGGACAGCCTAGTCGCTCCAGGATCTGCCACATACCTTGCCTGCTCACAGTGTCGAACGCTTTTGTTAGGTCGACAAACGTTACGTACAGCCCTTTGTTCTGCTCGCGGCACTTCTCCTGAAGCTGTCTCAGCACAAAGACCATGTCGGTGGTACTCCTGTTGGCTCTGAAGCCACACTGGCCCTCTGGGAGGTGGTCTTCAGCGATGGCAGGTACCAGCCGATTCAGGAGCAACCTTGCGATAATTTTCCCAGCAATGGACAGCAGGGTAATTCCACGATAATTAGAGCACGCAGACTTCTCTCCTTTGTTCTTGTACAGGGTGATGATGACTGCATCACGGAGATCCTTTGGTAGTGTTCCTTTTTCCCAGCAGCAGAGAAAGAGGTCGTGGAGCTTGTTGTGCAGTGCTGGGGATGAGTTAACTCATTCTACCCCAACACCGAAATCCCCAAATGTTGCCGTTGTCCTCTGAAGACTGCATTGCAGTGCAGGACACAGATCGACCATGATAGTTCAAGGGTGATGCCAGAATAGCTTGGCGCCCATAGGCGCCAAGCTATTCTGGCATCACCCTTGAACTATCATGGTCGATCGATATCATGCTGTGGTGTGTCTGGGGTAGAATGAGTTAATGTAGAGTTTACACGTGTGGATTGTGCACAAGGCGTTTGTGCCCGAGCAGGGCTAGAAATTAACTTTTTTCTTTGGGGGCCACCGGGCCCCTTGATTGAAAAATTTGAGGGCCCACAAGCAACTTTCGGGGCCCAACTTTGAAAAATAATGCAAACAAAAAACAAAAGAATTATTGACAATATAATAAGTAGAAAGTACAATTTGTCTGATAATCTAAAATAAAAACAATTGAATTTCCAATTTTGCTGAGTGATGTCATTTTTATTTGCCTTTCTTTCACTTTCAAACATTACCAACAAAAAAGGGGAAAAAACACACACACACACATTCAGTGACACACATATTCCAGTGACTAGTGAGCCTGAAATGGCCATTAAACAAAATAGAAAAAAAATCAAGTGAGTCTCTTGTATAATACTTTTCAGTTTTGTGACTGAGTATTGCACAATATACATCATTAAATTTTTAATATGAGTAACCTAACAAAAAATCTGACCTCAATGCACAAAAGTTCAAAACAAAACCATGAAAGGGAACTAAACTTAACAGTACTCTTCCTGATAAACTAAAGTTAAACAAACAGATTTTGCCTTTTTTTTTTCAATCATCTATTCATATTACACTTATGTGCACTTGAGTTAACAGAAGTAAACTAAAAATACAATAACAAAAAAAAAAAAAAAAAAAAAAAAGAACACAATACTATTACTGTGAGTGAGGGCACCGGTGTGGGTTGCTTCCCTTGGCCCAAATACGAAACTGTCGAGTAGAGCTAGCTGTAGCAGACGAATTATTTTGCGGGCCAAGCGGGCCCTTCGTTTTTCAACTTTCCGAGCCCGAAATCAACT
The DNA here is from genome assembly GCA_036245525.1 of Semisulcospira habei. Classification (NCBI taxonomy): domain Eukaryota; kingdom Metazoa; phylum Mollusca; class Gastropoda; family Semisulcospiridae; genus Semisulcospira; species Semisulcospira habei. The sequence goes on from BTPG01000002.1 coordinate 91,514,913, forward strand.
TTGCGGGTTTTTGGCCGCGGGCCCCCGCTAATTTCGAGCCTTGCCGAGGTACCAGACTCGTCACCCAAACATCTCCGTGCAAGCATGGGCCGACCATAACGGTGGGAAATGATTAGCGTTTGGAAGTATATACCGTTTTGCATAATATTGACATGTTGACTGCCGTAACACGACGAGCAATACCCAGACGGATGAGACTTAAATCCTCGTGGGCAGTTGCGGGAGCTCTTACTGGCCTGGGTCATACCAGCGTGTCTTATGCTGACGAGATCATGCGGCAGTGAATAGGTTGTGGTTTTAGAAACGTCATTTATTGGCGCTGGCACTGAAGGGGTGAATCAGACTGATAAAGAGTTCACGGTGTGTTTGTCGGGTCACGTTCTTCACACTGCGCACCAGTAACACACGTTGGTGCAATCTGATCACACTCTTCCATTGGTTCCATTGATCGCGCTCGTGTTATTATTGTTGTGCTGAATTTACATGGGTTATGAAGGAAACCCTGTAATCAGTAAAAGGTCCTTGGGCCGGTGTTGGCCTTAGTTGGTCCGCGCACGGCTTAGTACAGATCGTCTTACGCCGACCCAGGGACAGACAGATACACTGACTTGCTAACCAGTGACACATCAGCTGTCTTACTCAACATGCACTTGTACTACAAATGCTAAACATGTTTTGTCACAAAGCACGTGCAGATTCTAAGGGGTGACTACGAATATTGTGACAAGTGTGCCCATTGTAACAAACTCTTTACAAATTGCTACCAGTTGTATTTAATTATGTATAGTTAGATCGGTGCTCGGTGTCAAGAACCTTCCTGACACACACTCTGTTTGACTCTTCTGTTACTAAACCTGTGACTGCCAGCGCCTAGAGATGATGTCTCTGTAAGCACTGCAGATTGCCGACTGCCGCGTGATCACGTCGGCACAAAACACACATATGACAGAAGCTTGCAAGAGGCATAGATCTTCATGAGCCCCCGCAACTGCGGGGGCTCATGAGGATCCATGCCTCTTGCACTTGTGTGTTATATGTTGCTCGTTGTGTTGTGGTAGGGAAGGGGTTAATATTATGCACACCACCGCAACGAAGCAGTTGTAAACATTAGCGCCATCATCTGCATAGCAAGCTTGGACTGCTCAAATTCGCCCGTATAACGGGGTTATGAATGTTATCTTACGTCAGCTATGCCTGTCACAATCTATGTGAGTGGGCCACTCGTAACACATCTTTTTGGGCAAATACAAAACAGCGCTCACACGTACTCTGTCACCACCAAGCCAAAGCAGATAGGGTACACGTAGACAATGACACAAAAGGTATCCACAGTCGACCATGCTTTACCGCAGGTTTCAACTGCGTTTTGTCGGACTACAATTTAGCACTAAGGAAGTCAGACGAAACCCAATTCAAATCAGTCTCTGTGTCAGTCTCTGCCGTGTTAGTTTGCCTTGTGTTTGGTAGCTATACCAGGTCGTAGCGATTCCAGCACCACTAATTCTACAAGTCAACATGAACAGAAGTAGACAGAAACCAAGACTGCATGTGATAGATACAGCGCTACACGCAAGATTACAAGCAACGCACGATGCATCAGCTGAGGACGGAATACGTAGCACGTTTGTATGGTCAACACGCAGACTGCGTGACGCCTGGCTCATTCTCTCGTTTACTTCGCTGTTTAGCAGCCAGCATTTTGCTATAAGCTAGGTCGGCAGCGCCGCGGGGACTGAAGAAACCATTTGTTATAACCCACCTTGTTATAAGCGAAGTTGAATGTGCAGTTATTTCCGGGCATAACTGCACGTTTGGCTCACAGACACATAACGGCACGTTTGGCTCGCAGACACATAACGACACGTTTGGCTCACAGACACATAACGGCACGTTTGGCTCACAGACACAACGGCACGTTTGGCTCACAGACACATAACTGCACGTTTGGCTCACAGACACATAACGGCATTTTTGGCTCACAGACACATAACGGCACGTTTGGCTCACAGACACATAACGGCACGTTTGGCTCACAGACACATAACGGCACGTTTGGCTCACAGACACATAACGGCACGTTTGGCTCACAGACACATAACGGCACGTTTGGCTCACAGACACATAACGGCACGTTTGGCTCACAGACACATAACGGCATGTTTGGCTCACAGACACATAACGGCACCTTTGGCTCACAGACACATAACGGCATGTTTGGCTCACAGACACATAACGGCACGTTTGGCTCACAGACATATAACGGCACGTTTGGCTCACAGACACATAACGGCATGTTTGGCTCACAGACACATAACGGCACCTTTGGCTCACAGACACATAACGGCAAGTTTGGCTCACAGACACATAACGGCACGTTTGGCTCACAGACACATAACGGCATGTTTGGCTCACAGACACATAACGGCATGTTTGGCTCACAGACACATAACGGCATGTTTGGCTCACAGACACATAACGGCATTTTTGGCTTACGACACATTAACTCTTTTGAGACGTGCCGCATCAGGATTCGCGGCTTTACGCCGCGAACCCGGATGCGGCACGTCTCGAAAGAGTTAATCAAGCCACCTGACTGTGATATAACCGCACAAAGACCGTTATGTTAGATCGACAGCTACTTTCTATTTTGCTGACGGACCTTGCGCTTCAGCGGTAAAACGGACACAAAGTGATATAATCACGCCGTTATGAACGCAATAACAAAGGTAGCCACTCGTTAGGAAGCGTTATAACACATTCTGTATATATCAGGTGTTGACAATCGTCGAACCTGTTTTCATAATCCGCGCGAATCTAAGATAGAACGCACAGAGCTATATTTGGTATCGTTCAAAAGAGCTTTTCCTGCCCTTTATCACGGTGCCTGGCGCATGTTATAATTCAAGAGAAAACTGCATCAGATTCTGAAATTTTCTATTATCTTTTTACTCATGTGATATGTTGTCTGGGAATAAAGGCACGCACATACGCTAGGTACCGATGAAAAGTTCATTCAAAAACCTTTCGATCGATATATCATCAGACCCAAAGGATCAAATCTTGGATTTGCGCAATGGCTTTGAAACCGACACCCAAACAAGCAAACGCTCTTTCACAAAGGCGCCCGCGATAGAAGCTTCTTTCGTCAACGATGACGTAAACTTTGCTTGTGATTTGCAGAAAACACTCGAAGCACACACATATTTATACACAATAATAGGCAAAGACGTTTTCGGCATAGTTTCTGAAATTGACAGAATTGATATTTTGGACCCGCAGTTTAAATTGCACTGTGTGAAGTCGACTTTCAGCCAGAACTTCACGCCCTTCTCGTGGGGTACAATTTCTGTTGATGTAAATTACATCTTTGACAAGTCTAGTCCTACTGAAACGCACGCCATATTTACTGCAATACTTCAGCGTTGCACTTGAATTTTTCTGAGACAACTATGTCCGCTGGTTTCTTTGAAATAATCGTTTAGTCTACAAGAACGACAACTCTTTGCCAGTTAGCAGACGAATTTTTTCAGCATGCCAACTCGCTTGGTTCTGACTGCCTAAAATACGAAAAAACGGTGTATTTTTTGTTGTATGTTTTTCTGATCTTTGTTATGTACTTGTAAATACTGAAAACGATACGAAAACACATTAGTATTATTCGTTTTTAAGTCTCTTCTATTTATAGAAGAGCCTTTGTAGGACGGGTCTCGGTTGAGCGATTTCAAAAGAACACACACAACATCATAGGCGGGCAGGACTAAAACTCTGACAGTGACCCTAAATAAAAATTACCTCGTCTAGTTACGCAAACCTCGATATAGAACGTACTTTTGGCGCGAAAGGCCTTATGCGTGTGTATCTGTGTGTGTGTGTGTGTGTGTGTGTGTGTGTGTGTGTGTGTGTGTGTGTGTGTGTGTGTGTGTGTGTGTGTGTGTGTGTGTGTGTGCATGACTTGTGTGCGTATGTATGTAAACAACACAGTCTCCGAAGTGTTCGCGTACACACAAGCTTGAAATTAGGGAGGTGCTTCATTCATAGGAGCCCCTCCGAGCATTTTGAAATTGGATGTCTCATTGAAGTGTTAAATGACTGTTTATAGGAAGTCGGTTGACCCACATTAGAGTCCGCTATTTTCATTATATTCACTTCTGGTTCTGGATAATAGCCGGATTGGAGAAAGACATTGGATGAGTTCGTTAGCCAGCTTTGTATCTTTTGAACGTTTTCAATTTTTAAAAAAAAATTCTAAGAAGAAAGAAAAAAGAAGTAAAAACCCTCGACTTTTTGAGAAAATCTTACTACACGAGTGGCAACAGACTTTGCTATCTACACCGTATACGTGTGTACATGGAGCACAATGGAAAGTGTCCAGCTGTCAGTTCAGTTTGATTTGCGACACATGTGTGTAGCACTTGTGTAGTGTGCTCGTCGCTTGAGTCATCTCGAAATAAGGCACATTTTGTAATTTGCCTGTCGTCTGCCACCATTTCATCTCTGCGTTTTCCGTTTATTTATAATGTAAGGTGCCGGATAGCCCTGATCTAAGCGCTCAGACTAAAGACCTAGGACAGATTCTTGTGCAATACTAAAATTGCGAATTGGCCAGCTGATTAAAGATTACAGTTACGGCAATGGTTCTAGCAGGTAGGCAATGAGGCATTGAACCCCCTGCGATTTTTTGGGAGCTGACCAATCAGTGTCAGAAAATGGATTGACTGAAGGACAATGGGAGACATTTCAACAGCAGAATCAGGTCAAAGACCCTCAGATAGAGGACCTTGACAGCGAGGACAGCTCGCACATCAAAGGGACTTTGTGGGTTATGGCTCATCCCATCTTGTTGTCTACCGTATGGAAAATACCGTGGACATTAGGACGGATCTGGTCGGAGCGCGTTCCCTAGCATGCAAATGACGAACACATCAGACTCTGACAGTGAAGTAACACCATAAAAATTACGTCATGACTAGATACGCTAACCGCGCTGTTGAACGTACATATGGCGGGAAACGCCGTGTGTGTGTGTGTGTGTGTGTGTGTGTATATATGTGTGTGTGTGTGTCTGTGTGTGTGAGTGTGTGTGTGTGTATGTGTGTGTGTGAGTGTGTGTGTGTGTGTGTGTGTGTGAGTGTGTGTGTGTGTATGTGTGTGTGTGTATGTGTGTGTGTGAGTGTGTGTGTGTATGTGTGTGTGTATGTGTGTGTGAGTGTGTGTGAGTGTGTGTGTGTGTGTGTGTGAGTGTGTGTGTGTGTGTGTGTGTGAGTGTGTGTGTGTGAGTGTGTGTGTGTGTATGTGTGTGTGCGTGTGAGTGTGTGTGTGTGTGTGTGTGTGTGTGTGTGTGTGTGTGTGTGTGTGTGTGTGTGTCTGTGTGTGTGTATATATATATAGACACGAGTATCTCCGGTGTACGTACACGTCTGAGACTTTAGGAAATGCGTTGATCGAGATGTTTTTCGGAGAGCCGGCTCCGAGCATATTTTAAATGGTAGGCTCGTTAAAGAGAAAAAAGCCGTTCATATAAAGTCGGTTGACCCGCATTTGAGTCCGTAACACAAGACAAGATGGCGGCCATGCAACACCTCCTGGCGGCCGCCCGCTCCGGCAGAAATGGTCGTCACCGGCAGTACTAAACAGACATTGTACCTTGGTTTGATATACGATGTCAGGCCCTGCAATGCTGCATCACGACCGGTATTTCTTTTTGATGACTTTTCTCAATTTGATGTGCTGTGACTGTTATATCTGATTTTATCCGCTGTGCCGGATACTGGGAGTTGCACGCTGACTCTTGTTGTACCATGCGGATATTAGAAGAACAGCGCGCGTTATGCTGTGGCAATACAACCAACGTGCTTTCCTCCCCTTTCATCATCTCTGGAGTGGCGCTCTTCAGTCCCACGCCACGCTCAACATCACTGCCTACGGAATAGCGCTAGTGCATTCAACGAAGCTAGTACCAGCAAGCTTCAGGCCCCCACATTCCATTCCAGCCGAATGATGTGATGACAGACACCTCCCAGACGCAGTGACTGTCAGTGTTTCTTACTGAACAACGTGCCAGCCTGTGTGTACTCTTTAGAAACCATTTTGGACTGCTTTTACGTTAATGATGTAGTCCTACTAAAGTATTGCTTTAAAAATGACTATGAAGTTATATACTAGCTAAGTTATAATTATTAAGGTGGTGACTGTTTATGCCGGAGCGACTGTCTAATAGCCGGCGCTGTTCTTATGGCGACGGGCCCCCACGTAGCAACTGTGAAAGTATTCGTCTTTTATTTTTTCGTAGTTTTTGTTATTTGTGTAACTAGTCTCAGCCAAGCAGAAAGTTTAAAAACATTATATTATGTGTTATAGAGGTACTAGGATAGGGCCGTCTTTAGTTTGCTTGTGTTAGGGAGGTTCGGGTCGGGTTGGGGCCGTTGGCGCCGGCAATTAGATGCCTTGGCGACGGGCTTCACCCGTCCCGAGCCATTGTCCATTTGTCTGAAAACTGTTGTGTGAGTGTGTGTGATTGCGAGTTGCACCTGAGGTGGCGAAAAGAATTTCTCTTTTGAGATAATAAAGTTCTCTTATTATTATTATTATTATTATTAATTTTCGTTCTATTCACTCGGAATTGTGGATATAGCTAGCTTGGAAATAGACATTGGATGAGTTCGGTAGCCAAATTTGTACCTTTTCAACTTTTTCGTAAAAAGTAACAAGACGGGATGAACCATAACCCACAAAGTCCCTTCTATATGAGAGCTGTCTTCACTGTCAAAGGTCGCTACCTTTTGTCTTTGACTTGATTCTGATGTTGAAATTATCTCCTTCTGAAAAAGCCTGGCAGATGTGCCAATGCGTCATAGTGAACTCTATAAGGCGCGCGCGGAGTGCACACGCGTCATTGGTTTGTCAAACGTCATTCGTCATGACGTATATTTTTTGTTTTTACGTAATTTTATATTTAACGTGATATGAGTTTCGCTTTCGCTTCAAGACTTGGGGAAAATGGTGACAAAACTAGAATTTAACTGTACAATTTCAATCACCTGCATGCTCTTCTGGAAGCGCGTCGATGTGTGTGTATGCGTGTGCGTGTGTGTGCGTGCATGCGCTGCAAACATCCTCAAGGCATAGATGTTCATGCTCATTCTCCTCAGAAACTTCCACATCATTCAAAATGACAGTATTGAAAGACTGACATATTTCCTGAGCCTCCGCTGGTCGCTTACAAACCCTTGTCTACAGCCCCCGTCAACAGACTCATCGGAGTACGTGAGCCCCCCAACCCCCACCCCCCCCCACCCCATCCCCCCCCCATCCGGCCCTCAACAGAATCACTGAATAAAGTGAGCCCATGTCACCACCCCGCATTCAAAAGACACTATCTCCACGGAGGACGTGAGCCCCTGTCTCCTTCTCCCCGCTATACCCCCCACCCACCTCCTCCACCCGCGACACACACCCGTTAACAGACTGTATCTCTCTGTAGGACGTCAGCCATTGTCTTCACCCCCGGTCAGCGGGCAGCATCTCTCTGGAGAAGGTGAGCCCCTTGGAAGCCGTTTACACTTGCACATTAACCCGAGCAGAACCCGAATACAACCGAGTCCGAAATAGCTCAGGCGATTAAACGTCGGAACAGGAGAGCGAAGGGAATCGCCGGGTCGTGGGTTCGAATCCCGTCCCGGCCCCGGTAGCTGGACTCACAATCCAGGGGGGAAAAACGGATTTGTTCAATAGCATGTCCATTGAAAGGTCCTGGTAAATCAAAGTGGCACAGTTGGAGTGCGCCTGAGTTCATCAGTGTTCAGGTCGTACTCCATTGGCAATAGATTTCCCTGTTCCCCATAACCCGCCCGTCAGGGCCGTCCATGATCACCTCGGTGCTGTGGACGTTAAACCCGAACTAACCATCAACCAACCGAATACAACCCGGGTTGGATTGTTTATACTTGACCCAACCCGGGTTGGAGCAGGGTAGAGTTCAACCCTGGCCCGATGCTGGGTTGAACCGGGGTTGGATATAGACCGCATTCCATTCCCGCGTCATCACTGTGCATGTTGCCCAAATATCGGGGACGTGACGTCACTGGCAGGAATTTCGGGACCGTTGACACAACAGATTTCGACGTCGATTGTGCACATCGACAGTGAACCTGAGATGTTTCTACGGCTTCTCGTCCATGTCTGGGCTGAAGGTGCTCATTATAAGTGTCAGTGCGGCACGATTTGCCTCCAGCAGTCTTGAGACCGTGGCAGAGAACATACACTTCTGATACTAAAATAAGTGGTTGCCGAACTGACAATGTTAGAGCGCTGTTAATCAACAACGCTGTTATGCAGGTCATGATCTGTAAGAAAAACTGTCCAAACTTTGCTGTACCAGTAGCTTGAATCTCGTGTAGGAGGTCACTTCTTTCTCTGCCGCAAGAAATAATACATGAAAAATAATAAAAAGAAAAAGAAAGACTGGACACATCCAACTGCAAGAGCCACAGAACACCATGAGTCACGTGCGTGTTATCTCGTGGAGGCGCCATGATGCATTCCTAAGATGCTTTGTCGCGTCATGTCGGCGTGTCAACCCCGGTTCCAAATGCAAGTGTAAACGCATCAACCCCAGTTCAACCCGGGTTCAACTCTACTCTGGTTCGACCCGGGTTACAAGTGTATCTTTCATCATCGTGTTGTCACACGGTATCATATGAAACGCGATAACACACTTCACACTTCACAAACACCTTCAAATTTCGATACGATATATCAAAGAAATAAAACCCGTGCAAGACTGCTGGCACCACACACCTAATATAGACCCAGGCGCCGATGAAATAATATTGAAAAGAAGAAAGAATCCATTTCAACCACCTAGTTTTGAAGTTGCTTTTTATTTTTTATTTTCTTAAATTTTCGCCCTCTCAAACTTGGAGTTCATCAGAGAAATGCCCAGGTAACAGGTAACTAGTTAACAAACTAGGTACACATTACATAATGTACGTGTTAGAACTACGTCTTTTATCCAATGTGTTTTACTGCACGCGCAATAAAGGTTTCTTTGTATGTAGCGCGTCAAACAGATATTAGAATTTACACCGTGCACTTTTGATGGCAACTAAAATATTGGATTCTGAATAATCATAATACCCTCTCAAGCTAAATATAACTAACGCCCCCTTCCCCCCTCCCCCTCCGCTTATCTCCACCCCACCCCCCTCCACTTATCTTCACCACCACCACCCCCCTCCCACCCCCTCCCGTGTCATACAAAACTAATCCAGACCAAGACAGTGACCGGCAGACGGGTCTATTGTCAAGAAAATTCCAACAAAGAAAAAAGCATAATCATCGAATAGTAAAAGAGAACGTCCACAGCCAGCATTCACAAATATCCCCCCACCCCACCCCACCCCCACCCCCCACCCACCCACCCACCCCTCCAAAAAAAAATAAAATAAAATAAAATAAAATACAAATAAATAAAAATAAATAAATAAATAAATATTTTTTAAAAAAATATTTGGTCAAGGCTGACGGGGGGAGGGGGGGGGGGCCGGCGGGGGAGGAGGGGGTTGATGAAACAGTTTTCAAAGACCTACACACGAAAGAAACGGTACAATATGAATGAAAACTGTTCAAGCCCTTCAGGCCCGCTATTTAGCGCCTCTGGCACATGGCCAAAATGACTAGAGAGCATATCCCACATGCGTAGAGCAAATCCCACCTGCATAGACTGACTTCGTCACTTACTGATCTGACACACCTTGACAACGCAATAAACATTGTCAGGCCTTCCAAAACCCCTCGGGACCGTCATTTAGCGGTGAATACGTGTTTCGCTTTCGGTTTGACTTGCTCACGCGAACAACGACAACGCAAAAGAGTATTTGGTGTTTGCGTTTCGCTGCATGAAGCCCTAGTGTTGGAAGGACGCCAGGTATCTCAACTCACAATGACGTAGACTTACTTAATTATGGGGACAGCTCCACGGCCCTTGCGGTTGTTACTGTGTGTGCAGATCAGCTCGTTATTCTGGCCACAGGAATCAAATTGCTGTCCCGGGAGCACGCACTGTAGTCTCAAGGCAGGTACCCCCCCCCCCCCCCTTTTGCAATGTTGCATTTGATGTGCTGGTGACTGTCCGCTATGTCTGTCTCTTTTTCTGTCAATCTGCTGGTGTCTGTCCGCTCTGTCAGGCTATGTCAGTCTGTCTGTTAGTCTCTGTCTATCTGTCAGTCGCAGTCTATCTATCAGTCTCTCAGTCTATCTGTCAGTCTCCCAGGCGGTCTGACTGATAGTCTACCAATTTGTCATGTTGTCTGTCAGTCCGCTGTCTCTGTCAGTTTTTCTGTCTGGTTCTCATAGTGTGTGTGTGTGTGTGTGTGTGTGTGTGTGTGTGTGTGTGTGTGTGTGTGTGTGTGTGTGTGTGTGTGTGTGTGTGTGACTGCTGAATTAGTCTTTTTGATGATCACGTTTTGCCTTTCCATTTTGATTAGGTTTATATATCACCCGCGTGAGTGTGTGTCAGTGCATGTGCAAGGACATGATTGAAAAAAGGTCTGTGTATCTAATCATTTATCCTTGAGAAATAAAGTTTCATTTCATTCTCTCTCTCTCTCTCTCTCTCTCTCTCTCTCTCTCTCTCTCTCTCTCTCTCTCTCTCTCTCTCTCTCTCTCTCTCTCTCTCTCTCTCTCTCTCTCTCTCTCTCTCTCTCTTTCTCTGTCCAAAAGAGCCATGTCAATAATTTCCTTTTTTAACGCATTGTTGTGATCCTCCGTTTAGCACTTGTTAGTTTATATATATCTCTCTTTACTGTAGTGTTCATTGCCTGTTCACTATATTCCTGCACAAGAGTAGCTGTATCATAAGCGAGCATGTCTCTGTCTATAAACACTCACTTTACATCATCGCACCCCCCCCCCCTCCAAGACCCTGTCAATTAATGTGTGCGTGTGTTTGTGGGTGTGTGTGTGTGTGTGTGTGTGTGTGTGTGTGTGAGTGTGTGTGTGTGTGTGTGTGTGTGTGTGTGTGTGTGTGTGTGTGTGTGTGTGTGTGTGTGTGTGAACTTATATCGGAATGTAACACAAGTGACCTGCGGGTGTAGCCGCTTGTTTGTGCTGTTAACATGTCATGTTAATGTTGTTTTTAATGTTGTAGTTTAGGACAAACACGAAAAGAGGCCTGTGAGTCTATTGTTTCCATCCTTGAGAAATAGTATCATTCATTCATTCATTCATTCATTCATTCACTCACTCACTCTCTCTCTCTCTCTCTCTCTCTCTCTCTCTCTCTCTCTCTCTCTCTCTCTCTCTCTCTCTCTCTCTCTCTCTCTCTCTCTCTCTCTCTCTCTCTCTCTCTCTCTCTCTCTCTCTCTCTCTCTCTCTCTCTCTCTCTCTCTCTCTCTCTCTCCCTCTCTCTCTCTCTCTCTCTCTCTCTCTCTCTCCCTCTCTCTCTGGCCTGTATCAGCGCGTCAACACGCACTCACATCGCTCTCTGATTCACAGTGGATTTATGTGTGTTGTGTGTGTGTGCGCTAAACGTTATTTTTGACAAGCTGGTTTGTAACGGTGACCTCTACAAGATGGCGAAATTTCATGGATTTGGACTGTGTATTTCGTGAGTTATGACTAAGATTACTTTTTGCAGTTTTGCCGCCGGCCATATGGGCCCGGTTTCTTCATAAGCGTTCGCTCTCTGCGGCTCGGCTATGTTAGACGGATACAGAGGCGGTCGGATCCAGTCCCGCACTGACCCAAATTCCTTACTCTGAGTGCGCGCAGCGACTAAGCGACTAACACCTACAAGAGAGAAATATAGCCGAAAGCGAGGTTTTCCACTGCGTGCTTTTTAATTGTACAGCCGTTGTGCAAGTTACAACTCGGTTCTGCTAAAATTTAACTCTCGACACGCCAGTGTCGGCCACGATCATACGGATGCTGCGCCCCACTCTCGTCACGCTTCAGTGAGCAGAGTGACCAGATCAACATAATTATCATCAAACGTCATGGCACCTACAAAGTAATCAGAGCACAGTGATGACACCAACCCTCCGACCATGTCAGGCCCCATCACCCGATCATCTTCTGCCAAATCCAAGTCCCCACTCGAAGCCCTCGACCAGTCCCCACTCGAACCCCTTGAGGAGATCACAGACACTAATGATCCCATCCAAAAACACTTTCTGACCGACCCCTCCAGAGTTTTTGCGTGGAGACTAGCTCTGCACGAACGCTACATCGCCCATCCACCCCCCGGAGTATCAGCGTCATGGGAAGATCGCAACAAAGACAAGAAAAACATCGAGACCCCCATCCAACCTCCCTGGCCTGATGCCTTGAATAACACCCTTGTACAGATTTCAGACGGAGCACCCGGTGGTGTGGTCACAATCACCGTATTCTACACGTCTTATCTCATTAGGATACAGGGTAAAAACTGCAAGTGGTGGATAGACGACGAATTTCAGCCTGTCCAAGAGATAGTTAACAATCTTGTAGCGAGCACTGACATTCTTTACCAGTGCCCTTCCTCCCCCCAGACGCCCGCCCTACCACTAGCCATGGAGCGATCGCCGGGCATCGTCTGCCCACCCTCCACTCATCCTCGCGAGTGTAGTCTTCCACCTGAAGTGGCGACCACCGATACTAATCCCAACACCGACGATGCCCCGCCCACATTCCTCCAATCCACGACTAGCCTCCAGTGTGACATCGAAACTGCTTCCACGGAGCAAGTCTCTACTAACCCTTCCCCTTCAGATCCTTCGTCTGACGTCACCAAATCCACCGACCCTCCCAACGCCACGCCCATACCACCCCGCGGCGCCGAGAGCTCGGAACCTGTCCCCAACAAAGACAAGAAAAACAACACCAATCCCTCTTCAACTGGCGTGACTGACGCAGCGACCACAACCAATCACAATAACAGCCGTCAACAAGTTGATAAGGTTAACGGTACAGCATTATCCTCTGATCAACCCCACCCTCCATACTTACTTGAGATTGCGCCATCCCCGACTACCCTGTCCATCCTGCAACAACAACTGATGGAAGCCACCGCCTGCATCCAAGAACTCAGAACTGAGCTGCAGACGGTCAAACAGGAGCTGGCTACTGTCAAGCAGCAGCATGCATCCCTCAGCGCCAGACAGGACAGCCTTGACAGTGACCGCAGGGACAATGAAGCCAAGCTCAAGCACGGCCTTCAAGCTGCTGACCAGTCCCTGCAAGACTATGCAACCTCAACCGAAAAGGCGATTGAGAAGTTAACTCATGAACAGAACAGTCTGTCCACACAAGTGACGAAACTTGCACTCAGCAAAGACACGCACGGCGCTACGCTTCGTACGCTGAAAAAACAAATTGAATCCCTGTCACCTTCAACAAAATCCAGTACCTCAGTGCCCGTCCAAGACCAGGGTACAAGCCAGTCCCTATCAAACTTCCCATCTCCCTCGAGCTGCAACAACCACGTCAGAATGCAGGACTTGTCATCAACCAATAGTACACCAGTGACTTCACAACGCCTGTTGTTAACAAGCGGAACTCCTAACTCAGCTGTTAATATTGCCACGCGTAATCGCTTCGCAGCCCTTGCCACAGATGATGATTGTGATGTAATCACACACGGACTATTGCAAGAAGTTGAACAGACAACCACTAAAACCACGTTTGCACCCGTTACCAAGACTCCGTATGACCACCTCTGCAACATGAACATCAGGTCAGATTCTAACGTTCTGCTGCTCGGCGACTCCATTATGAAGCGGGTCAGCGAACGAAAAATGTCGGATACAGACTGCAACGTGCAGAACCTGGCAGTGTCCGGCCTATCAGTCGAGGCCTTGGGCAAGTGGCTTACAAACCTCCGCCCTACTCCACGTATCCGCCATGTAGTTTTTCACGTAGGGATCAACAGCTGCTGCGACAACCAGGGTCCCGTTCCGACACGCTGAGGCTAATCCGTCTAGTGTCCGCCGCATTCCCACGTGCTACACTCCAGGCCTCCTCCATCATCCCTCCCTTCAGCAGTCAACACGCCCTGTCACGACCTGCACGCCTGTCCAACGTCAACCTGAAACAGGCATGTCAACAAACAAACACTCAGTTTGTTGACTACACCTCCACTTTCCTGACAAAGAACGGCGCCCCCAAGCAAGTCATGTACAGACGTGACAACACCATGACCCACCCTAGTGACGAGGGCATTAAACTGATTGCCTTCAAGATCCGCTACGGCGACCCTCCCCGCGGCCCCCACCACCAACAGAGAGACGCCGGGGGGCACAGTCAAAGGGGCGTATGCAGCGGCCGTAACGTGACACGTGGCGAGAAAGGGCCGCAAGACAACTTGTTGTCGGACCTTGGCGGATCGCATCCTTTGATGTTCGACGCCCAGAACCGCCAACAGTTTCATTCAACGTCGACCAGCCAGCTTAACCAATCAGCGCCCGACAATGGGTTGGGGAGCAAACAACGCGGAGCACGTCAGGGGCCCCAGCTCCAGTCTTCAGACTTCCCGCCACTAGTGCCAGCAGGAACAGGGCCTATCGTTCCGCCAATGGCCGCCCCACCCACCAACGCCTGGTTCCAGAGTCAGGGAGCGGAGACCAACACGGCCCTGGACCCTCAACACCTGCTGAAGTTGCTGGCTCAGTTTCTAAGACTGTTTGTCTGAAGGACATCCCGCTGCCTCTTTTACTTCCAGGGCCAAGCGGTATAGACTTTAGGATGTTGTCTTTGTTCTAACCACACGAGGAGCGATGGATGGACCTTTATCGATGGAGGTTTTGTCCGATCAGCTCTGCGCCGCGCACAGCTGGTCGGTTACTACTTTCCGGCTTTCAGGGTCGATTAGTCGTTCCTACTTGGCGCTGGAAGTAAAAAAGGTACGCATATACACTCCGTGTGTGTGTGTGTGTGTGAGTATGTGTGTGTGTGTGTGTGTGTGTGTGTGTGTGTGTGTGTGTGTGTGTGTGTGTGTGTGTGTGTGTGTGTGTGTGTGTGTGTGTGTGTGTGTGTGTGTGTAGGTGTGAAGGTGTCATCAAACACGCTCGATCTGACATTATAGTAACGACTTATTTAGTTGTCTGGTTTTGACAGTGACTCAGTAGTTTAAAGATTAATTCCTTATTTGACAGAGACACATGGTTGACAGCTACACCTGGTTGCACTAGTGCTTGGTCGTATATGTGAAACTGTTACACATAATAGTACAGTGAGTTTGCACTGCAAACTGTAAGTTATGCAACTATTTTAAATTGCATGACTACTGTACTTGTTCTGTTTCGGACAGCCCGTACACCTGACTCAGTTTACGATCATCGAAGTGAAATCAAACGACTGGTGTATCTGTTTTCATATTCACTCCGCACTCTCGGACTCGTATATTATATGTTTGCAGTGGCGAAGCAAGTGTGTTTTAATAGCATATGGACTTCATTTCACGTGAACTTTGATATTAACTCTTGTCTGTTTCTTAGATTTCGGACTTGTAGTCACTATACTTTCACTTCCATTTTTATTTCGGGGGTGCTACATCACACGGTTCTTGAAGTTAACCGTTCAGTTTACTTACCGACACTTGATTTAACTTCATTTTAGTTGTGTGTGTGTGTGTGTGTGTGTGTGTGTGTGTGTGTGTGTGTGTGTGTGTGTGTGTGTGTGTGTTTTTCCTGTTGATATTTACTTGTATGTGTATTCGTTTTCTAGTTTTTGCTTTGGTACTTTGTGTTGATATTTTGTTACCTGGTTCTTTAAACATTGTAAAGCCATGCGCGGACCATCGAAAAAAGGACAAAGATTCCGTATCGGTCAGCTCAATGTCTACCACCTAGCAAACAAAGTTCAAGATGTCTGTGTTTATGTTAATTCCCCCGACTATTTTCACCTAATGGGTTTAACCGAAACTCGGTTGGCCTCCCACATCAGTAATGAAGCCATCACCATCCCAAATTATTCTATTATTAGGAGAGATCCGACAGTCCAGGGTGAGACAGGTGTAGCGGTATACATCCATCAATCAATTCTACACATAACCCGCAGGAGACAAGACCTAGAAACGGATGATGTAGAATGTATTTGGGTAGAAATCAAACACTCTAAATCCCCTCCTTTACTTGTCGGGTTTCTGTATCGAAACCCTGCAGCCACCTTTGAGTGGTACGATAGCTTTTTACACATGATCGATAACACAGACATTCAGACCAAAGATGTTCTGCTTCTTGGAGATTTTAATATTGACTTTCTGAAACCTCATCCATCATGGGAGTGTACTACTACCTTAGTCGGTCTCCAACAAATGGTGACATCCCCCACGAGAGTTACGCCAACATCAGCCACAATTATAGACGGCCATATCTATACCAACAAATGATGATGCTGCAATACACATGCCCGACGAGGATTTATTTATTATTGATACACGCCTACAAAGCGCACTACAAGACATTGACAGCTGGTGTAGTAAACAACTCCATGATCCTAAACCCAGCGAAGACTGAATGTATGGTATTAAGTACCCGTTAAAAGCACCAGCTAGGCTCTCTCTCACTCAGCTTGTCTCTTCAAGGAAAACCCATCAGTCAAGTAACAGAACATCGTCTTCTCGGTGTTACTGTAGATAACCAGTTTAACTGGCAGTGTCATATTACTAACATATGCAACATAATATCAAAGAAACTTTACATTTTAGCCAAATTAAAATATATCACTGATGTAGAAACACGTAAACTGTTCTTTAACGCCCACATCAGGTCACATATCGACTATGCTTCTACAGTGTGGGATGGAGCAAGCGAGGTCCACTTGAAGAGACTGAACTCTCTTCATCGTAGAGCCGCAAAACTTATCCTACCTGATCCTAACTCAACTACCGATAATAAACTGAAAACCTTGGAGATTCTTCCCCTGAAAAATCACTTAATGTACAATAAGGGAATAATTATGTTCAAAACATTGAATAGCAAAATGCCTGATTATATTAAGAAACTATTTTCCTTTCCATCACCAACGTACTCAAGATCAAGGCAATTTATTATTGTACCACGACCTAGAATCGATCTCTACAAGACAAGTTTAGCGTTCTCAGGCCATAGCCTGTGGAACAATTTGCCTAGGAAAGTTACAACATCAACAACCCTTTCGTATTTTAGAGCCAGTATTTTCAATTACCTCACGTCATTATCTTAATACTTTCACTGCGACCCTATAATACTCAGTGTGTGTGTGTGTGTGTGTGTGTGTGTGTGTGTGTGTGTGTGTGTGTGTGTGTGTGTGTGTGTGTGTGTCTGTGTGTGTGCACGTTTTTGTTGTTGTTGTTGTTGTTGTTGCTAGTTTTGTTTTGTTTTTATATCATTTATTCTTCTTCTTTTTTTTTATTTTTTTTTTTTCATATAATATTTTCACACTTTGTGCATTATTTGTAGATTAGATTAGCAACGGCAAGTTCGAAAAATGGTTGTGCCAGCCAAAACTTTCACCGTTGTAAAATAAAGAATCATTGTCATTGTCATTGCCATTGTCATTCTCTCTCTCTCTCTCTCTCTCTCTCTCTCTCTCTCTCTCTCTCTCTCTCTCTCTCTCTCTCTCTCTCTCTCTCTCTCTCTCTCTCTCTCTCTCTCTCTCTCTCTCTCTCTCTCTCTCTCTCTCTCTCTCTCCCGTACTACCCGAGCTACCCAGCGTCCATTCTCAGTGGCGCCCAGGGGGCGCAGTTTGTGAACAGTGTGCGTGCGTACTAGGCTGTGCAGTCGTTCATTATTCCCTACTCACTAAAAAGTGTGTTGGAGTGAGTGTGCGTCGTTTATCTCCTGTGCCCACCTGTGAGTACACTAGGTGATCTCGTTTGGTCTATCTGCATTCTTTGCTACTTCGTGGATCGAATATTACCGCATTGTGCCAGCAGTGTTTGTTTGCTGCTACAACGGAGAATACAAGGTGTTTTCCGCTGTAGCGGTAAACAATTAGCCGTTTATTTCGTTGTAGGATTCATTCTACATTGTGCCAGCAGCGGAAAATTCAAGGTGTTGTCCGTGTAACAGTTAACAATTACGGCCACTCATTCATATCTTTGGATTATTCGTGAGGAAATCGTGTGATAGCATTCAGATCCACACCCACTGACGGTGTGCCTGGTCTTATCAACACATTTCAGGGCCTATAGTTTTTTTCGCTGCCTAGTGTGCCGCTGACCAGAACACTCTTTTCACGTGTGACATCTGATACTTGTGCTATACCACAGTCACTATTTAGACAGCTTGCGTGGCATTCATACGTGGATACACTATTAATCAAAAGCGATCTTCATTTGATAACGCTGTGTTGGACACCGTTTGTGACGTTTGATACGAGGTGCTACTTCAGCCGCGTTTTACTGCGTTGACACTTTTATTCTTATTCTCTCTGTTTATATTTTTTTTGTATTGTGTTGCACTTCAATTGTGAGAATTAGAATTCAATATGATCCATAATGCTCAGACACACGGAAGCCTTCAAACTGGTCACTTGAACATCTACCATCTTTTTAACAAGGTGGCCTATTTGAATATTTTTCTAAACTCGTCTGAACCATTCCACCTGTTTGGTCTTAGTGAGACGCGACTTAACTCGGACATAAGCGATGAAGCCGTTCACATACCTAACTTTATCATCACTCGACGTGACCCTCGTGTACTTGGTCAAACTGGGCTTGCCGTTTACATCCATAACTCAATCCAACATTTAGTAAAAAGGCGTGAGGACTTAGAAACTCCGGAAGTCGAGTGCATTTGGTTGGAATTTAGGGCTCCAAAAACTAAACCCGTCTTCGTCGGCTTTTGTTATCGTAACCCAGCAGCCAAGTTTGAATGGTACGATGATTTTTTGCATGCAGTACAAAAAGTTGGCTTACCTAACTGTGACGCGTTGCTACTAGTTAACATAGATATGTTGAAGCCCCATACCGCATGGGATTGCATCACCACACAAACAGGCTTAGAACAGTTAGTTTCGGCCCCTACTAGGATCACAAAAACAACCGCAACACTCATTGATCACATTTACACCAACCGTCCCCTTAGTGTATTCAATGTTAGTGTTCCTGACCTCAGCATCAGTGATCACTTTCCTACTGTGTGTTCATGGTCAACAAAACTGCCAGTGCATCGTAAGAACGGGCACACAACTATAACGTATCGCTCATTTAAACAGTTTAATCAGTCTGCTTTTCTAGCAGACCTTGATCAAACACCATTTAATGGTATTAGTACTGACAATAAGTTCAAGTTGTTAGACATTTTGCCACTTGAAAAACAGTTTAAGTATAATAAGTTGGTGCTCATGCGCAAAATCACCCTCTCAGAAACACCAGCCTATCTCAATAGTTTGTTCCACTTCAGTTGCTCATACAAGGTCCAGTCGAACACCATGGAACAATCTTGTTGTACCGATGCCTCGACTGGACATTTATAGGTCGTCATTGTCCTATTCTGGTGCAAAGTTATGGAACTCTATTCCTGCGGATGTTAGAGCCGCGCCATCGCTTAAAACTTACAAGACCAAGCTGCTCAAACATATAGACAAAACTTAATTTTTCCTTTTATTTTTTATTTCTATTTTTATTTTTACATGTAGCACTCCATG
>BTPG01000002.1:91537017-91592017 GCA_036245525.1 Semisulcospira habei
ATTCCCAGATGTGCGTGAGACGAGGCTGGTCGGGGGTCCGTGCGTTCCCACGTACTTTTCGTGTTCTTCCTTCTCTATCCTAGATGGAAGGCTGTTTCTTCTACAAGGTTTAAGAGAGTGAATTCATATTCTCAGATTTCAAGTTCTCGCGTTAACACGGCAGCTAAGAACTCTTCCTCAGCTAAGCACGCCGCTACGCACGGGGGGGACCGTCCTTAGAATTAACTGAGCACGCCACTAAGCTCGCTCCAGCAGATAAGCAAGCTCATGCAACGCACATTTTCAGCTAAGTTTGCGAACTTAGCGCTAAGCAAGAAATTTGCGCGCTAAGCAAGCATATGCAACCCACCCCAGAACTTGGGCGAGGATTGGTCAGAACAGCGCGCACCGCTCCCCGCTCTGCATCCACCCACACGCTCTCACTATCACACCTCAGTCTCACGCTCAACTCCACACTACTTCCTCACGCTAATACACAGAACCAATACTTTTCTGTCAGTTGGGCAAAATAACGGAGGCATTTTATTCCCGTTACTCTCACTTGTCAAACATGTAAGACAACATCTAACCCAACCAGTAGGTTTACTTGTAGTTTCCTCCCCCCCCCCCCCCCCTTTTCCCCGCCCCCCTTGCAACACTACACACATACTAAACACAAAACAACAGTATATAAACACAACAAATCCGAACACAAAAAGACCTCCATAAAACACCGTGCGTACGACTGAGCAGGCAATTAACTTATAGTACTATCTCATAATACGAAACAACACAAATGTACAGTTAGTTGCGAGACCTATCATGTGCTACAAAGAACATGCATATCAAATGTACAGTAGTTGCGAGACCTATCATGTGCTACAAAGAACATGCATATCAAAAAAAGAATTTACGACACTTTATATGCAGCAGATTACAATGGTGGTTGCTTGGGGTTGGATGGTGGGCTTTCAAATTCTAGCTGTCGCTTGCGGCTGCTGCCCTAGCAGAATGACTGGTGTACTTCTCGGTACCGTTTCTTAGTCACCCCTGTACCGCCCACGCATCTGCCTCCCCTACTCTCACCCCTCCCACCCAATCTCTCATCCTCGCCTACGCATCCCCTCCTTCCAGATGTTACCACCCTCTATCTCTACTCTCAATCTCCATCTCTCATCATAGCATTCCACAGACCACCAGACCCCCCTCCCCTCCCCCTCCCCCCCCCCCCACCATTCATTCTTCTCTCCCTCCGTTTATCACTCATCCCTGAAATGTGGAACCAGTTCAAGCGGATGGTGACGGAGTCTGCCAAAGACGTGCTTGGACCCAAGCAGAGAGTACACCAGGATTGGTTTGGTGAGAACAATGAAGAGATCAACAAGCTACTGGAGCAAAAGCACAGTGCCTTCATCGAGTGGCAGAACGACATCAACTCCTTGTCCAAGAAAGACCGCTTCAAACACCTCCAGAGAAAAGCCCAGAGAGAGCTCCGCAACATGCAGGACACCTGTTGGGATGGCAAAGCAAAAGAACTTGAACACTTCGCTGAATCCAGCAACTCCAAGGAGGTTTTCAGCGCTATGAAAGCTGTCTACGGCCCTGCCAGACCCAGCACAACCCCTCTCTTTTCCGCCGACGGCTTCACCTTGCTAAAGGCAGCATCACTGAGCGCTGGAGAGAACACTTCTCAAATCTGCTGAACCTGCCTTCCACTGTCAATCCCGCGGCCCTGGACATGATTCCCCAGAAGCCGACACTGGATGACCTTGACCTCCCGCCAACCCTGGACGAGGTTAAGAAAGCGATCAACCAGACTAGCTCTGGCAAGGCTGCAGGCATGGGCAGCGCCCCCGCAGAGCTCTTCAAGGCAGCTGGACCTGAGACCCTTGATGCCTTCCTCAACATTCTGACATGTATCTGGGCAGAGGAGAACATGCCACAGGAATTTAGAGATGCTACAATCGTCTCCCTGTTCAAGAACAAGGGCAGCAAAGCAGACTGTGCCAATTACCGAGGGATCTCACTCTTGTCCATTGCTGGCAAGATCCTTGCGAGAGTCATCCTCAACCGCCTGATCAGTTCTGTTTCTGAGGAAGCGCTCCCAGAGGCTAAATGTGGCGTCAGACCCGGCCGCAGCACAGTCGACATGATCTTCTCTGTGAGACAGGTCCAGGAGAAATGCATTGAGCAGCACATTGACTTCTACGCTGTCTTCATAGATCTGACCAAATCATTCGACACTGTGAACAGAGAAGCGCTTTGGGTCATCCTCGCAAATCTCGGCTGCCCCAGGAAGTTCACCAACATCATCCGCCTCTTCCACGATGGAATGGTAGGAGTTGTCCAGTCAAACGGCGACACATCCGCACCCGTCGACATTTATACGGTGTGAAACAAGGTTGTGTTCTTGCCCCCGTGATGTTCAATCTGTTCTTCACGTGTGTCCTGACCCATGCAGTACGCGACCTTGAGAAGGGAGTATACCTGAAGTACAGGCTAGAGGGCTCTCTCTTCGACCTCAGTCGACTGAAAGCCAGGACCAAGACCATCGAGAGACTGATCCTTGAGGCGCTGTTTGCCGATGACTGTGCGCTGATGGCGTACACGGAGTCTGACCTCCAGACCATCGTCAACAGTTTCTCGGAAGCCTCACCATCAGTCTCAGCAAGACCGAGGTCCTGCACCAACCGGCCCCAGGCACAAGAGCCCCCCCACCCAAAGTGTACATCAAAGGTACCGAGCTGAAGACTGTCGACCAGTTCAAGTACCTTGGGAGCATTATCTCTTCTGACGGTACTATCGACAAGGAAATCGCAGCTCGCATCAGCAAAGCCAGCAAAGCCCTGGGTCGCCTGCGCACTCGTGTGTTGAATAACAACAACGTCAATCTCTCCACCAAGATCAAAGTCTACAAGGCAGTAGTTATCCCCAGCCTCCTCTACGCCTGTGAGTCATGGACGCTGTACAGAAAGCACCTCAAGCCGCTAGAACATTTCCACATGAGATCCCTGCGCTCACTCATGGGCATCAAATGGCAAGACAAGGTGACAAACCTGGAAGTCCTGGACAATGCTGGCTTAGTGAGTGTTGAAGCCTTGATCTTAAAGACACAACTCCCCTGGACAGGTCATGTCATACGCATGGATGATTCTCGCAAGCCACGCCAACTCCTGTATGGTGCACTCTCAAAAGGCCACAGGAAGCAAGGACCGCCAAAGAAACGCTTCAAAGACTGCATAAGAGACAGCCTCAAGCACTGCGTCTTCCCGGTAAAGGAACTTGAAGCACAAGCACAAGACAGATCCGGCTGGCGTGCCGCCACCAGGAAAGCCTGCACGCCCTTTGAACACAATCGGCGCGAACGGATCACCAGTGCCAGAGCTTGTAGAAAGACAGCGTCGACTCTCCCTACAGCTACGTTCCAGTGCCCCCATTGCCCTTGCAGGTGTGGCTCCAGGATTGGCTTGGCCAGCCACACCCGCACCCACAAATAGAAATCATGCACAATGACGACATCATCGGTTTCGATGGTCTACCCATTTATTTTATCACTCATCCCTCGTCTAAACACCCCTTAAACTCCAGCCACTCTTACGCCCCCCCCCCCCCTCTCCCTTTCCGACCTCGCTCCGCTTTTCACCGGAGCGCCCATGTTCTGACATCATCGCCTCTCTCGGCCAATTAATGGCTGGCCAGAGTTCCGGACCAGAACTTGGGCGAGGGTTGGTCAGAACTATCACACCTCAATCTCACGCTCAACTCCACACTACTTCCTCACGCTGATACACTGAACCAACACTTCTCTGTCAGTTGGGCAAAATAACGGACGCGTTTTATTCCCTTGACTCTCACTTGTCAAACATGTAAGACAACATCAGTGTAACCCAACCAGTAGGATTACTGGTTGTTTCCTGCCCAAACCTAACGGGAAAACGCCAGTTTGTTTTTTTTACCCAATTGAGAGAAAAGTTGAGTGTTCAAGGTGTCGATATTTTCTGAATGAGTACACTTCTGTAGAAATCTTGAATATTTTGAGGTATTTGGTCCAAATATGATAGGTATGCAGTGCTTTTCCAGTCCCCCAAACACTTCACCACCTCGCCAGGCACTCCACAAGACAGGGCCCAGGTAGCCCCGCCACGCCGCAAGCTGTGGCTTGTTTAAACCCCTTCAGCAGCAGAAGTTAGTTCTCGCAAGCGTTTGTTGAACTCTGATCCCCGAATGGGGAAGGCCGGTGCCTTAGGCGGCGCTGGGCCTAGCGCTCTAAACATACTGATCACTGACGTCACCGGGCACAGAGGCGCAACATGACCGGTATGGTATGGTATGGTATGGTATGGTACGGTATCTCCAAGGCGCACATATCCATCTAATTAAAGATGCTCAAGGCGCCGCCGTAGGGATGGAAACTGAAGCTTTGAAAACCTGCTGCTAGTTAAGCACTACTTTATGTGCAAACCTCCACCCGGCTATTAACTTTTGGTGCATGTGAAATATTTCTGTTTCCATTTCACCGGCCCTACCGGGTCTTCTCTTTTCGATTAGTGGCAATGGAATTTTTAACGTGCGCACTTGATGATTATGCGTGCTGTGCACACGAAGGCGAGACAGGCAACCGTAAGCCGAGTCTGTACGTAAATTTGACTCGATGGGAATGAGGAAAAGTCCACATCCCATTCCTGACCACCAGGGGATTCGAACTCGGGATCTTACGACTGCCAGCGCAGTGTCTTATCCACTAAGCTATGTCCCCATGTCGCGATCACTAGTGTTTTCTCGCGTGTCTGAATTGTCTTACTCCATCTAACCAGTATCTTGACACTACTGTTGTGATTCACAACAAAGCAGTCTCTAGTGAGTTGTTTTCCGTGATCAAAGCCTGCACCATCTTGGAAAAGAGTGGATCGCCGAAGAAGTCTGAAGAACATAACCACTATCGCTGCCCAGAAGACACAGTCCTTAGAGCTGCACAAATCAAGTTTTTGTTCCTCTCACACACCGGTACCGGCTGTATGTTCATTTGGTCACAAAAACTGAGATAAGAGCGCAAGTGAGTCTGATATGTTTTCTTGGTCACGTGTTGTCGGCAAAGGCACTGGCACGATATCCCGCCACCTCCTACAGTAGCTGGTGTCTGAGCCTAGACCCGGCATCTAGACAGCACAAAGGCAAGAGCTGACTGTATCATATGATTCAGAAGGTAGCTGTCAGGTGGTCGGCCCCGGTGCCAATTCGCAGCAATTGTCCTAGCATGGCCAGCCGTCCTTCGTGCAGGCGGGAAATCAGTAGTATAGGAAAACACGGCATTCACACTGCCAGCCACGTGCATCGCTGTCACGCTGCAATTCATTCTCACACACTCCCATGCCATCTTCCTCAACAGACTATTGACATAGCGGTCTTTTCAGCGCCCTTTGTTAATGATACGGCACTGATGCAGATGTCAGAGCACGAATTGGTAAAGCCAGAGCAGCCTTTCTCCAGTTGAAAAAAGTGTGGAGCTCCAGAGAGCTGTCACAACACACCAAAGTCCGGATTTTCAACTCAAATGTAAAAGCAGTTCTCTTATATGGAGCAGAGACTTGGAGATTGACAAAAACCACAGTCAACAGAGTACAGACCTTCATGAACAGTTGCCTTAGAAGAATTTTGAAAATCCACTGGCCAGAGAAGATCAGCAACGTCAGACTCTGGGAGAGAACAGAGCAGATAACAGCAGAGAATGAAATTGGGCGAAGAAGATGGGGATGGATCGGTCACAGTCTGAGAAAGCCAGCTTCCAGTATCACTAGGCAGGCATTGTCATGGAACCCCCAGGGAAAGCGGAAAAGAGGTAGGCCGAGAAACTCCTGGCGTCGAGACCTCCAAGCAGACATCAAGAGACTGGGAACCACCTGGAGTAGAATCGAAGGAGAAGCACAGGACAGGAGTTGCTGGAGGTCTCTCGTCGACGGCCTATACCCTGGTAGGGGTGACAGGCGTAAGTAAGTTGTTAATGATAGCCGTTGTCACCGTGCTGTCCGTATGAATGACCACCTGTTTCCCTCGCCATGAGAGGGCCCACCGGCTCAGTGACTGCCTGTGTGGTAAAAATGCCTTGTACACGTTTTTGTATCGTATTATTTTGCTCTTTTTGTGTAGTCCGTGTGCTCACGGCTGAGGCTTACCGGGTAGTTCAGCTATTAATTTGTCTCAGTCCTGCAAGCTTGGAATTTAGGGTGTACATTTACCGCCAGTAGTAAGAGGCGAGGCTGGGTAGCTCAGCAGAACGTGTAGACAAAGGCCAGATGTTGTACTCAGTGACCGCACCTCGCCTAGTGTCGTTTTCTTCCCTTCTTTCCAGACGTCTGCTACGGTGCCAGATAGCTGGTTACTGCGGAGTATTTTACCCTGACAAGAGATGTGTCGGATTTTGTTTGCTAACTACGTAGTCTTGTAAAAGTACGATTTTTCATCTGCAAGAGGATTTTACTACAATATAGTGTTTGAAGGGCTCTAAGTGTTAGTAATAGTTTCAGAACTGACAAAAGCGTATTCAGCTAAGAAAGTAATGTTCTATCGCATGGAATAGTGCTTCACCATTTTGTAAGACGTAATGATTTTGGTCGGGCGAGCCACTTTTTACTACCCGTCAGTTTTTGGCTAGCAAAAACTCCCTGCGCTTGGCACCTCCGGGTGGATCGCAGTGTGTCGGAGATAGGTGGATTTGAGCGGTTGTTATGCACGACTGCTTCTACAGTTGCTGTTTCGACTTTGCCGGCGTTTTTCCAGAGTTCTACAAACCAGATGAGGGATCAAAACCAGAAATACTGTCCAGGATTGCGCAGACAACAACAGCACTGACAAGATTGAAGACCATATGGAAGGACAGAAACATCACACTCTGCTCCAAGATCAGACTGATGCGCTCCTTAGTCATCTCAGTGTTCTTGTATGCCTGCGAGTCATGGACCCTCACAGCAGACCTTGAAAGGAGGATACAAGCCACTGAAATGAGATGTTTTCGAAGGCTGCTTGGCATTTCATACAGAGATCACATCACAAACGAGGAAGTGGGAAGCAGAATCAGGCAAGCCATCGGGCCCTATGAAGACTTATTAGCCATTGTGAGAAAACGCAAACTGAAGTGGTATGGGCATGTCACGCGTTAAGCAGGGCTTACCAAAACAATCCTGCAAGGCACTGTGCAAGGAGGACGAAGGAGAGGAAGACAGAGGAAAAGATGGGAGGACAATATCTCAGAGTGGACAGGACTGAAGCTGGGCGATACGCTGAGAATGGCAGAGAACAGAGAGGAATGGAGGGAGCTGGTTGTTAAGTCATCAGTGGTGCCCCAACGGTCGGCAAGACTACGGGATATAGATAGATAGACAAACCAGCATTTTGGACTCTGTCATTTTTCTGAGCCCTCCCTTGAACGGGAATCCCGGACTCTGTCGTTTTTGGGGAGTCCTGGGACTTTGCCATTTTTCTGGCGGCTCTATTTTGTAACGTGCGCCTCGGACTTTGCCGTTTTCCCGAGGTTTCCCTTTTACAAAGGGCGCTTCGGACTCTGCCATTTTTTGGGGAGTCTTCCTTTACAAAGGGCGCTTCGGACTTTGCCATTTTGGGGGAGTCTTCCTTTATAACGGGCGTCTCGGACTCGGTCGTTTTTCTGAGGCTTCCCGTTATCAAAGGACCTTTTGGACTCTGCCATTTTTTTAGATAGTAGTTACCCGTTTATAGCGGGCGGCTCGGACGCTGTCGTTTTTCCGAGTCTTCCCTTTACAAAGGGCGTTTTGGACTCTGTTATTTTTGGGGCTCTTCTTTTGTAACAGGCGTCTCGGACTCTGTCGTTTTTCCGAGGCTTCCCTTTACAAAGGGCGTTTTGGACTCTGTTATTTTTGGGGCTCTTCTTTTGTAACAGGCGTCTCGGACTCTGTCGTTTTTCCGAGGCTTCCCTTTACAAAGGGCGTTTTGGACTGTTATTTTTGGGGCTCTTCTTTTGTAACAGGCGTCTCGGACTCTGTCGTTTTTCGAGAAGGGCGCTTTGGACTTAGTCATTTGTACAGGTCTTCTTTTACCAAAGGCCTCTCTGACAGTTACTTTTATAGACTTTCTATTATAAAGGGCACTTTGGACTTTGTCATTTTTGCCGAGGCTCCTTCATTTTTATCTAATGGCCTCTCCTACTAGATTCTCCTTTGTTCGGACTTTGTCATTCTTTTTAGAGACACGACTTAGATATTAGTACTTTGCTGCGCTACTAGTAACGTCTGATGACATTGTGACCAGCAGAGAATATATTTTTCTCAAACGGCCTCATGCCGGGGCATTTGTTGTCGCTTTATCGCTATTAGCCTGTACTGCAATATAGTCTATACGAAATGCGATCTTCGTTTCACATGTCTTATTGTAGTTAGTATCGAGTGCGAGTGACTGTGCTTGTGTGTGTGAACTTGGCATCCTGACACGAGCAAACATTTACATACACATTCGCCGGTCACACAAACACTGCACACGGTCAGCGACGCTACAAAATTTGGTGTTGAATGCTGGGGTGAGGCGACACTACACCTGCACCACCGCGCACACGTCTTTATAATTAATATGCAAGTCCTTGGCTGCCGGCATGTCTGAAGAGAACAGTGTATAATTCCAATCTCCTTTCCAGAACGCGCCTGCCGCCAGGTTGCATGCATCAACATGGACATGTTCCTTGCTTTGTGAGTCATAATACACAGTGCCATTAAAAACATGCATGTAAGATAGCCACCACTGTAAGTCTGCATGAAACTCCCGTGAGAGTCTCGCTTTATGCCTTTACTGCTGAAGGGGTTATATCGTATCAAGAATCCGCCTGAGAAAAAATTGCCTCCCTTGACGGCTTGACACGCCCAGTTAAGGGACCCTGCTAGTGACTGCAAGCTTTGCTTTGTCGCGCGTGTTTTGCCTTGAAACTGCTGCAAGCGTTTGTGAAGTTGCTGTAGCTTGTCGTCGCCCAATGACAAGGTGCTTGTGCGGGTGCAGATCTGGATCCCGAGAAATGTAATGGTTTGTGTAGGCCCCACCACCTTAGGCCAGCTAATATTGAAAAAAAAA
The DNA here is from genome assembly GCA_036245525.1 of Semisulcospira habei. Classification (NCBI taxonomy): domain Eukaryota; kingdom Metazoa; phylum Mollusca; class Gastropoda; family Semisulcospiridae; genus Semisulcospira; species Semisulcospira habei. The sequence continues at coordinate 91,546,081 of BTPG01000002.1, forward strand.
AATTTTAAATCCTGCTCAGCACCGTTCTCATAATTATCAGACAGACGAACCGTTACCGCTCACCCCGTGTGAACAGTAAAATGGCGGTAAATGCCCGTGAATCCGGTAAACATCGCTCGTCAGAAACTTTCCCAGCTCCCTCCCTCTCTCCACCTTCAGCTCGACAGCACCCCCATCTCCCTCTCTGACTCGGCCAAGAACCTTGGCGTTATCCTCGACTCCTCTCTTTCCATGAACAGCTTCGTCTCCGCCACGGCCCAGGCATGTTATTTCCACCTCCGCCGCATCAGTCAGATCAGAAAATACCTCACTACCGAAGCTGCCACCAAACTCGCTGTCTCTCTCATCTTATCTCGCATCGACTACTGCAACTCTCTCCTTTCCGGCCTTCCTCACTCCACCACTCTCACTCTCCAGCGCGTCCAGAACAACGCTGCCCGCCTCGTCCTCAGAAAGAAAAAAATCTGACGACATCACTCCCCTGCTCAAGCTCCTTCACTGGCTCCCCATCCCCCAACGCATCCAATACAAGATTCTGTCTCTCTGCTACAAATTCCTGAACAACCACGCTCCTACCTATCTCTCCAACTTACTTCACCCCTACACTCCTTCCCGCTCCCTCCGCTCCGCCTCCGACCCTCTCCGCCTCCTCACCCCCCGCACCAAACTCAGCACTTTCGGCCCCCGCTCCTTCTCCGTCTACGGTCCATCCACCTGGAACACTCTCTCACTCTCTCTCCGTCAGAAACACTCTCTCTCTCCTCCTTCCAGTCCACCCTCAAAACTCACCTCTTTCAACAGTTCTAGCACTATATCACCACCCTCCCCACCCAAAGCTGACCGTCGTAATGTTTTTTCACTATCTGTGATACGTGAGTCATTGTCTAAAGCGTGCGCATGCGTGTGCGAGTTGTGAGTGCGCGCTTATAGTTATAATTATTATAAGATAAGCGCATTATACATACCGTAATTATTATTATTATGTGTGGCGGCGCTCTAAAACTCCCAACCCAACTAAACCGGCGTCAGTCCTCATGTTGCACGTTCTGTCATTTCTTCATCATCCACTGTGTTATAAATAACAGACTTTTTACTGTCTCCACTGCATACTACTTACATAACAGAGACCACAATGACGAGACAGAAAGTCAAAACCGACTTCATGGGTCAATAGTTTTAATGTTGTGTATCTCAGCTCGCAATCCTGTTAGAGGTATATAATCCACCTCCAGATGTGCAAGACAACGTAGACTGGAACCATACCAGTTTCGTTCGACGGAACATAAGTCGTGGGTTCCCTCCCCTAAAACCCATCCTGTTTGCAGAAGTAAGTTTACAACAACAAAAAGCTGAAACAGATTACAGATTATCTACAGGCCAGCGATATTTAAAAAATGCATTAACCGCAAAGACATAACTTTATCATCTTTTAGGTACATCAGACCAATTAGCAACACATCCAGTATCAAGCACTACAGGCAGCACAGACAGTTGGACGAATTTAGAGGGCACTTTGGGGATAGAAGACACTGACTGAGGCAAGCTTCTTCGATTCAGGAAGTTTTCATGATGGCTGAAGCATACCCAACAGGTAACTCCTCTCTCTCTCTCTCTCTCTCTCTCTCTCTCTCTCTCTCTCTCTCTATATATATATATATATATATATATATATATATATATATATATATATATATATATATATATATATATATATATATATATATATATATATATATATATATATATATATAATATATATATATATATATATATATATATATATATATATATATATATATTATATATATATATATATATATATATATATATATATATATATATATAGCGACTTTGTCTTGTTGTCAAACTACAAATGTATAATAAATGCCATCTAGATCTAATGTTGGTTTATTGGCCAGTTTTCGTTACTCCCTGCCGTTGCAAGAACAATTTATTTACAGAAAAGTTTGTGTTTTCTTTTTATGTAACGTGAATTATATTTTTAATTGTGTTTTGTTCATTAACTAAACTACATTAAAATGGTATTATTGAAACATGGACTGGTGCAAAACATTCGACATTCTGCTTCCAACAAAGATAGAATTGATCTGTTCCTCAAATTGTACATCTAGGGCATAAGAGGAAACAAACAGTTACTGGAGATGGATCTGCCGTCGTAGTTCAAGGGTAGTGGCTGATAAGTTTTAGTCCTCCTGCACCACGTTAATCTTACTCTACCCTGGAACAATCAGGGTCGATCCACCTGCCGCTGTAGTCGTCTAGGACTGAACAGGGTACACGTGCTGTAGTATAACAGTAGGCAATGTTCAGATGTCAACTGGAATGGTTGCGAATGTTCAAACTCGGCAAATAATTAGTTTTGCCACCGATTAACCATGCCACGGGCCTACTGTTTCACAACATGTTTTGCTGCGCGGATCACGTCACCAGATTAAGGGCCGTGAAATTGGCGTTGGGGTCAAATGGCAAAAGTCACATGCAGGTTATTTCTGTAAAAATAGTTTCAGTTCTAGTTCTGTTTTGGTTTGTCTTGTGATAATCATGGTCGTGTGTACCGTTTTTATAACTGAGTTTCTTGTGTCAGATAATTAGGCACCAATTTCAGAAGTGGGCAGATGACTTGAATCCTAAGGCCATAATTTCATTTTTGTTCTTCTCATGCAGCACATCAAAGTACCTATACCTGTGTATACTGTAAACAATTTATCGTGTCTCAAAATATCTGAAAATATCTTCGTATTCAATCATCATCGCTGTTTTCGACCCAGCAGACATCGTGGAACCTGAGAGTGTTGGAACTGGAGATGGCGAAGAAATGCGTACTAGACTCGAGTCCTATCCCGGGCTCTTCTTTCTTCAGAATGCAGGCATGTCTACGAGCAGGTAGGGGTGTGTGTGTGTGTGTGTGTGTGTGTGTGTGTGTGTGTGTGTGTGTGTGTGTGTGTGTGTGTGTGTGTGTGTGTGTGTGCATGTGTGTGTGTGTGTGTGTGCATGTGTGTGTGTGTGTCTGTCTGTCTGTTACCGATATATATATATATATATATATATATATATATATATATATATATATATATATATAGGTGTTCAGTGGAAGGCTCAAAATGGTCGGTCTGTCATTCCTTCTCTCCCATCCCCCTTCTTTTCTAGATCTAGTGAGCCTTGCAGTCACAAAAAGGGCAGCTGATGTCCTGATGACGCAATGCAAGCTCACCAACCTGGAATTCCGTTTCATTAATTAGCTCTGTAGAGCACTCTTAGAACTGAAATGTAAAATTATGTTCCTTCCCTAATGGACCTCCAAACTTGTAGGCGTGCACCTTTCAACCTTATTGTGTAACTGTGTATTGCGAGCCTAGATTTTGAACTGTGCGCCACTTTTCATGAACGCAAATGTAATTGGCTATCCCAAATTGTGTTTACCTGTCCAGATGTTGAGCACGACGCTTTATATTAGTTACATATATCATATGTATATCATTTTACATCTGCCGCAGTTATTTGTCAGGGACCTCCATTTGTTACGGTTTCTACTCACGACCTCCCAGTCCAGTCCGTATGTGTATATGTGCGCACGCGTTTGTGTTTGTCTGTGTATATGTGAGACTAGATGGAACTAGTTTAAGTGTTCCTACATTGTTTGCAGATGGATGTGTCGTTTGCTGCTCGGTTGGTCTATGGATTGGTTGGATCTTTGGTTGGTTGGATCTTTGGTTGGTTGGTTGACTCACAGACAGACTGACTGAGCGTTTTTTTTTTTTTTTTTTTGTTTTTTTTTTTTTTTTTTTTGGGGGGGGGGGGGTTGTCATTTTTTTGTGGTGTCTGTGACTTACAGTAGAAAGAACGATGATTTATTTAAAAGTACCAGAATTACATTGCAAAGGACAACAATAGTTTTTTCTTGAAACATGAAAGAAAGAACATATGGATTTGAAGGCATTAACATCCTGTACAGACTGGAAGCGCTGAAAAGAAAGATACAAGGCATCCAGAGAAGCAACGCTCACAGCTCCGCCACAACGCTTGACAGCGACTTGCCGAGTGAGGACCGCACTACTGGACAACAGTACACCAACATTCTTGTCTACGTGCTATGGCGGCTAAAGGTACTCACTCATGTTTACTTTCGGAAAATGGTAAAGATATAGACTGACATGTAGAGCTAGATATTAAAGATGGTAACGATACAGACTGACATATAGATAATTATAGATATTAAAGATGGTAAAGATATAGACTGACATGTAGATATAGATATTAAAGTTGGTAAAGATATAGACTGACATGTAGATATAGATATTAAAGTTGGTCAGTTTTATGCATAGACAGTGTAAGCCCTAGCAACATGTCTACTGGGGTCTTACAGCAAAGTTCACATACGAACTACCTGTAATAGCAACAATCTAACATGAATAGCCTTCTACACGCCAGAAAGAGCAGAAGTAGAATATATAATAGTCCTGCTACACCAGGCCATAGTGGAATATATAATAGTCCTGCTACACCAGGCCGTAGTGGAATATATAATAGTCCTGCTACACCAGGCCATAGTGGAATATATAATAGTCCTGCTACACCAGGCCATAGTGGAATATATAATAGTCCTGCTACACCAGGCCATAGTATAATAGTCCTGCTACACCAGGCCATAGTGGAATATATAATAGTCCTGCTACATCAGGCCATAGTGATTCCCAGCACATTAATTCTACACGTCAGAAAGAGCAGAAGACAGAAAGCAAGAACACCGACTGCATAATCAGCGTTCTACATTATCATAGCATTCTACACAATCATAGCGTTCTACGTAATCATAGCGTTATACATAATTATAGAGTTATACATAATCATAGCGTTCTACATAATCAGAGCGTTCTACATTATTATTATCTTAGCGTTCTACATAATCATAGGTTATACAGAGTCATAGCGTTCTACATAATCATAGCGTTCTACATTATCATAACGTTATACATAATCATAGCGTTATACATAATCATAGCGTTCTACATTATCATAATGTTATACATAATCATAGCGTTATACATAATCATAGCGTTATACATTATCATAACGTTATACATAATCATAGCGTTATACATAATCATAGCGTTATACATTATCATCGCGTTATACATAATCATAGCGTTATACATAATCATATCGTTATATATAATCATAGCGTTATAATAAGAGGACAACGAAATGCACAAAGTAGCAGTCCCTGATGCATAGCAAGATTTAACGATCAAAGTTTGTGATATCGGGAGCACTCTCCCCTTTACTTTGCTATAAGCGAAGTATATAGCCCTGCGGGGACGGAAAGACAGATTCTCTTATGACCGACCTTTTATAAGCGGGTTAATATTACACAGACAGAGAAATGTTTGGCCGAAACGTTGTTATCCACAGTCACATGCGAAGTTGACTATGAAGCGACAGTCACACGGACTGACCAGGACGCGACTTTCACACTTACGGACTGACTATCTTTTGCTGTCACAGGGCACTGAGTTGTCTATAATATAGAGAACTCAGGGCACATATTATATGCCCTTGGAGGCCACCAGTGTATCATGTTATTTCAATGTACCCGTCTTTTCTAAGCGTGTTTCTTTCTCCGTTGGGTACTTCAGTGTATCATGATAATTATGCTGTCTGAATAACCCCTACAACAGAACACAATATCGATACACTATCGACCATCCTATCCTTACCTCGTGTGCAATATACAACACAGTGTAATGGAGATATAAGTAACACTGAGAGAGAAAAGCAAAATCCTTCATTCGTCAGATTTTTAGACTGACATTATGATGGCATACTTTCAATTAATTTTGAAGGAACAATGAAACTCCCAGCAATATTTCTTTTGTTTTTCTCGTCTGTACGATTGACAGATTACATAGCTTACAAAGGCATTCACATAATTTGCGCCAGACTTTGAACTGTAGTAATGACGTAGATACCGTCGTAAGTGTACAAAGAAACACTTCTGCAAAAGATGGTCACGAAACTCTACATACAGATCTGGCCATTGTTCATTTTAGACACACGAGCATTCAGTTCACACGTCGTGTTAAAATCAAATAATTTGACTATGACTCCGCTCAGTGCTATGCGTCCGAGTAACACTGAGCTAAAAATAGACTTGTCAACACGCTAAAGGGCTGCGCAGAATAATCACGTGTGATCACGTGTGTGGGCTTGCTGCGTACATGTGATCACTGTGCGTGTGTGGGCTTGCTGCGTACATGTGATCACGTGTGTGGGCTTGCTACGTACATGTGATCACGTGTGTGGGCTTGCTGCGTACATGTGATCACGTGTGTGGGCTTGCTGCGTACATGTGATCACGTGTGTGGGCTTGCTGCGTACCCAAAACTGTCGTAAATGTTCATTAGGTATGTCGACAACGTTCAACAAACAATGGTGCTGGAAATTGTCTTCAGTTTAACTTGATTTAATACTTTCCAGACGCGTCGCATACGAGTAGGCGGGAAGCTGCCTTCTATTTGTATACGACACGTCTGGAATAGAAATCATTGTGCTGGCAGCACGTGCAGGAGGCGGAGCAATTGGCGCTGGAAGCTTTGAACGCGCACCCCAAGAGCATTCTCACGCGCACGAACATGGCCTACATCCTGTGGCGGAAGGGGGAGGTAAGCCGGGCGGAGGAGCAGCTACAGGCGCTGACAGAACTGAGGGAGAGCTTGGGCAAGGAGTGGCAGGATCTTGTCGTTGAAGGTAAAACTCTCACCCGTCATGTGCGCTACACCCAATACAGTTGTGGGCCTTCCCCATAGTACAGTAGTGTTGGAACAGGGGACGTCATCTTAGTACAGTGGTTTTGGAACAAGGGACGTCACCATAGTACAGTGGTGTTGGAGCAGGGGACTTTATCTAGGCGCGGACATATTCCTCCTGACAATGGCCTGGCCACCATGCAATAATTTCCTATTTTTTCTGGCTAATAAGTTGTCTGAATCTGAATCTGACTTTTCTTGTCAACCGTATTGAAAATACGGTAGACTTTGAAACGGGGCTGATCGGAGCGCATTCCGGAGCATGCACATGACGTTTTTGGCGTGCGGGGCAGAAATTCTGGCAAAGAAGTAACAAGATAAAAATGACGTCACGTCTAGCTACGCAAACCTTGCTAGAGAACGTCTTTTTGACGCGCGCGCGCGTGTGTGTGTGTGTGTATGTGTTTGTGTGTGTGTGTGTGTGTGTGTGTGTGTGTGTGTGTGTGTGTGTGTGTGTGTGTGTGTGTGTGTGTGTGTGTGTGTGTGACAGCGACTAGATCCCGCGGTTTTTTTTTTTTTATAGGACGGACAAGCTTGAAATTGTATGATTTTGTCCCTAAAAGAATAATCTCGTGGATTATTTTTAAATGTTTTGATTAAGATGCTCATTGGCGAGAAAAATGGCCGTTTCACAAAAACTAGTTGATCCATACTGGAGTCCGTAATTTTTTCTTATTTTTACTACATATAATGCGTATAGCTAGATAAAAGGAGATATTGAATGAGTTCGTTAGCTAGCATTGAACCTCTAGAACGTTTTGAGTGATAATTAAATATTTTTTTTAAAAAAAAAACATATTTTCACGCGTTTGGGTTAATTTTACGAATTATACGGGTTAATCTTAAAACAAGTGAATCTTTTTTTTACGAAAAAAAACTATCTTCTCATTAGTAATTGCATGATTTTTCATATACGGTATTTTCATAAGCCTACAGTTTGTCTCGGCTGTCGGGTACCATTAGGTCAACTGTGACCTGTATGTCCCAGGTGTGAAAATCAGACAATTTTCTGCAGGACTTTTCCGGAGTCTTTTGTAAAACAGCTAACTTAACTTCTATTTTTCTTTCACGAAAAAAAACACCCTATATTCTCATTAATACCCGCATGATTTTTCATAAACAGTGTTTGCATAAGCCTGCTGTTTGTCCCGGTCCTGGGGTAGGCTTAGGTCAAATAGTGACCTGTAAGCCCTAGGTGTGAAAATCATCAAGAAAATTGCAAAGTTGATCCTCTGAAACGTCAAATGTTAGTACTGCGATGAGTGACGTATAACATCGAGTCGTCACCATGAACACGGCGTCGTGGGACTAATGATGCCATGACGTGAAGCGTGAAGTGACGTCATTTCGCTGCTCAGTGCTATTATTTTTCTTCAGAATAGCTATGCTAAGCCAGACCACAGAGCTTACGAATGGCGGGAATCGCCGTGTGTCCGTCTTTATTTATGTGTGCCAGTCTGTGTGGATCAGAGGGTGGGTTAGAGTAGAAGGAGATAGATCCCTGTCGCTACACGAGCCCACAGAGCATACTAATGGCGGGAAGCGCCGTGTGTCCGTCTTTATTTGTGTGCTCCGACGTATGTGTTGATCAGAGGTTGGTTTAGAGAGGAGGGAAATGGATCAGAAGGATAAGGCTAAAATTATGAACAACTCTGAATGTTCCTAAAGATAAACGCATGTGAGCTCCAAACAATACAGTAGACTTTGGGATGAATTCCTGATCTTGTTTTAGAATTGTTCCTCTTGCCCTTGTCTAGTATATAGAGTTGTTCCCCTTGTCCCTGTTTAGTATATAGACGTGTTCCGTTTGCCCCTGTCTAGTATATAGAGTTGTTTCTCTTGCCCCTGTCTAGTATATAGAGTTGTTCCTCTTGCCCCTGTCTAGTATATAGAGTTGTTCCTCTTGCCCCTGTCTAGTATATAGAGTTGTTCATATAGAATTGTTCCTCTTGCCCCTGTCTAGTATATAGAGTTGTTCCTCTTGCCCCTGTCTAGTATATAGACGTCTACTTGGGGCATACCTCCTGCATGCCGTGCTGGCGAGTTGCTCAGTAAAGCTCTTCAAATAGATTTTGCGAAACAGCGGCTAACAGTTACTGCAGTATTGTTTTCCTCAAAGCGGCAGGATGTTACGTGGTAGTCGTAGTCGTAGTAAGATACAATCACACCAGACGCACGCACGTAGTGTTCTTGTAAAGAAACTTCACTCAGTTGCAACTCGTCACACGTCGCACAAGGTTGCAGACCACACTGGAGTAACAGTTCCAACAATATTTTATTTTCACGATGCAATCTCACCACAATGCATCCACAAATGCATCCACACTTTGGTACACTGCATCTCTACAATGCATCCACAATTCTGATACACTGCGTCTCCCATACAATACAGACACATAACTCCCTAACACCCCCCGGCCCCCCCCCCCCCCCTACACCACCACAGACCTCCAGAACAATCCCGTAAACCACACAACTCAACCAACCAGAATAGAAAACGCAACCAAAACTCATTAATACTCATAAAAAAGAACACTCCAGATACGTCCACAATCCTCCACCAACATCTAGGTGCCTTCCGTAAATTCCGTGTTGCAAAATGCAGCCAACAATATGCGTATAACAAAACCTTGACGCCACATCCGAGGCCACCAGCACAATTGCCCCCCCCCCCCCCCCTCCAGAACGCCCCAAACCAATCCAGGACGGACCCTGCAACAATGTAGCGAACTTCTAGCTACACAACAAAAATCGATCGCAACTCTCCAGGCAAAAGTGAGAAAACGAATCACACTAAAAAGGCACGTGATTGTTAACCCAAATGAACATCGGATCCCTCCCACGACCAGCACACACACACACTCCAAACAGAACAACACAACCACAAACGTAACACAGGACATGACGCGTAACAACACAACCACAAACGTAACACAGGACATGACGCGTAACAACACAACCACAAACGTAACACAGGACATGACGCGTAACAACACAACCACAAACCTAACACAGGACATGACGCGTGTCACTTCAACCCATCATTTGCACTTTTGAGAGGTTGGGCCAAACTTCCCCGGAAAAACTTCCCACGCCACTGCATTATCGCCAAGACGCCATTCTCATCGCCGTCGTTGATAGCAAAATAACTGATTATCATCAGCATTAGCTCAGCAAGGTCAAGACGCTTTGTCTGGAGACACATCCAGCCGCAACTAATGTCGGCCCGATGACCTGATGCGCACTCGACTGCTGCGAAAACGATCGGGCTTGGCTGTTCCTGGAACTCGTGTGCCACTGATGGATATTATACATATAGTGTATACATGGCCTGTTAGACGTCTAACGTCTACAATCAACTCACGGTCACAGTGGCAAAATCAACCGTCTCAGTGAGAGTGATTGAAAAAGTGATTTTTGTGATGTGTGTTACTTGCAAGTTACTCCAGCATCAGCGGTGTATGAAAGTCATTATTTTCTACTTCTAAAGTGTGTATACCTTTTTCCCCCTTCAGGACCTCTGCATACACCAAAGAACAATTGAAACACTACAAGTCCTTGGAGGCATACAAGTTTTACCAAGATGATTGGGTTCGAGAGGTACTCCACACAGAAATCAAGGGACTTCATGTAGTCAAAGCAAAGGTGAGGTATTGCATTAAAATAAGTCCATATTTCCACATGAGCTGAAGAGGTCGACTTCGCTCTGGCAGCAATAAATCTATGTGATTCTACTAGCGTAAATGTACCTAGCTTAAATCCAAACAGGCATAACTCAACCAAAGGTATTATTAACACTTCATTGTGCATTTTTAAACAGATTTTTGTACAGGATTAATGTAACCTGGAGCTCAGTATACTGGCATCAAGGTGGTTCGTCTCCAGCATATAATTATTACGGAGCATTCATTCGACATTGGCACTGGCCAGATGTACCCGTCCTTTTTTGATACAGTGAAGGTGCACCCTGAATTACTTGCTGCTGCTGAGTGGCAGTACAGTTGATACAACTATATAAATGTATATATAACTATATAATTTGTCACTATTTCAGGTCACCCATTCCATGCGTGTCTCCGAAAAGCCCCTGGAGCCATGGGTCATCATTGCTGCAGATGGTTCTGTCCAGTCAGCCCACTGCACGTGCATGGCAGGACTCGCGGAAGCATGCAGCCACGTTGGTGCTGTTCTGTTCTGTATGGAAGCCTGCGCAAGGGTCAGGAGCAAGGCGACGCCAACAGATCAACCTGCGTATTGGCTTTTTCCTAGTTCAACAAAGCTGGACACCCAATTTAAGAAGATCAAGACCATGGATTTTTCTTCGCCTGCAGCAAAGAGACGTCGCTTTGAAGGGAGAATTGACGTGCAGGCACCACCCACAACTGACAGGCCTGTGGTCAGTTCACCTACAAAACAGGAGGAACAGGTGTTCTTCTCTGTGTTGCATCAGTGTCTACCAGAGGCTGCAAAACTTTCAACGACGCCAGGATTTTCAACCAATTGTCAACCAAAGGCAGTGACTGTAGGTTTGCCTAGGAACCTACAATTACTGTTTGATGAAAGCTTGACGCTTGAGGATGAGGCCTTCATTCGACAACACTGTTTGGACATTGACTTGTCGTTCACTCCTGAACAAGCGCAGCTGGTAGAGTTGCAAACTCGAGCCCAAACAAAATCTCATCTGTGGTTTGAGATGAGGGCAGGTCGGATCACTGCCTCAAATATGCACAGTGCATGTCACACGTCCACCGACAAACCTTCATTGAGTGCACTCAAGAAAATCTGTAACCCGGTACATGAACAGTTCAAGTGTGCCGCAACAGACTGGGGTACGAAAAATGAAAAGAAAGCCAGAAGTGCGTACAAGGAGATGCAAGGAGGTAACCATGACAGCTTCAATGTTCAGAACCCAGGACTGGTTCTAAGTGCAAAGTACCCTGCATTTGGTGCCAGCCCTAATGGTTTGATACAGTGCAAGTGTTGCGGCAATGGTTGCCTGGAAATAAAATGCCCATATACTCTCAAAGATGCCAACCGCAAGCTTGAGGAGCTGACATTTTTAGAGAAGGGTGAGGATGGAACATGGAAACTATCCACCTCACACCAGTACTACACGCAGGTCCAATGCCAAATCTTCTTAACCGACACATTGTACTGCGATTTTGTAGTGTGGTCTCCACATTTGCCTCTGTTTGTTCAGCGAATTGATGCGGACAGTCATTTTTGGGAGAAAACGAGAGAAAAGGCTGCTCATTTTCATCAGTTATGCGTTCTGCCTGAACTTTGCGCTCACATGTTCAGCAGACGAGTAAAGGTGCTGTCTCCAGTGAAAATGCCAAACAATTCAAACCGTTTCTGTATTTGTCAAGGACCTGATGATGGCAGACGAATGATAAAGTGCGACAGCAACACTTGCGTGTACCAATGGTTTCATGTGGACTGTATCAGCATGAAGAGAGTGCCAAAGGGAACATGGGTGTGTAAACCATGCAAGTCAAACAAATGATGTAGACTTGACTTGCCAAGGGCGATGCCAGAATAGCTTGGCGCCTGTAGTCGCCAAGCTATTGTAGCACCACCCTGGGCCTATCATGGTCAGTCTCCTGAACTCTAATTTATTTCTTGGAGAACAAATCTTGAATTTAGGGATGGTGACTTTAGTGATCAGTGTGCTAATGCAACACTTGTTTTCAGGGTAGTGAATTTTAATCTATATTGAGTCGAACTAAACCCTTGCAGCCAGAATAACTGAGCCCCCCTCCCCCCCCCCCCCCCCCCCTCCCTGGTTGATTTCTGTTCAGTGTGTTTACTTCATAGAGTCTATATATATGGATATGCCGAGTGATGGTGAACTATCCTGGTTCCGACACTGCATATACAGAAAGACTGACCAAGATGATTGAGGGATTGTGCCAGAATGGCTTGGTGCACAAAGCAATTAATGCACTTTTAATTATCTTGGTCACTCCCTCTCTGATGTTACTGTTAGCTCCCATTTTCAGCTTCAAGGTGTAAAATGTTATGTTCTACCTGAAATGGTGATGCAGCAATAAAATGATTGGATTTAGATATATGCTTTTGTTTTGTCAGAAATTTTACCACAAAACAAAACATACCACACATTTTAGATACATCAATTTTTTTAATCTGTTTTGTTTCTCCATTTACAACAAAGCATATTTTGCGCACCACAGACCATCGGTGTTCAATATCTGATGGTGACTACATCTTGTTTCCTCTGTGATTCTCCAGTCAGAAAATTACAGAAGAAACAAACTGCATGACCACAACCGCCAACCTTTGATTATTTTGTTCTGTCTGCCTCTGAGGTCACAACTTGTGTTATCTGCGATTCTCAAATGAGGGAATTGTAGAAAACACTTTATGCATGGCCAGCTTCAAACAATCATACACCCAGGGCATTTTACACACCACACATCACGATACGTTGCGCTATTGAGTAAATAACAGTTAAAGTGTAATCTGCAGTTTAAGTGTTTACCGCTCAAATAAATTTAAACAAAAGCAGAAAACACTTTATTTCAAAAGGCTCTGATAGTTCTGTTTACTTTGGAACATACACTCATGCTAAAACTAGGGCAAGTTGGCTTGTCTTAAATTCAAAAGTGGTAAGCTGAGTGTGCGAACACAGTAAATAAGTACAGTGATAATCAGCACACCTATTCAGCACACCTATTACCCAAGAGGCACCACAGATGGTTGCAAATTGGCGAGGCAGCAGCAGACCTTCACAATTTTGTCTATTGTTGGGTCGCTTGCTCCTTTTCTCAGCTTCATGAACTCAACGGGCACTGTACTTTGAAGAATTGTGAAGAGTCTGCTGATCCTGCCTATAACTCTTTCAACGTGCACCCTAACAGATGCAACTTTTCGAGTGTTCGCAACAGCAAGCGGGTGCAGCTGCTTCCTTCCATTTGTGAAGTTGGGTATAACAAGCTTTGCCTGGTAGAATGTCACCTCATCTGCTATGTCAAATCCTCTGTCTGCCATGAGAATGTCTCCTGACAGCAGATTGTTCAGCAGCCCTGACTCCTCGATGATATGTTTGTCTGATGTTCTGCCTCCCCAAGCTTCTGTTATGAAACTGACTACCCCCTGAGGTGTGATCCCTATCAAGTACTTCACAGTTTGATGGTGTTTGTAATTTGAGTAGGTCAAAACTTGGTTGGCAGCCCCTGATGGTTTCTCAGAGAACAGTTCAAAACAGTCAACAATCACTGAAACTTTGTTGCCAAATGACTGTCTGAAGCACATTGGCATGGAAATCTGCAGGTCTTCTCTTTCAGGCCATCTCATCAAGAATGATAGCCTGGCAACCAGCACATCAAGTGTTCTGTGAAAGTTCCTTTGCACTGTAGTACAGTGCACACCTAGCTGGTAGGCCATGTCCTGAAACTGGTAGTTCAGTCGTAGCTTTATGAGACACATAAGAAATGCTTGCTCTTTTGACAGGCCAGTGGTGAGATTTGACATATGATCCTCCACAAACTGAAACACTAAACGTATAACGCCAAAATTGGCAATACCAGTATAGTAATCAACTTTGGCATCATTCCCTTCATAATACCTCATGTCATATACTGATAGCTTGGTGCGAAACTGAACAGATTCAAGAACTCGTGCTCTGTTGTCTTCATTCACTTGGTCAATGTCGTCTGCAGTTAAATCCGTCAGCACACACGCATCACATACACTGACACTAGCGACAAGCACTCGTCTGTTGGGACCTGGGCAGACCTGTTTCAGGTGCATGTTGGCCAGGTAAGTGCTCATCAACCTGTAGGTGCTCCTCAGGTAAATGCTGATCCTGTAGATTATGCGCAGGTGGGCCAGAGAAGTGTACATCAACCTGTAGGTGCTCATCAGGTAGACCAGGTAAGTGCTCATCAACCTGTAGGTGCTCCTCAGGTAAATGCTGATCCTGTAGATTATGCGCAGGTGGGCCAGAGAAGTGTACATCAACCTGTAGGTGCTCATCAGGTAGACCAGTTAAGTGCTCATCAACCTGTAGGTGTTCATCCGGAGGGCCAGGTAAGTGCACATCATTCTGCAGATTCTGAGTATCTATGGCAGGTGATGGTCTTTTGGCGATTATTTCCTTGGTTTTAGGGATTTCCTGTCGGCGCTGCAAAAGTATAAATAAGGACACTTCATGCATCTATTTTATCAACCAAGTTATGCATCTCAATCATTTCATTGTTTACTTAACAAAACAAAAGACAATAAAAACCAAAATTATGATTCACTGCATTGCATATGGTGGGACAGTGTTGCCCTTAAAAGATCTAGCTACCCTCTCAATACTGTGCCCTTGATGCATAAAAGCCTGACACTATGATGGGATGTGAATCACTCATGAAGTTCAATGTGGTGTCAGAATAGCTTGGTGCCTATATATGCCAAGCTATTCCATTTACAGGCGCCAAGCTATTCTGACACCACGTTTGAATTATCATGGTTGATTTTTTTGCCAGAAATTAAAAAAACTAAATGACACAAACTTACTTACCTTCAAGCGGGAATATCTATCTGCGAGTCGTTCTGTGTCGCAGACAGGATTGGAACTCATGTAGCCTAAATGCTGGGTGGGTAACCAGGAAGGACTATTCTTCTGGAAAGGGTGTGCATTTACTCCTGCAAATGGAACAAAGGTTAAACTAAAATGTGACAAAGCCAATATTACTATCAGCAATATAAAAATAATGTTTTCACTTCTTTCAACATTATCATTTGCTTTGACTTGTTTGAGGTATGATCTTTTACTTTTACCAACTCATCTCAAACCAAGCCATTACATATTTTATTATAACAGAGAAAACGTCATTAAATAATTGACAATTTTCTAACAAATGTCAGAAGAATACACAGTTTTTATACATAATGCATGCACCACACAGTAGCTAGCTGTACCATAATGAATGATACACTCAATCAGCCATCACTGTGACTCGATCTTCAAATGAAAAATAGTTGGTCTACTTCACTTACCGCCAACAAAGTGTCTTGAACACACAAAAGTTCTACTCCAAGTCTCCTCTGTACTGATATCTTTTCGGTTGATGGCAGCCTTCCACAGTCGTCTTCTCTCTTCGCTTAACACTCCGACTTTCCTCACCTTCCCTCAAACGAAGAGCAGGCAGACGAAAAAATTTCACTGCTACACCTTTTGGAAGATTATCTTTGTTTCCTGTCCTATTATTACATCCGAAAATTGTGCAACCAGGCATATCTTTGACGATTGCAATGTTCGTTGTTACTAGTGTTCGAGGTATCTCACTGCACAAGATGGCCGACTGCAGACGACGTGTGTACCACTACACTGGCTGTGTGACGTCACGTGCATTCAATCAATTGCTGTCCGGCTATCACTATCCGTATTACTATCCCTATCACTATCCGTATCACTATCCTTATCACCATCACTATTCACCATCATCGTCCTCGCTTATAATAAAGTCAGATAAAACGAACGTAGGATATAGCAGCTCTTTGTAACCGGGTTCGTCGGTGAGAAAAGGCGAACTCGATCTAACTGCAAGAGGCATAGATTCTCATGAGCCCCCCTGCGGGGGCTCATGAGGATCTATGCCTCTTGCTGAGACCATGTTATGCCCATGTTTGTGCAAGACGTTGTGGCGTTTGGTCGTTCAGTGGACACAGATTTCAGAAACAAAATGTAGTTGGGTTAGCAGGGCAGGTGTTTTAGGCCCGTGCTACTCTCTATCTACGTTAACGTCACAAGGTGCGGGGCGGGCTCGATCTTCGCGTGCTCCAACCTGTGATTCGGTGACACCGCGGTAAAATAGTCGGCAATCGGAACGAAAATCGGCATGTTTTTCTCTCGGTGTTCCGGCCAGCAAATTGATCAGATACGCAAACAAGATGGGATGAACCATAACCCAAAAAAGATATTCATATGAGAGCCATAACCCACAAAGTCCCTTTTATATGCAAGCTGTCCTCGCAATCAAGGGTCTCTACCTGTTATCTTTGGCCTGACTGATGATTCGCAGATTTGGCAATGTGCCAGTGAGATCTATAAGGGACACAGTGCATACGCGTCATTGGTTTGAAAAACGTCATTGTCATGATGTAATTTACGTTTTTACGTAATTTTATATTTCGCGTGTTATGAGTTTCACTTTGCCCTCCTGACTGGAGGGGGGGGGGGGGGGTTACAGAGGTTTTCCCCAAATTCTTTTAAAATGCTATAACAAAATCCCTTTTTGGGGTGTTTGGAACAACACCCCTCCCCCTCACCCGGCATTTTGATTCTTCGGCCCCTGGAAGCGAGGACTAGCGTCGGGGAGGCCTGTTGTATCAGTCTGAAGGTCCCACACAAAAAGTTGGAACCCCCTTTCCTCGAGGTAACTGATCCGCTCCTAAAACGTCATATCTACAGTATTGCGTCAATGTATGCCTGGTGGCCATATTTCTGCTTTTTCGTCACCGTCACTGTCTGATTTTCTCCAGAAGTCGAATTTTTTACTTCTTTTTTTCTGCATAGAATTAATTTGTAGTGAAAACGTTCAAAGTGTACAAAGCTGTCTAACGATTTCATCCAATGTCTTTCTCCAATCTAGCTGCACCCAACATTTCAAGTGAATATGACAACATTGACGGACTCTATGTGGAACAACCGACTTTCTATACACACACACACACTCACACATACACACAATCGGCTCTTCGCGCCCAAAGCATGTCCAGCAGCGAGGTTAGCGTAACTAGACATGACGTAATTTGTATCTGGTTACTTTAGTTGTCAGACTTCAAGACCTGCCCGCCTATGTCGTCATGGGCATGCTTTAGCATTTGCCCCGCCGCGACCCATCCTAAAAAGTCTCTTCAATAAATAGAATAGCCTTAAAAACGTAGGTAGATCGGGTGGCGCTGCTCTGCAGCGACGTGCCTTCCGCGCGGAAGGTAGTCCAAATATTTCCTCAAAGGACAATAAGTTGTTCAAAAAGTTACGTCGTTCATAACACGTGTGGGATATACAGCGAGTTCCCCGGCACACCATTACACCTTCAGTTCACGCCAGAATATCACCATTATCGATCATCTCCACTGTTCTCGCTCATCTTCTCGTCTACGTTATGAAATAACATAATTTTTGTAATTAATAAATTATGCTTCCTAATTACCCGTCATGGAAATAGTCAGGGTGCAAAACGTATATTCGAAAGACTCATATCATATCATATCACTGGAACGTATTGTGTGAAACGTCTCAAGTCTTGTGTTTGTTTCAGCCCGGCTGGGTCTGGCTTTCTTCTACTACTTGTGCGAAGTTAACTTCTACCAACATGCAGTGATCATTTACGAGCATATTCTACAGGAGCGACCTGGTCATGACGTGACAAATCCAAACTGTTTCTGGCACGTGTTTTGAAAAAACTCACCTCCAGTGAAGGTCACACTGTCAGTCAAACCCAGTCACTGAAGCGCGCCATTGAACTTCTGAACGAAATTAAAAACAGGCCTGAAAACAACGCGCAGCTCAGGGGAGAGGCGGCGGCGGAGCTTGGTGAAATATTTTCTTACATTTATCGCGATGAACGTCGTCGTGTTGTGGAGAGCATGTCAGAAAGCCTGAATCTGGACGCCGATCACTGCTTCAAGGAGGCTCTGCACATGGCCAAAGATAATGCTAACATACTTGTCAAAGTCGCGATGCATTATCGGTTACACGGGAAGGAAGAGAAGGCAAATGACATTCTTAAGAAGCTAATAGATTTGCAACCTCTGAATGCCACGGGCCATTACCAGCTGGGACTTGTCCTGCAGCAAAGGGCGTTCAGAGCTCACGCAGGGAGAGAACGACAGTCTGCAAGACGTCCAACTTGGCAGAGTCAGGGAAACCTCAAACTCGAACCAGCCATGCTACGTTCCGCAGGTCCTATCTTTACTAGGGACAAAGTTGTTGAGCGCGCCATGATTTGTTTTAATAAGGCACAGGAAGTGGATCACGGCGACTATGTGGCTGTCTGGTATAACCTGGGCTTGATGCACACAGCACTGGGGGAGTACGACGCAGCCATGTGCCACTTTCAGAGAGTTCTCGAAAAAGGGATCAGCACTCACTCGACGTTCACAGGTCATGCCCTCGAACAGTCTTCTCTTGTCATGCTGCAAGTCGAGAAGAGGCTGACAGTGCCTGCGCAGAAACAGGAGTTCAGGGACACGGCGCAGGACTTGCTGAATATGGCCGCGATAGTACTGAGCCGCATAGTGTTACATACCCGGAAGCGCCGTGAGACCAACATGGAGACTTGGAAATCACTTTTCACCCTGAGTACGGCATTGAAGACCAGATTTGAATTACCAAATGATGAAACTCAGCTGCTGCTGCTTCTCAAGAGGCACCGGGACACGTTCCTGACGCGGTACGAGTTGTCGAGCATTACACAGGCTGAAGCGGACAAAGTGAAGTTTCTGAAAGACACACTTCACAACCTGCAACGTAATCAGCACTACCACGACGCTGTCCTGTACGTGGCGCTGCTGAGGCTCACCAACATGCGGCACGCGCTGGACACATGGCGGGACAGTGACCTTGACCTTCAGGTGCACGTGCAGGCCGCTAGGAAGCTGCTGCGGAGTAAAGTCGAGCAGAATGACGTGTACTACAAGGTGAGAACCTGCGCCGCCGCCTTGTTGTTCCGCTGGGCGTTTGAGGATCGCTTCTGCGCTGCAGCACAACGTCAACATCAAGACGACGACAACAATGACCATGACCTTGTCGGCACTGAGAAACTGCACGTGCTGATCGTGCACGAGTCACGTGACCTTGAGGACGCTGCCACGCTTCAGCGCGTTCTGCAGGCGACGTGTAGACTGACTACAGGCTGTATCGACGACACGTCTGAACACACAGCGGACAGCTCGACATTCTGCAAGATGGTGCAGGCAGCTCAGGTCGTGCTCTTCCTCGTTACTGCAGGTTTGTCAACTTTTCCACGTTCAGAGCGCGAGACAGATCGACCATGAAATTCAATTAAGGTATTTGTACGGAGGAACGCTTTCTAGCACCTCCCATAGTCACTTCCGCAGTCGCCCCTCACATGTTTTCTCTCACCTCTGATTTTGAAAAAATAGTGGGGCGCTTGCTGCTGTTCGGGTTGTGTTACACCGTCTGTATCAAACACAGCGGGCACTCTTTGGCTGGGCATGCATGTTATTGAATGGAAACCTTCAGAATCCTATCTGTTCTCCGTTAGCGAAAACGTGTACCAGCTTGCTGTTGTCTATCAGCCCTAACCATACAGTTCTAACTGACAGCCAGCTAGGCTCACTGAAACATGTACTAGCATGCTGTTGTCTATCACCCCTAACCATGCAGTTTTAACTGACAGCCAGCTAGGCTCACTGAAACATGTACTAGCTTGCTGTTGTCTATCAGCCCTAACCATACAGTTCTGTCAGCTAGGCTCTCTAAAACATGTACTAGCTTGCTGTTGTCTATCAGCCCTAACCATACAGTTCTAACTGTCAGCCAGCTAGGCTCACTGAAACATGTACTAGCATGCTGTTGTCTATCACCCTTAACCATGCAGTTCTAACTGACAGCCAGCTAGGCTCACTGAAACATGTACTAGCTTGCTGTTGTCTATCAGCCCTAACCATACAGTTCTAACTGGGCTCTCTGAAACATGTACTAGCTTGCTGTTGTCTATCAGCCCTAACCATACAGTTCTAACTGTCAGCCAGCTAGGCTCACTGAAACATGTACTAGCTTGCTGTTGTCTATCAGCCCTAACCATACAGTTCTAACTGTCAGCCAGCTAGGCTCACTGAAACATGTACTAGCTTGCTGTTGTCTATCAGCCCTAACCATACAGTTCTAACTGTCAGCCAGCTGGGTTCACTGAAACATGTACTAGCTTGCTGTTGTCTGTCACCCCTAACCATACAGTTCTAACTGTCAGCCAGCTAAGCTCACTGAAACATGTACTAGCTTGCTGTTGTCTGTCACCCCTAACCATGCAGTTCTAACTGTCAGCCAGCTAGGCTCACTGAAACATGTACTAGCTTGCTGTTGTCTGTCACCCCTAACCATACAGTTCTAACTGTCAGCCAGCTGGGTTCACTGAAACATGTACTAGCTTGCTGTTGTCTGTCACCCCTAACCATACAGTTCTAACTGTCAGCCAGCTTGGCTCACTGAAACATGTACTAGCTTGCTGTTGTCTGTCACCCCTTGTCACGTAACGGATGTGACATGTTGTTTTATTTTTTCGCCAAGTCGTTTTCTTGTTAATAAATGTAGGTCGCCGACTTCTGTAAATAGCCTTAGTTTAGGGAAGTTAATAAATGTAGTGTGAGCGTAATCGTAAAGCCCGTGCAGCAAGCTTAACAGTGAGCGAGTACAGCGGTGCACGCTTTAGCCAAGTAGCTTTAACCGAACAGTGTTCAGAAGTAAAGTTAAACTGCAAGGTAGCAGAAGGATATTACAGTCAGTCAGCGGAGTTAGCCAGCGAAGTGAGAGTCTGGGTCAGGGTGCGTCCTCGTTTGGAGCCCTTGACAAGCTGTGTGAGGGTTGTTTTACCCTCCCTGCAAGACCACGACCAGTGTTCCTGGGTGTGGGTGTCCCGAGAGACTTGTGACCACGGCTGCTACTCACCAGAAGACCCCTCCGGTTCGTCTTCGTCTTGTTTGTCTCGTCCTGCCGGAGGACTCACCAGTGACAGGTAAATTCATGCCATTTTCCTCAGTTAGCTGCTGTGCTCTCGGGTGTGTGAATGTGTATATAGGTGCGGAAGGGTATGTTCGTCTAGTTTTTTAGTGATGTTTTAATCAAGTCTTTAACCATGTTTTTTAGGTTGGGTTGTAATGTGGTGGGTGTCGGATTTAGTTTATGTTCGGCTGTCGCCGAGTGAGTATATTTAAAGGGCCATGTTGTAAAACGAATTAAAGTGGGTATCCTTTCAAATATATCTGTATTAAGTCCTAGATGCAATGTAATAAGATTGTCACGTTGGGTGGTTGCTGGTGATTATTTGATATCTTTGTATGTACATGTGGATATTTTGATAATGTTGGTTTTAGCAGTGGCAATTTTATTATACAAAAGTGGTTGTGCTAGCTTAATGTTAGTGTAATGGAGTAGTGCAGACCGAGTGAATGTTGAATGTACATAGGAATCTTTCATATCCGTGATTGTATATTTAATATGGCCAAGGCGGATATTAGGGTGAGACGAGACACAACTCACGTGGTTTGTGAGTAGGTGCGTGTCAAATAGGCCAGAATTAACTGTGTTGGCACTTTGACTGACAATGCGCCCTTTTCCAGTGCACTGGCTTCAAAGACTGGCTTCGATCATTGGCTTCGAAGGGTGGCTTCGAAGATTGGCTTCGAAGACTGGCTTCGAAGATTTCGTCGTTCTTCGATCTCTTCATCATCCGTGACGACCAACGGTGACGCATCATCGGGAGTCGGAACGCCTTCGCTAGCCGGTCCTGTTGGACAAGTACGTTGGGCTACAGCAGGCTGATTCTACGTTCTGCGCGTCGGTCACAGGCGTGCGTGGGCAAGCGCGGCTACGGTGCTCTGTGGTGTAGGGGTAGTACTCGTACGTTACGAGCCACCCTGTCTAGTGTGGGACAGAGGACACTGTACAGAGACAAAGTTACCCGCCTTGTATAGCCGTTGGCCATATTAGTCATTTTCGTCTATTAGTCATTTTCACCTGTTAGTCATTTTCGTCTGTTAGTCATTTTCACTTGTTAGTCATTTTTTATATGTTAATCTTTTTTATGTGTTAATACGTTATGAGTGCATGTGTGGGTATGTGTGAGTGTGTGGGGCGTTAGTGGGTTGGGGTGGGGGTTAGAGTAAGAGTAGGTAATAAAGGATTTGTTTGTTGTTTATCGCTGGCGTTGCGTTATTTATTTAGAGTGGGTGGGTTTTCTCGAGTGTCTGCACTCACATTGTCCACGGCGCCCTGACCCCGTCAGGCGTGTCATGACACCCCTAACCATACAGTTCTAGCTTTCTGCCAGCTAAGCTAATTTAAATCAACAAAAGTCACCTCCTACATGTCTCCGTTTCTATAAAAGGTTGTCGATAGAAAGCAAAATCCCGAAATGAATATATTAAAGAGGGAAGGAAGGAAGTTAGTTTTACACTTACCTCAGTGTATGGGTACAGACGCACTCAAAATCTGCAGCGGTACTCACGCACTGGACACGTCAAGATCAACTGTGGTACTCCAAACCAAGTGCCGTCTTCTGTCAGGCACAAGGGACAGATTTTCCTTTCAGGGTTGTTTTGATATGATGCAACATAATAATGTTAGTGACGTCTTTGATAACTTTTTTATTATTGCATCACTGAAACATGTACTAGCTTGCTGTTGTCTGTCACCCCTAACCATACAGTTCTGTCAGCCAGCTAAGCTCACTGAAACATGTACTAGCTTGCTGTTGTCTGTCACCCCTAACCATGCAGTTCTAACTGTCAGCCAGCTGGGTTCACTGAAACATGTACTAGCTTGCTGTTGTCTGTCACCCCTAACCATACAGTTCTAACTGTCAGCCAGCTAAGCTCACTGAAACATGTACTAGCTTGCTGTTGTCTGTCACCCCTAACCATGCAGTTCTAACTGTCAGCCAGCTAGGCTCACTGAAACATGTACTAGCTTGCTGTTGTCTGTCACCCCTAACCATACAGTTCTAACTGTCAGCCAGCTGGGTTCACTGAAACATGTACTAGCTTGCTGTTGTCTGTCACCCCTAACCATACAGTTCTAACTGTCAGCCAGCTTGGCTCACTGAAACATGTACTAGCTTGCTGTTGTCTGTCACCCCTAACCATACAGTTCTAGCTTTCTGCCAGCTAAGCTAATTTAAATCAACAAAAGTCACCTCCTACATGTCTCCGTTTCTATAAAAGGTTGTCGATAGAAAGCAAAATCCCGAAATGAATATATTAAAGAGGGAAGGAAGGAAGTTAGTTTTACACTTACCTCAGTGTATGGGTACAGACGCACTCAAAATCTGCAGCGGTACTCACGCACTGGACACGTCAAGATCAACTGTGGTACTCCAAACCAAGTGCCGTCTTCTGTCAGGCACAAGGGACAGATTTTCCTTTCAGGGTTGTTTTGATATGATGCAACATAATAATGTTAGTGACGTCTTTGATAACTTTTTTATTATTGCATGACCGCATACGGTCAGGTCAGGTATTTTTGCAAAGGAGGTGTGCAGTTCCATACCATTATTTTCGCGTCCCTGGTGGCTTTGGTTGGCTACATTGACAAGCTATTACATTCCTTATGTAAAAGCTAGTACGGGCGTGTATCCACACACTGATTTTACAATTATTTCATGAAACGACGATGTACATTAACGAATTATAATGGACTCTGTCAACCCAGTATGGTTTACAGTCATTTAGAACAGGCTGGCTGAAAACATCAGAGCTTGGCTGTTGAATTATGAGTGCGGAAACCATTTCCAGAATGATGACAATACTAAAGAAAATGTCTTTTGATCCCGTGCATGGGTTTGTAGTTCTCAATGCTAATGACCGTAATCGATGTTGAAGAACACATGTTATGGCATGAGGTTGCAGTTAGTGTGACGGTGTATAATCAAAACCCGCGAGCGCAGGTCGGTCTCAGTTGGACTGTTCGGTGCAAATATGGCTGGCCAAATCCGTGGTTGTTTGTAATCCTTCAAACACGCACTTGGTTTTAAGGATGAAGACAAGAGAAACTATTCTGTCAAAACACAAACATACGAATCAATTCTTACGTTCTTTAAATTAGGTCCAGATCTTTGCCAAGACACAACAGTGGAATGTGTTGTGACTATGTGTGTGCCGAAAACCAACTCACATCGGATTTATGCCAAGAAAAAGGTGAGTAAGAAATAGATTCTTACATGGGTGTTTATGTGATACTTAGAATTTCACTCTCGTGGTCTTACAACTTTATCCTACTCGCTTTCGCTCGTAGGATAAGGGTTGAAAACCACTGGAATGAGATTCTCAGTATCACCTAAACAACAATGCAAGAATCTATATGTCCTTCTCGTGGACTGGCGATCTGGTACGCTAAATAAGGGGCAAAGATCTCATTGTTTGTGTGCGTGTTTGTCCAACATTGCGGTATGTATGTAGGCAAAGTAATGTGGCCATACACAAGATCTACTGAGTTGACCGGCCTGATCTCGTGTCTGACAGGTGCAGTGTGAACACCTTCCTGATCTCGTGTCTGACACGTGCAGTGTGAACACTTTCCTTATCTCGTGTCTGACACGTGCAGTGTGAACACCTTCCTGATCTCGTGTCTGACACGTGCAGTGTGAACACTTTCCTTATCTCGTGTCTGACACGTGCAGTGTGAACACCTTCCTTATCTCGTGTCTGACACGTGCAGTGTGAACACTTTCCTTATCTCGTGTCTGACACGTGCAGTGTGAACACCTTCCTGATCTCGTGTCTGACACGTGCAGTGTGAACACTTTCCTTATCTCGTGTCTGACACGTGCAGTGTGAACACCTTCCTTATCTCGTGTCTGACACGTGCAGTGTGAACACCTTCCTTATGTCGTGTCTGACACGTGCAGTGTGAACACTTTCCTTATCTCGTGTCTGACACGTGCAGTGTGAACACCTTCCTTATCTCGTGTCTGACACGTGCAGTGTGAACACCTTCCTGATCTCGTGTCTGACACGTGCAGTGTGAACACCTTCCTTATCGCATGCAGGTTTAGCCCTTTCTCCTACATCAAGCTGTCCCCTCTATGGCGTATGCACAGTTTTCATTTTAACTGCAGGTTTAACTCTCGTCATACATCAAGCTGTCCCCTCTATGGCGTATGCACAGTTTTCATTTTAACTGCAGGTTTAACTCTCGTCATACATCAAGCTGTCCCCTCTATGGCGTATGCACAGTTTTCATTTTAACTGCAGGTTTAACTCTCGTCATACATGAAGCTGTCCCCTCTATGGCGTATGCACAGTTTTCATTTTAACTGCAGGTTTAACTCTCGTCATACATGAAGCTGTCCCCTCTATGGCGTATGCACAGTTTTCATTTTAACTGCAGGTTTAACTCTCGTCATACATGAAGCTGTCCCCTCTATGCCGTATGCACATGTTTCTTTTTAACTGCAGGTTTAACTCTCGTCATACATGAAGAGAACTGGGAACCGCATTATGTAGGAAATGGGGGGACAAACCTGCAACTAACAGTAGTGTGCATTCTGTGTAAGGTGTAGGGGAGGTGACCCATGTATGAAACAATTAAGCAAACACGTCTCGCGCGGCCGTCCAAAAAAGGAGGAATCAATCCAAAACCAGGGTTTGATAGAGATTATACTGATGCATCTTAGGAGAAAGCCAAATTTCAAAACTCGCATCAACGCAGAAGCAGTTCCAGTTCGAAAAAAGTGACAGATTGTTTCATATTAGGCACCAGTTGCCTAACATGAAACACCAGGTCTCCTGTTATGAAACAGTGTGAATATGTCCTTTTTACAAGTTAAACTAACATTTTGTTTGAAACTTAAGATTGATTGATTGATTATTGGTGTTTAACGCCGAGCAGGCGATTAAGGCCATCTCACGGCGGGTTGAAACTTAAGGAAAATGAGTGCCTCCAAAACAACAAAAAGAGAACCAAACGAATGCCGCTGGTTATCTGATGTTCGAAGATTGCTCTTCGTGACAAGAGTGGCTATTTTAACAAAATCACAAAACTGAATGCTGATGTAGGTGTTTCAAAATGTCGAAAAATAAGAAGCAGAAGGGTCAAAATCACATTTTCTCGCCGTGTTTTCGTTTTCATCACGCCTGACATTCTTATACCGGAAAATTAAGCTCTATAAAGTAGCTCTAAATCACTGCACAGACAGAATTTGGAAAAGTCATTCCGTTTCGACGGGAGCAGGGTGTTTTATATTTGGTATTGTTTCATAATCGGGGATCCTCCCCTACGAACATATTATGTATAAATGTCAGATGATTGCCAATTACACCACATCTTCTGTATGACCGCTGGCGGTAAAGGGTTAAGGACCGAAGTACTGTATAAAAATATATAAATTCCAGATTCCATTTCACTCGAGCTCCAGCGGCTGATCCAGAACAGCGTTACTTTGGCGACCCCACCTGACAACGACGCAACTAATTATGTAACGTCACAGAAACCGAAACTCACCCGGGCTTCTGTCCTGTCGGTCGTCAAGGGCAACGCCACCCTGCCAGCCGGGCTTCAAGGTCGTCCCTCGTTGCCATGGAATCCGGAGCTGGCGGTACATGACCCAGAAAGGTCACTGTCTGAAGGTCAGGTCAGTGCCTTGTGCAAACTGTTCTGCTTCCTCGTTGGAATAAAACTGGAGTGAAACTGAACACTGCGATGTCCCGTGTTTGACGTGCAGATCTGTCGCTGTAGAGAAATAGTGAATTCGCCAAAACCGTAAGATACATCGATCACAACGAGCCCCACATACTTGCGGGGTTTACGAAGATCAACGCTTCTTAGTTAACCCCGCTGTGTATCCATGTTCCCTGGACGCCTGGAGGCCTTTGACGCTGAATGAACAGAAATCAAGACCAAGAAGATGGCTGCCAGTGATTGCAATGTCCAGTCATGGCCAGTAGTCATGGCCGGTAGTTATGGCCAGTAGTCATGGCCGGAGGTCAAGGCCGGTAGTCATGGCCGGTAGTAATGGCCGGTAAGGACAGAAACGCGTTCAGAGGACGAGCTCGAAGCTCCGTTACGGTCGGCCTGTCAAGAGATTGCTCTGTACTGCATGTCCGTTGAAAGGCCCTGGTAAATCAAAGTCGTTCAGTTGCAGTGCACCTGAATTGATCGGTGTTCAGGTCGTACACAGGCAATAGCTGTCCCAGTCCCTCATAACATGCCCGTTAGGACCATCCACTATCACTTCGGTGTCGTAGATGTTAAACCCCCAAACTAATCAACCAACCAACTTTTCAAACTTTTCATATTATTATTATTATTATTATTATTAGTAGTAGTAGTAGTAGTAGTAGTAGTAGTAGTAGTAGTAGTAGTAGTAGTAGTAGTATGATTCACTTTCTAAGTTTTTTCCCATCAGTCCCAGTGTGGGCAGTGTGGGCCTCGTCCTCAGAAAGAAAAAATCCGACCACATCACTCCCCTGCTCAAGCTCCTTCACTGGCTCCCCATCCCCCAACGCATCCAATACAAGATTCTGTCTCTCTGCTACAAATCCCTGAACAACTACGCTCCTGCGTATCTCTCCAACTTACTTCACCCCTACACTCCTCCCCGCTCCCTCCGCTCCGCCTCTGACCCTCTCCGCCTCCTCATCCCCCGCACCAAACTCAGCACTTTCGGCCCCCGCTCTTTCTCAGTATACGGTCCAACCACCTGGAACACTCTCCCACTCTCTCTCCGTCAGAAACACTCGCTCTCCTCCTTCCAGTCTGCCCTCAAAACTCATCTCTTTCAACAGTTCTAGCACTATATCACCACACTCCCCAGCCCAAGCTGACCGTCCTAATGTATCTTCACTATTTGTGTTACGTGAGTCATTGTCTAAAGCGTGCGCATGCGTGTGCGAGTTGTGAGTGCGCGCTTAGAGTTATAATTATTATAAGATAAGCGCATTATAAATACCGTAATTATTATTATTATTAGATCTGGCGACCCTGACATCTCAAACGTTAATAATGTGAATAATGAGTGACATTGTTGTACATTGTGTCGAACGTGTTCTGTGTGATTTCCTTATTGGTAGCGTGCCTTCCGGTCTGTGTATGCGTGTATCGCTACCTGCTTCATGCACCCCAACAGGACATTTGAATGGATGCAAGACGTGAAGCATCTTGGTAGGGATGACTGTCATGTACTTTATGCCGAATGTTGTTCGTGGGTTGGTGATTGTGTGCCAGGCGGACCGCTTAACTCTTTCTACCCCAGACACGCCACAGCAAGATAAGGATCGACCATGATAGTTCAAGGGTGGTGCCAAAATAGCTTGACGCCTATGGGCGCCAAGCTATTCTGGCATCACCCTTGAACTATCATGGTCGATCTATGTCCTGCACTGCAATGCAGTCTTCAGAGGACAACAGAAAAATTTGGGGATTTCGGTGATGGGGTAGAATGAGTTAAGGAATCGAACTCACTTTTTGCATAAAGAACCAGACCGAAAGGGTTGACTGCCAATGCTTGTAATTTAGAAGAAACTACCAAGTGAGTAGGAAAAAGCACTGTCAAGGGAGAGAAGTGTGCATGATAGACCAATGATCATAGATCTACTTTGGTCCAAGCACACACACACAAAAAAGATAGGAAAGAGGGGGTGCGCTAAGTAAGTGACTGAAAGCAATGCATATGGAAGCCCCCCCCTCCCCCCCCCGAAGGGGGGCGTATCACATATCGACTGTTCACAGCCCCTTAAGTGCATGGAAATTTAAATCTAGGTCCCCCAAGTGGGGGTCCAGATATTTAGCTGGTGTGAACAGCTGTTTCGGTCTTGGCGACCTCTTCAGCACACCTTCGGCAATACTGGAGGAACAGAAGGAATTTCTGCCTACCTGCAAAGAAGACCGCATTTTACTGTGGTTTCTGCAGGGGCATACATTCCATGCCTCCACCTAGAGCTAAATTTCCATGCACCCTAAGAGAGAACCTACCAAAAAGGGGGAAGGGGTTGCAGTCGAAATTGGAGTAAAAAACTAGACCGAAAGGGTTGACTGCCAGTGCTTGTAATTTAGAAGAAACTACCAAGTGAGTATGAAAAAGCACTGTCAAGGGAGAGAAGTGTGCATGATAGACCAATGATCATAGATCTACTTTACTTCCATATGCATTGCTTCCAGTCACTTACTTAGCGCACCCCCACTTTCCTATCTTTTTTTTTGTGTGTGCTTGGACCAAAGTAGATCTATGATCATTGGTCTATCATGCACACTTCTCTCCCTTGACAGTGCTTTTTCCTACTCACTTGGTAGTTTCTTCACTTTTTGCATTTTTATTTATTTATTTTTTTTTTTGTTGTTTGTTTGTTTGTTGTTTGTTTATTTTTTTGTTTTTTTTTTGGGGGGTTGCATGTGTACTGTATTTACATGTGAACCGAACTTGCAAACCTTTAACACCGCCCAACTGAAAGAGATATAAATTCTCATGAGCCCCCGCAACTGTGGGGGCTCATGCGGATCTATACCTGTTGCTGAACCCACTTTGTATCCATGTTCCTGTGGCGGTTGGAGGTCTGTGACTTTGAATCTACAATGATTTCAAAAACACAGTGTACGTCGACTGGCAGTGATTTGCTGGTTTGCTGATTCATGTTGTAAAATAAAACACCAAACTGATTACTGACATAATGCAATGAAATGGAGAACTAATGCTTCGTTTATTTGTGAATCAAACTAGCAGATTTCTCATGTAACTCATTGCTTATTTATATGCATGACTAGCTGAAACTCTCATTTTACTGACGGTAACTCATTGCCTATTGATAAAGCATGACTGGCTGAAACTCTCATTCTACTGGCGGTAACTCATTGCCTATTGATATAGCATGACTTGTTGAAACTCTCATTCTACTAGCAGTAACTCATTGCCTATTTCTGTAGCATGACTGGCTGAAACTCTCATTCTACTGGCGGTAACTCATTGCCTATTGATATAGCATGACTGGCTGAAACTCTTATTCTACTGACGGTAACATTGCCTATTGATATAGCATGACTGGATGAAACTCTCATTCTGCTGACGGTAACATTGCCTATTGATATAGCATAACTGGCTGAAACTCTCATTCTACTGACGGTAACATCGCCTATTAATATAGCATGACTTGATGAAACTCTCATTCTACTTGCGGTAACTCATTGCCTATTGATATAGCATGACTGGCTGAAACTCTCATTCTACTGACGGTAACATTGCTTATTGATATAGCATGACTCGATAAAACTCTCTTTCTGCTGACAGTAACATTGCCTATTGATATAGCATGACTGGCTGAAACTCTCATTCTGCTGACGGTAACTCATTGCCTATTAATATAGCATGACTGGCTGAAACTCATTCTACTGGCGGTAACTCATTGCCTATTGATATAGCATGACTGGCTGAAACTCTCATTGTACTGGCGGTAACATTGCCTATTGATATAGCATGACTGGCTGAAACTCTCTCTGGCTGAAAATAGGGCTGTGATTTAATCTTTTATCCTTGTAAAATAAAGTTTCATTTCATTTCATTTCTAATTTTACTGACGGAGTCGTTTGGCGAAAAGAAGGTATCCTTCGTAGCAGTTCAGGGGTTATATACGTGGAACCCAATGCCTCGAATTGATTGATTGATTGATTGATCGATCGATTGATTGATTGATTGACCTTAGGCCACGGTTTTGCATGCAGCAAACTGTGTTTTTGTATATATTTGTTCCATTTCTCTTTTGTTATTCGTCCATTCATTCTTTTGCTGACTTTTTTAATTAGATGTTTTTCTATAAGGTCTGTGAGTTCTTGCATGCTTACAATGTGTCTTAATATTAGCGATGTGTTGTAATATTAGCTTTGAGCCATAAGATTAGCCATGTGTCATAATATTAGTCATGTGTCATAATATAAGCGATGTGATGATGATGATGATGAAACTTTATTTATCAACGGTAAAAAGTTTTGACAGAAACATATCGTCATTTTACAAACTTGCCGTTGCTAACATCTACAACATAAAATAGATTAAAAGATAATAATAATAATAATAATAATAATAATAATAATAATAATAATAATAATAATAATAATAATAATAATAATAATAATAATAATAAATTATATTTACACATATTATTTCATGCAACAATAAAATTTCAACAAAAAACAAATTACACACAATAATAATAACACTCAACATTGTGTATGTGTGTGTGTGTGTGTGTGTGTGTGTGTGTGTATGGTATAAGATGAATACACATACAAACAATATAGATAAATGCGTATTTTACATGAAAGCATTAACCATCAGGGTTTGTTTAAATGCCTAGTGTTGTTATGTTTGGCTCATCAGGTAATCGAAAAGTTTCGTTTTAAAGATTCCAAACGAGGCTATAGTCTTCAAATGTGCAGGAATAGTGTTCCATACAAACGGTCCAGAAAAGGATAAACTAGTTTTAAAGAGGTCAATTCTAGGCAGAGGTAGGGGTAAAGTATTGTTCCTTGAGGTCCGCTCGCGTTCTTGCAGTGGCACAAATTTGGTGGTTAGATACTGCGGTGTCATGTTATTTAATATCTTGTGCATGAGGATGCATTTGTTGAAATTAAGTTGTTGACGCAGGCCGAGAATGTTTAGATGTCTAAATTTGTCTATGGTAGGAATGGGCCGCGTATCTATCATTTTGACAGCTCTTTTATATATAGAGTTTAACCTGTTCATGTGAACATCACTACAACCGTCCCACACTGTGGAGACATAATCAACGTGAGACTTGATATGGGCACGAAAAAACAGTTTATGAGTATGTGTATCCGTTACTTGTCTAAGCTGGGACAACAGGAAAGTGTTTTTAGCAATGGTTTTACAGACTGTATTTATATGTGTCTCCCAACATAATTGTTCTTCAACGTGTATTCCCAAGAATGTACGCTCTGTGACTTGTTCTATCGGTTTAGCGTTCAGTTGTAAATGTAACGGCTGTGGTCGGCGTTGGTGTTTTTGTCATGTAGTGATTAAAATACTCTTTGTTTTTCCTGGATGAAGAACCATATGATTCTCAATACACCAGTCGGAAACCTCGCTGAGACTACTTTGTAAGCTAATGTTAATGTCAGCTGTTTTTTTACCCGAAACATGGAGGCTCGTATCGTCCGCAAACAGGTTGCAATTAACATCAGTGTTAGTAATATGCAAAGGCAAATCATTAATGAATATTATAAATAGAAGAGGTCCCAAGATCGACCCCTGGGGGACACCGTAGTTAACTTGTCCTTGTTTAGAGTATTTTCCATGGGTATATACCTTTTGTTTTCTGTCTTTTAGGTTATGATCTAACGAATGCTATGGCAGTTTCACTTATATGGTATGCTGCTAGCTTCTTTAAGAAAACAGCTCCAGACATCAGGTTTTTATTGATTGATTCCAGCCAGCTGTCTACAATGTGTGCCAGTGCTGACATGAGTGTTTCGGTCTAAAGCCGGACTGATGAATATTTATGAAATTGCCCTTTTCTAGAAAACCGAGGAGGTGTTTTTGTATGTGTTTTTCAAGGGGCTTTGACTGGGCGGACAAAAGTGAGATAGGACGGTAGTTATTGACATCTTCAAGATCGTTTGATTTAGGAATTGGAATTACCTTGGCCTCTTTGAAAATAGTTGGAAACGTGCTGTGTTTTATACAGAGGTTAAAGATATAAGTGAGTGCCTCTACCGTATATGGTAGTGACATTTTCAGAATTTTGTTGTCTATACCATCCATCCCGGTGGACTTTTTGTTCGGCATGCTAGAGATGAATTTGCTGACTTCAGCGACGGTAATATCAGGAATGATGAATGTCTGCAGTATATTTTTGGCCTCACAGTATTTTTCCAGTACACTAGGAACTTGGTACTCTGCGTTACTACTTGCAGCTGACTGCGCAAGTGTTTCAGCTGTGGATAGGAAGTGGTTATTTAATATATCAGCTGACAAATGGGATGGTATTTCAGGGGCTGATTTACCCTTTGTTATAACGTTCAGGGCTTTCGACACCGATGCTGTATCTTTTTTGTCCATAATCATTTCCTGGAAGAAAGTTTTTTGGACGCTCTCACTAAGTATTTAACACGATTTCGTTGTTTCTTATATTCATCAAACTGTTTTTCTTTCTTAAATTAAGACCGGGCGCCATCTTGTTTGTGCGACCTACCATGTGTTTTTCGCTCCCAGTGTTTTCGTGGTTTTTCGTTGGATGTACTGTGTTTCGTGTGCTGAAAGTCTGCTGAGTATCGTATAAGAGTGCGCTGATGAGGATTGTATGCTTGTGTTTCGTCGGATCTGGTTGCTGTTTGAGTGGTATCGTATTGAATTGTGTCTGTCATTTGAATTTTGTTTACATCGCCATTTTGCTTCTTCCGCAGCGTGGGTTTTCGCCGGGTCTCTCCGCCTCCCTGTTTTTCATGTGCTGCGCGCTAGTGTGTGAAGTGTTTACTGTGTGAGTCTGTTTGCCGCCCGCGGTTGCATCTGTTGCTTGGTTGTTGTAAATTCGTTTGTGTTCCTACCGTTCTATAGGTTTACGTGTGCTCTCCCGTCGACATCTCGCCCTCACCACTTTCGGCGCCATTGCACGATCTCGCCGCTGACCGACCGGAAATCAGGTCGCTCTCCTACCACACCGCTCACACACACACACCGGCACACACACACACACACACACACACACACACACACACACACACACACACACACACACACACACACGCACGCACACACACACACACACACACACACACACACACACACACACACACACACACACACTACTGAACCCTCTTCTCGTCTTCCACCCCACCCGGGTCTGCCCTGGGGGACTTGGGTGGGGTTAGGCATTTTTTAGTTCCCAGGGTCACCCTGGTCAGGCCCACAGGGTGGGTTTTCCTCTCTATTCTGGGGCATGTGTTTCTGTCTACCCTTTGTCCATTCACCTGTATTTGCCTTTTTAAAACTCTCCCTACTGTCTGCACTGCCTGTAGCTCTTGATATTGGATGTGTGTTGCTAAATGGTCTTAGCTTTATTTAGGCCCCATGTTGTAGGTTTATTTAACGTATTTGACCGGCTGGCGACATACATTCAATTTTCTGTTTAGTTTTTTTTTTTCACAAGCAGTGCAGGCACGTCCTGAGAAAGCCTTGTTGCTGTCGGGACGTTAAGCAATGTACAATCAATCAATCAATCAATCTTCTCGTCTTCCTCTTTCTTGTCCTCACAAACAATCATGCTCATCAGATACACACGCCAACAACTTCTATCTCTACGTCGCCACGCCACCTACTGCGCCGCCGGTTCCGCTGACAGTGTTGCAGATGCCTTACGCGGCATCCGATCGCGAAAGAGAGGCCGCAGGGGCGGAATTAGCAAAAGGCGGGACTCACCACAACAAACACAACCACACACTTCTTCCCCTTTTTCTATGCCCTTCCACCCCTTCCGCCTCCCCCCGCCTCCTCGATTTCTCCACCTCCCTTCCTTCTTCTCCCATTTCTTTTCCTCTCTTCCTCATCTACCGCTCCTCGCTCTCCTCGGCCGCCCCCTCCCACCCCGCCCTCCTGCCCCCTCCTTCGCCTGCTTTTTCCTCCTCGTCCCCTCTTCACCCTTTCTCATCCCCTTCGCCCTCCCCCTCCCTCTACCTCAGCTTTTCCTACTCATCTTCCTCCTCCTCCCCCCTCCCCTCCTCACCCTCCTCTGGCATCCTCTTTCTTGCCCGGTTCTTCTTCCCCGTCTTTTCCTCCTCCCCACTCTCCCCCTCCCCCTCCTTCCCCCCTCCATCCTCTTTCCCCCCTCCCCACCCTCCTCTTCCTTTGTCCTCTTCTTCGTCCGTTTATTCTCCCTCTTCCTCTTCTGGCTCATCCAACCTAAAACTGTGTCTGTTCAATGCACAGTCTGTCTGCAAAGATGGCAAAGCCGACGTGATTTCAGATTTCATTCTAGACAATGACCTAGATGTTGTCGTGGTCACCGAAACGTGGCTCGCTCAGCTGGCGATGAACTCATCATCGCCAACGTCACTCCGAATGGCTACCGCCTGTCCTCCTTCCCGCGTGCTTCCAGAGGGGGTGGCATTGCCATCATCTACAGGGACTGTCTTTCTGCTCACCTCTCCTTCTCTCAGTCTCTACCTTTTACTCATCCCTCCTTTGAATCTGTCGAGGCCGTAGCAACACTCCCTGACCAGTCCCTCATCTTCTCATGTATATATCGCCCTCCTCCAAGCTCTCAAACAAACTCACAAACTCCATGTTCCTCACCGAGTTCGACCTCCATCTCGACCACTACAGCACACGACCCGGAAAACACATCCTTCTTGGCGACTTCAACTTCCACTTCGACAAACCCCACCACCCTGACACAAAACGCCTTTGCACGTCACTTTTAAACCACAATCTTACACAACACATCACTAAACCCACCCACCGACTCGGTCACACCCTCGACTGGATCATCACCGGCACCTCCGATCAACTCTTCCTCGACTCTGACACCTCTTCTGTGCTTCCCTCTGACCACCTCGCTATTCTCGTCGCCCTCAACCTACCTCCCCCAAAAAATCCCAAGCTCTTTGTCTCTCGTCGCAAACTAAAATCTGTCAACCGAGAGAGCTTCTTCGACAAAGCTGTTGACCTTCTCTTGGACCCCGCCGCCTCTCCTGATCTTGCATCCCATTTCGATTCCTCCCTTCGAAAGCTTCTAGACATCCACGCCCCTGTCACCACCTGCTCCATACCCAACCGACTCCCCTCCCCCTGGCTCACTGACGACATAGCTGATGGCGAGCGCCGACAAGCGGAACGCCGCTGGCGCTCATCCGACCTCACCGTTCACAGACAGATCTTCCAAACCACCAGATCCAAAGTCTGCAGAATGATCTCCGACTCCAAACGTAAACATCTTCAAAACAAAATCCTGTAGTCTTCTTCATCCAAAACCCTCTACGCTACCATGAACACACTCCTAGGCACTTCTAAAGACTCTCCTCTTCCCAACACACATAGCAAAGAAGAACTCCCGTCCGCTTTTTCCACCTATTTCTCCGACAAAATCCAAACTCTGCGCAACACACTCGACACTCTGCCTTCTCCGCCTTGCCTTCC
The DNA here is from genome assembly GCA_036245525.1 of Semisulcospira habei. NCBI lineage: Eukaryota > Metazoa > Mollusca > Gastropoda > Semisulcospiridae > Semisulcospira > Semisulcospira habei. The sequence goes on from BTPG01000002.1 coordinate 91,582,736, forward strand.
TGACCCCCCCCCCCCCTTTTCCGGCACTCCCCTTTCGTTCTTCCGCCCCGTCTCTCAGGATGAAGTCCTCAAGACCATAAAGTCCATGACTTTAAAAACCTGCGAACTAGACCCCATCCCAGCTTCTCTCTACCGGGACGGCCTTCCAAAACGTTTGCCCTTCATCACCGACATCATCAACACATCTCTAGAAAATGGCTCCGTCCCCGATATCTTCAAGTCCGCCATTGTCCGCCCTCTACTCAAAAAACACAACCTCGACCCAAACGATCTCAAGAACTACCGCCCAGTCTCCAATCTTTCTTTCCTGTCCAAGCTTCTTGATAACGTTGTCCTCATCCAGCTCAACCTCCACCTCGCCGACAACAACCTCCTCAGTCCCTTCCAGTCTGCCTATCGCAAACATCACAGCACTGAAACAGCCCTTCTACATATCCTAAACGACCTGCTTATCTCCACCGACTCGGGCAACATCTCCCTTCTTATGCTACTCGATCTCTCTGCCGCCTTCGACACCATAGACCACTCTATCCTCCTCCATCGCCTTCACCACTCCTTTGGCATCACTGACTCTGCCCACTCCTGGTTTCTCTCCTACCTCTCCGACAGACAGCAATCAGTCACCATTGACGGCGTCTCTTCCAACCCAGTCAGGCTTTCCTGCGGCGTTCCACAAGGGGTCCGTCCTGGGTCCGGTCCTTTTCACACTCTACACCTCTCACCTGTCCAACATCATCCAGTCTCACCACATACACCACCACCTCTACGCTGACGACTCACAACTACTAGACAAAGACAAACTCGACAACACTCAGTCACTACTGACTCGCACGACTGACTGCTACGAAGACGTGAAAAACTGGATGACAGCAAACAAGCTCAAACTGAACGACGACAAAACGGAAGCCATGCTGGTAGGCACTCGCCAGAAACTTTCCCAGCTCCCCCCTTCTCTCCACCTTCAACTCGACAACACCCCCATCTCCCTCTCTGACTCGGTCAAGAACCTCGGCGTTATCCTCGATTCCTCTCTTTCCATGACCAGCTTCGTCTCCGCCACGGCCCAGGCATGTTATTTCCACCTCCGCCGCATCAGTCAGATCAGAAAATACCTCACTACCGAAGCTGCCACCAAACTCGTTGTCTCTCTCATCTTATCTCGCATCGACTACTGCAACTCTTTCCTTTCCGGCCTTCCTCACTCTACCACTCTCACTCTTCAGCGTGTCCAGAACAATGCTGCCCGCCTCGTCCTCAGAAAGAAAAAATCCGACCACATCACTCCCCTGCTCAAGCTCCTTCACTGGCTCCCCATCCCCCAACGCATCCAATACAAGATTATGTCTCTCTGCTACAAATCCCTGCCTATCTCTCCAACTTACTTCACCCCTACACTCCTCCCCGCTCCCTCCGCTCCGCCTCCGATCCTCTCCGCCTCCTCATCCCCCGCACCAAACTCAGCACTTTCGGCCCCCGCTCCTTCTCCGTCTACGGTCCATCCACCTGGAACACCCTCCCACTCTCTCTTCGTCAGAAACACTCTCTCTCCTCATTTCATTTCATTTCATTTCCAGTCCGCCCTCAAAACTCACCTCTTTCAACAGTTCTAGCACTATATCACCACACTCCCCACCCCAAACTGACCGTCGTAATGTATTTTCACTATTTGTGGTACGTGAGTCATTGTCTAAAGCGTGCGCATGCGTGTGCGAGTTGTGAGTGCGCGCTTAGAGTTATAATTATTATAAGATAAGCGCATTATAAATACCGTAATTATTATTATAATTAAATGACATGGCCTGTTTGACATCTACTGTTAACCAGGGTGGCAGGGTAGACTGCTTAACTCGTTTTTCTCGTATGGGTGCATGTTTATTTAGGACTCCAAGGAATAGATCCATCCAGTACGACAGGGCAATGTCAGGAGAAGTGTGGTTATACACGTCCCTGAAAGGAGTATTGCGCAGATCCCGCAGAAAGTCGCCGTTATTAAATGTTTTGAAAGAACGATATTGAATTGTTTTATGTCTCTTTTTGTTCTCTTTGTCTAGTTTCATGGAGACTGTACAACATACTGGGTTATGGTCACTGACAGCTAAGGAGGGAACATCTACATTTGATATTTTATCATCGTTTGTCACATAAATATGATCAATCAGGGTTGAAGATGTACATGTGGTTCTAGTGGGGTTTTTAATTAACTGTTTTAAACCGAATAGTGCTGTTGTTGACGCTCATGCAGCATTGGACCCTTTAGATTTAGAAAGATCAATATTAAAATCGCCCAAAAGAACGTCAGCTTTATTTTGATTTACGCTATCCATCATTGCTACGAAGTCATCATACCAGTCCCAGCTGGCTGCGGGATTTCTATAAATAAAACCAATGAGGACGGGGGGTGATTTAGATGTCTTCACTTCTACCCACAAGCTTTCCACTTGAGCTGACTCTAAGTCTTGTCGCCGTTTGACGTTACCAAGTATTGAATTATGTATATATACACATAGTCCAGTGTGTTGTGGGCTTGAGGCATCTCTGCGGAGTACTGAGAAATTTGGGACAGAAATGGAGTTATCCCTTATTGAACTTTTAAGCCTTGACTCGGACACACCAAAAATATGAAAATGTAAGGGCGTGTTTAGGAACACAGATAAATCGGGCCCCTTGTTAACTAGATGGTATATGTTAAGATGGCCAATTCTCAGTTCGTCTGTTCGTTTCGGAACAGTATTTAGATTACGATTTTGCATTTCGATAAAAACGCAAATGTATCGAAAGATATAATACAAATATGGTCACAAAAAAATAATCCCAAAAAATAAAAAATAAAAATCAACTAATATCAATATCTATAGAATGCTTTAAAAACGCTCAATAAAACAATACACGGCAAAGAATCACAATGTTTATCACGCGCTTAGTCTAAGTTCAGCAGAATGTTTACGGTTTTCTTGCTTGGTTATGTCAACAAAAAAATAACAAAGTCAGCAAATATGAAAGAAAACAAATGAAAAATGACTTGTCAAGGAACTATGCACGTTCACCTGCGACAAAGTTCATAATACACAAAGCTAATTTGACGACTTAAAAATAAGAAGAAAGAAAAACAAACAAATTTAAAGTCTAAGAAAATGGTACAACTATAATAATTTTAAAAATCGCTAAGTGAAAAAAGTATATTTAAATCGGGAAATGATAATAACAGATTGGGAATTACTGTCAATAATTGGTCCACAAAACGCGCACAGTGGAACTTTATCAAAGATTGTCGAAATGGCTATCACGAAATGACGTAATAACGTAAAAACACAAAAATATGTCATGACAAATGACGTTTGACAAACCAATGACGCGTATGCAATGCGCCTCTTTTAGAATTCACTGTTGCGCATTAGCAGATCGGCTAGGCTTTTTCAAAAGGAGACATTTTAACAACAGAATTAGATCATAGACAAAAGGTAGAGACCCTTGACAGCGAGGACAGCTCTCATATAGAAGGGTCTTTGTGGGGTATGGTTCATCTCATCTTGTTTTCTTAAGATCAAAGGGTGGGTTTTTTTTTGTTTTTGTTTTAAATCTGGAAGTCTCTTTTATCCAGAAAAATCGAGGGAATGCAAATGCAAGAGTCATTGATCCTTATGAGACCCGCGCTGCGGGGCCTGATGAGAATCTATGTCTGTTGCTGACATCACTTTACTCTCCTCAAACTGGGAATGAAAGCACAAAAAGCCATTGTCACAGTATTTCATTGTTAGTTTTTGAAGCACCGCCTTGGTAGCTTTAGCAAGCCAATTCCTGTCATCAGTAAAACTGTTAAAAACAAGCGTTTTGCGTACGCATTGATATTGCTGTACTTAAGCAGCGTAACCCCTTTACTGCCAAGACCAATGAACATGATCCGACTACAAGAGACAGAGATTGGCATGAGCCGCATGCTGAGGGGCTGTTAAGGATCTATGCCTCCTCCTGACACCTATTTGTACCCACATTAACAACAGATTTCAGAATTGTGACTTCCTGGCAGTTAAGGATTTCACACACACACACACACACACACACACACACACACACACACACACACACACACACACACACACACACACACACACACACACACACACACCATCGCACAGACACACAACCATCGCACACACACACACACACACACACACACACCATCGCACACACACACACACAAACACACACACACACATACATACACACATACACACACAAACACACACTCACAAACACACACACATACAAACACACACACACGCACACCATCGCACACACATACAATCAACGCACGCATACACACACACAAACATACACGCATACACAAACACAAACACACGCATACACAAACACACACACAAACACACACATACACACACACAAACACACACACAAACACACATACACATACACACCGAGTTAGAGAGTGAGAGAGGCGGAACTGCTTGGGAATGAACAGAACGCTGTCCTCCTGGTGACTTCAGATTACTGGAGGACGCGGGCGACATGCTGTACCGTGTTTCATAATTTCACGTTGGAAGGGTCGGTGTTACACTACATATTCCAAGACAGCTGCCATACGTAAGGTTCAAAATCACAGACCCACACACAAATAAATCAGGAAAATAAGTTTGTTACACTGATCATCAGCAAGAGACATACATCACATGTGCTGATGCTGATGCTGGGGCACACGTATATGTATACTGATCAACAAAAGAAACGCTAATTTTTCACCATAGCTTTTTTTCTTCGTAAATATACCGTAAACGGGGTTATTCTGACGTCATTTATTAGAAAATGTTATGAAGAGTGTGTTATGTCGTGTGCAAATGGAATGTTTAGTCTTAAAAATCGCACAACGATGAGTTATGACGTCATCAGTGACACTACCGTCGCAGGATATTGAAAGTGAAATGGGGAGCATCTGCAGAGGACACAGCTGAAAGCCAACCAATGTGCAGTGTCACTAGGGTCCGTGTGCATGAAAATCAGGCCTGTTTGGTCTTGACCTACTTTTCGTTTGTCAAAGGCACCTAAATATGACCTACAAACGTGAAATCAAAACGTTCTTTATTTTTAGGTTAGCGGCCATATTTACCTGATTAAATGGACATGGGTCTGTTCTTTATCTCTCCATCAGTCACTGGAGCATTAAAAAATGGTTTGAAAGTAATTCACATTAAATCAAAGAAGATTTATAAAGAAAATGATGTGCACCGGAAGTTCTGGTTCTCTAATGAATTTTTCGAGTCAAATTTCATTTGAGGCCGTTAATAACATCATAAGCAATCCACACAACTTGTGTGTTAAAACATATCACAGAAAACTTGCTTCACAGAGTGTTCCAGTCTTGCTTATTATCACCACTAATGAAACCCTGCGTCCTCCAAGGTAGCCATGGGCGAGAACTCATCCAATTTATTGGTGAAGGTAGTTCAGACAGTAGACTGAACATCTGAAGTAAGCAACAAATAAAATGTTCTTATTTTGCCGTCAGGGTGGCTCTTTGTTTGCGGGTACACATACAGACACTTTTCGCGTTTTTAATGGAAGTCAGTATATGCCTCTTGCGGATGGAGTGCGTTTATTTCCACTGCCATTGTCAGCTGGTGACTAGTTAGACGGTGGGGCGGTCTTACCATTGTCAGCTGGTGACTCGTTAGACGGTGGGCGGTCTTACCATTGTCAGCTGGTGACTCGGTAGACGGTGGGGCGGTCTTACCATTATTCGGGTTAAAGGCCTCTGGCTTATGCAAGCCAGTAATGTCTGGGCCAGGAAAGACCGTGACAAATTTCTGATTAATAAACTGGGCACTGTGGCGCCACTCGGGATGAATATGAAAGATTAACATTTTTTACCTTGCTTGTGTCTGCTACTTTACCTCACTGTTTTACTACTCACTAACCAGTTAGGTGAGGTTGGCGCTGGTTGATATGTACATTTCCCTTAGGGACTTTCTCAGCGCTGGCCGAACGTTTAGTTGGATCCCTTGCCCTTCCCTGTCGGGCGCCGGGTCTCCGGCTCACGGTTTGATACGCGGTTTTGGGGCGAGGCTATCGTGTGCATCCCTTGGGGATGTATGTGGTCGTCTTGTTGCTTGCCTGTGTGTTTTTCTGTGGGCTGGTGGGTGCCTGTTGGGTGGGGTTGGTGGCTCTGGCTGGTTGTCTTCCGCCCCCAGCCCACCCCTTTTTTTTTTTCTTTTTTTTTCCCCTCTCTTTCCTTCTACCTCTCTCCCTCTTTCTCCCCCCCCCCTACCCCCTTTACCACTTCTCTCTAGCCCTCTTTCTCTTTTTACGCTGTTTCTTTTTCCCTTCTTCCCCTTCCTCCTTCCTCTTCCCCCCTCCCCCCACCGCCCCCGTCTCTCTCTCTCTCTCTCTCTAAAATAAAGTTTCATTCCATTTCATTTCTCTCTCTCTCTCTCTCTCTCTCTCTCTCTCTCTCTCTCTCTCTCTCTCTCTCTCTCTCTCTCTCTCTCTCTCTCTCTCTCTCTCTCTCTCTCTCTCTCTCTCTCTCTCTCTCTCTCTCTCTCTCTCTCTCTCTCTCCCCCCCCTTATTTTTTGAGTTACCCTTGAAGACGGTTTCACAACTACCTACTCTCCACTTTTACCTATATTCTCTTACTGAATTTGATTATTTGCTTTGTTTTCATGACTTATTACTTGTTGTGTACCGTGCTAAATGCTGGGTTTTTTTTCCCGGGGTCCTCCCGTTTTTCCCCGAGGTAGTCCTCAACTTGAAGGTGATATAAAGTTTGCCTTCGGGTTGGTGTTTAGCAGGCTTTGTGTATTAGACACTCAGCCTACTTCGTGCCCAAGGGTACTCCCCGTTCGTTCTCTCTCTCTTTCTCTCTCTCTCTCTTTCTCTCTCTCCGTCTCGCTCTCTTTCTCTCTCTCTCTCTCTCTCTCTCTCTCTCTCTCTCTCTCTCTCTCTCTCTCTCTCTCTCTCTCTCTCTCTCTCTCTCTCTCTCTCTCTCTCTCTCTCTCTCTCTCTCTCTCTCTCTCTCTCTCTCTCTCTCTCTCTCTCTCTCTCTCCCTCTCTCTCTTTCTCTGGCCTCATCTACACGCCTTTTCTTTCACTCGCTTCTGCACGTACTTGCACACACTCTTGTCTCTCGTGTTCAGGTTCTTTCCGAGTCTCTCTATTACGATTTTTCCTTGACGTCATTTTAACTTTTTGCGCACTTTTGTTCTTCCTTTTCTTTTATTTTACGTCACCTCCTTCAGTTGCCACATTCCTTCTGCCAATGAAGATAAGTAGCGGCTAATCTCTCTGTTTGTTTGTTTGTCTATTTTGACAAAGGGTATTTACCCGAAATATTAATAAATTGTGTTGTACCCGTCTTTTCTAAGCGTGTTTCTTCTCCGTTGGGTACTTCTTTGCATATTACACGCTTGGCAGTCACCTTTTTGGTCTGGATTGGTCTTACCATTGTCAGCTGGTGACTCGGTAGACGGTGGGGCGGTCTTACCATTGTCACATTGTCAGCTGGTGACTCGTTAGACGGTGGGGCGGTCTTACCTTTGTCAGCTGGTGACTCGTTAGACGGTGGGGCGGTCTTACCTCGCACGTGCTGTCACACAGGACCTTGGGCAGGAGTCCGGAATCTGGGTCATGTCCATCGAATGGCCGCCAGTGCCGACCGTGGTAATGCACCGTGTTGTAAGGGTATTTTCTAAGAGCGTTTATTTCCCTCTTGGGATTTTATTTGACTTTCACACGCTTGGCAGCCACGTTTATCGCACAGATTTATCATGCTATAGTCTACGTCGCTCATTCATGTTGACATGACTTCAGATCTAACAACACGATTATTATTATTAGTAGTATTAGTATTATTATCATTATTATTATTATTATCATCATTATTATTATTATTATTATTATTATTATCATTATTATTAGTATTATCATTATTATTATTATTATTATTATTATTATTATTATTATTATTATTATTATTATTATTATTATTATTATTATTATTATTATTATCATTATTATTATATTGTATAAACAACGCGGAAATAAACGATTTTCTTTGTTTTTTGTTGTTGTTGTTTTACAGTGCGCTTTTAAAAGTGCGTGTGAAGCCTGTTGTTTAACCTTGTCAGACTAATGGTAAAATCAAACAACAAGATGTCGATTGTGCCAACATGTTTCCGTGTCCCGGAGCGCTGCCCACATTGATTGTAACAAATGCGTGCTGATCTGTGATTCTGGGCTTTGCGGCTGTGTGCGCCGGACTGTTATCAAGGACACGGACAGGCGAGAAAGGGGAGATGACGCTAGTATTTTGCAGGTATGGAGAGTAATCGATACAACCGATATAGTGTCTAACTCATTTAGGGCGCCTTCCGCATCAATAGCTGCGAAAGCGTCGTATAGCGTTGCCGGCGGCAACGCTATACGACGCTTTCGCAGCTATTGATGCGGAAGGCCTTGAACTGAATGAGCGAATGTCTGTGAAGGCGAATGTAACCATGACACCCGGGTAAAGGAATCATTGCGCCGACATTTTTATTGACTACTGGCGAGGGTGTTGGAGTGGGGATCGATCATCGATTGCATAAAAAACATTTCCTGTAAGTGGACAAAACCCAACGTGGAATGAACTGCGTATCAAGCGGGCGTGTAAATAAGAGACAGATCAACGTGCATCACAATGAGAAAAATCGGGCAGTTCGTGCCGGAAGGTCTGTCTTGTAAAAAGCCATATGTTCGTTGCTCACTTTTGACAAACATGGACGTGGTGATTTTGCGTCCAATCAGTGCAGTATAGATAATATCGTAAAAAATTGCGTGTGTTTTTGACGCAAACTGTGAATAAAAGGCCCGGACAAACAAACATGCGATATCGCATGTTTGTCCGGGCTTTTTATCCAGTTTTCCTCGAAACACGTGTTGTTTGATCTACTTTCGAGTGACGTCTGTGTGTCGGGTCTTTGTCGTCACTGATTGCGTCACACCTGTGCAAGTTTTACATGCCTATCAAATTCTAAATTCACCCCACGTTTATTTGACATAATTATATTGCTGTAACTCATGGGGACTCCACGTCACACTGATGAAGAGGAAGTTTGTGCGTCAGATTATCATACTATTCTTTCAAACTACATCTGATTTACGAAACTCTATTATTGCTCATTGGCTCTACATCAGAGAGTCATTTAGATCCTAGTCCGCGATCCGTCATTGATAAAATAAACTGTTACCCCTTTCAGCCCCGGGGCCCTGCAGCAGGAGATGGATTGATCATGATA
>BTPG01000002.1:91597017-91602017 GCA_036245525.1 Semisulcospira habei
GCGGGAGCGCATGAAGATCTATGCCGCTTTGCTGATAGCATTCTGTCCGTCTTCTCTGGACTGCTAGCAATCTTTGACGTCCAGTTGACAATGATTTCAGTTTGTGTCCACTAGCAGTCAGGGAGTTAAGCGATTGAAAGCGCAGTGTACACGTCACAGGGTGTGCATCGACCGTGTTAGGTAAAGAGTAGTGCCTGATGACATGCGATTGACTCCTAGTGCCTCTAGTGCTAGCGTGGCGCTATTCTGTCAGTGTTCATTGTAGCTCCATCCAGCATAACCCTATAGCCCCAAGGTCCCATTCCTCAAATTTCGGAGGTGTTGCCTAACGACTATGTACCAGTTGCAGGAGATGGACTGACCATGATTATTCAAGGGTAGTGCCAGATTAGCATGGTGCCGTCAGGTTCCAAGCTAATCTGGCACTACCCTTGAATTATCACGGTCACTCAGTCTCCTGCTGGAGAGACCGCATAAACATCTATGCCTCTTGAGGATGTTTGGAGCGCGCGCATGCACTCACGCACACGCACACGCACACGCATACACACACATCGACGCGCTTTCAGAAGAGCATGCAGGTGACCCGTGTACTTAGTATATCATGTAGCTAGGTAAAGTCAACCTGCTTTCACACAAATTATAGCAAGACTGAAATTGTACCGTGAAATTCTAGTTTTGTCACCATTTTCTCAAGTCTTGAAGCGAAAGCGAAACTCATATCACGTTAAATATAAAATTAGGTAAAAACAAAAAATACGTCATGACAAATGCCGTTTGACATTTGAACCAATGGCACATATGCGCGCATCTCCAAGATACTTAGATCCTGAAATGCCCGGAGGGCGCATGAAGATCTATGCCTCTTGAGGATGTTTGCAGCACGCGCATGCACGCACGCACACGCATACACACACATCGACGCGCTTTCGGAAGAGCATGCAGATGTACTTAGTATAGCATGTAGCTAAGTAAAGTCAACCTGATTTCACACAAATTATAGCAAGACTGAAATTGTACTGTGAAATTCTGGTTTTGTTACCATTTTCCCGAGTCTTGAAGCAAAGGCGAATCTCATATCACGTTAAATATAAAATTACGTAAAAACAAAACAAAAAAGTCATGACAAATGACGTTTGACAAACCAATGACGCGTATGCACTGCGCGCCCCTTCTAGAGTTCACTATGACGCATTGGCACATCTGCGAGGCTTTTTCAGAAGGAGATAATTCAACATCAGAATCAAGTCAAAGACAAAAGGTAGAGACCCTTGACAGCGAAGACAGCTCTCATATAGAAGGGACTTTGTGGGTTATGGTTTATCCCATCTTGTTTAAAACTAAAGTCTTGCAAGCAGCCAAAGTGCATGTCGGTGACACGAGCTGAGTGCAGCCCAGTCGTTATAATGGGGTCCTGTGTAGGATGTGATGTAAGCTCCAGCTGAGTGCAGCCCAGTCGTTATAATGGGGTCCTGTATAGGATGTGATGTAAGCCCCGGAGATAAGCAAATTAATCTTTATCGCAAGGGTATACAGCCAGGACCTCTGGAAAAGACTAGCTATATTCTACGTTTGTTATATTGGACCTTATTATTAGCGAATTGTTCTGTAATTAGTTCTAACTTATCTGATTACAAGGATACTTGCACTTCGTTTGCTTTCACATTCTGGTCTACGTTTTCCCGTGGGATTTTCCATATCAAGTCCTAAATTGTTATGGGTCATATTTTTACGATGGCCAAGCGTGGTGAGATGACTAGTTACGGTTGACGACGGTGTGTGTGTGTGTGTGTGTGTGTGTGTGTGTGTGTGTGTGTGTGTGTGTGTGTGTGTGTGTGTGTGTGTGTGTGTGTGTGTGTGTGTGTGTGCAGAGTTATGCCCCCGCTCTAAGGGCTACAGGACATACAAGGGGCGGTGCATCAAACTATATACAGACCACATCAACTACTACAACGCCGCAGCCAGGTGTTTGCGAGACGGGGCCCACCTGTACCACTATAAAGCTCTACAGCTGGACCAGCAGCCCGTTCTGGACGTGTACACAGCGGGTGAGTGCTTTCCATCATCTCAGTCCGCCATTGTGTGCTAGAAATAAGACACCCAAACACACGCAGGCAAGCAGAGTGATTTTTATGTACAGATGTCTCTCTTACACACACACACACACACACACACACACACACACACACACACACACACACACACACACACACACACACACACAGACACACACAGAGACACACTCACACACACACACACACCAGGGCCGGACCCAGGGGGGGGGGTTACCTGGGTTCCGTAACCCCCCCCTCCCAACTAAAAAAAAAAAAAAAAAAAAAAAAAAAAAAAAAAAGAACAGTGAATTTTTTTTATGCAAAGGGAGTTCCAAAGTTTTATTATTTTTTTATTGTTTTTAAAACATTGCAGTTTTTAGTCACTTTTGATCCAAGGCACAAAGAGTTATTTATAGACAATTCAACGGAAATCCATTTCAAGGGATCCGTTTAAACGTCCAAAACGTTTTCCCGTTGAAACAACCAAGTAACCCAACCCCTAACCCTAAATTAGTAAATGCAGCCATATTTTCTTGTTCTGGCCACAAGCCTCTTCCAGCGCCTTCACCTTGATACAGCCCTAATCCCCCAAAAACGACTTTTTAGAAAGATTAATTAAGACGCTAAGTTGATAATTATGATAATTCGTTGTAACGAACATCCGTTGAAACGACCATCGTTGAATCGTCCAAAAACATCGTTGAAATGGATTTCCGTTGAATCGACCAGGTACCCAAAAGAGTTGCTTTCCTTCAGTGCATGTCTTTCCGAGAAAGATCAGTGAAAAGACGTCTGACGTCATTAAGGTTTGTGGGGGGAAGTTTAAATCTAGATCTATTTTCTTTGGTAACACTTCACTTTTGCTGTCTCCTCGAAAATGCCGAAACTGAAAAAAACAGATGCTGATGGCAGTAGGCGACTGTCATGCTGGTTTTCATCAAGCTCCATTTCAGAAGGTGGGTACATTTTTAAATCCAATTTTGTCTCATAAAAGAAATGTAGTCAGTAGAACTAGGTAAAATTCACCCATTCCGAATTCGATTCAAATGAGCACGTGGCGATGGCGCCGGTACTTCCTTCCTGTGAGTGTAGCCTATGCTGTAGGAGCTGATACTAGCTGCATATAATGAATATCATAGATATAAAACAGCCCCACTTATTAAAATACCAAAACAGGTAACAATTAAAGTAATGCATAGCCTAAAATTTATTTCACAAAGTATTATGATATATAACTTTAAAAATGTCAATTTAAAGAATAAAGATATCGGCATCAATGATCAATATTGCTTTTATATTTATAAAAAAAAATCTTTGGACGGCAAAATATCGTTTTCAATAACAAAACCAAGGGCTAAGTTATAAGGTATCGTTTTCACTAGTGCAGCTTACTAGCTATGTATTGTGACGTAAATCTCTTCGGAGAGCAGAACAGAACCGTCTTGATGGCTGACTATGGAAACCATAGCCTATCTGACACCACTTTGACAGCGTCGCCATCAATTGTGACGGCAACATAGCCTTTCCGGGTGCGAAACCGTCATGACGACTTCGGTTTTTGGAACGACAAGAAGCCATCATGACGGCATCCCAACCACTGCCTTTTTCACATAATAAAATGGAAAATAAAAATGTGCTGAAATTTTGCCAACTGCTGAAAATCAGCAAATTTGTTAACAGTTCCTATGCCTGTGAACAGCGTGCTACAAAATAAGATTATTCACCCTTAGGCCTTTTGTTGATGAAATTTAAAATAAGCTAAGAACTAATCAGAAAACCACTGTTTTTTTATATTAAATTATTATTATAAAATTGTAGTAGACGTGTTAACACCTGCAATGCATAATCATATATAAGATGTTGAAAAGACGGTTCTAGTTTATTTTACATTTTTGTTGTTGCTTTTAGGATAATTTCATGTTTTAATTTTTATGTTATGTCTTTGTTTTTGTTTTTTTGTTTTTTTTTCTTTTTGTTTGTTGTTGTTGAGTAAATTGTAAAGCGCTTAGAGCTGTTTACAGGTAAGCGCTATATAAGAAAACCTTTAATAATAATAATAATAATAATAATAATAAAAGTTGTTTTTCTAAACGGCAGATGATGCAGTTCCTCGAAAGAGACAAAAATCAACCCAAAGTGAGACCACTGGCAGTGGAGTTTAAAACAGTGACATGGGAACAAGTAAAAGCAGTGTTGGTGAGTAATTTACTGCCCCGCCCCCGCCCCCCCCCCCCCCTCTCAAAAAAAAAATTAAATTAAATACAACCTGAAATTGATACGTGATTGAGTGTTTCAATTTAATAATTAATATTAAACAAAATGACTGGTGTGTTCCATTGGCTATCATTAGCCTAAGAAGACTCTACGAGTCATAAGGTAGCAAAGATTTTGTCCATCATTTGGGGGGAGGGGTCTAAAAAGAAAAGCTGTTATTTCAGATCATAAATATATATCTAAGCTTGACTGAAGTGTGTAAACGAAGACATATATATGCTTTAAATGTAATTATCTTGTTACAGGTCTCTCTCTCTCTCTCTCTCTCTCTCTCTCTCTCTCTCTCTCTCTCTCTCTCTCTCTCTCTCTCTCTCTCTCCCTCTCTCTCTGATCTCTCTCTCTCTCTCTCTCTCTCTCTCTCTCTCTCTCTCTCTCTCTCTCTCTCTCTCTCTCTCTCTCAGTATGTGTGACTGTGTGTGTGTGTGTGTGTGTGTGTGTGTGTGTGTGTGTGTGTGTGTGTGTGTGTGTGCGTGCGTGCATGCTGTGTGTGTGTGTATGTGTGTGTGTGTCGGCGTGAGAGAGAGAGAGAGAGGGGGGGGGGGGGAGATAGCACCTGCATACATATTTGCCCTTGCTGTATGAACTTTAATGTACTTAATGATTCTTTGTTTATTGCTTTACTTTGTATTTTTACTCATTTTATATTTTTGTGCGTACGCGTATGCGGGTAGG
>BTPG01000002.1:91607017-92017017 GCA_036245525.1 Semisulcospira habei
CGAGTATGTGTGGGTGGGGGTGACTGACGAGGCAGTGGAAGGCACGTTTGTGTGGACTGACGGATCTCCACTATCCCGCACCTCGCAGGTCTGGACCCCAGGCGAGCCACAAGGTGGAACGAGAGAAAACTGTGCAGTTATCGATCCGCTACGACGTACACTGAATGACACACCGTGCGGCACAGATTTGCGTCACTCCATCTGCCAGATTGACATCAAACCACTGTAAGCGCGTGGGGCGAGGAAATGCATCATTCCATCGGCTTCTTTAAGATGACGTCAAACCTTTACGCGATTGTTATGTTGCATGGATTCTTCTGGCACACTGACGTCAAACAAAACACATATAACAGACTTGCGACATAACAGTGCGTCATTACATCTACCGGACTGACGTTAAACAGTTGTAAGGGCATGCTGCGCAGATTTGCGTCATTTCTGAAGTCTCATTGACGTGAAACGACAGGAATTAGCGTCATTAAAGGTGTCAAACATTGCACACGCTGTTATAAAGTTATTTAAAAATTTAGTAAACTATTAATAAGGGTAATATGTTTCGTGCTGTTATCTGTTCAAACCATGTGGTTATATTGCATTCAATCCTTTCAGTGCCGAAGCACAAGAATTAAGCCAATTTGATGTTAGGTGAGGCTGTATCTGCTTACACACGTAGACAGCCTTCTTCCTGACATCGCTGTAGACTTGTTCGTCAACTAACATAATCCATTCGGATAATATGGGCAGTACTGTGGCCACAAACAACCATAGACTACTATGTGCCTCCGCTTCCGCCAGGTCTTGTGAGGATCAATGTCAAGAGAGATGACAGACAGGGCCGGACAGGTGGACAAGGCAAGAGCAGTTTTTCAGACCCCCTGCCCATACGCTCTTGCTTCGACACACACTAGTTACCTCCCTCCATCCGCTTCACGTAGCAAGGGAGGCAACCAGTGTGACTTCGGCAACTGGCATTTTACTTCTGTATGAATTAAAACTGCCACCTATCATTACTAGACCATGTTGATCGCTAAAAATGCCAAACTGCCACCTCCCATTACTGACCATGTTGATCACAGATGAATGACAAACTGCCACCTCCCATTACTGACCATGTTGATCACAGATGAATGACAAACTGCCACCTCCCATTACTGACCATGTTGATCACAGATGAATGACAAACTGCCACCTATCATTACTGACCATGTTGATCACAGATGAATGACAAACTGCCACCTATCATTACTGACTAAGTTGATGGGTAATGAATGACAAACTGCCATCTCCCATTACTGACAATGTTGATGGGTGATGAATGACAAACTGCCATCTCCCATTACTGACCATGTTGATCACAGTCAGATAAATGACAAACTGCCACCTCCCATTACTGGACCATGTGGATCGCAGATGAAGCCTTCTTGGGACGCCAGGTCTCGGTCTCGGAATGACGTCACTGTGGGAATGACGTCACTTCGTGAAGCGAGTCCATCCATTCACCGTCAGTAGACGCAAATTCTGTGTCTCTATCTGAAATCCAACATCCAAAGCCAAAGCCCCCAAAGCGTCCAGTGAACATGGATGCAAAGAAATATTAGCAAGAGGCATAGAGGCAGATGCGGGGGCTCATGAGGATCTATGTCACTTGAAGCTGGATACTGGTCAGTTGTTCTCGACACTGAAGGCGTTAAAGTATCGATGAGTTATGAAACAAACGTCATTTGACATTGAACTAGAAGATGGACAGTGTAAGTCAAACCACGTGGTACCAATCGTGCGTCCCAGCAGTGGCCTGTGTTTATAGACAATGTAAGTCAAACCACGTGGTACCAATCGTGCGTCCCAGCAGTGGCCTGTGTTTATAGACAATGTAAGTCAAACCAAGTGGTACCAATCGTGCGTCCCAGCAGTGGCCTGTGTTTATAGACAATGTAAGTCAAATCACGTGGTACCAATCGTGCGTCCCAGCAGTCACCTGTGTTTATTGTGTACAAACACCGGTCCACAGGGCAAAGCCGGGGAAACGCCAACCACAGGACAAAGCAGGGGAAACGCCAACTACAGGAGCTGAAAACATTCCAAGGGAGATCACTCAAAGCGAGACCAACATGCGAAGAAACGATTAATAATAATAATAATAATAATAATAATAATAATAATAATAATAATAATAATATAATAAAATTAATAATAATAATATTAATAATAATAACAGTAATGGATATTTGTTAAACGCTCATTCTAAAAGTAGCTCAAAGTGCTGATACAAAATGAAAACTAACTAACACACACACACACACACACACACCCACACACACACACACACACACACACACACACACACACACACACACACACACACACACACACACAATTGGTGATGAATTGTGCATGGCTGGGGAAATGGGCCTGTCAAAGGCCATGTTGTAGAGGTAGGTTTTGAAAATCGATTTGAAGACTGGGACCCAAAGCCTTCTAATGTTGCATCAAATCTTAAAGACAAAGACCAGGCAGACAGTTCAACATATTAACCCAACATAATAAAATAACACACACAAGCAAACCTTGGTGGCACAGAGCTATTCATTATAATATAACTGCGTAACATGCGCTAATGGAAATGGGCAAAAGGATTTATCCCTGCCACATGTAACCATTAGATAATGGCCGTCGAACTCGCTTTAATGATGTGTATCAGTTACCATACCGTCTGGTGTGCACTCCCCAGTTAGATCCACTCGGGCAGTACACCACAAGAAAATTTCTATTCCAATGAGGTGCTTCGGTTTACGGGTGTACTTTCGGAGAGTACACCACAAGTACACCACACGTTCACCACAAGCACGTACACATCTAGTAGTCCAAAAGCTAGCCCGGTCTACCGTGCACCCCCCCCCCCCACCACCACCACCACCACCACCACCACCACCACCACCACCACTCCTACCCCCCCCCCTCCCCCAGTACTCAATAAGATGGGTTTCAAAGTATACCTTAGAATGTCATGAGTTGTTTAAGTCATGTTCCCCGAAAATCCTTAGTAACACATTAGAGATATAGCCAATGGCGCAAGGGTACCCCCATTCACGCTCTTCGCGGATGATAAAATGAGGTTGAGAAACATTTTCCTCTAAATAAATCAGTATTCATTCCAGAAGCTCAAATCAGGCAATATTATGTGAAGGCACATGTTCTGCGTCCTCTGCACAAAAAAAAAAAAAAAACAGAATGAAACAATATTGAATCTCTGGCTCACAGTGAAGGTATTTGTGCACCCAGTAAGTGGCCATTTCAATATATCAGATGAATCAGTCGGGCACATGAGGTGTCTACAAAATGAGAGAATTTGAATAAAGATTTTAAAAGGTAGCAAAATGGCGTCTTGAAAGTTTCCACTGATCACCTACACGCGGAAGTTTCATGTTATCAAATCCATACAGTTAACGTGTCCTTTAAATTGCTTTCTTTTTGTTCAAATGATGCCAATAAATGTCAAAAGACTAAATCAAACCTGCTTGAGCGGCTACCTTTATATGCGGTCATATGTTCTTCGTGACCATTGCAATTTACTCCCATTCGTTTTTACTGTATAACGACCCTTCATACAACGGCTACCTGAGCATAACGCTTGCGGCCAGCTGTTGTCACTCCCGACCTCCACTTGACTCTCCATTTAGCGGCCGTTTTGAGTCCGAACGCCACTTGACCCTCCATATAGCGGCCGCTTTGAGTCCGAGCGCCACTTGACCTCCATATAGCGACCGCTTTGAGTCCGAGCCCCACTTGACCTCCATATAGTGACCGCTTTGAGTCCGAGCGCCACTTGACCCTCCATATAGCGACCGCTTTGAGTCCGAGCGCCCTTGTGGAAGCTCGGTCAACGATGAAATGCTGTCCTCTGTCTTTGGTCTGAGTTTCCGACGCGCCTTTACGTCAGTCGCGCATGCTCAGTCAAGCAGGACAGGTCGCTTTGTTCATCATCGCCCGGCCGTTTACGTCTCTCACAACCCCGTTAAAAGGCGCAAACAGCCTTTTTCGATCAGGGTGAATTTGTATGAGCTCTGTTCATCATAAGGTTTTCTGAAGAATACCGTTAGACTTGTAAATAAATCTTTGAAAAATTCAAACTGTACGGAAAAGGTCAATATATAAGTTCGATGTTCAATGTTCGATGTTTTGGAAAGTAGGCACAGGTAGAAGGAATCAATCAGCAAAATTAAACGATGCGCAAAACCCGCACAGGGAGAAATTATTATTGTATTGGGACCCTGTGGCAAACGTTTGTACTTTAGCACGGTGCGCAAAAGATCATCGAGAGCACAGATGAGTGTCGTGACCTACTGTAGCCGGCGTCGGATCGGTGACCTGTCGCGTGCTGAGAATGTAGTGTGGGTTGTGTGTCTGGTTGGTTGGTTGGTTGTTTGTTTGCATTGTCTGTTTCTTTGTTTGTTTGATTGGTTGTTTACTTGGTTCCTTGTTTTGATTGTTTGATTGTTTGTTTGGTTGACTCTTTTGGTCGTTTGTTTTTGCTTTGGTTGCTTGGTTGCTTGGTTGTTTTGTTGTTTGTTTGTTTGTTTGCTTGCTTGTTTGTTTGGTTGGTTGGTTGGTTGTTAGTTTGGTTGTTTCTTTGGTTGTTTAGTTGGTTCTTAGTTGTTGTTTTTATTTCGTTTTCTCTTTGATTTTTGGCTGTTTTCTTTGCTATTTGTTTGGTTGTTTTCTTTCTATCTTTCTGTATTTCTTTCCTTCTTTCTTTCTTTGAAACAGGATTTTTAGACATAACGAAATTAACCAAAATTATGCACAAAACTGTGTATGTATGTAACGTGATGTGCTTTGTATTGTACCATGATTCATCACATGCACGTAATCACGCACGCACGCACGCACACACACAAGCACACACGCAAGCACGCACACACACACACACACACACACACGCACACACACACACACACACACACACACGCACACGCACACACACATATTGCTGTACAATGCAAATCAAAATGACAAACTAAACACAAATCAATAGACAGTGGCAACACAAAATACAAATATTACAATACAAATTCAAAAATTAACAGCACATAAACACACCCAAAGCACAAACAACCATCGCAACAAGGACTGGCACAGGATCATGATGTTATTGTGAAACAAAAAAGAGACTGGAATTTGGTAAGACAGAGTAATAAGATTGGAATAGATGTGTTTTCAGCTGGCTTTTGAAAGAAATGACTGGGGACATCACGAATGTTTTCGGAAAGAAATTCCAAATGACTGAGGCCTGGAAACACAAAAAGACCTTTCACCAAAGGACTTTGTATTTATTTCGGTACTTTCAAAAACGTTTCACTGCTAGAACGTAAGGTGCTGGAAGCTTGATAAGTAGTTAACATACTGGAAAGGTAGGGAGGCAGTGTACCATCGAAATGACGGAAGGCGAAAGTACTCAATCCTAGCTTTGATGGGAAGCCAGTGAAGTTGGTACAACAAGGATGACACATGATCTTTTCTTGATTTCTGAAAATTGACGCGAGCTGTACTGTTTAATATTCTCTGAAGTCGAGCCAGTTCTTCTGAAGCCAGGCCAGCAAACAAACAATTACAATAGTCAATGCAGCTCAAAATCAATGACACAAGCTGAGTGGTGGCAGACTGAGTCAGAAAAGATCTTACAGAGCTGATTTTCTTCAGCTGGAAATAGGCTGCTCTACAGACGGAAGTGATATGGTCATGCATAGACAAAGTAGAGTCCAAAAGAACACCAAGGTCACGAACACAGCGTTTGAAAGGTATGCTGGCTTCACCAACAGTCAAGCTGCTGCAGGTGACCTGGGAAAGAGTGTGATATGACGCGACACACATTGACTCAGTTTTCCCATCATTCAGCATGAGCTTGTTCACTAACATCCATTCTTCACAGATGATATACAGAGTTCGACTTCCTTGATTACAATTGGAACATCACATGGCTTGGAGTCCTTGATCAGCTGTGTGTCGTCGGCATATTTGTGGAAACCATCGATAAAGGTTTGTTTTCGGCCTGAAGTCATTCATTTACAGTGGCATCTTAAGCAGAATCACTTAATTAGAGTACTTTGCAATTACCGACAGGTTATTTTTACCATTTTTTCTGTTTATGTTTGAAGTAAAAGTCATGGAGAGGAGAGGGCGGGGGGACTTTAGTCAAATCAGCTACTCTCCAAATTGGTGTCCATTCTTTAATAATAATAATAATAATAATAATAATGAGTACTTGTATAGCGCCTAACCTCAGATTAGAGCTCTAGGCGCTTAAACAAAAACTAATTGTACAAAAATAACTAATTACAAAAACGCAATTTACAAAAAGTACTAAAACAAAATACAACGCACTGTGTAAACAAGCTATAAAGTCACCATTCAAAAGTGCTACGCTTATGGACTCATACTCGCATTCACGCACGCGCGCGCACACACACACACACACACACACACACACACACACACACACACACACACACACACACACACACACACACACACACACACTACTTCTAACATAGATAGAGCTGACTTTAACATGACAGGTGTGTGACAAAAGTCATTTGTAGCAGACAGAAAAAAAATGGGTCTTTAGGGCTCGCTTGAATGCCTCTCTCGAATCCACCTATCTCAGTTCGCGTGGGAGATCATTGCAAACAACTGGGCTCTGGTACCTGAATGACCTCTCACCAAACGACTTTGTTTGGACGAGAGGGATACGTAAAACTCGAGAGTCGGCAGCAGAGCGCAAATTCTGTCTTGAGGGCGTATACAGCTGGAGAAGAGAGGCAAGGTAGTGTGGGCAGGAACAGGCAATACAACTGTGACACGCATGAAACTTGGGATGACGGTGTGGGCGCGAGTCGTCTTAGCTTTGATAATGAAATGAGTTTTCCTGTTCACTGACTTGGAGAAGCATTTATTGTTTTCACAGTTCCAGCAAACACCGGATATACCAAATTCCCAGGGGACCCGGCTTTTGATATTATAAGCAAAGATTCAAATTATTAAAATAAAGTTCTACAAATGCCTTACAGATACATGGTTACTCGTGTACATACAGCTGCTTAACACGTTTCCTTTTTATTTCAAAACAGAAAATAATACGAAGTGTTGTTTTGGGCTGGATTAAGCGTTCACTCCCGAACCAACCCCAGACTCCTTTTTGGCGGCTCACCTTTAGCTTGAATAAATGAAAAGAAAAGGGGAGACTGCCAGTGCTTGAATAATAATTTTACTTTTGTTTCACAAGTATTCTCGTTTTTGATCGCTCCAGTAAATAATCACTCTTCTGTAAGTTCCAATAAACATCAAAGTGACCTGCCTTCGCCGATACAATGGACCGTCTTGTTTTAACTAGACCTTTCTACCCTTGTTTTCACAGTTCGTCTCAGTAGGCGCACGTCACGCTGGCTTGCTAGTACTCACAGGGTATATACGGACCGGACTCCTAGTGTTGTTTTAACTAGACCTTTCTACCCTTGTTTTCACAGTTCGTCTCAGTAGGCGCACGTCACGCTGGCTTGCTAGTACTCACAGGGTATATACGGACCGGACTCCTAGTGTTGTTTTAACTAGACCTTTCTACCCTTGTTTTCACAGTTTATCTCAGTAGGCTCACGTCACGCTGGCTTTCTAGTACTCATAGGGTATATACGGGCCGTGTTCTCAGTGTTGTCTTGTTTTAACTAGACCTTTCTAGCCTTCTTTTCACAGTTCGTCTCAGTAGGCTCACGTCACGCTGGCTTTCTAGTACTCACAGGGTATATACGGGCCGTGTTCTCAGTGTTGTCTTGATTTAACTAGACCTTTCTAGCCTTCTTTTCACAGTTCGTCTCAGTAGGCTCACGTCACGCTGGCTTTCTAGTACTCACAGGGTATATACGGACCGGGTTCTCAGTGTTGTCTTGTTTTAACTAGACCTTTCTAGCCTTCTTTTCACAGTTCGTCTCAGTAGGCTCACGTCACGCTGGCTTTCTAGTACTCACAGGGTATATACGGGCCGTGTTCTCAGTGTTGTCTTGTTTTAACTAGACCTTTCTAGCCTTCTTTTCACAGTTCATCTCAGTAGGCTCACGTCACGCTGGCTTTCTAGTACTCACAGGGTATATACGGGCCGTGTTCTCAGTGTTGTCTTGTTTTAACTAGACCTTTCTAGCCTTCTTTTCACAGTTCATCTCAGTAGGCTCACGTCACGCTGGCTTTCTAGTACTCACAGGGTATATACGGGCCGTGTTCTCAGTGTTGTCTTGTTTTAACTAGACCTTTCTAGCCTTCTTTTCACAGTTCATCTCAGTAGGCTCACGTCACGCTGGCTTTCTAGTACTCACAGGGTATATACGGGCCGTGTTCTCAGTGTTGTCTTGTTTTAACTAGACCTTTCTAGCCTTCTTTTCACAGTTCATCTCAGTAGGCTCACGTCACGCTGGCTTTCTAGTACTCACAGGGTATATACGGGCCGTGTTCTCAGTGTTGTCTTGTTTTAACTAGACCTTTCTAGCCTTCTTTTCACAGTTCATCTCAGTAGGCTCACGTCACGCTGGCTTTCTAGTACTCACAGGGTATATACGGGCCGTGTTCTCAGTGTTGTCTTGTTTTAACTAGACCTTTCTAGCCTTCTTTTCACAGTTCATCTCAGTAGGCTCACGTCACGCTGGCTTTCTAGTACTCACAGGGTATATACGGGCCGTGTTCTCAGTGTTGTCTTGTTTTAACTAGACCTTTCTAGCCTTCTTTTCACAGTTCATCTCAGTAGGCTCACGTCACGCTGGCTTTCTAGTACTCACAGGGTATATACGGGCCGTGTTCTCAGTGTTGTCTTGTTTTAACTAGACCTTTCTAGCCTTCTTTTCACAGTTCATCTCAGTAGGCTCACGTCACGCTGGCTTTCTAGTACTCACAGGGTATATACGGGCCGTGTTCTCAGTGTTGTTTTAACTCATTCTACCCCAACACCGAAATCCCCCACATTTTGCGGCTGTCCTCTGAAGACTGCATTGCAGTGCAGGACACAGGTCGACCATGATAGTTCAAGGGTGATGCCAGAATAGCTTGGCGCCCATAGGCGCCAAGCTATTCTGGCATCACCCTTGAACTATCATGGTCGATCGTTATCTTGCTGTGGTGTGTCTGGGGTAGAAAGAGTTAACTAAGACCTTTCTACCCCTCTTTTCACACTCCATCAGAGTAGGCACACGCAACGCTGGCTTTCTACTGCCCCTGGTAGTCATAGGGCGGGGGCGGGGGAACTCGCTAAGGAACAACTAGCAGACAGGTCGTCGTTGCACCACATTTGTTAGAGTAGTCCTTCAGCGCAACACTATTGTATGGCCTATTAACCCTTTGGCTCTCGGTAGCGGTTTGAGTCGCGATGATTCCTGTTGGTGTTGGTGTTGGTGTTGGTGTTGGTATCATCGCCACTAAAACCGCTAGCGAGAGGCAGAGGGTTCAGAACATTTATACGGACATTATTGTCAACTAAAACGTGTTATTGTCTGAAGCAGTTAGTCTTAACTCAGTCTACCCTAGACGCACCACAGCAAGATAAGGATTGACCATGATAGTTCAAGGGTGATGCCAGAATAGCTTGGCGCCTACTGGCGCCAAGCTATTCTGGCATCACCCTTGAACTATCATGGTCGATCTGTGTCCTGCACTGCAATGCATTCTTCAGAGGTACAATGAGTTAATATAACAACCTAGTTGTGTGTTTTTTTCAGCCATTCTCATTGTCTGCCATATTGAACATGCGGTAGACTTTGAGGTAGGGATGGTCGGAGCACGTTCTGTAGCATGCAAACGACGAACATAGGCGGGCACACATCAGAGTCTGACAGTGAAGTAACACCATAAAAATTACGTCATGCCTAGCAACGCCGAACATCGTGCCAGCAAACTGTGTGCCACATCCTTCGTCGTTCAATATCGAATGATAATTATGCAAGATTTCTAAACTTGTTTGAGTGAAACAACAATGAGCAAAACAACCACTGTTCCATCGCATTATTTACTCTGACGACAATCTGTAAATTTAGACAACACGACTCAGAATATCCTTCCCAAAAGTCATCTGAACTTAGGTTGCTGCTGGCAAGAGTCAGCTGAGTCCTGCGCCAGTCACTAAGCAAGGCGCTCCGCTATAGCGCCACAACACTCACCCCGCTATAGCGCCACAACACTCACCCCGCTATAGCGCCACAACACTCACCCCGATATAGCGTCACAACACTCACCCCGCTATAGCGGATTACCTTGCTTAGTGGCTGGCGCAGGACTAAGCTCCCTCAAGCAAATGGCCCTGCAGCCTTAAAGGCGTATGAAATTAAATACCTCTTGCTGGTAAGTGACGCCATTAACCTTTGACTGTCGGTAGGGCTTTTGGTCGTGATGGTTCTACAGGACTTCTCACAACACAAAGCCCTGCCAACAGCGACAGGGTTAGCCTTTAGCTGTATGACTGCTACAGGGACTCATGCTACAGGGACTCATGCTGCCGGAACTCATGCTACAGGGACTCATGCTACAGGGACTCATGCTGCCGGGACTCATGCTACAGGGACTCATGCTGCCGGGACCCATGTTACAGGGACTCTTGCTGCCGGGACTCGTGCTGCAGGGACTCATGCTGCCGGGATTCGTGCTGCCGGGACTCGTGCTGCCGGGACTCATGCTACAGAGACTCGTGCTACAGGGACTCATGCTACAGAGACTCGTGCTACAGTGACTCATGCTACAGGGACTCATGCTACAGGGACTCATGCTGCCGGGACTCATGCTACAGGGACATGCTGCCGGGACTCATGCTACAGGGACTCATGCTTCCGGGACTCATGCTGCGGGACTCATGCTGCCGGGACTCATGCTACAGGGACTCATGCTACCGGGACTCATGCTACAGGGACTCATGCTACAGGGACTCATGCTGCTGGGACTCATGCTGCGGGACTCATGCTGCCGGGACTCATGCTACAGGGACTCATGCTACTGGGACTCATGCTACAGGGACTCATGCTGCCGGGACTCATGCTGCCGGGACTCATGCTACAGGGACTCGTGCTGCCGGGACTCATGCTACAGGGACTCATGCTACAGGGACTCATGCTGCCGGGACTCGTGCTGCAGGGACTCGTGCTGCAGGGACTCATGCTGCCTGGATTCGTGCTGCCGGGACTCGTGCTGCCGGGACTCATGCTACAGAGACTCGTGCTACAGGGACTAACTCATGCTGCCGGGACTCATGCTGCCGGGACTCATGCTACAGGGACTCATGCTGCCGGGACTCATGCTACAGGGACTCATGCTACAGGGACTCATGCTGCCGGGACTCATGCTACAGGGACTCGTGCTGCCGGAACTCATGCTACAGGAACTCATGCTGCTGGGACTCATGCTGCCGGGACTCATGCTACCGGGACTCATGCTACCGGGACTCATGCTGCCGGGACTCATGCTGCCGGGACTCATGCTGCCGGGACTCATGATACAGGGACTCATGCTGCCGGGACTCATGCTGCCGGGACTCATGCTCCCGGGGCTCATGCTACAGGGACTCATGCTGCCGGGACTCATGCTGCCGGGACTCATGATACAGGGACTCATGCTGCCGGGACTCGTGCTACAGGGACTCATGCTACAGAGACTCGTGCTACAGGGACTCATGCTACAGGGACTCATGCTACAGGGACTCATGGACTCACTGTCAGGCGGCGCTGCCTGTTTTCTTTGGCCTGACTCCTGATTTCAATTTGCGAAATAAGTCATGCATTCTTGGCAGAGAAGATGCAGGGATGGCTGTTATTTTTCTGTCCAGGGGACGTCGTTTTGTCCAATAGGATTTACCCAAGTTCGTCTTTGATCCATTTTCATTAATCGATCACGAAAACAGAAATGTATGCTAGTGGCAGATTTATTTATTGACCTTTGCGACCAAGGACACAATCGTCAAAAGGTACCAAATTACAGATTATCACACACTATGTTTCAAACTGTTAAAACCATCCCCCCCATCCCCCCGTCCCGCCCCCCCCCTCACCCCCCCCCACCCGCCCCCTTTTCTGACTTACACCACCTGACAGATAAAAGAAAAGCTATTTGTGCATGGCCAGTCGTTGAGATGCGTCCTGTCAGTGAATGTGCCGATGCAGTCTTCATTTCCCCCAGAACTATTCGGTTCTCCTGACCTCCACACGTCGGTTCCTTGTGGGAGGGGGGTCCCGTCACTCCACACAAACTGTCCTTCCGTCACCAGGTCGTCTGCTCCCATCCAGTAGGGGCCGGGCGAGGACAAACCTGCAACAGTCACGCGGTCACGGTGTACCATTAAGCTATCACCACTGTGCTGCACAAAAGGACATTTCATTGTTTATTATTCATTATTCGTTACTTATTATTCGTTTATTCATACTCGTTCAAGGAGCACGAATCAATAGCTGCCAAAGGGTCGTTTAGCGTTGCCGGCGGCAACACGATACCAACTTTGCAACTATTGATCCCTATCTTTAAACTGCCGGTTGAAATTCCATAATTTGAACATTGTGTAGATTACATTAAATATCAGGGCTTATTCAAGGGCAGTGACAGAATAGATCGCTTCTCAGACCCGTAAGGTCCAGGGACCGGTTGCTTCAGTGAGCTTATAGTCCTGCGTCAGCCACTAAGCATGGTGCTCCATTGACGCAGGCCTAAGCTCACTCATGCAACAGACTACAAAATCCTAGACATAGACGTAAATAAGGATTTATATGTAAACTGGGGTGAGAGCGGACTTGTCACGAAGTTTCAGAGCGGAACAGTCACGTGGTCTCACCGTTGTCTTGTAAGAGGTCTAGGAGGGGCTGACTGTCGGCTTTAGACTTGAGGTGGTACAGATGAGCGCCAATCACTTCCGCTGCACACCAGTCTCTGGCGCGTGTGTAATTGAGCTTTAGTGGGACGAACCTGATGCACCGCTCTCTGTACCAGGAATAGCCCTGGGCATAGGGACAACCTTGCAACACTGAAACACACAGCAATAAAACACTCAAGCAAGCAACCAATCAAGTGAGCATGAAAACAATCAGTCAAGCAATAGGGCAACCCATCCATTCGTCCATCCGACCATCCATCCATCCGTCCATCCATCCGTCCGTCCGTCCGTCCATCCATCCGTCCGTCCGTCCGTCCTTCCATCCATCCATCCATCCATCCATCCGTCCATCCATCCATCCATCCATTCGTCTATCCATCCGTCCATCCATCCATCCGTACGTCAGCTGGTGTACCAGTCGGCCCATGCGTCCATCAGAGACAGGGAGAGCTATCTAGTGCAGACCCCGACTACGCTGCTTGACAGTGAGAGCTATCTAATGCAGACCCCGACTACAGCGTGGTGACGGCAGATACACGCTGTTTGACAAACATGGCTGCCGATGGTCGAGACAAGCAAGAAGTATGCGCTCTCATGAGCAGTTGGGTGGTGTTTGCCGTGTTCCGGCATGAAAGGTGTTAACGCCGTAATTTCGGTCCGTTTAACACATTCAAAACGTGCTGCGTTTGGATACGCGGCTTTATGCCGGTTTTATGCCGAGTATTCGGATGCGGCACGTCTCGAGTGTTAATAATGGTTCATGACATCACATTGCACTGAATGCGTACTCACCAAAACACTGCATACTCTCCTCCCGTATGTCAGCCACGCTGGATGACGCCAAATCTTTTACGTAGCACGTTGACGTCATCAGGAAAAAGCAAAATCTCGCACATCCACGTTCCATACACGTGACAGCACATCCGGTCAGGGTGCTGGCCTCAGGCGCCGGTGTGTAAGAAGATACCGACCTGACACTGTCCGGCAAGCTCACGAATTGTCCCGAAAGGGCGATGCAGTCGACTCGGAGAATGAACGCGATGAGGCTGAGAACCACACGAACAACGCCGGCGATCCTAGAACACAGAAAATGGCGCGTGTCATAAATACAGTCGTTCCATAAGCTCACACATCTTTACTTGGATTTATTTATTTCAGCTGCAAGAGACACAGATCCTCATAAAGTCCTGCAGTTGTTGGGGCTCATGAGGATCTACGTCTCCTGTTTTCTCTGTACATCCAGCCTGTGTCTGAGGTGGTCGCCAGTAAAGGATGTGAACATCACAGTCGATATGCCGATGACACACAGCTGAAGAAAGACGCTCCTCTCCAACAGTGCCCCACAGTGCCCCACAGTGCCCAACAGTGTCCCACAGTGCCCGTGTCTTCTGCATGACATGGCACAGTGTATACAAGCTGTGAACTCATTTGAGACGTGCCGCCTCCGGATACGCGACTTAAGCCGCGTATTCGGAGGCGGCACGTCTCGAATGAGTTAAGCACTGGATGACAGACAACAAGCTCAATCTTAATGAAGGAAAAACAGACGCCATTGTGGTAAGCACTCGCTCCAGGGTGAGTGTCTCCCATGATGAGTCCTTGATCGTTTGTGGACAGGACATCTCTCTCAAACAATTTGTGCAAAACCTAGGTGTTTACATTGACAATGTCCTGTCCATGAACGATCATGTGTCTCACTTGTACCGCTGCTTCTATCTTGAGCTCAGGAGGCTTAGCTCTGTTAGACAGTGCTTTATGTAAGCTAATTGCATGTTCACAGATTTTGTCAAGGCTTGACTACTGTAACTCCGTAGTGTCAGGTATTTCGAACGATCTGCTCTACAGGCTCCTGTAAGACTTGTACTGAAAAAAATCAAAGCGTGACCACATCACTTCCTTGCTAAAGCAGTTACACTGGATTCCTGTGAAGTTCAGAACTGAATACAACATTGCTGCCCTCGTTTTTCAGGCCTTTGATAAAACACTAATAATAAGTAATAATAATGATAATATTATAATAATAATAATAATAATAATAATAATAATAATAATAATAATAATAATAATAATAATAATAATAATAATAATAATATAACTAATAATAATGGAAGTGGCGCAGTGGTTAAGGCGTCTGCCTCCAATGCCAAAGGTGCGAGGTTCGATACCGGGTTCCGGCGTTGGATTTTTCTCCTCTGGTAAATGTCACCGTCTGGGCAGTGGGCAGATGTTCACATCTGCACGGGACATAGACGACCCCGGCCCCCACGAGTCCCCTGCTGCCTTGCAGGCCTGGCCGCTTGGCTGCGGAAAGGCTAAGGGAGGAAACCCCTGACATCAAAGCCCCCGTGTCTCCGGGGAAGGCTTTTGAGCCAGAGACTAAGACAAGGACAGTCTGATATAAAACCTACGACCCGAGGACCTCGATGCCACCGTCCCAGCTTGCTAGGCCATGGCAAACGAACCAAGGGTTTAAAGGGTGGGGCCAGTACTGCGCACACTGCACTCCACCAAAAAGCTCCACCGCGCAGGCTTTAGGAAACGCCCACGGACTATGACAGTGAACTTTCCAAGTCCTGTAGCGACGGGCGAGGGGGCGAAACGGCAGGTGAAAGATGTCACTGAAAGCCGCAGTCTCAAACCTGCATGCAGGCGGTTCAGGATATTGGTCGCCTGATGTTGACCTGGGGATGACAACATCACTCGGCACACCCTGAACGACCAAGCAGCCTTCTCTAGGGACAGCACTGCTTGCTCCACACGGAGAGGGGCCTAGAAAAGGTGGCCTAACCAAAGCTCGTCCCCTCGCAACCCCAGTTGGCTAGCCGCGGTCAACGGGCATCTTCTCCTGCGGTCAAAAAACAAGAAAGAATAACGGATCCACTCTCATGACGACCACGACCGGACTCAACGTAGCATGCTGGAACATCCGAACCATGCTCGACAAAACAGACAGCGGACGCCCTGAACGTCGCTCCGCCCTCATTGCCCATGAATTGCGGAGGTTAAACATCGACATCGCCGCGCTCAGTGAAGTACGCCTTCCGGACGAAGGCAGCCTCCAAGAACTTGGCGCTGGCTACACCCTCTACTGGTCAGGCAGGCCTGCATCAGAAAGACGGCTCTCAGGCGTGGGTTTCATGGTCAAGACCTCCATTGCGACTAAGCTGGAAAACCTACCAACGGGTCACTCAGACCGCATCATGTCCATGCGCCTCCCACTGAGACACCAGCAACACGTCACCCTTCTCAGTGTGTACTCCCCAACCCTCCTGGCAGAGCCTGCTGAAAAGGACAAGTTTTACACTGACCTGCGCAGCCTCATACAGAGCACCCCTGCAGACGACAAAGTCATCATCCTTGGCGACTTCAACGCCAGAGTGGGCCAGGACTCTGAAGCCTGGAAAGGAGTCCTCGGCAAGCATGGCGTCGGGAACTGCAATGACAATGGCCGCCTACTGTTGGAGTTCTGTGCAGAGCAGCAACTGATCATCACCAACACTACTTTTCAGCAAAAGGACAGTCGAAAGACCACCTGGATGCATCCTCGCTCCAAACACTGGCACCTTATCGACTATGTCCTAGTGCGTCAGATGGACCGCAGTGATGTCCTCCTCACCAGAGTGATGCCCAGCGCAGAGTGCCACACTGACCACCGCCTTGTCCGCTGCAAACTCAGGCTCCATGTCAAGCCAAAACCCAAGAAATGGGCCCCCCCACAAGAAAAAGCTTGATGTTGCCAGCCTTCAGCGTGACGACGTGAAAGCTGCCTTTCAGACAGATTTACAGCGCAGGCTCAAAGACACAGCGGACCCAGCAGACTCCTCCCCTGAAACACTCTGAGAACAACTGAAACTGCTATTGCAAAATCCTCTGCAGAAGTCTTGGGTTTCGCTAGAAAGAAGAACAAAGACTGGTTTGACGAAAACGATGTTGAGATCCAGGAACACCTAGCAAAACAAAAAAGAGCCGCCCATCAGGCCCACCTAGCCCAGCCTTCCTGCCCTGTGAAGAAGTCTGCCTTCCGCCTCGTCTGCAGCAGTCTCCAGCGCAAGCTCAGAGATCTCCAGAATGAGTGGTGGACCAGACTTGCACAGAGGACCCAGCTTTGCGCTGACAATGGTGACTACAGGGGCTTCTACGAAGCACTGAAAGCAGTGTATGGCCCCAGGCACCTGGTACAAAGTCCCTTGCGAAGCGCGAATGGCCAGGCACTCCTCACAGATAATGCCTCCATCTTGAACCGCTGGTCGGAGTACTTTCGGAGACTCTTCAGCGCTGAGCGCACTGTTCAAGAAGCAGTCGTCCTACAAATCCCACAACTCCCAGTAAAGGTTGAATTGGACGAACCGCCCACCGCTGAAGAGACCCTCACAGCCATCCACCAGCTCAAGAGTGGCAAAGCAGCAGGCATTGATGGAATACCGCCAGAGATCTGGAAACATGGAGGCACAGCACTGCACAACAAGCTCCATGACATCTTTCTCTGCTGCTGGGAGGAAGGAACACTACCAAAGGATCTCCGTGATGCTGTCGTTGTCACCCTGTACAAGAACAAAGGCGAGAAGTCTGACTGTTCCAACTATCGGGGAATCACCCTGCTGTCCATTGCTGGGAAAATTATTGCAAGACTGCTCCTGAATCGGCTGGTACCTGCCATCGCTGAAGACCACCTCCCAGAGGGCCAGTGTGGCTTCAGAGCAAACAGGAGCACCACTGATATGGTCTTTGTGCTGAGACAGCTTCAGGAGAAGTGCCGCGAGCAGAACAAAGGGCTGTACGTAACGTTTGTCGACCTAACAAAAGCGTTCGACACTGTGAGCAGGCAAGGCATGTGGCAGATCCTGGGACGACTTGGCTGTCCCCCAAATTTCCTCAGCATGATTGTCCAGCTACACGAGGACCAGCAAGGCCAGGTCAGACTCAACAATGACCTCTCAGAACCATTCCCTATTCTCAACGGCGTAAAGCAGGGCTGCGTGCTGGCATCGACCCTCTTCACCATCTTTTTTAGCATAATGTTGAAGCAGGCCACAGTGGACCTCGATGATGACGATGCAGTGTACATCAGGTATCGTCTCGATGGCAGCCTGTTCAACCTCAGACGACTGCAGGCCCACACGAAAACCCTAGACCAACTGATTCGTGAGCTGCTTTTTGCTGAGGACGCTGCCCTCGTTGCACACACAGAGAGAGCCCTGCAGCGCATCACGTCCTGCTTCGCAGACGCTGCCCAGCTCTTTGGACGCGAGGTCAGTCTGAAAAAGACAGAGGTCCTCCATCAGCCGGCACCCAAGACAGTGTATCGCCCTCCTCACATCACCATTGGAGAGTCTGAACTAAAGTTTACTTACCTTGGCTGCATTATCACGTCGGACGCCAAGCTGGACAAGGAGCTTGACAGCAGGCTGGCAAAAGCGAACAGCGCTTTCGGGCGACTTTTCAAGCGGGTGTGGCACAATCAACAGCTGAAAACAGGCACCAAGATCAGCGTGTACATAGCTGTGGTCCTCACCACCCTGCTGTATGGTTCCGAGTCCTGGGCCCTCTACCGTCTCAAGAAGTCACTTAGTGCCTGCCAAATCGACCACCACCAGTGGTCTTCGCTTACTGTGGACCGTGACACCTGGCGCTCCACCATTTACAAGGCAGCTGTCTCCTTTGAGGACTCTCACAGAGCTAGCCTTAAGGACAAGCGGCTCAGGAGAAAAAACAGAGATGCCGCAACTCAGAACCCTGGCCATACCTCCCCCTGCAGCCACTGCGGTCGAACCTGCCTGTCCGGGATTGGCCTCCGCAGCCACGAACAAGCCTGCAGACGTCGTGGGCA
Organism: Semisulcospira habei; assembly: GCA_036245525.1. Lineage (NCBI taxonomy): Eukaryota > Metazoa > Mollusca > Gastropoda > Semisulcospiridae > Semisulcospira > Semisulcospira habei. The sequence continues at coordinate 91,625,716 of BTPG01000002.1, forward strand.
ACTCCTATAAAATCTTCGTTCGCGAAGTCAAGCCAAGAGAGATCAGAGATTGACAAACAGAATCTGCGTCCACTGGCTTGCATGTAGGGGAGGAGCCCCTATTATGAAACAGTGCCTATTATCAAACACCTTGCTCCCGGCCAAACAGAATAGCTTTTCCAAATTCCGCCTGTGCAGTAATATAGAGCTACTTCAGTGAGCCTTATTTCCGGTACAAGAATATCAGGCGTGATAAAAACGAAAACACGCCGAGAAAATGTTATTTTTGACCCTTCTGCTTCTTATTTTTCGCCATTTTGAAACACCTACATCAGCATTCAGTTTTGTGATTTAAAAAAAAAAATAGCCCCTTTTGTCATGAAGAGCAATCTTGGGACATAAGATGGCCAGCAGCATTCGTTTGGTTCTCTTTTTGTTGTTTTGGAGGCACGCTTTTTCCTGGAGAGGTATCTTGTTCCTATTATGAAACACAAAGAGCACCTAATATGAAACGTGTTTCATATTTAGAACAGTGTTTCATATAAGGAGCAGTGTTTGTCTAGCGTATATATATTGGTAACCATCCAGCCAGTTTGTTCCGAATATCAGATGTTGATACTTTTTCTCAATACAGAGTATCCCACACCAGGATCATGTCACTTTCGTCAAGGTCAAGGTCACAACGGCTACATTTACTATGTATGCCATTGTCCAGGCAATGTTACTCTAAACACCAAAATGATGTAATCCAAATGGCAAATTGTGATATTTTGTGACCACACAGAGTGTTGCACACCAGAATCTATGCACTGCCTTAAAGGCCAAGGTCACAACGGCCATATTTGTTTTGTGCAGAATTGTGTGCTAGGCAATATCTCAATAACCATTGTGCTTATTCAATCCAAATTTTAGATAATAGTATTTTACCATATCACACATTGCCATCAATCTTAACTGCGCCTCCACCTCAAGGTTAAGGTCATAGTTGCCATATTTGTCTTGCAGATTATTGAGTAGAGAATACCTCTGAAACCGCAGTACTGATTTGCTCTAAATTTTTAGGAAATGATGCCTTGCCCTCATATGTGATGTCTTTAACAGAATGAATTCATGACCTGTAAGGACAAGGTCGCAGAGGCCATATTTGTGTGAGCCTTTGTGCAGGCAATATCTCTGAAACCACAGGCCCGATTTTTTTCCAAATTTTGTTTGATGATATTTTCACTTAACCCGTCACAGACGAGAAACTCTCAATAGGATCCATCTGCAAGACACATAGATCCTCATGAGCCTCGCGCGATCACTGGTGCGGTGGCTGATGGTGATTTTGGCTCTTGCTGACACAACTGACATTATATTTATTTGACAGTTGGGGTTCCTTGGGACTGAATTAAGAAAGGTTTCAGAGCAATATTTGCGTCCAGTGGTAGTGAAGAGAATAAAACAGATATGTCAAAAACCAGGTTTATGACACTACATCACTTCAAGATGACGCGCACAGTTGTTGGGAATGCTTTCAGACAGACGAAATGGCGCATTACTGTCTGCGGGGAGGGGGTGGGGCTAAATAGTAGTTCCAAGAGCAAACCTTGTTGGCTTAGGTGTGACAGCAAATTACGTGAAACAGTATAAATGTAGTCACCAATCGTCCATGCAGCCGCTCTTCAGCCGTCGTGTGTGTATGCTTGCGGTTCCTATAAGGCAATTTTTTAGGGGCTATAACATTCACAGACTTTAAACTCGACACAATTGTAGTTTACAAGAACAACTTTACCTACATATTTGACCAGTAGAAAAGGTCAAGGTCATCACACGACGGACCGTTTACAATTTCCAAGAAGAGGCACGGGTGTGTGTGTGTGTGTGTGTGTATGTGTGTGTGTGTGTGTGTGTGTGTGTGTGTGTGTGTGTGTGTGTGTGTGTGTGTTTGTGGGTGGGGTGGGGGGTTCCAAATTCCCCAAAATGGAAATTACACATTAACAAATATCCTGGGAGCCGTGCACCTTGGAACACCCCTCTCCCCTTGAATTTGCTTCTAAATATGTACATAAAACTGTGTCGAAATGTTAGCTTTTATCAAGTTTTACTTCTGAGGTGCAAAAACTATAAACACAGTAGCTTTTATTCCCCTATACATAGTACATTTTCAACACACTTGCTGACATGCCTGCCCTTTGAACTTAGGAAGGGGCCAATAAAATAAATATGCATACCGAGTGTAACCCCTAGCAAAACATTTCCACTGGGGTCTTACTGCAAAGTTCACATGCGAACTACCTTTAATAGCAACAACCTAAAATAAAAGCCTTCTTACTTCCCGTGACCTTTGACCTTATCGAGAAGTTAACTTAGTAGAACTGCAAACACAAGTCGTATCATCAGTTTTCTCTTTGGCAAGTTTTAAAATAAGATTATAACTAGTTTCTTAAAAAATCGCCCGTTTATTGACCTATGCAACCGTGACCTTTCATGGAGGTCAGCGCAAGTGACAATCAAAGCTATTGTCAAATAGGATCACTGTGCCAAATTAGAAGTCTTTGGCTCTGATGGTCTCTCAGAAATTCAACATGATAACATCTGTCACAATTGGATATACACAGGATGATGGACTGATGGACCAATAGTGGACCAGTGGCGGATGACTCATTATATTAAACTTGTTTCAATGTGAAATGAGCCAATATTGCATGCTAACCATCTTTCATGCCTTAAGTGTCCAACAAAATGTAAGTGAAACTTGTAAAAAGGAAATATTCACACTGTTTCATAATAGGAGACCTGGTGTTTCATATTAGGTAAATGGTGCCTAATATGAAACAATGTGTCACTTTTTTTCAAACTGGAACTGTTTCTGCATCGATTCGAGTTTTGAAATTTGGCTTTGTCCTAAGATGCATCAATATAATCTCTATCAAACCCTGATTTCGGATTGATTCTACCTTTCTTTGGACGGTCGTGCGAGACGTTTTTGCTTAAGTGTTTCATACATGGGTCTCCTCCCTTACATGCAGCGTCCGATACTGCACCAAGTGTGTGTGTCATCCTGACAGGTGGCTGCAGGCACAAGGGGGTTAATGGCCATTGACGTTTGTCTTCAAACTGCGACCGTCTCAAAATACATAGTATTGTGTAGGAGCGCGACAAATGCTATTGTAATGTTTTTTTAAAAAATATAGCACTTTGAACTGGGTGACGAATGTTCTGCTTGTATGTCATTGTAAATCATTCTACTCGAGGTAAAAATCAAGTCTACAATAATTATGTTTGAGTTCTTACCGAAATGTGTCGTTATGGACAAATGCCAAATAGACATCCTTTGAAAGACTTAGCCTCAAACAAATAATCCAGACCAAGTCAACCAAACAAATACATTACCCGGACAAAGTGAATCAAACAAATACATTATCCGGACAAAGTGATCCAAACTCGCCAGTCGGTATTTGCGCCGTTATTGACAAAAGCCGGGGTGTCCATTATTGGCAGAAGCCCGTGTGTCCGTTATTGACAGAAGCCCGTGTGTCCATTATTGGCAGAAGCTCGCGTGTCCGATGTTGACAGAAGCCCGTGTGTCTATTGTTGACAGAAGCCCGTGTGTCCATTATTGACAGAAGCCCGTGTGTCCATTATTGACAGAAGCCCGTGTGTCCATTATTGACAGAAGCCCGTGTGTCTATTGTTGACAGAAGCCCGTGTGTCCATTATTGACAGAAGCCCGTGTGTCCATTATTGACAGAAGCCCGTGTGTCCATTATTGACAGAAGCCCGTGTGTCCATTATTGACAGAAGCCCGTGTGTCTATTGTTGACAGAAGCCCGTGTGTCCATTATTGACAGAAGCCCGTGTGTACATTGTGAGGAAAGCGAAAGTTTCATTGAATAACAATGATGGACACACTGACTTGTGCTGATCACGACAGAAATACTGACTGACATGTCTGGTTCATTGTAATTGGATAGAGTATTTGTTTGATGCCAAGTGTGGATAGAGTATTTGTTTGATGCCAAGTCTTTCACACGATGTCCAGTTGAGAAATGTTCTGCTTAAGCGTATTTTCAGGGTTCCTAGGCGAAAGAAGTCTAGCAATGGCCAGATTTGTCTTATTTCGGTCCCTTCACTTGGAACGACCTTCCAGCCCATGTCAGACGTGCTCCAACTCTGTCTGCTTTCAAATCACTGCTCAAGACCTATCTTTATTCTGATGCGTGTAGTTAGATGCATTTTCAGTGTGTTAGCAATCGTTGGCAGTTGCTCCTGAATCGGCTGGTGCTGCCATCGCTGAAGACCACCTCCCAGAGGGCCAGTGTGGCTTCAGAGCCAACAGGAGTACCACCAACATGGTCTTTGTGCTGAGACAGCTTCAGGAGAAGTGCCGCGAGCAGAACAAAGGGCTGTACGTAACGTTTGTCGACCTAACAAAAGCGTTCGACACTGTGAGCAGGCAAGGTATGTGGCAGATCCTGGAGCGACTAGGCTGTCCCCCAAAGTTCCTCAACATGATCGTCCAGCTCCACGAGGACCAGCAAGGCCAGGTCAGACTAAACAGTGACCTCTCAGAACCATTCCCCATTCGCAACGGCGTGAAGCAAGGCTGCGTGCTGGCACCGACCCTCTTCACCATCTTCTTCAGCATGATGTTGAAGCAGGTCACAGTGGACCTCGACGATGACGACGCAGTGTACATTAGGTATCGTCTCGATGGCAGCCTGTTCAACCTCAGACGACTGCAGGCCCACACGAAAACCCTAGACCAACTGATTCGTGAGCTGCTCTTTGCTGATGACGCTGCCCTCATTGCACACACACAGAGAGAGCCTTGCAGCGCATTACGTCCTGCTTCGCAGATGCCGCCCAGCTCTTTGGACTTGAGGTCAGTCTGAAAAAGACAGAGGTCCTTCATCAGCCAGCACCCAAGGAAGAGCATCGCCCTCCCCACATCACCATCGGCGAGTCTGAACTGAAGTCTGTACACCAGTTTACCTACCTCGGCTGCATCATCACGTCAGACGCCACGCTGGACAAGGAGCTGGACAACAGGCTGGCAAAAGCGAACAGTGCTTTCGGGCGACTATTCAAGCGGGTGTGGCACAATCAACAGCTGAAAAAAGGCACCAAGATCAGCGTGTACAGAGCTGTCGTCCTCACCACCCTGCTGTACGGTTCCGAGTCCTGGGCCCTCTACCGCAGCCAACTACGACTCCTCGAATGCTTTCACCAGCGCTGTCTGCGTACCATCCTCAGCATTCACTGGAGTGACTATGTCACCAACGTCGAGGTCCTTGAACAGGTGGAAACTTTGAGCATCGAGGCTTTGCTGCTGCGGACACAGCTTCGCTGGGCCGGGCACGTCTCCAGGATGGAGGATCATCGCCTACCCAAGATCACTCTGTTCGGCGAGCTCGCCACTGGACACCGAGACAGAGGGGCACCAAAGAAGAGATACAAAGACTGTCTCAAGAAGTCACTTAGTGCCTGCCAAATCGACCACCGCCAGTGGTCTTCGCTTGCTGCGGACCGTGACACCTGGCGCTCCACCATTCACAAGGCAGCCGTCTCCTTTGAGGACTCTCGCAGAGCTAACCTCAAGGACAAGCGGCTCAGGAGAAAAAACAGAGTTGTCGTAACTCAGAACCCTGACCAGACCTTCCCCTGCAGCCACTGCGGTCGAACCTGCCTGTCCCGGATTGGCCTCCGCAGTCACGAAAATGCCTGCAGACGACGTGGGCAAGCCCTATAGAATCTTCGTTCGCGAAGTCAAGCCAAGAGAGAGCAATCGTTGGCAGTAACTGTTCTTGTATCGGTGTGTGTATGTTTGTGTGAGTGCGTGATTTTGATATGTGTCACTTTAGTTTTTGTAATAATTATTGTAGCTCAGTGTTACCTTCTTGTACTTTTTGTTCTGTGATTTTTGCTCTTGTAAAGCGCTTAGAGCATCATTCATTTGGAGGTTAAGCGCTATATAAATTATTATTTTATTATTATTATTATTATTATTATTATTATTATTATTATTAAGCTGAACAAAGAACTGAGCGCCCGCGCGATCGTACGTGAGTTGTTTCCCTTTCCTTCGTTGATAACTTTGGAAAATGGGTCTTGTTTTAGTTAGTTAGTTAGTTAGTTAGTTAGTTAGTTAGTTAGTTAGTTAGTTAGTTAGTTAGTTAGTTAGTTAATAATATAGAGTCTTATATTCGTTCGCTCGTTTGTTCGTTCGCTCGTGTGTTCGTTCGTCCATTGGTTAGTTTCTTAGTTATTTAGATAGCTAGTCAGCTCTATAGCTAGTTGGTTATCAATCGGTATCATGCTTTCGTGGAAATGACTTACAGCAGTGTTATTCGTATTTTTCAGATATGGCGATGTTCTGTTTGTTAGAAATGGGCTGCCAATGTGTGGGTGTTTCAGAAAATGCTTTGTATATGAAATAATGAATGTTACATACATACCTCGTCACCGAAGGCATGACTGTCGTGTCTGTCTTGTTGACGTGCCTGTCTTGCTGAATGCACCTTGCTCCACCTCTGGCCTTGGCAGAATTCTGGGCAGAATAATCATCAAACGATCAAATGACAAACCCACCGACGCGTGATGATTAAGTTTCGTAGACTACGACAGCTTCTTAAGTCGGACAGGGGCACAGATTGACATGCGTCACTGTAAACACCGGAGCTCGTGAGGTTTTATGTCTCTTGCTGGCATATTCATTTGCGTCTTGGTCAAGAGGAGGTCAGTGATGCCTGAGCTTGCGACTGATTCCGAACAATAGATCGCCAAGTGACGCCTTTCCCCAGACGTCAGTAGTCAGGTTACGTTTGAAACCAACGACTCGCAACGAACGACTCGCAACAACGAACGAGAGCAAAGTCGCCGTTGCCAGTCGTTCGTTGTTGCCAGCCGTTCGTTGTTGCCAGTCGTTCGTTGCAAACGCAACCTCAGCAATACTCTACCTCAGGGGCCTGCTTGGCTCATGGACTGAGAGACTCTTCACACTCTGTATACATCGGCACCATTCACATCCATCCGCCCGCTGTGTCGGTATCTGGCCCCACCCCTGACTGCTACTGCGACACCGAGCGGCGTCGTTACGCGTCTTCACCGCCGATAGTTGTCGTCAGTTACTGTGAAAGATGTAAACCCTCACTGCTACTGGACGCCGATATGTTTTCATCGTAAATTCCACGTCAACGATCCACCACCGATAAAGAAAGGTCGGCACAAGGCAATGAATCAATGAATCTTTATTTGACAAAGGTAAAGATATTGACAGAGCCCGAGGCAATGTCATTTTGTACATCTGCCGTTGCTCCTTCTACAGGCAAACAACAATTATATACATTAGATACATAGTCTGGGACTAAGGGGGTGCGGCGGGAGGGAAGGGAAAAAAATAAAATAAAATAATAAATAAAACAAATAAAAAATCGCAAGCACACCATTACACAGAATATAGTAATACTTGCGAGCGCACACTCATTCACACCGGACAGGTATACATATCCATGATTAATAAATGAGTTGCTGCTAACAGTGTGTGAACTGAGCACGATTTGCTCCTATAGCAAGTAAGTATTGTAGATACTTATGATTGCGATGCTAGGTTGTTTTTTTTTTTAAACTACCCTAAAACACAATATTGTATGAGTGGTCTTTACATAGGATGGAAGGGAATTCCACAAAATTGCCCCCGAGAATAGACCAGACAAGCAGCTGGGTTAAGTATTCGGGAGTTCTGTTATTTCGAATCTTGAACATGAGAAACTGATTCTTAAGAGAAAGAAGTCCCGCTTTGTGCATCGTATCATCTGTTGTCAGAGAAAGGAGAAAGGTAGACACAAAGCAGTGTCAGTGAGGAGAAAGGTGGACACAAAGAATTATCAGCAAGGAGCACGGATCCTCTGCACCTCTTTCAGCCGGGTGGTGTTCGGTTTTTCTCGGCAGTGAAGGGGTTAAAGCAAGGCTCGTTCCCAGGGTTTGTGCCAGCAGCTCTCTTGAGATGTAGAAACAAGGAAGGCAACTCTCTAGAGATGTACAAACAAGGAAGGCAACTCTCTAGAAATGTACAAACAAGGAAGGCAGCTCTCTTGGGATGTAGAAACAAGGAAGGCAACTCTCTAGAGATGTACAAACAAGGAAGGCAACTCTCTAGAGATGTACAAACAAGGAAGGCAACTCTCTAGAGATGTAGAAACAATGAAGGCAACTCTCTAGAGATGTATAAACAAGGAAGGCAACTCTTTAGAAATGTAGAAACAAGGAAGGCAACTCTCTAGAGATGTACAAACAAGGAAGGCAGCTCTCTAGAGATGTACAAACAAGGAAGGCAACTCTCTAGAGATGTACAAACAAGGAAGGCAACTCTCTAGAGATGTACAAACAAGGAAGGCAACTCTCTAGAGATGTACAAACAAGGAAGGCAACTCTCTAGAAATGTACAAACAAGGAAGGCAACTCTTTAGAGATGTAGAAACAAGCAAGGCAACTCTCTAGAGATGTAGAAACAAGGAAGGCAACTCTCTAGAGATTAAGAAACAAGGAAGGCAACTCTCTAGAGATGTAGAAACAAGGAAGGCAACTCTCTAGAGATGTAGAAACAAGGAAGGCAACTCTCTAGAGATGTAGAAACAAGGAAGGCAACTCTCTAGAGATGTACAAACAAGGAAGGCAGCTCTCTTGGGATGTAGAAACAAAGAAGACAACTCTCCAGAGATGAATAAACAAGGAAGGCAACTCTCTAGAGATGTAGAAACAAGGAAGGCAACTCTCTTGGGATGTAGAAACAAGGAAGGCAGCTCTCTAGAGATGTAGAAACAAGGAAGGCAGCTCTCTTGGGATGTAGAAACAAGGAAGGCAGCTCTCTTGGGATGTAGAAACAAGGAAGGCAGCTCTCTTGGGATGTAGAAACAAGGAAGGCAGCTCTCTTGGGATGTAGAAAAAAGGAAGGCAACTCTCTAGAGATGTAGAAACAAGGAAGGCAATCGACACGTGTTGTACTAATGACTGTAACCATTGGCACACGTTGTGAGCGGGCTGGAATCGGATCAGCGGTCGATAGGCAGAGGTGGGGCGGCCACAGTGCTGACGAAGTGATGTGAATATTATTGAGTGCAAGTTGGAAATCTTCGATTTTAATTATCTTGAGAATGTAGGTAGCTACAGTATCGCTTGTGCCGTGCTGCAGAGTTAGTTTGTCTGAAACGTTCACCGGAACACTTTTCTTTACTGAGAATACGGGAGGTGGGGGAGGGGGAGTGGGGGCAGAGATATGGGATTGCCATGCATTAGGTTTTATTCACTCTTGAAAGACCATCGTCGTGATCCGTGTTTCATTAAAGTTATTGTCACAAAATGGAGATGGCTTAACCATTTGCGTGTCGGTAACGGTTTGCACAGAGCACACTTGTACATTTCAAGTGTTTTGTTATTCTCAGTGCTAGTTGTGCCGAGGAGATTACATTATTATTTTGATAACTCTATGGACGACATTCCATTTTCTAGCACAGTCATGTGATCGTGTAGTGCGCATTTATATGACTGACTGGCATCTCAATTAATATTCAATTGAAGGTTCTTTGAAATGAAACTTTGTTGATTGTTCCGCGATGGGGATAATGATCAATAAACTGCGTGAGCAATGTGCCATCAATAAACTGCGTGAGACGCTGCCGGTACTGCTTTAGCAACCAAACAAACTTCTCCACATTTCTGGCGTGGTTGGGATGAATCACCCGGTAAGCAAAGGCTCTCGAGCCCACGTCCAGCATGATCTCACCAGACACTTCTTTTGCTAATAAAAATGGCCCATTTTACCATCTGGACTTGCTCAAACGCACGCTGAACACAAAGGAAGGGAGACTACAAAGGAAGGGAGACTAGCGGATGTTTAGGGAAGGAGATAACGAAAGTATACGTGACGAACCAAGTTTTCTCCTTGGCGGGTGAGGGGAAGAAACTGGTGCAAACGATAAATTCTGCTTGCGGTCAGTAATGTGTCAGGCTGTCCCATGGAAAATGGTCAACACTGCATCGTCATTTGACCTTTGGCCCTTCTGGCCGTCACTTCTTCAAATGACGTAGCAGTGTCGGCCTCTGTTAATAGAATGGTTGTAAAGCTACCTGTAATCCATGTTTGACCTCTAAATGTATAAAACTGTAATAGCATCTGAACAAACTAGAAAACTTGTTAATTATGTCCTTTGTTTTTGTCTTTTTGTCCTTGACCTTTGAGAAAGGTCAGCCAAAATGATACATTTTAAAAGTCTTACCTTAAACTATTCTTGTGTTAAATCTCCGGCTTCTATAGTTCACGAGAGTATTCCGATGTTAAATTTTACAGTACAGTATGTGTTGCCTTTAACCTTTATTTGACCTCATCCTTGATCAATAGAGGTTGTTTGATGGGTATAAAGTCATCTTACATGTCCTGAGACACAAGCGTGAACAGCTTGTGTGATCAGATGTTGTGTGTACTGTATTGCTGGCCGTTACAGGTATTTTAACACTTTTGCGACCTTTGACCTTGCCTGGACATATGCAAAATGCAGAACACAGTTGGTAAAACATACCAATAAACTGGTATCTTCATAGGCAAACACAGCAGCTCAACAGTATCTCTACAGATTCTGACTATTACACGTTAAAAGGGAAAAATGAAGGGGCGCGACTCTGTCCGACGATCCCGAGCTCACATCGGTGTCCGTGTTTGTCTGGTTGGTTTATTGTAACATGGATTTGAACGTGGCTGGCACTGTGCAAGAATGGACATAAGGATGTTTGCAAGATGTGCGGCTGTATGGGTGGCCGTATTTCTGCTTCTGCATCCCACACGAGTGACGGCAGTGAGTCTACACGCTTTCCAAAATGCCGGCCCTACCGCCATCATGACCCAGTATAGCCGTGAGTACCTGCTGTCACAGCGGTACACCAATACACCCGCCCTAGATGTTGACACCGTTCGCTCTGTTTTATCAACCAACTCCAACATTGATAGAAAGAAGAAACGGGGGTCGAGAGGAGAAATTAGAAACAGACTAACGACACGCGTGTGTCGATTACTGGCCGCTATTACACTGACCAACGTTCGTTCGTTATAGAACAAGATGGATGAACTTTCTGCACTAACACAATATGACAGTGATTTCCGTCGATGTAATCTGTTTTTCCTTACCGAGACGTGGTTGACTGAAAATGCGACTACCGTAGACCTAAATGGATACATTACGATTCGTGTGATAGAGATGTCAAGACAGTAGAGAAGCAGATCGGTGGAGGGCTGGGTATGTTTGTCAATAACTGGGTTACACAGTACACGGTCAGAGAAAGAATTTGCACGAGAAAATATAAGATTCTCACTGTCATTCAGACCTCACTATCTACCACGCGAAATTGGCCAAGTGACAGTTCTCCTTGTGTACGTTCCGGGCCCGGACTTGTCGTTGGCTGCAGAACGTACTGCTGACAGCTACAACAAGGCGCTCAATAGGTCACCAGACCATCCCGTATTTCTCTTATGTGATTTCAATCGACGTGACATTAGTAAAGAACTACCAAATTTGCATCAGTTTGTCACGTGTCCCACAAGAGAAAACAAAACACTCGATCTTTGCTACGGAAATATCCCCGGCGCATGTCTCAAGGTGCCCCCACCCCCAACCCCTCCCCCCCCCCCCCACACACACACACACACATACACTGGGGAGATCAGACGATAACCATGTGCACTTGCTGCCCAACTATCGACAAAAACTAAAACGGGAAGTTGTACACACACGGCCAGTAAAACAGCGGACCCGTGACTCGATAGAAACTCTCCAAGGCTGCTTTGAAGCCACTGACTGGGATATTATTCTTTAACAGTTGTGACACTGATCAGGAAGCTCTAGCAGACACTATCACATCCTAGATAACCTTTTGTCGAGACACTGTTGTACCTATCAAACAAGTGCGTGTTTACCCTAACAATAAACCCTCGATTAGTACAGAGCTGAACCAGTGTCTGAATGAAAAGAAAGCAGCGTTTCTGCAGGCGGACCAAAAACAACCAGTCAGGCAATTAGAGAAGGACTTCAGGAATAAAACAAAAGCTGCCAAAGTGGAATATAAAAATAAGGTCGAGCTGAGGTTCACAGCGAGGAATGCTAGAGCTGGGAATGCTAGAGCTGATGTTCACAGCGGGAAATGCTAGAGCTGAGGTTCACAGCGGGGAATGCTAGAGACATGGAAAGAGCTCAATACCGTGATGGGAAGAAACGAACCTAAACAGCAGATTAAGTGTTCAGTTTTTCTTAGCTTTGCCATGATGGGAAGAAACGAACCTAAAGTTGACAGCAGATTAAGTGTTCAGATCCTCTTAGCTTTGCCATGATGGGAAGAAACGAACCTAAACAGCAGATAAAGTGTTCAGATCCTCTTAGCTTTGCCATGATGGGAAGAAACGAACCTCACAGCAAATAAAGTGTTCAGATCCTGTCGGCTTCGCTAACGACCTCAACACTTTCTATGCTTGTTTTGATGTCCGTGATTTCGGGAGTGAGTGTGATGAGCTGTTTCAGTCAGTAACTCCGTCACAGGTAGATGTGGATGAGGTGTTGAAGATTTTTTCACGTGTTAACCCGTGCAAGGCCCCATGACCTGACCGCTTGGGAGGTAAAGTACTGACAGAATGCGTTATCCAACTGTGCGGCTTTTTCAGCCGTCTCTTTCAGTTTTTATTAAACACACTTTGTCCCTCGTGCATGGCGAACATCCACTATCATTCCGGTGCCCAAAGAAACCCATGTTACGCAGATGACAGATTTCAGACTTGTTGCTTTGACCTCCATTCTGTGTAAATGTATGGAACGAATTGTATGTAATCGCTTGACAGCGTCTGTGGCTGATCGCAAGGACCCACTCCAATTTGCCTACAGGGCGAGGAGAGGAGTAGAGGGCGCCACTTGAACACTTTCACATACCATCCAGCAACACCTAGATTTCTCTGGAAACACTGCAAGAGTCATTTTTATGGACTTTACATCGGCTTTTAATACAATGTAGCCCCACCTCCTCATTAAACGCTTGCTTGATCTTCAGGTCAACTCAACTCTTGTCTTCTGGATCAGGGCTGTCCTATGCGAACGGTCACAGTACGTCAGCATTAGAGGTTGTGTACCTGTTGCAGTAAACGATAGCCTGACAGCGTGAAGATGTCGGAATCAGCTGAGATGATTATTTTTCTGGTGAACTGTTGCAGAGCACAGAAGCGACCCAGGAGTGTGTTTTATCAACTGTGCTGTTCTCAGTTGACGCCAATGAAATCATGCGTAACACTGACACCCTCACGCTCGTCAAGCATGCCGACGACTTGGCCTAATCTGCCCGTTTGAGAGATAAACATTCCCTCGCACAATATTTTGATTGTGTCAGCACCCTGGTGACCTGGTTTGATGACAGATTTCTTGAACGCAGTGTGTCAAAAACCAAAGAGATGTGCTTCAGTAGCGTACAGGCACTGGACTCAGTCAGCGCTTCTTCCAGTGTGTCAAAAACCAAAGAGATGTGCTTCAGTAGCGCACAGGCACTGGACTCAGTCAGCGCTTCTTCCAGTGTGTCAAAACCAAAGAGATGTGCTTCAGTAGCGCACAGGCACTGGACTCAGTCAGCGCTTCTTCCAGTGTGTCAAAAACCAAAGAGATGTGCTTCAGTAGCGCACAGGCACTGGTGACTCAGTCAGAGCTTCTTCCAGTGTGTCAAAAACCAAAGAGATGTGCTTCAGTAGTGTACAGGCACTGGACTCAGTCAGCGCTTCTTCCAGTGTGTCAAAAGTGTGAACCAAAGAGATGTGCTTCAGTAGCGCACAGGCACTGGACTCAGTCAGCGCTTCTTCCAGTGTGTCAAAAACCAAAGAGATGTGCTTCAGTAGCGCACAGGCACTGGACTCAGTCAGCGCTTCTTCCAGTGTGTCAAAAACCAAAGAGATGTGCTTCAGTAGCGTGCAGGCACTGGACTCAGTCAGCGCTTCTTCCAGTGTGTCAAAAACCAAAGAGATGTGCTTCAGTAGCGTGCAGGCACTGGACTCAGTCAGCGCTTCTTCCAGTGTGTCAAAAACCAAAGAGATGTGCTTCAGTAGCGCACAGGCACTGGACTCAGTCAGCGCTTCTTCCAGTGTGTCAAAAACAAAGAGATGTGCTTCAGTAGCGTACAGACACTGGACTCAGTCAGCGCTTCTTCCAGTGTGTCAAAAACCAAAGAGATGTGCTTCCGTAGCGTACAGGCACTGGACTCAGTCAGCGCTTCTTCCAGTGTGTCAAAAACCAAAGAGATGTGCTTCAGTAGCGCACAGGCACTGGACTCTGTCAGCGCTTCTTCCAAGCCACTTGTGATAAAGGGCAAAAACGTGGACACAGTGACATCATTCACACGCACACACATCGACGCGCTTTCAGAAGAGCATGCAGGTGACCCGTGTACTTAGAATATCATGTAGCTAGGTAAAGTCAATCTGCTTTCATGCAAATTATAGCAAGTCTGAAATTGTACCGGGAAGTTCTAGTTATGTCACCATTTTCTCAAGCCTATGAAGCGAACGTGAAACTCACAACACGTAAAATATAAAATTACGTAAAAACTAAATCTTACGCCATGACAAATGACGTTTGACAAATCAATGACGCGTATGTCCTGCGTCCCTTATAGAACTCACTGACGCGTTGGCAGATCTGCGAGACTTTTTCAATAGGAGATAATTCAACATCAGATTAGGGTCAAAGACAAAAGGTAGAGACGATTGACAGCGAGGACAGCTCTCATATAGGAGATACTTTGTGGGTTATGGTTCATCCCATCTTGTTAATCATTTACGATTGATACTGAAAAGGGATATTTCTATGCGTTGTTTGTGAAATACGGTGCCTGTACGGGCCTTCCTCGCGCAATCCCAGTGATACTAGCAAGTGTGATATACGAGTGATGTGTGTGTGTGTGTGAGTGTGTGTGTGTGTGTGTGTGTGTGTGTGTGTGTGTGTGTGTGTGTGTGTGTGTGTGTGTGTGTGTGTGTGTTTGCAGCTGCCAAATCCACAATATGTTTCAATATATTCTCATATGTTTTAGTATTATCTTTAGTATTCTCTTAGTTTACGTCAGTATGTCTTGTGTGTTGTATGTTTCTGCGAGCCAAAGACAATTTTTCATTTTATGCTTGTTGGTTATGGACAATAAAATTTATTCAGTTCAATTCTATTCAATTCAATATGCATATGTACGAACAAACAAACGCACAAACAGCAAATTATGCAAATAATAGGTTCTGCCTCACTCAGACAACAAATTCTGTAAATTTATTATCAAATATTTTGAGTTGTTTGTGTGGTGTGGTCAGAAAACTAAATCTCGCAGGGTTTAAGCAACTATATTGAAGTGCGGTTACCATGGAAACCAAACTGAATCCGCGATGCCTCAGTTGTCGAAAAGGCTCATCGGATGGAGTACTACAATGCGCAAAATGTCGAAAAGACAACTTCAAAATGCACAATTGACGTGTAAATCCACCCTAAGAGATCGGACTATTCAGTCCTATATTCTAGATGTTCTTTCCGCCTGTTCCTTGTCCAGCCGACACTGTTACAATCCAATCAAGTCCTATATTCTAGATGTTCTTTCCGCCTGTTCCTTGTCCCGCCTACACTGTAACAATCCAATCCAATCCTATATTCTAGATGTTCTTTCCGCCTGTTCCTTGTCCCGCCTACACTGTTACAATCCAATCAAGTGCTATATTCTAGAAGTTCTTTCCGCCTGTTCCTTGTCCCGCCTACACTGTAACAATCCAATCCAATCCTATATTCTAGATGTTCTTTCCGCCTGTTCCTTGTCCCGCCTACACTGTTACAATCCAATCAAGTGCTATATTCTAGAAGTTCTTTCCACCTGTTCCTTGTCCCGCCTACACTGTAACAATCCAATCCAATCCTATATTCTAGATGTTCTTTCCGCCTGTTCCTTGTCCCGCCTACACTGTTACAATCCAATCAAGTCCTATATTCTAGATGTTCTTTCCGCCTGTTCCTTGTCCAGCCAACACTGTTACAATCCAATCCAGTCCTATATTATAGATGGTCTTTCCGCTGTCCCTTGTCCCACCTACACTGTCGTCTTCGCGCAAATGGCGGACAGCGTGCATTCGTTTCAGGCGCGCAGTTCGTCATTACTGACAGCGAGGGATTAGCCCATTCAGCCCTGACGCACTACAACAGGAGATGGGTCGACCATGATAATTCAAGGGTAGTGCCAGATTAGCTTGCGCCTGTCGGCGCCAAGCTAATCTGGCACTGCCCTTGAATTATCATGGTCGATCCATCTCCTGGAACAGGTGCATAGTCGTTAGATGACGCCTCCAAAATTTGGGAAATACGTGCGTCGGGCTGAATGAGGTAACTTCCCCATCCCTTCCCGTACCGTATGCGGGAGTACTACAGACCACTCGGGGAGTGCTCCGTACCACGCGGGGAGTACACCACAGTACACTTCTAGTCAAATGAGATGCTAACCTCTGTTAAAGCAAATGTTTCCGTGCAGTAGATTATCTATGACGTACGCGTCGAGTGGGTGAGTATGAGGACTATAATTTATCCACCAACCGTGCGGGGTGTTTGACATCTAATCCACCTGACAGACAAAAGGAAATGTTTTATAGCATGGCCAGTCGTACAGGAGCAGGGCGGTATAATATGTGGCCAAACAGTTTTCTATGCCCGCAAAGTTGTTGGGCTCCCCTCTGTTCCACACGTCGGCCCCGCTGGGGAGGGGAGTCCCGTCGCTCCATACGAACTGCCCTTCCGTCACTAGGTCGTCACCTCCCATCCAGTAGGGGCCGGGCGAGGAAATACCTGCAACAGTCACGCGGTCAAGGTGTACCAGTCTATCAAGTCCCGCGGATATGATGTACCAGTTTTATCAAGTGACGCTGTCACAGTGTACCAGTCTTATCAAGTCACGCGGTCATGAAGTACCAATCTATCAAGTCACGCGGTCACGGTGTACCAGTCGTATCAAGTCCCGCGGTCACAGTGTACCAGTCTATCGAGTCACGCGGTCACGGTGTACCAGTCTTATCAAGTCCCGCGGTCACGGTGTACCAGTCTATCGAGTCACGCGGTCACGGTGTACCAGTCTTATCAAGTCCCGCGGTCACGGTGTATCAGTCTATCGAGTCACGCGGTCACGGTGTACCAGTCTTATCAAGTCCCGCGGTCACGGTGTACCAGTCTTTCAAGTCACGCGGTCATGATGTAACAGTCTTATCAAGTCCCGCGGCCATGCTGTACCAGTCTTATCAAGTCACGCGGTCATGATGTAACAGTGGTATCAAGTCACCTGGTCATGATGTAACAGTCGTATCAAGTCACGCAGTCATGCTGTACCAGTCGTATCAAGTCCTGCGGTCATGATGTAACAGTCTTATCAAGTCACGCGGTCATGATGTAACAGTCTTATCAAGTCACGCGTCATGATGTAACAGTCTTATCAAGTCCCGCGGCCATGCTGTACCAGTCTTATCAAGTCACGCGGTTATAATGTAACAGTCTTATCAAGTCACGCGGGAGCTACTTGTGAAGTTCATAACATAAAGTGATGTTCATAACATAAAGTGAAGTTCATAACATAAAGTGAAGTTCATAACATAAAGTGAAGTTCATAACATAAAGTGAAGTTCATACATAAAGTGATGTTCATAACATAAAGTGAAGTTCATAACATAAAGTGAAGTTCAAAACATAAAGTGAAGTTCAAAACATAAAGTGATGTTCATAACATAAAGTGAAGTTCATAACATAATGCGAAGTTCATAACATAATGTGATGTTCATACCATAAAATTCCCAACTCCCCTTTAATCCCTTCACTGCTAAGAAAACATTGAACATCACCCAACTCCAAGGGGTTTAGATCCTTATGAGCCTCCGCAGTTGATGGGCTCATGAGGATCTATTCCTCTGCCTGAAACCGAGTTTGTATCTATGTTCCTTTCACGGCTGGACATCTTTAGAATTTTCCATGATTTCAAAAACACAATGTGCGCCCACTGCCAGGTTAAATTGAAAACAGGAACGAGCCGTAGTTTATTTTTGTCTACAAAAGTGTTTTTAAAGTCACACGATAAAATGACGTCACGTCTAGCTACTGAAATCTGAGTGCGGGTACACACGATGTATGCCTCATGCATGCGGGTATTTGCTGTGTGCCAGCGCTGAACAGGTTAAATTAATGATCTGACCGTTGTCTTTGAGCAGATCCAGTAAAGGCTGACTGTCGGCAGCCAAAGACTTCAGGTGGTAGAGATGAGAACCATCGGAGTCCGTCACACACCAGACCCTGGCCGCAGTGTAGTTCAGCAACAGGGGAACGAACTTGATGCACCGTCTGGCATGCCACGAATAGCCCTGGGCATACGGACATCTTGGCAGCACTGATAATCAATCAATCAATCGATGCATCAATCAATCAATCAATTAATCAATCAATCAATCAATCAATCAATGAACCAACCAAGCAACCAACCAATCAGTCAATAAAAAGGTGTCATTTCGGTATAACTCTCAAGAGTAATACATCTCACCAAAGAAATGTAGACCATTGTGTTGCAATCGTCCTTTCAAAGCTTGTTTCTTCCTTTGTTTGACACGACTGGCCGTCGCCTTTTCACAACACCATAGCGTACTGAGTACCAGCTACCCCCTCCGATTGGGCAAGTCCAGAAAATTTCCATTTCCCATAAAACATGGATATAGATATAAATGTCCAGAATATTTCCATTTTCCATAAAACATGGGTATAACATGGGGCGGTCCGTGGAGCAGTGGTTAAGGCGCCTGCCACCAATGCTAAAGGTGCGAGGTTCGATACCGGGTTTCGGTGTCACCGTTAATTCGGGCGAACCGTCGGGGGTTCTTTCTCCGGGTACTCCGGTTTTTCCACCCCCTCCACTTTGGTACCCGTTTCAGGCCACTTTATAAATTTCAAATACAAGCGATCAAAATTTCCGAAACCTCAGTAGCGTGAATGTCCCGTGTTTGTCTTGCACTGTGTTTGTCTTCAGAGTGAATGAGTGTGTGTCACGTGAGCGTGCGTGTTGGGTTCAGTTCGCGGCACTTTGAGCCCATTCGCCGAATTGGAGAAAAAGCGCCTATATAATATCCGGTATTATTATAATTATAAATATAAATGAGGCGAAACGCGCCGACCATCGTGTGACTGAGAGGGCGCAATTAAGATGTTAACACGCGGTTTTAAACCTCTATTATAATATTTATTACACCATCTGTTTAACTCGTTCAGCCCGGCGCACGTATTTCCCGAATTTTGGAGGCATGATCTAATGACTATGCACCAGTTGCAGCAGATGGATCGACCATGATAATTCAAGGGTAGTGCCAGATTAGCTTGGCGCCGACAGGCGCCAAGCTAATCTGGCACTACCCTTAAATTATCATGGTCGATCCATCGCCTGCTGTAGAACGTCAGGGCTGAATGGGTCATTAATAATAATAATAATAATAATAATAATAATAATAATAATAATAATAATAATAATAATAATAATAATAATAATGAGTACTTGTACTGGGCCTCATCGAAGACAGCAGCGGCCAACTCCTTACGGAAAACACTGCTGTACTAAACAGATGGACTGAGTACTGCCGAGACTTGTATAACTACAAGGCTGAGCCAGACACCAGCATCCTCCAAAACAACCAGGCTGGGGCCAGGAAGGCTGAAGACCTGCCAGTGTTAGCTGAAGAGGTGGAAGCAGCCGTACGCGGCCTGAAGGGAGGAAAGTCTCCAGGTGTAGACAACGTACCTGCTGAACTGTTGAAACATGGAGGAGAAGTAACAACGAAGGTCCTCACTACACTCTGTCAAAAGATCTGGGAGCAAAAGAAATGGCCAGTAGAATGGACACAGTCTCTAGTGATCCCGCTCCCCAAGAAAGGAAACCTGAAACAGTGCCAGAACTACAGAACTATCAGTCTGATAAGTCACCCTAGCAAAGTAATGCTTAGAATCATTCTCAACCGCCTCAAAACTTTCGCCGAGGAACTGCTGGCAGAAGAACAGGCTGGCTTCAGAGTTGGAAGAAGCACTGTAGAGCAGATTTTCAACTGCCGCGTCCTGATCGAGAAACATCTGCAGCATCAGCGCGAACTCTACCACAACTTCATTGATTTCAGGAAAGCATTTGATCGCGTCTGGCACGACGGACTCTGGCAAGTCATGAGATCGTTCAACATAGAGGAGGGACTGATCCAAATGATAGAAGCGCTTTACAAGAACGCCTGCAGCGCGGTTCTACTTAACAATCAGTCAGGCGAGTTCTTCAGGACGACGATCGGTGTCCGTCAAGGATGCCTGCTCTCTCCTGTCCTTTTCAACATATTCCTGGAGAAGATCATGCAGGAAACCCTCCACGACCACCATACTTCAATCTCTATTGGTGGCAGATCCCTGTGCAATCTTCGATTCGCAGACGACATTGACCTCATGGCAGGCAGCAATAGTGAGCTCCAAAACCTGACAGACAAACTTTCAAGTAGCGCAGGGTCTTATGGCATGGAGATCAGTACGGATAAAAGCAAAGTGATGATCAACACCACAAGCGACAGCAGCAGCAACATTCACATGAACGGCCAGAAGCTAGAAGAGGTCAATAGCTTCAAGTACTTGGGAGCCACCCTGTCCAAAGACGGTAGTTGCATAGCAGAGATCCGTATCAGGATAGGTACAGCAACATCCGCAATGGCCAGGCTGGACAGGATATGGCGAAGTAACTCCATCAGCTTCACCATCAAGTACAGGCTTTACAAGTCCCTCGTAGTGTCTATTCTACTCTACGGCTGTGAGACTTGGACACTGCTTGCAGACTCAGAAAAGAAAATCCAGGCCTTTGAGAACAAGTGCCTGAGGAAGTTGCTCCGCATCTCGTACCGCGAGCACAAGACCAACGAATATGTACGGAGCATCGTCACTTCCCTGGTGGGCCCACATGAACCCCTTCTGGCAACCGTGAAACGGCGCAAGCTTGCTTGGTTTGGCCACGTGACCCGACACAACACCTTGTCCAAGACTATCCTCCAAGGCACTCTCGAAGGAAGTCGTCGGCGAGGTCGTCAGAGAAAGAGTTGGGTCGCAAACATAAAAGAATGGACCGAACTCGAGATGCCAGACTTGCTTGCCACTGCCCAAAATAGAACTCAGTGGAGAGCACTGTCTGTTGCTGCTGCCTTTCAGTCCCCCCAACGCCCAGTTCGGGCAAGGGACTGATGATGATGATGATGATGATGTACTGGGCCTAACCTCAGAACTAGAACTCTAGGCGCTTAACAAAAGCTAATTGTACAAAAACAACTAATCACAAAAGGCAATTTACAAAAAGTATCTTTCTTTTTTTTATAAAATTTAAAAATTGAAAACAAAAATACAACGCACTCTATAAACAATATACACACAATCACCATTCAAAAATGCACATCATTCATTCAAGTAGGTGCCGCGATTATAGACTCGTACACGCACTCACGCACGCGCGCACACACACAAACACACTACTACTACTAGAGATGACTTCAACATATTGGCAGGTCTGTGACAAAGATCAGTTATAGCGGACAGAAGAAAGATGGGTCTTTAGGGCTCGCCTAAAC
Source organism: Semisulcospira habei (assembly GCA_036245525.1). Classification (NCBI taxonomy): domain Eukaryota; kingdom Metazoa; phylum Mollusca; class Gastropoda; family Semisulcospiridae; genus Semisulcospira; species Semisulcospira habei. The sequence continues at coordinate 91,647,359 of BTPG01000002.1, forward strand.
GCCATTCTCTCGAATCCACGTATCTCAGTTCGTGTGGGAGATCATTGCAAACAACTGGGTTCTGGTACCTGAATGACCTCTCACCGAACGACTTTGTTTGGACGAGAGGGATACGAAAGACTCGAGAGTCGGCAACAGAGCGCAAATTCTGTCTTGAGGGCGTATACAGTTGGAGAAGAGAGGCAAGGTAGTGCGGGCAGGAACAGGTAATACAACTGTGAGTCATGCATGAAATTGTATACTGAATCCTAGCTGTTACAGGTAACCAGTGAAGAGTAGATAGATGGGGTGTGATATGATCCGACCTAGGGACTCTAAGAATCAACCTAGCAGCTGAGTTTTGAATTTTCTGGAGTTTGCCAATCAGACACTGGGAACAGCCAGCCAGAAAAGCATTGCAATAGTCTAATCTGGACAAAACAAAAGCGCAGACAAGTACTTTAGTTGCTTCAGGTGTCAGATAGTGGCGGACTGGTGCAATACGTCGCAGTTCAGTATAGGCGACTCTGCAAACGTTGTTCACATGAAGGCGCATGGACAGGCTACTATCAAGTGTGACACCCAGATTTTTTACATGGGGGGAGAAGGGGACAGTGGCACCACATATTTGTAATGACTGGAGGAGTGTCAGAGTCTTCGTCAACCTCGGGGAAGCAATGATCATGGCCTCGGTTTTTACGTTATTCAACAGTAATTTGTTTGAAGTCATCCACATCTTAGCCTCCGAGACACAATCCTGACGGCTCTCGAGTGTGAACAGGAATCATAGAGTTGAGTATCATCTTAGTCTCTGAGACACACTCCTGAAGGCTATCGCTTGTGCCCATAATCTGATCAGTTGAATATGAGTCATGGAACTGAGTATCATCTGCAAAAAATGATGCGATGTGGAAAAACGGCTAAAGACACTAGCCAGAGGCTGAACATACAGGGTATAGAGGACTGGTCCAAGAACTGAACCTTGTGGAACGCCAAACCGCAAGGTGGATGGGCTGGAAAGCTTATCATTCACTACTATGCACTGAGTTATGTCTGTCATATATACAATACAATACAATACAACAATAATACTTTATTAATCCCTTATGGGGGAATTCACTGTCTGCCCATACAACACATGGCATCATCATTCACTCATTTAAATAATTAAATACCCATAACTCTCAATTAAAGAGATGGACTGTAACAGACGTATTGTTACCTCGGTAACACTCTTGGCATCAGAAACACTTATGGTGGATTCCCCCTGTGCTTCTGGTGTCAGCAATGTTATATGATCTAAACCACGACAAAGCAGTTTCATGAATGCCATACACAGAATAGAGACGCAGCAAAATGTCATGGTCAGTCGTATCAAAGGCAGCAGATAGGTCTAATAGTGCAAGAACAGATACTTTGCCATCATAAAGAGCCTCCAGGAGGCCATTCATAATTTTTTCAAGGGCAGTTTCAGTGGAATGACCTGCACGGTAAGCAGACTGGTTGGGACTAAGAAGATGATTCAGGGTCAGATGGTTGACAAGTTGCGACAAACAACCTTCTCAACGATCTTGGAGAGAAAAAAGGGAGGTTTGAGACAGGGCGGTAATTCTGAAGATTGTGGGCGTCTACAGACGGCTTTTTATTAAGCTATGGCGGACTTGAAATCCGACGGAAAAACACCAGACCTCAGGACTCATTGACAACTTTGGTCATGACTGGAAGCACAACATCAATACACTCGTACTTCAATGTAGTAGGAAGTGGGTCTAAACCACAAGTTTTTTGTGCAGTTCTCTTCAGCACAGTATGAAGTTCCTGTTCACTGACAGGTCTGAAGGACCAGAGACACTGACCAGAAAAAGAAACGTCATACTGTGATGGAGACTGTGAAACGAATGTTCTGAGCTTGTCATTGAAAAAAATTAGAGAAGTGATCAGGCAGCTCTGTTTCTGCACTGACAAAGAAAGCAGAGTAAAACTGAACACCACCTAACTGCAAGAGTTGTGGTCCGTATGAGCCCCCGCAGTTGTGGGGTATAATGGGGATCTTTGCCTCTTGCTGAAACTGCTTTGTTATACACGTTCCCTGGACGGCGGGGATCTTTGTCATGGAAGTGACAATAATTTCATAACACAATCTGTGTCCACTGGCAGTGAAGGGGTTAACATACGCACATACTGCTGGAGCCAAAATCACAGCACATTTGGCGTGCAACATAGGATGCAGGCACTCAGTTTGTACTCACCAAAACAGAGCATGCTGGACTCCTGAAGGCGATCTCCGCTAGATGGCGTCATATCTTTTACATAGCACGATGACGTCACTCTATCAAAACAAAATGTAGCACATTGATGCTGCATGCAGGTGAAAGCACAGCGTAATGGAGTGCGGGCATCAGCAACTTGTGTGTAAAAGGAAGCGGTTCCCAAGTTGTCCGGCAAACGACCAAAGTTCCCCGTGACGATGCTGCAGTCAGCGTGATGAGACAGAACCAGGAGACAGAGAAATACAGCAGGAACCCCCATCTTCCTACAGCAGATAAAATGGAATTAGAAAGTGTTTTACTGTCATACGTCACTAACCCGTGCACTGCCAGGACAACGTTAACCCTGACTGTCTGTAGCGCTTTATTTCGACGTGATTCCTGTCGGATTCCTGTAGCAATCACCTCCACACAAAATGCGACCGACAAACAAAGGGTGAGCACAAACTGCAAGAGACATTCATCTTTCTTTCTTGTAAAATATTCTGCTTCGTTATTATGGGATGCAGTGGCACAAGCAAACTCTACCTCCTCTTATCTCTCTACCTCTTCTCTCTCTACCTCTTCTATCTCTACCTCTTCTCTATCTCTACCTCTTCTATCTCCCTACGTCTTCTAACTCTACCTTTTAATAATAATAATAATAGTAAACAGCATTTATATCGTGCTGAATCCCCATGAGCAGTGGGCTCTAAGCGCGTTACAAAAAAAATGTATGAATGCAGAATCTCACTAGCTTTAAACAAATGTAAACTACGCACACACATACAACTGAAACCCACATAACAAAACTATTCCCAAGTTAAACGCATTTTGATGGTGAAGCGCCACCACGATGGTGCTACACGGTCAACAAAGGGAAGACCTAAGATCAAGGCCACCATGATGGTGCTACGCGGTCAGCAATAGGAGGACCTAAGATCAAGGCCACCACGATGGTGCTACGCGGTCAGCAAAAGGAGGACCTAAGATCAAAGCCACCATGATGGTGCTACAAAGTCAACAGAAGGAAGACCAAAGATCAAAGCCACCGCGATGGCGCTACAAGGTCAACAAATGGATAACCTGTGATCGTCCAAGCCACCAAGATTGTGCTAAATGGTCAATAACCTACGGATCTAAAGATCAGAGCCGCCAGGATGGTGCTACGCGGTCAACAAAAGGAAGACCGAGGTAATCAATGTCACCATGACGGTGCTAAGTGAGGCATCATAAGCCACATAAATATGTATACAGATGCAGATCAGACCATTATCACACACACACACTCACTCACACACACACACACACACACAAACACACACACACACACACACACACACACACACACACACACACGCACACGCGCACACACACACACACACACACACACACACAATCTGTGGATTAATGGTACGCAAGCTGAAAAAAGTAGTTTTCAAGTTCTACCTCTACCTCTTCTACCTCTACCTCCTCTATCTCTCTGCCTCTTCTACCTCTTCCTCTTCTACCTCTACCTCTTCTATCTCTACCCCTTCTACCTCTACCTCTACCTCTTCTTTCTCTACCTCTTCTATCTCTACCCCTTCTACCTCTACCTCTTCTTTCTCTACCTCTTCTATATCTACCTCTTCTATCTAGCGCCGTCAGTGCCATTTGACGCAGTGATTGTGAAATATTTGTAAATGAACGCCACAGAGCACCAGGCGTCCCAGGGACATGGATCTAAAGTGCTGATAGCATGAGGCTTAGATCCTCACGCAACTGCGGGGGCTCATGTGGAACTATACCTCACGCAACTGCGGGAGCTCATGCGGAACTATACTTCACGCAACTGCGGGGGCTTATGAGGAACTATGCCTCACGCAACTGCGGGGGCTTATGAGGAACTATGCCTCACGCAACTGCGGGGGCTCATGCGGAACTATACTTCACGCAACTGCGGGGGCTTATGAGGAACTATGCCTCACGCAACTGCGGGGGCTTATGAGGAACTATGCCTCACGCAACTGCGGGGGCTTATGAGGAACTATGCCTCACGCAACTGCGGGGGCTCATGCGGAACTATACTTCACGCAACTGCGGGGGCTTATGAGGAACTATGCCTCACGCAACTGCGGGAGCTCATGCGGAACTATACTTCACGCAACTGCGGGGGCTTATGAGGAACTATGCCTCACGCAACTGCGGGGGCTTATGAGGAACTATACTTCACGCAACTGCGGGGGCTCATGCGGAACTATACTTCACGCAACTGCGGGGGCTTATGAGGAACTATGCCTCACGCAACTGCGGGAGCTCATGCGGAACTATACTTCACGCAACTGCGGGGGCTTATGAGGAACTATGCCTCACGCAACTGCGGGAGCTCATGCGGAACTATACTTCACGCAACTGCGGGGGCTTATGAGGAACTATGCCTCACGCAACTGCGGGAGCTCATGCGGAACTATACTTCACGCAACTGCGGGGGCTTATGAGGAACTATGCCTCACGCAACTGCGGGGCTTATGAGGAACTATACCTCTTGCAGTTGGCTCGCCTTTACTTTTTCTCGCCAGTCAAGGGGCTACAACTCTCTTAGGAAAAAAGTGACTCGTCGATGGGCAGTTTATATTTTAAGTATTTTTGACAAGTCAGATTCGCAAAAGTTGTGTTTCTCATTGCAGACCGCGGGCAAACGCTATACACTTTGCAACTGTTGATGCGGAGCGCCTTGACTTAATTCAAAACGTATGTTCTAACCCAAGTTTTTTTTTGCGGTGATCGTCCTTTCCAATCGAGTTTCTTTCTTTGCTGATTATTTCTTTGCACTATAAGTGTAACATACAGTTACTTTGTTGTCGTAGTCGTAGTATGATGCAATCACACCAGACGCACGCACGTAGGGTTCTTGTAAAGAAACGTCACTCACCTGCAACTCTTCACACGTGGCACAAGGTTGTAGACCACACTGGTGTAACAGTTCCAACAATATTTATTCTAACCATGCAATCACAGCACAATGCATCCACTTCTGGTACACTGTCTTTCTTCAATGCATCCACAATTCTAATACACTGCGCTTTCCATATAATGCACCAACACCGATGCACTGTCTCCTCTACAATGCATCAACACTTTTGACACACTGCGTCTCTCATACAATGTACACACATGTTTCCTAACTCCGTATTTTATACTATTACAGATTTCCAGAACAATCCAGCAAATTCACATAACACAACCAATCAGAAAAGAAAAGGTAACCAAAACTTATTAATATTCATTAAAAAGAACACTCTAAAATTAACTACAAATTTCCACTAACATAGGCGCATACCATAAATGTTGCAAAATGTTGCCAACATATGTACTGCACAACTTTGACGTCATATTTGAGGTCACTAGAATAATCGCGCTGTTCCAGAACGTTCTAGGTCAAACGAGGTCGGACTACAGCAACAATGTAACGAAAGATAATAATAATAATAATAATAATAATAATAATAATAATAATAATAATAAGCGCATTAAATAGGCGCTTTATCCCAATTGAAAATCGGCTCAAAGCGCCGCCGCGAACTGAACCCAACAAGCACGCTCACGTGAATCACGCGCATTCACTCACACACTGTACATAAACACAGAACATTCACGTGGTGCTAAGGGCTAGCTCAAGCGAGCTACTGTAGTTTTTGGAAATTCAAAATCGTTTGTATTTGAAATTTGATTAAGTGGGCTGAAGCTGATACCAAAGATGCGTCATTTTAGCTACACAACAGAAATCGACCGCGATTCTCCAAGCAAAAGAAAATGAATCCTACTAAAAAGGTACGTAATTCTTATCCAAAATAACTCAAATAAATATCGGGTCTTTCTTATGATCAATACACAATGCTCTCTAAAGAATAACACAACCACAAACGTAACGCATACATACTTCGTCAACGAAGGCATATCTCATTATGTGTCTGAAATAAAGGTTTAGCTTTCGTTCCTCATTTCGCGTCTGTTCTAATCGGTAGATTTCACGGTCGAACAATGTGTCGAGCAAAGCACTGTTTGAGTAGTTACATCACGATCCAGCAGCGCATGCGCGACAATAGGACACTTTCCTCTGTCTGCGCAAATCATAGAGTAAATATCATGAATCATTGGTTAGTTAGTTTTTTGGGGTTTAACGCCGAGCAGGCACCTAAGGCCATCTCACGGTGGGTATCATAAATCAGACTAGTAGGACGTGATGATAGTAGGACGTGATGATAGTAGGGCGTTATGATAGTAGGACGTTATGATAGTAGGACGTGATGATAGTAGGACGTTATGATAGTAGGACGTTATGTCTGTTTCTGACAGAACCTCCATCTCGCATTCATGTAGATCTGCAGACAGAGTAGTTCATGAGCAAACTGAGCACCTGATCAAATAACAAGTGGGTTTGTGAAATTTTATAATTCCAGACCGAGATGTGCCACGAACATGGATTCAAAGCAGTGTCATCAAGAGGCAGTTGCGGGGGACATGAGGATCTATTGCTGTTGCAGCTTTGTGGTGTTCACATTTGTCTACACTGAGCGGGTTTATGATGAAAGGTTCCGCGTCATATGTTAGTTCACGACAACCCTTTCCCAACGTGTGAATACCATGTACTGTGGGACTGCCAGAAAGGGGTCGTGGACTGCAAGGGATCACGAGAAGTCACATCTTTTGCTGACAGACATCGCCCACGGTACCGACTGCATCCACTCAGACACAATTCGTCTGGGTTTAACTCAGTCATCCAAGGCAACTTTCGCAACTATTGATGCGAATGAGTTAAATGAGCAGTCCTTTCCTCGGCGTGTCAGGTGTTGCGCCATACTACGCGCATCACCATCTCGCCCTGCTAGGTTTTCTGCCAATCAGAGGAACGAAATTCTTGGCAGAACATTCTTCGATTCCCTCCCTTGGTGATGCAACAGGGTACATATGTGTATGTACGCGTGCATTTCTTTACAGAGTGTATCAGTTCAGACAGCCGCCCTTTGTTTACCAGTTCAGACAGCCGCCCCCCTTTGTGTATCAGTTCAGACAGCCGCCCTTTGTGTACCAGTTCAGACAGCCGCCCTTTGTGTATCAGTTCAGACAGCCGCCCTTTGTGTACCAGTTCAGACAGCCGCCCTTTGTGTACCAGTTCAGACAGCCGCCCCCCTTTGTGTATCAGTTCAGACAGCCGCCCTTTGTGTATCAGTTCAGACAGCCGCCCTTTGTGTACCAGTTCAGACAGCCGCCCTTTGTGTATCAGTTCAGACAGCCGCCCTTTGTGTACCAGTTCAGACAGCCGCCCTTTGTGTACCAGTTCAGACAGCCGCCCTTTGTGTATCAGTTCAGACAGCCGCCCTTTGTCTGCTGCAGGCGAATAGGAACGCAGTGTGGTGGCAATACATGTGTACCTAGAAACGAATCTATAAATAGCTCTTACGACAAAAGTGCATATTTGGCTCTTCCTGTAGTTTATTTCCATTTGGTGGCAAGCCGAATAACGGGAGCTGGTGTGGATTTATGACACGCCACAACTGAAGTTCATGCTGAGTTCCTTTGGCTTGCAATGAACCAGGACTGCACAAACAGGCAGCGTCCACCGGCAATGAAGGGGTTAACAAATACCGACATCAATTCACTAAATAGTTCTAGGCGAGCTGGCGCCTAAACATTGCTTGAAAGTTTAGGAGATAGATCGACCATAAAACCTTAAGGGTGGTGGCAAAACACTGCAGTGTGAACTGAGGCAAACACAATAAGTCCATTTTGTTGGGAAAAGCGTGTGTTTGTTTTGTGCTGGTTGTCTGTGTGTGTTTGTTTTGTGCTGGTTGTCTGTGTGTGTTTGTTTTGTGCTGGTTGTCTGTGTGTGTTTGTTTCAACTTGTGATGGTTGGCTGTGTGTGTTTGTTTTGTGCTGGTTGTCTGTGTGTGTTTGTTTTGTGCTGGTTATCTGTGTGTGTTTCTTTTGTGCTGGTTGTCTGTGTGTGTTTGTTTTGTGCTGGTTGTCTGTGTGTGTTTGTTTTGTGCTCGTTGGCTGTGTGTGTGTGTGTTTTGTATTGGTTGGCTTTGTGTGTTTGTGTTGTGGCGGGTTGGCTATGTGTGTGTGTGTGTTGTGGCGGGTTGGCTATGTGTGTGTGTGTGTGTGTGTGTGTGTGTGTGTGTGTGTGTGTGTTGTGGCGGGTTGTCTATGTGTGTGTGTGTGTTGTGGCGGGTTGGCTATGTGTTTGTGTTGTGGCGGGTTGGCTATGTGTGTGTGTTGCGGCGGGTTGGCTATGTGTGTGTGTGTGTGTGTGTATGTTGTGGCGGGTTGGCTATGTGTGTGTGTTGTGGCGAGTTGGCTATGTGTTTGTGTTGTGGCGGGTTGGCTGTGTGTGTGTGTGTGTGTGTGTGTGTGTGTGTGTGTGTGTGTGTGTGTGTTGTGGCGGGTTGGCTATGTGTGTGTGTTGTGGCGGGTTGGCTATGTGTGTGTTTTGTGGCGGGTTGGCTATGTGTGTGTGTTGTGGCGGGTTGGCTATGTGTGTGTGTGTGTTGTGGCGGGTTGGCTATGTGTGTGTGTGTGTTGTGGCGGGTTGGCTGTGTGTTTGTGTTGTGGCGGGTTGGCTATATGTGTGTGTTGTGGCGAGTTGGCTATGTATGTGTGTGTTGTGACGGGTTGGCTATGTGTGTGTGTCGTGGCGGGTTGGCTATGTGTTTGTGTTGTGGCGGGTTGGCTATGTGTTTGTGTTGTGGCGGGTTGGCTATGTGTGTGTGTGTGTGTGTGTGTGTTGTGGCGGGTTGGCTATGTGTGTGTGTCATGTGGCGGGTTGGCTATGTGTGTCGTGTAGACAGCGACTGAAGGGATAAACTATATGTGGACTGTTGCCACGGTCATGTGATGCTGTATAAGTGCATTTATATAATATGATTAATCGCTGAATCAATACTGAATAGCAGGCTTTTTCTAGTGATGCGGCCTTTATCGTCCAGCGATGTGGTACAATTAAATAGTGTGTGTCATAAATAATAATCAATGTGGACCGTTCCTGTGCGTGTCTAAGAAACCACTCAGACATTGCATGTCGTGTCTTTGTCTAAGTGAATCCATTTAAAGTAGCCAGCCAATGGACAGACCATGCCCGTTCTTCAGGCACAGGTCCTCATCATCACTGGTAGGCGCGCATTCTACATCCTGACACTATACGCTTCTCCCTGACCGAGGTGGGCTGACACTTAATATTGAGGATGTGGTTTTTTTAACCCTTTGGCTGTCGGTAACTCTTTTGAGCGAGATGATTCCTGCAGAAATAACGTCCTGACATCCTGCAGCAATAACGTCCTGGCATCCTGCAGCAATAATGTCCGACATCCTGCAGCAATAACGTCCTGACATCCTGCAGCAATAACGTCCTGACATCCTGCAGCAATAACGTCCTGACATCCTGCAGCAATAACGTCCTGACATCCTGCAGCAATAACGTCCTGACATCCTGCAGCAATAACGTCCTGACATCCTGCAGCAATAACGTCCTGACATCCTTCAGCAATCATGGCGACAACAACACGCTACTCACAGTCTGAGGGTTAACATTGGTCAACAGTGTCTCACGTAAACCTAGTACACTCGCCTAGTACACGCACCTAGTACACTCACCTAATACACTCACCTAGTACACTCACCTAGTACTCTCACCCACGTAAACCTAGTACACTCACCTAGTACACTCACCTAGTACTTTCACCCACGTAAACCTAGTACACTCACCTAGTACACTCACCTAGTACTTTCACCCACGTAAACCTAGTACACTCACCTAGTACACTCACCTAGTACTTTCACCCACGTAAACCTAGTACACTCACCTAGTACACTCACCTAATACACTCACCTAGTACACTCACCTAGTACTCTCACCCACGTAAACCTAGTACACTCACCTAGTACACTCACCTAGTACTTTCACCCACGTAAACCTAGTACACTCACCTAGTACACTCACCTAGTACTCTCCCCCACGTAAACCTAGTACACTCACCTAGTACACTCACCTAGTACTTTCACCCACGTAAACCTATTACACTCACCTAGTACACTCACCTAGTACTTTCACCCACGTAAACCTAGTACACTCACCTAGTACACTCACCTAGTACTTTCACCCACGTAAACCTAGTACACTCACCTAGTACACTCACCTAATACACTCACCTAGTACACTCACCTAGTACTCTCACCCACGTAAACCTAGTACACTCACCTAGTACACTCACCTAGTACTTTCACCCACGTAAACCTAGTACACTCACCTAGTACACTCACCTAGTACTTTCACCCACGTAAACCTAGTACACTCACCTAGTACACTCACCTAGTACTTTCACCCACGTAAACCTAGTACACTCACCTAGTACTTTCACCCACGTAAACCTAGTACACTCACCTAGTACACTCACCTAATACTTTCACCCACGTAAACCTAGTACACTCACCTAGTACTTTCACCCACGTAAACCTAGTACACTCACCTAGTACACTCACCTGGTACTTTCACCCACGTAAACCTAGTACACTCACCTAGTACACTCACCTAGTACTTTCACCCACGTAAACCTAGTACACTCACCTAGTACACTCACCTAATACTTTCACCCACGTAAACCTAGTACACTCACCTAGTACACTCACCTAGTACTTTCACCCACGTAAACCTAATACACTCACCTAGTACACTCACCTAGTACTTTCACCCACGTAAACCTAGTACACTCACCTAGTACACTCACCTAATACTTTCACCCACGTAAACCTAGTACACTCACCTAGTACACTCACCTAGTACTTTCACCCACGTAAACCTAGTACACTCACCTAGTACACTCACCTAGTACTTTCACCCACGTAAACCTAGTACACTCACCTAGTACACTCACCTAGTACTTTCACCCACGTAAACCTAGTACACTCACCTAGTACACTCACCTAGTACTTTCACCCACGTAAACCTAGTACACTCACCTAGTACTTTCACCCACGTAAACCTAGTACACTCACCTAGTACACTCACCTAGTACTTTCACCCACGTAAACCTAGTACACTCACCTAGTACACTCACCTAGTACTCTCACCCACGTAAACCTAGTACACTCACCTAGTACACTCACCTAGTACTTTCACCCACGTAAACCTAGTACACTCACCTAGTACTTTCACCCACGTAAACCTAGTACACTCACCCAGAAAACAAAAAGTCATCAGGCCGACGTCGACCACTAGGCCCGAGCACAGTCAGTGAGTGCAGGGATCAACGGCAACCGACTTTGGTCCGCTGCCCTTTGGCTCACTCGGCATGGTATTGTGTGCGGTTCGATTGCTTGCGCACATAGCCGCTGAAGAGTTGCCGATACCACAGGAAGCAAGGTCCAAGGATCGCGTGCCACTTAAAGTTCTTCAGCTGTTAACGCCTTGACTGCCAGTGGACGAACACAGGACTACCAAGAAAACAGGGCTACCAAGAACACAGGGTTAACAAGAACACAGGGCTAACAAGAACAAGAACACAGGGCTACCAAGAACACAGGGCTACCAAGAACACAGGGCTACCAAGAACACAGGACTACCAAGAACACAGGGCTACCAAGAACACAGGGCTACCAAGAACACAGGGCTAACAAGAACACAGGGTTAACAAGAACACAGGGCTACCAAGAACACAGGACTACCAAGAACACAGGGCTACCAAGAACACAGGGCTAACAAGAACACAGGGTTAACAAGAACACAGGGCTAACAAGAACACAGGGCTAACAAGAACAAGAACACAGGGCTAACAAGAACACATGGCTAACAAGGACGCAGGGCTAACAAGAACACTAGACAAGCAAGAACACAGGCCTAACAAGAACAAGAACACAGGGCTAACAAGAACACAGGGCTAACAAGAACAAGAACACAGGGCTAACAAGAACACAGGGCTAACAAGAACACATGATTATCAAGAACACAGGGCTAACAAGAACACATGATTAACAAGAACACAGGGGGAACAAGAACACAGGGCTAACAAGAACACAGGCCGGCTAACACGAACACAGGGTTAACAAGAACACAGGGCTAACAAGAACACATGATTATCAAGAACACAGGGCTAACAAGAACACAGGTCTAACAAGACCACAGGGCTAACAATAACACAACACTAACAAGAACACATGACTAACAAGAACACAGGGCTAACAATAACACATGATTAACAAGAACACAGGGCTAACAAAAACACAGGGCTAACAAGAACACAGGGCTAACAAGACCACAGGGCTAACAATAACACATGATTAACAAGAACACAGGGCTAACAAAAACACATGACTAACAAGAACACAGGGCTAACAATAACACATGATTAACAAGAACACAGGGCTAACAAAAACACATGACTAACAAGAACACAGGGCTAACAAGAACAAAAACACAGGGCTAACAAGAACAAAGTGCTAACAATAACACAGAACTAACAAGAACACAGGGCTAACAAGAGACATAAACCCCCATGCGCCCCCGCGACTGCGGTAAGTTAGTGCGACTGCGGTAACGGTAAGTTAGTGCGGCTGCGGTAACAGTAAGTTAGTGCGACTGCGGTAAGGTTGCGCGACTGCGGTAAGTTAGCGCGACTGCGGTAACGGTAAGTTAGTGCGACTGCGGGGGCTCATGAGGAATTACGTCTCTTGCAGATGGGTGGAGTTCTCCTTGCCCCGGCAGTGAAGGGGTTAAATAAGAGCGACAACTGAATGGATTCATGATAATCTATTACTTTTGCTGAACGAAATGGTGCTCTGTTTTCCGGATTTATTGGGGGTTTCATTGAGTGACGCGGAGTGTTGCCATCATCAATAGTGTTTCATCAATACATGGCCCGACAGTAAACACGAGCAGGGCTGTTTAGCGGCGTAAGTTCCATCAAGCGATTGATCAGAAAGTTACATAGCTTTTCCTCTGTACACACGACGGCAGAAAATAATGACCAAGATAGCTCACTCGTGCATCGCCTCTGACAATAGAAAGGCGGCACGCCCTGTGTGGAAGACCAGTCAAACGTTAGAGTCTTTAACTAGTTCATTGCCGACAAAATGTGAAAACCACCCAACTTCAAACAGTATAGATGCCCGTGATGTCTGATCGCTACTTTATGACGTCAGTCAATTATGACGTCTAGGTCTGGCTGTTCCATTTGCGTTAAACTTAGTGACGTCACTGTTCTGTGAATGTCTGGTCGATGCCATATGACATGACAACCCGTTTAGGCGGAGATTACGTCACGCTTTCATAACATTTTACCGACTTTCATGTTGAAAGGGACATTACGCGGAAACTAAAGTCGATCAGAGTGCGCAGTTTGACCAAAGACAATACATTATTGTCTTTGGTTTGACTGAACACCAGCAATGATTGCGGGCAGATGAAACGTGTAGATGTCTAGCCGGCTGTAGAGCGAACGCTGAAGTTTTGATGTCCGTGTCATGCAGCCTATTTTGTCGCGTTTCTTTTGTCAAAGGCTATAGTTATACACTGGCTATCTAGAGAAGCGCAGCCCAAATCAGGCGTTCCTTTTAAGTTGGTATAGTGAATGATCCAAATCAGTTGATCATCTATCTCCGAAAGCTAATGTGAATGTCTTGTACATGACAGATGCAGTTTAACTTCTGTAAAGTCCTTCTTTTTCCTGGGAGTGGAACAGTGACCCAATATTAACCCTTTAGTATAAAGAATGGCCCATGCACCGCTTTTATGAAAGCACTTCTCATGAGCTCCAGCTGCAGTAGGGTGCTGGTCTGTGCTGCTGCATGGAAGTGTAAGTTACCTCACTCGAGGCGCCCCACATCCACATCAATAGCTGCCAAAGTCTTGTCAAGCGTTGCCGCAGGCACACTATACGACACTTTCGCAGCTTTCCATCGGGTCGCCTTGTATGAGTTAATCAGGCGACTGCGCGCGTATCCGTGGACAATCCCGTTTGTAAAAATCACAGTATGTAAAAGCCCAGTTTTGTCAAAAGCCCGGTTTGTAAAAAGACCAGTTTGTAAACAGACCAGTTTGTAAAAAGACCAGTTTGTAAAAAGACCAGTTTGCACCGACGTTAGCCGGTCACATGCAGCAAGCTTTTCGCTTCGGACAAATGACAAGCTTCACATTAAGGTGAAAGTACTCACATGCACTGCCATTTCAAATCCATGAAAATGAATGACTTCCTTACTTTCCCTAGAGTCCCAGCCCTTCACCAGACACAATGCCTACCCTGCCCAAGCTGTCCTAACATTCGTTATTATCGTTTAAAGTACCTCAGTATGTAGACACAATGCCTACCCTGCCCAAGCTCTCCTAACATTCGTTATCATTTACAGTACGTCAGTGTGTAGACACAATGCCTACCCTGCCCAAGATCTCCTAACATTCGTTATCATTTACAGTATGTCAGTGTGTAGACACAATGCCTACTCTGCCCAAGCTCTCCTAACATTCGTTATTATCATTTACAGTACGTCAGTATGTAGACACAATGCCTACCCTGCCCAAGCTCTCCTAATATTCGTTATCATTTACAGTACGTCAGTATGTAGACACAATGCCTACTCTGCCCAAGCTCTCCTAACATTCGTTATTATCATTTACAGTACGTCAGTATGTAGACACAATGCCTACACTGCCCAAGCTCTCCTAATATTCGTTATCATTTACAGTACGTCAGTATGTAGACACAATCCCTACCCTGCCCAAGCTCTCCTAATATTCGTTATCATTTACAGTACGTCAGTATGTAGACACAATGCCTACCCTGCCCAAGCTCTCCTAACATTCGTTATTATCATTTACAGTACGTCAGAGTGTAGACACAATGCCTACCCTGCCCAAGCTCTCCTAACATTCGTTATTATCATTTACAGTACCTCAGTATGTAGACACAATGCCTACCCTGCCAAAACTCTCCTAATATTCGTTATCATTTACAGTACGTCAGTGTGCAGACACAATGCCTACCCTGCCCAAGCTCTCCTAATATTCGTTATCATTTACAGTACGTCAGTGTGTAGACACAATGCCTACCCTGCACAAGCTCTCCTTATATTTGTTATTATCGTTTACATTACGTAAGTATGTATTTGTATTTTAGTGTTTTGACAAGATAGTCTCTTTTGTCTGCATCCTTAAAGCCAAGTGCCTGTTTCAAGGGGGACAAACAGCCACGGATGCACCAAGGCTGAGACTGATCTGCGCTCGCGACAGTGTCACACTAAATGTTGCCTCATGCCATAACATTTGTTCTTCAAAATCTTTTACAGTCATTAGCACTGAGATTTTATTTTTTAAATGCAGGTTCCCAAATGACATGTTCTTTAAAACTGTAATGCACTGATAATGCTTTCAGCCACTATAACTGAACAGCCAGCACTGCGTTTTCAGCTGGCCTGTTCTACGTGACTGTAGTAGGCGTTGCTAGGTGTGTGGGCAGGCTGACGATATTCACTACATGACTGTAGTAGGCGTTGCTAGTTGTGTGGGCAGGCTGACGATATTCACTACATGACTGTAGGAGGCGTTGCTATGTGTGTGGGCAGGCTGACGATATTCACTACATGACTGTAGTAATCGTTGCTAGGTGTGTGGGCAGGCTGACGATATTCACTACATGACTGTAGGAGGCGTTGCTAGGTATGTGGGCAGGCTGACGATATTCACTACATGACTGTAGGAGGCGTTGCTGGTTGTGTGGGCAGGCTGACAATATTCACTACATGTATCTTGAAACTTAAGGACAAGCGGCTCAGGAGAAAAAACAGAGATGTCGAAAATCAGAACCCTGGCCAGACCTTCCCCTGCAGCCACTGCGGTCGAACCTGCCTGTCCCGGATTGGCCTCCGCAGTCACGAACAAGCCTGCAGACGTCGTGGACAACCCCTATAAAATCTTCGTTCGCGAAGTCAAGTCAAGAGAGAGAGAGAGAGAGATCTTGAAACTGTACTCAGATGATTTATTCCGCTATAATTCGTTAACTTACATCGCCCTCTCATAAAATAATTGTAAACATTAGTTTGTGTATACATCCCCGTGCTAGTTTATTCATAAAGAATGCATTAGCGGGGCAGCGTTTTGGTTCGGTCTTTCCTTTGATGGTAAGTGCAGGTGACGGCTACCATCATCTGCACTGTGACCGTCACGCATGGCCAGTCTACCGCCTGCTGCAGTTTGCCGGGATCAACTGAATTTTCTGCCTCTCTTCTCCAGCTGTATACGCCCTCAAGACAGAATGTGCGCTCTGCCGACTCTCGAGTCCTGCGTATCCCTCTCGTCAAAACAAAGTTGTTCGGTGAGATGTCATTCAGGTACCAGAGCCCAATTGTTTGGAATGATCTCCCATGCGAACTGAGATACGTGGATTCGAGAGAATGGCGTTCAGGCCTGAACGCCATTCTCTCGAATCCACGTATCTCAGTTCGCTACCCATCATTTTTTTCTGTCTGCTACAGACCTGACAATATGTTGAAGTCAACTCTATTAGTAGTAGTCAACAAGCTAGGAAGCTCTACCGTGCACCCCCCCCCCCCCCCCCAGTACTCAATAAGATGGGTTTCAAAGTGTTCCTTAGTATGTCCTGAGATGTGTAACCATGTTCCCCGAAAATCCTTAGGAACACACCAGAGATATAGCCGATGGCGCAAGGGTACCCCCATTCACGCTCTTCGCAGGTGCTAAAATGAGGTTGAGAAACATTTTCCTCTAAATAAATCAGAATTCATTCCAGAAGCCAAAATCAGGCAATATTATGTCAAGGCGCACCTTCTGCATCCTCTGCAAAAAACAGAATGAAAAAATATTGAATCTATGGCTCACAGTGAAGGTATTTGTGCACCCATTAAACGACCATTTCCGCGAAATCGCAAAAAAAGACAAAAATAATGTGTCAGATGCCTTCAGACATTTTCTATAGCACTGACAGTCCATTTTCAGGTTTACATCATTACAACAGGATGTCACAATTATTATAAACTTTACTAGGTGATGCTGTGATTACTGTGAGTGCCACAGTGGTTGATTTTGTATCCCTACCCCCAAGTTGTAAAAATACACAAAATTAATTAGAAAAAATTGCTTAAGTTATTCCATTTTATTTTGACCTCTTTTTACCAATTAAGTTTCAATAATGTGAGCATAAAGTGCAAGAAAATAGGTTAAGTCGTCATCCTTTACGGTACATTCGTGGTGAATGATAACTGTTTTCCATTTAAAATTGCCGAATTGGGAAACGTACGTTGTTTCCGGTGCCCTCAGAAATTTTGTATACAACCGATAGGTCTTTGTTAGGTTTTATTGGTTAGGATAGAGTACCACAGTTACTCCCAACCTGATTTTGTGATGCTATGATGCATTTAGGGGCCACAGTGGCTGAATCTGCTGCCCTACCCCCATTTTACCAGTACACAAAGTAACGCAAAATAATCATAAAAAATTGCTTACGTCATACTCCTGTTTAAATATTTTTTGTTGCCAGTTTTTTTTTTAAGTATGCATATTGAGCATAACAAGTTGTGATCATTTCATTAATTTCAATGTAACCCATCAATTTAATTGTAACTATTTTTAACTGGCTGGTCTTTTAGGTGATATTTTACCTAGCGTAAGGCAGGTCTAGTAAGGTCTCCCCTTTTCCTTTCATTTATTTTCATCTAGAAATGTGTAAATATGAATGCGTAATAAAGTTTCATGGTTCCTAATAGCCAAAACAATGTTATCAAAAATACTTAGTTTCCACATGTCGACCACGAGATCTCCACTTCCACCTTCTGCAACGTTCAATTTTGTATGGCCGTCTTTAAATCTTATATTGTTCTGGCTGCCAATAAGTGAGCTGTCAAGAGCTAGGCAGCATGTTTTCAGAGTTTGATGTATAGGGGCGTGTCTTCTGGTCAGAACTGCCAGCAGACCGCTTCTGTGTATGGACATGTTTGGAGAATGTGCTAAGGAGACTGATTTTCTACGCCAAATTCGCATAGGGCTGTTTCCGCATGACCCAATCTCACGAGGTGAGTCCAGCAGGGTCCTTACGGTCTGTGAACATTTGTGAAAGTTGTTAAAAAATGACAAGGCTTTTTCAGTGCCCTGGAAAGTCTGTCAATTTCAGTCCTTTTCCTTAAAGTCTGTGAAAGTTTGTACAAAATTACAACGTGCTGGCAGACTTTTGTCTACTTCTTTTCTTTCTTTTTTTTTTTCTCCCCCAATTTGTGACTATTCCATTGCGAACGATCATGCTGACGCTTGTTGCAAGTGATCTATATTTAGCTCTGATCATAAAGTGACTGCATGGCCTTTCTGCCGAACATTCTGATTGGTTGTTTACGCTTCTACCGAAGTCCGCCATTCGCTAAGCGTTCTTTTATTTTGGTATCTCTTCGTGCATTAGGCACGGAAGCTTCAAATAATTGCTGATACAGAGTGATCTGATTAAAGTGTGTAAACCTTCAGGCTTCATTTTGGGTTTGTGAAACGTTCCTGCTTTTCTGTATGGACCCAGTCCAGAGTAAGCAGTGCGTAGGTGAAAGATGGTGGCCTGGCTCTCCCTGTTCAGCTTGTTGATGTCATCTGCCCACAGGCTGCAGCCGCCATTCTGCTGTTGCCAATCACTTTGTTGTTGTAGTGTCTCCATTCCCAGCTAGTCCAGAATGCACTGGAATCCACTGCAGCACTATTTTGTGGACAGGGCATCCAGTCTATCTTGAAGCTTCCTGGTGAGATCAGTGGATCAAGCTGCTGCCTTTCCCTAGCTAGTGCTCTGCTGCTGTTGAGCACCTACAGATCTGTACGATAGTTGGAGCTGCTGCCACCAGCTGGTAAGGAGAGGGAGGTAGTAGTGCGGTCTGCACAACAGATGTACACGCCACTTCCTTCATTCCGCACGGCATCTTATGTAGTATCACAGCTGCTGTGAGGGTAGCGCTTGTGCAAGATGGCTTTGTGCAGTGCCGCGACCTTTGGCAAAGAGTCCTGGAACATTGTTTATGTTATCTTGAAGGCTCTTTCGAGATGTCCAGGTATCTGAAGGGAGCTGTTCACACATCTTTGGGCTTGGTTCCAGGACGTCAGTGTTAGCCCTTTGCAGGACCTTCAGTTGGCGGTTTAGATTTGGGCGGTTCAGATTTGGACATTTCTGACGGTTCTTGGTCTGCTCCTGTAGTCTCCCATGCTGTCGGTGTTTAGTAAGTTTCTTCATCGTGTGTGCTGTTCTGCATTCCAGTGGCTCCAATGTCCTCCATTTCCTAAATTGGGGTGCTCCAGATGGCTCTAAGAATGTCACTGCATCATGAGAATGACCCATGTTCTGCATCTTGTCAAGCCTGGCTTTTTGGGTTTTGCAGGCAGTGTTTCATGTTGTCGATGTATCTTGGTACCGCACAACTGGTCTGACCGAGCAGGTGTTTGCTTGTGCCAGGATGCTGTAATTTGCGCCAATGTGGTCCTCACCAGCTTCTTCATCAGAGACTTCTTCTTTTTTTGCAGCTCTAGCTTCCATGGCTTCAATATGAGGCCTCCACGTGAATCCAGTAATTTATTTGTTGCCAGTAAAGTTGGCCTGTCTGTCTTTGGTACTCGAAGGTCTCCAGTTTTGAGGTGACCTCTTCCGTCTGATTGAAAGAGATGGTCTAGCTCATTTTGAGTGGCCTCTTTCAGTCCAGCTGCTGACTCTATTGGCAACATCCTGGATTCTGGAGGATGCTATTTCTTTATGTTCTGCTGCGCTCCACACTGCAAAGTCATCCGCGTGGAGGATGTTCGAGACGAACCTTGGTACTGTTGTACTGATGTCATTAATGTAGACCAAAAACAGCATCAGACACAACATCTCCCTGAGGTACACCTTCCCCGAGTTTGACAAGAGTGCTGAATGTGCAGACGATAGAAGCTTCAGTGGCAGCCCCTGTTAAGCATGCCTTAAATAAAAAGAATTACAATTAAATTGATGGGTCACATTGAAATTAATGAAATGATCACAAATGTTTATGCTCAATATGCATATTTTGTTAAGAAAACTGGCAACAAACATATTTAATCAGAGGAGCAATTGTTATGATCATTTTTCGTTCCTTTGCGTACAGGTAAAATGGGGGTAGGGCAGCAGATTCAGTCACTGTGGCCCCTAAATGCATCACAGCATCATAAAATCATGTTGGGAGTAACTGTGGTACTCTTTCCTAAACAATAAAACCTAAAAATGACCTATCAGTTGTATACAAAATTTCTGAGGGCATCAGAAACAACGTACGTTTCCCAATTCGGCAATTTTAAATGGGAAAAAGCTATCATTCACCACGAACATACCGTAAAGGATGCCGACTTTCCTTATTTTCTTGCACTTTATGCTCACATTATTCAAACTTAATAGGTAAAGAGAGGTCAAAATAAAATGGAATAACTTAAGCAATTTTTTTCTAATTAATTTTGTGTATTTTTAAACTTGGGGGTAGGGATACAAAATCAACCACTGTGGCACTCACAGTAATCACAGCATCACATAGTCAAGTTTATAATAATTGTGACATCCTGTTTTAATGATGTAAACCTGAAAATGGACTGTCAGTGCTATAGAAAATGTCTGAAGGCATCTGACACATTATTTTTGTCTTTTTTTGCGATTTCGCGGAAATGGTCGTTTAATGGGTGCACAAATACCTTCACTGTGAGCCAGAGATTCAATATTTTTTTATTCTGTTTTTTTGCAGAGGATGCAGAAGGTGTGCCTTGACATAATATTGCCTGATTTGGTTTCTGGAATGAATTCTAATTTATTTAGAGGAAAATGTTTCTCAACCTCATTTTAGCACCTGCGAAGAGCGTAAATGGGGATACCCTTGCGCCATCGGCTATATCTCTGGTGTGTTCCTAAGGATTTTCGGGGAACATGGCTTAAACATCTCAGGACATACTAAGTAACACTTTGAAACCCATCTTATTGAGTACTGGGGGGGGGGGGGGGTGCACGGTAGACCTTCCTAGCTTATGGACTATAGTAGTGTGTTTGTGTGTGTGTGTGCGCGCGTGCGTGAGTGCGTGTATGAGTCTATAATCGCAGCGCCTCCTTGAATGAATGATATGCATTTTTGAATGGTGATTGTGTATACAAGGTTTATAGAGTGCTTGTATTTTTGTTTCCATTTTTTTTTTTAACAGAGGGTCAAGTGTCTGCAGAAGGCAAAGCTCCCCCTAACCAGCTGGCAGCCGCACGGGCACATGACAATGTCTGCTCCTTGCTCACCGATATGGGCTCCAACTGTGCATCTAATTTATAGTGTATCCTCTAACCCTTTCACTGCCGAGAAAAAATCAACACGATCCAACTGCAAGAGACATAGATCCGCATGAGCCCCCGCAGTTGCGGGGGCTCATAAGGATCTATGTCTCTTGCTGACAGCATTTTGTGTCCCTGTCCCTTCAAGGCTGGCGCGACGCTGAATGACACGAAGATGTTTGACCTGGGTCACGATGGCCAACAGTGTCTCATTGGATCGCGTGGACAGGACGTGCACTCACACGGTAAGCCGCCGCTCTTAGCCTCGGCCCGTACAGCGTGCGCATCGGCCTCATAACCTTTCGCTCACTAGGCATGTATTGGTCTGCGGTTGAAATGCTCCCACAAAACTGAATACGCGGACGTTTGTTTGCAATATCACAGGACCGAAGGGCGGACGCTTACATATAAAGTGTCTTGTTCGGTCCGTCACACGATCACATTTGTGCCAGCGGGACATAAAAAGGAAGAAGATAGATAGATAGATCCGTCACACGCTGATGAACACACTTCATCTGCAAGGCACATAGATTCTCATCAGCGTTTTCAGCTACAGGGAATGAAGAGAAACTGCGCCTCATGCTGCCCGAGATGGATGCTTTGTGTTCGGCAAATGTCAGTATTGAGGACAATGCACACAACTGCTTCATCAATACGTGGCCCGATCAGCCATTGATCCACTAATTGTGTATCTGTCCTGAAAACAACCCACTGCACGAAACAGCATGACCGTGACAGAGCGCTCGTACAATCACATGTATTATATGTCTGTCTGGGGAAGTGATACGCAAAGCACGCACTAAGTCTGAGCTGAAATGGCCAATTATTCATCTCGATGATCCATCTTCCGAGACTTCCATGTGAATGTATTCTACACCGTAGACACCTCTAAAGTGTCCGTCAATTTGTTTTTCACCTGGGACGGGAGCAAGTTTTAGTACCAGGGGCGGATCACTTACCACCAGGAGGAGGGTGTCCCGACAAGTACCAGGAGGAGGGTGTTCCGACAAGTACCAGGAGGAGGGTGTTCCGACAAGTACCAGGAGGAGGGTGTTCCGACAAGTTGTGAGGGCAATCTAACCCGATGTGTTCCGACAAGTTGTGAGGGCAATCTAACACGATGTGTTCCGACAAGTTGTGAGGGCAATCTAACCCGATGTGTTCCGACAAGTTGTGAGGGCAATCTAACCCAATGTGTTCCGACAAGTTGTGAGGGCAATCTAACCCGATGTGTTCCGACAAGTTGTGAGGGCAATCTAACCCGGTGTGTTCCGACAAGGTGTGAGGGCAATCTAACCCGATGTGTTCCGACAAGTTGTGAGGGCAATCTAACCCGATGCATAAGGCGTCCTGAGGCCAGACCTGGCTGTCCATTGATCACAAAATTAAACGACTAGGGGAGTGAAAAGAAGAAGTATGTTGTGTGTGTGGAGGGGGGGGGGGGGTCGACCTTTCCACCACTGGCCCAAACATCATACAAAAAGGAATCAAACGAGAAGGGGGTGGGGTGGAGGTGGGGGTGGGAGTGGGGGTGGGGGTGGGGGTGGGGGGGGTGGAGTTCAAACTCCCAAGGAAGGAAAATGATATAATACTTTAAAGTATATGTGGCCGTGGAGGGAGAGGGGAATTACGGAACCCCTGTAACCCCCCCCCCCCTACATCCCCTCCTCGATCCGCCCCTGAATGAAAGGAATAATACGTGCACCGCTCTGTAGCTCGCTTCCCGCATCAGCAAAAAGTACCGATTGTCATGAGGTCTAGCGGGCCGTGGACCACATGATCGTCTGTGCGTCTTGCTGACGGAGCTGGACAGCTCAATCCACATGTTGAGTTGGGATTGTTGTCAGTGCCAGCAGCAACTGTATATTATCTGCTACACAAGTGCACCTGCCTGAGGTACATGGGTAACAACAGACCTAGCAAGCGCCATATATCGTCATCAGACAAGCGCCAGGGCTCCCGAGGATCTACGTCTGACTCGTGCTCCCGAGGATCTACGCCTGACTCGTGCATGTGTCGTTAGCCGTCGGGCTCCTGCCAGGACGTTTTAACCTTGCAACTGCGCGCGTATCTGTGGGCAATCGCGTGTTGGTCAAATGCAGAATTGACCTCACTCCCAGCAGGCAAATGTACTTGTCGCTTCGTGGAACAATGGTGAGCTGTTACCTCGAAGCGCAGATCGGTGTGGGACTCGATAAGTGTCTGGACGCTGTTTATTGGTGAGGTTTAACGGCCACACGTGTGTGGTGTCATCTTGTAGAGCAAGTTCTTGTGAGATGTTGTTTTGTTGTTCAGCAGCTCAAAGTCTGCGGCCAGTGCCTCAGCAATAGTTATCAGGTGAAAACGGCCCCCGAGAACGCTCAGTGAACAACTTCAACGGCCAAACTATATGTGTCCATGACAGGTTTTTCCAAAAACAAAGGCCAGATACCAGACATGGTTAGATGAGAAGGAAAGGTCAAAAGACATCTTGAATGCTGATGTCTGCCAGGAAACACGTGATCTCATTATAGGCCGGCACGCGGAGTGTCATGGGACAAGGCAGCTTACTCCGGCCTAGTGTACAGCGTCTGTGTTACAAGTGACCCTTGTGCCAGTCGCCACTTTCTGACCTTCAATCTGAACCCAAGTGGTGAGGTTACAGAAACTGCCGATCTGACCGGTGAGAACTTTGTGCTCTTTTTAGTTTTGTAATATTCTTTAAAGCAAAGATATTAGGACGGATTTAGAATCGTGCCTCCTCCTAACCGCTTGGTTTCCGTCAAACGTAACATTCACAATGTCAAAGACGCCTTATTGGAAGAGTTCAGTAACAATGTGGACAATATCTGACACTGACAACATTACCCTCTGTCACAATTTGGACAATATCTGACACTGTACAACATTACCCTCTGTCAACTCGATGTCGCTGTGATGGGGTCACCCTTACTAAGTTTGCTTTTAACAGTTATGTTTCCGACTTAGATCATTTTCGTTCTTTCCGATTGGTGTACAGTCTACAGGTCATATCTTAATTTGGTTCCCTCTTGTAAAAAACTTCTTTTGTTTGAGTTAACAATAATAATAGGGGTATCAATAATAATGGAGGCATCATCTTGAAGACCTTACCTACCCATTTTCAATGCAAAGAATCGATTCAGTAAAGAAGACTCAGGCACACTTACAAAAAAAAAAAAATGACCGAAATGTTTTTCTTTAGGCCATTCACTTTTGAATGCAATGGTTGCTAATTGTTTCAAAATCACACGAACAGCTACATAATGCAGACATGCGGGGGTATGTACTTTTGCAGCCGTTATCTTATAAATATTTTTTTACGGTTAGGGATGTAATCGTGATGTTTTCTATTACGTTGCTTTTCAAGGCCCTTCTCCTTCCGATGAAGAGCATCCCGGTATATATGGAGTGCTCCTCGTGTGTCTGCTGAAGTTGGGACCAAGAAGGCTACCACACATTTGTCACTATCATACATTTTAGACGAGTACACAGTAGAACAAAAAGACGTTTGCATACCAATGACTGCATTCAGCTGAATGAAGCCTGGATTTCAACTACACAATTTGTTTGTAGTTCTGCAATGAGTGTTTGTAAGTACATAACCATGCTGCTAGTACTCAAACTGACCATGCTGCTAGTACTTGCAAGTTTGGTGGACTGCTCCATTGAACACCAAACTCTCTCATGGATTCGAATCCGAAGTGCCATGGCCATAGATGTTGGATCAGCCAAAGCGGTTCCAGCGACGTCATTGATTGGTTGTGGCCAGTCTTGCCATGGACAAGTGGGCTGCAGAAGTTTTTGCTTTGATGTCATCACGTCTAAGTGTTACGTCATGGGCATGAAGATTTCAATGGTGTACGAGGCTCGGACTGGCTCCAGTCTTCAGTGTTACGGTTTGTATCAATGTATTATATGCTGACGTGAATTAATTATTACTGTATTGCTACATGTATTAGTGTAATCATCACGTATTCGTGTCATCATCGTGCATTAGTGTCATCATCGTGTATTAGTGTCATCATCATGTATTAGTGTCGTCATCATGAATTAGTGTCATCATCATGAATTAGTGTAATCATCATGTATTAGTGTCATCACCATGTATTAGTGTAATATCATGAATTAGTGTAATCATCATGTATTAGTGTCATCACCATGTATTAGTGTAATATCATGAATTAGTGTAATCATCATGTATTAGTGTCATCATCATGAATTGGTGTAATCATCATATATTAGTGCCACCATGTATTAGTGTCATCATCATGTGTTAGTGTCATCATCACGCGTTGGTGTCAACATCATGCACTAGTGTTATCATCATGCATTAGTGTAATCATCATGCATTAGTGTTATCATCATGCATTAGTGTCATCATGTATTAGTCTCACCATCATCCATTAATGTAATCATCATGCATTAGTGTTATCATCATGTATTAGTGTTATCATCATGCATTAGTGTTATCATCATGTATTAGTGTTATCATCATGCATTAGGGTTATCATCATGTGTTAGTGTTATCATCATGCATTAGTGTTATCATCATGTATTAGTGTTATCATCATGCATTAATGTTATCATCATGTATTAGTGTTATCATCATCCATTAATGTAATCATCATGCATTAGTGTTATCATCATGTATTAGTGTTATCATCATGTACTAGTGTCATCATCCTGTATTAGTGTTATCATCGTGTATTAGCGTCATCATCATGTACTGGTGTTATCATCATCCATTAATGTAATCATCATGCATTAGTGTTATCATCATATATTAGTCTTATCATCATGTACTAGTGCCATCATCATGTATTAGTGTATCATCATGTATTAGTGTCATCACCCTGATCAGCCCCACAGGGTGGGTTTTTTCTCTATTCTGGGGCATGTGTTTCTGTCTACCCTTTGTCCATTCACCTGTATTTGCCTTTTTAAAACTCTCCCTACTGTCTGCACTGCCTGTAGCTCTTGATGTTGGATGTGTGTTGCTAAATGGTCTTAGCTTTATTTAGGCCCCATGTGTTAGGTTTAATTAACGTATTTGACCGGCTGGCGACATATATTCAACGTTCTGGTTTTTTGTTTTCACAAGCAGTGCAGGCACGTCCTGAGAAAGCCTTGTTGCTGTCGGGACGTTAAGCAATGTACAATCAATCAATCAATTAGTGTCATCATCATGCATTAGTGTTATCATCATGTATTAGTGTTATCATCATGTATTAGTGTTATCATCATGTATTAGTGTTATCATCATGCATTAGTGTTATCATCATGTATTAGTGTTATCATCATCCATTAATGTAATCATCATGCATTAGTGTTATCATCATGTATTAGTGTTATCATCATGTCCAGTGTCATCATCATGTATTAGTGTTATCATCGTGTATTAGCGTCATCATCATGTGTTAGTGTTATCATCATCCATTAATGTAATCATCATGCATTAGTGTTATCATCATGTATTAGTGTTATCATCATGTACTAGTGTCATCATCATGTATTAGTGTTATCATCGTGTATTAGCGTCATCATCATGTATTAG
The DNA here is from genome assembly GCA_036245525.1 of Semisulcospira habei. NCBI lineage: Eukaryota > Metazoa > Mollusca > Gastropoda > Semisulcospiridae > Semisulcospira > Semisulcospira habei. The sequence continues at coordinate 91,674,445 of BTPG01000002.1, forward strand.
CGTTATCATCGTGCATTAGTGTTATCATCATGCATTAGTGTTATCATCATCCACCGTTTCCACTGCCATTGCTATACGTCTGATCAAACTAACATACCAACATAAAGAGAAATACGCTTACAAGTGCTGTAACCCCTTTCATATATACGAATATATATATATATATATATATATATATATATATATATATATATATATATATATATATATATATATATATATATATATATATATATATATATATATATATATATATATATATATATATGGGGAGTTCTCAAAAACATGGCCCAAATATGTGACATTTACCTCGAAAAAAAGGTTTTGAGTAGAAAGCTGATGATGTGTCATTTAATGCTCAAGACTGTCATGCATACGAAGCTGCAAACGATTTGATATTCATACATTTCGTTTTCCTCCCAGACGGGGCAGGTAGCACATAGCCACATAGCGTCGGGCAGTCGAAACATGGACACCAAATTAAGAGAGAATGAGCTTTGCAAACGTGATTTTGACTTAAATGTACTTAAAATGCTAACAGCAACTTATTTATGAATTTTATTGAGAGTTTTGGATGTTATGTACGTAAAGTTTACGATTTATGTTAAAGTTCACGATTTACTTGGGGGAATTTTACTGGATGCAAAATGTTTCCATAAAAAATTGCACGGCGTTTTAGAAATAAAGCCTGACGTAAATAAAATGTGGTATATGACTTTCATGTTTTGGCTTACGTGCGATAGCAAAGCAAGTCTATGTAACGGGCCATCCGTCGTCTGTCGTCCGTAATAAATTTTAACGTTGACCTTTTTCTCGGAGACTATTCAAACCTAAGACTTCAAACTTGGCCAAAGGATACATTGTGGCAAATCCTTTCTAAACATATCAATTTCAGTGACCTCTCTCAAAGTTCAAGGTCAAAGGGAATCCAGAGGGGTAAAAAAAAAGCCATAGTTTTACACAAATTGAAATTGTTTCTTCTCAAATACTATTCCAGCTTAAAACCAAACTTCGCGCAGAGATATCTGACGGTAATTACCTTTTTCTACACATACTAGCTTGGATGACCCCTCAAAAAGTTCAAGGGTCACAAGAGGTCGGCCAATGTGTGAATAATGCCAGTTTTTGTTTGAATTTCAGTTGTATCAAAGTTTATGCCAACTTTTCAGTGAGATTTGACACAAAGGTAGCTGATGATAAGACCTTTCAATGCATACTAATATAAGGGTCCTCTTGCAAAGGCCATGGGAAAGGGGTGGGGAGGTTGGGGGGTGGGGGCGGGGGGGTGGGTAGTCAGATATAGTTTTTTATTTTTATTTTAAAAAAGACATATTTTGACAAAAACTAGTTTTCTTCAAATACTATTTTCAACTTCAAACCCAAACATTGAATAGAGGTACCTTATGGTAAGGCCTTTCTATTCAAAGTTTTCAATTTTTTAAAAATCAAATTTGGCATAAAGGTAGATGACACCTTTCTATGCATACTAATGTAGTCGATCCTTCACAAAGGTCAAGGACCTTTATGGGTTGACAAATGTATGCATACATCTTGACAAAACTCAGATTTCGCTGATACAAACGTTATGTTAAGACACTTGAACACTTGCTCATTTCAGTGACCTGTTGGAAAGGTCAAGGTCACAAATGTCACACCTTTAATGTGGTTTGGTCGCACACGTGAGTCATTAGGGTTTTGTTTATAACTTGTTTCTATTACCTATCAGCTTCGTTACATACAGTAATGTTGGTGCTTGAAATGTCAGGCTGCATGATCAACATCGTTAGGCAGTGGGAAACATGGATACCATAAAATGACACTTTCATTCCGACAGAAAAACGCAAAAGACAAGTTTTCACACATAACAGACTATTGTAATGGTGCGAAGAGGCCCTTATAATGACTTTCATGCATGCGCAGAGCGCTATTCACAAACGACTACCCATGTCCAACCGACAACTCGACCAATTAACAACTCGTCAACGTGACAGTTCGTCGAGTGATACGAATGTTTATAAAGAACTAGAAACAAAAAAGGATGGCAAAGTCCTTAAGGCTCACGTGGAAGAGCAAGCAGGTTGTAAACCCCCCTACCCTAGTCAGCAGTCAGCAGCCGGTTGTAAACACCCTATCCTAGCCAGCAGTCAGCAGCCGGTTGTAAAACACCCTACCCTAGTCAGCAGTCAGCAGCCGGTTGTAAACCACGCTATCCTAGTCAGCAGTCACCAGCTGGTTGTAAACCACGCTATCCTAGTCAGCAGTCACCAGCCGGTTGTAAACCACGCTATCCTAGCCAGCAGTCACCAGCCGGTTGTAAACCACGCTATGTTAGTTAGCAGTCACCAGCCGGTTGTAAACCACGCTATCCTAGTCAGCAGTCACCAGCCGGTTGTAAACCACGCTATGCTAGTCAGCAGTCAGCAGCCGGTTGTAAACCACGCTATCCTAGTCAGTAGTCACCAGCTGGTTGTAAACCACGCTATCCTAGTCAGCAGTCACCAGCCGGTTGTAAACCACCAGCGACTGACAGTAAAGTTCTTAAGGCTCACGTGGACGAGCAAGCAGGTTGTAAACCCCCCCAACCCTAGTCAGCAGTCAGCAGCCGGTTTTAACTCATTCTACCCCAGACACACCACAGGAAGATAAGGATCGACCATGATAGTTCAAGGGTGATGCCAGAATAGCTTGGCGCCTATGGGCGCCAAGCTATTCTGGCATCCCCCTTGAAATATCATGGTCGGTCTGTGTCCTGCACTGCAATGCAGTCTTTAGAGGACAACGGCAAAACTTAAGGATTTCGGTGTTGGGGTAGAATGAGTTAAACCACGCCATCCTAGCCAGCAGTCAGCAGCCGGTTGTAAACCACCCTACCCTAGTCAGCAGTCAGCAGCCGGTTGTAAACCACGCTATCCTAGTCAGCAGTCAGCAGCCGGTTGTAAACCACGCTATCCTAGTCAGCAGTCACCAGCTGGTTGTAAACCACGCTATCCTAGTCAGCAGTCACCAGCCGGTTGTAAACCACCAGCGACTGACAGTAAAGTTCTTAAGGCTCACGTGGACGAGCAAGCAGGTTGTAAACCCCCCCAACCCTAGTCAGCAGTCAGCAGCCGGTTGTAAACCACGCTATCCTAGCCAGCAGTCACCAGCCGGTTGTAAACCACGCTATCCTAGTCAGCAGTCACCAGCTGGTTGTAAACCACGCTATCCTAGTCAGCAGTCACCAGCCGGTTGTAAACCACCAGCGACTGACAGTAAAGTTCTTAAGGCTCACGTGGACGAGCAAGCAGGTTGTAAACCCCCCCAACCCTAGTCAGCAGTCAGCAGCCGGTTTTAACTCATTCTACCCCAGACACACCACAGGAAGATAAGGATCGACCATGATAGTTCAAGGGTGATGCCAGAATAGCTTGGCGCCTATGGGCGCCAAGCTATTCTGGCATCCCCCTTGAAATATCATGGTCGGTCTGTGTCCTGCACTGCAATGCAGTCTTTAGAGGACAACGGCAAAACTTAAGGATTTCGGTGTTGGGGTAGAATGAGTTAAACCACGCCATCCTAGCCAGCAGTCAGCAGCCGGTTGTAAACCACTCTACCCTAGTCAGCAGTCAGCAGCCGGTTGTAAACCACGCTATCCTAGTCAGCAGTCAGCAGCCGGTTGTAAACCACGCTATCCTAGTCAGCAGTCACCAGCTGGTTGTAAACCACGCTATCCTAGTCAGCAGTCACCAGCCGGTTGTAAACCACCAGCGACTGACAGTAAAGTTCTTAAGGCTCACGTGGACGAGCAAGCAGGTTGTAAACCCCCCCAACCCTAGTCAGCAGTCAGCAGCCGGTTGTAAACCACGCTATCCTAGCCAGCAGTCACCAGCCGGTTGTAAACCACGCTATCCTAGTCAGCAGTCACCAGCCGGTTGTAAACCACGCTATCCTAGTCAGCAGTCAGCAGCCGGTTGTAAACCACGCTATCCTAGTCAGCAGTCACCAGCCGGTTGTATACCACGCTATCCTAGCCAGCAGGCACCAGCCGGTTGTAAACCACGCTATCCTAGCCAGCAGTCACCAGCTGGTTGTAAACCATGCCATCCTAGTCAGCAGTCACCAGCCGGTTGTAAACCACCAGCGACTGACAGTAAAGTTCTTAAGGCTCACGTGGACGAGCAAGCAGGTTGTAACCCCCCCCCCACCCCCCCACCCTAGTCAGCAGTCAGCAGCCGGTTGTAAACCACCCTATCCTAGCCAGCAGTCAGCAGCCGGTTGTAAACCACCCTACCCTAGTCAGCAGTCAGCAGCCGGTTGTAAACCACGCTATCCTAGTCAGCAGTCAGCAGCCGGTTGTAAACCAAGCTATCCTAGTCAGCAGTCACCAGCTGGTTGTAAACCACGCTATCCTAGTCAATGATTCAATGATTCAATGAAGCTTTATTTATCAACGGTTGAGGCATTGACATCGTCACAGACATAGCCATTTTTCAAACCTGCCGTTGCTACAAGACTACGAGACAAAATACAAAAAAACTAAGTATATAGTGAAATGTAAATGAAACTGACAAAAACATTGCTAGTTTAGGGAAAGAAAGTCCCATGACAATCTCACACACCTAAACTGACACACACACACACACACACACACACACACACACACACACACACACACACACACACACACACACACACACACACACACCATCACACACGCACACACAGAGTTTGTAATTGGGAGCATACATAATCAGGGTTACAGGGCAGTATATATTTCACAACGTAATGATTACGAATGCTTCGAGAAGTACTTGAAGAGACTGATTTTGAAACGGGCTAGAGAGGAAGCGGATTTTACATAATCAGGAAGCGTGTTCCAAGTCTGCGTTCTCGCGAATGACAAACTAGATTTGTATATATCAATTCTTGTTTTGGGGACTAAGAAAAGTTGCCTAATATTACCAAGCCTAGATTCCGACTTAGAAAAAAGAGTTGTGATATATTCTGGTATTTTCTGTTTCCACACTTTGAACATAAAAATAGCCTTATTGTATTTGAAGTGGTCTTGCAGCGGCAGAAATCCTATTTTGGCGAGTTTTTCTTCTGTTGTGAGTCGTGGGTCAGGAAGGATTAACTTTGCTGCCCTTCTGTGTAACGAGTTGAGTCTCTTCAAGTGGACTTCACTGCATCCATCCCACACCGTTGACGCGTAATCAATATGAGAACGTATGTGAGCATTATAGAATAGTTTGCGCGTGTCCGAGTCGGTGTAATATTTCAGTTTGGACAACATGAAAAGATTTTTGGCTACCGTTCTGCATAGAGTGTCCGTATGAGCCTTCCACTTAAGCTGACTGTCAATTGTAACCCCTAGTAGGCGGTGTTCATTAACGTGTTCTATTTGCCTGCCCTTTAATAAAAGGTTAAGTAACAGGGGTGCTAACTGGTGTTTTTGACGAGTGGCGATTATCATAGATTTGGTTTTAACTGGATGAACAATCATATAATTCCTGTGACACCATTCAGACACTTCATCAAGACTATGCTGCAAGTTGGAAGAAATTACTTGTATATCTTTGTTAGTCATATGAATGGAAGTGTCATCAGCAAAAAGATCACATTGTACGTTCTTGCAAGTTATATGAAGTGGCAGGTCATTGATGAATAGACAAAATAATAAGGGACCAAGCACGGATCCTTGGAGAACTCCATACTGTATATCTTTTAGAGAAGAGTAAGATCCATTCACTAGAACTTTTTGTTTACGATCAGTTAGGTATGATCTAAAAAATGCAACTACTTCCGTACTATTCAAGTATTTCTGAATCTTTGTCATTAGAGTGGTGTGATCGATTAGGTCAAAGGCCTTTTTAAAGTCTAAGTAAACGACACCTGTTATCTGGGATTTGTTCATACCGTGGAGCCATGCGTCAACGAGGCGCGTGAGTGCAGTGTGGCACGAGTGTTGTGGGCGAAATCCGGATTGAAAGGGGTGCAGGAGCTTGCGGTTTTCTAAGTAGGCAAGCAGGTGTTTGTGGACATGCCTTTCAAGCGGCTTTGATAGAACTGATAATAAGGAAATCGGTCGATAGTTGTTAGGGTCAGAACGATCTTTAGTTTTTGGAAGTGGAATGATTTTAGCGTATTTTAGTTTGTTAGGGAAAGTATGTTGCTTGATACAAAGGTTGTAAATGTACGTAATAGACTCTACTATGTACGGCAGGGATAACTTAAGTATTTGTGGGCTGATGTCATCAGGTCCCGAAGACTTTTTATTTGGTAGTTTACTAATGAGCAAACCCACCTCAGCAGTCAGCAGTCACCAGCCGGTTGTAAACCACGCTATCCTAGCCAGCAGTCACCAGCCGGTTGTAAACCACGCTATCCGAGTCAGCAGTCACCAGCCGGTTGTAAACCACGCTATCCTAGCCAGCAGTCACCAGCCGGTTGTAAACCACGCTATCCTAGTCAGCAGTCACCAGCCGGTTGTAAACCACGCTATCCTAGTCAGCAGTCACCAGCCGGTTGTAAACCACGCTATCCTAGTCAGCAGTCACCAGCCGGTTGTAAACCACGCTATCCTAGTCAGCAGTCACCAGCCTGTTGTACACCACGATATCCTAGTCAGCAGTCACCAGCCGGTTGTACACCACGCTATCCTAGTCAGCAGTCACCAGCCGGTTGTAAACCACGCTATCCTCGTCAGCAGTCACCAGTCGGTTATAAACCACGCTATCCTAGTCAGCAGTCACCAGCCGGTTGTAAACCACGCTATCCTAGTCAGCAGTCACCAGCCTGTTGTACACCACGATATCCTAGTCAGCAGTCACCAGCCGGCTGTACACCACGCTATCCTAGTCAGCAGTCACCAGCCGGTTGTAAACCACGCTATCCTCGTCAGCAGTCACCAGTCGGTTATAAACCACGCTATCCTAGTCAGCAGTCACCAGCCGGTTGTAAACCACGCTATCCTAGTCAGCAGTCACCAGCCGGTTGTAAACCACGCTATCCTAGCCAGCAGTCACCAGCCGGTTGTAAACCACGCTATCCTAGCCAGCAGTCACCAGCCGGTTGTAAACCACGCTATCCTCGTCAGCAGTCACCAGTCGGTTATAAACCACGCTATCCTAGTCAGCAGTCACCAGCCGGTTGTAAACCACGCTATCCTAGTCAGCAGTCACCAGCCGGTTGTAAACCACGCTATCCTAGCCAGCAGTCACCAGCCGGTTGTAAACCACGCTATCCTAGCCAGCAGTCACCAGCCGGTTGTAAACCACGCTATCCTAGTCAGCAGTCACCAGCCGGTTGTAAACCACGCTATCCTAGTCAGCAGTCACCAGCCGGTTGTAAACCACGCTATCCTAGTCAGCAGTCACCAGCCGGTTGTAAACCACGCTATCCTAGTCAGCAGTCACCAGCCGGTTGTAAACCACGCTATCCTAGTCAGCAGTCACTAGCCGGTTGTAAACCACGCTATCCTCGTCAGCAGTCACCAGCCGGTTGTAAACCACGCTATCCTAGTCAGCAGTCACCAGCCGGTTGTAAACCACGCTATCCTAGTCAGCATCACCAGCCGGTTGTAAACCACGCTATCCTAGTCAGCAGTCACCAGCCGGTTGTAAACCATCAGCGACTGACGGTAAAGTCCCGGCGAGCCCACGAACAGCTTGACGGCAGAATATAAGTTCAAAATCTTTTACTCAGTTTTTCGAAAATAAAACAACCGGTCAGGCATAAGAAAGAAAATTTGGGTACATTTTGCTCAGAGTAAAATTTGGCAAATGTGGTATAGTATGCGTGAAACTGCTCCATTTTTCTCTTTATTTATTGACGATTTCTCAAGTTTACACGAGAGACGTAAGCTTGGGGATTTTGCAGCCACTGTTTCCATGTCACAAAATGGGGGCATGAAATCAGGTACTTTTCAGCCTATTTAACAATATTAAAGACAGAGGTTATAGCATTTTAAAAAATTTTCGGTCCGGAGAGCGATTTCCGGAACCCTTACCATCCCCCCCCCCCCCCACCCAGATACGCCCCTGTGAAGTATTCAGATTATGATGACTGACAGTCGTAAACATTTAGATTTAAGTCCCCTGAATTTCTAGGTCACACGTACTCAGCTAAGGGTTCTATCAAGGGTATATACAATAAATATTGATTTGCTTTAAAGTTGACGTTTGACTTGCAGCTGCTGGTGACTGCCCTTTGACCGCTGGCTATTCCATGTATGGCGGTAAGTGCATCAAGTTGATCCAGACTGTCCTGAACTACACAGACGCCAGAAGCAAGTGTTTGGCTGACGGCGGTCACCTGTATCACTACAAGTCCCTGGCCACCGACAGACAGCCTTTCATGGACCTGATGGCCGGTAGGTCACCAGTTAAATGTCCTCTGGCCGACACCAGCCACAACTGGCTCGCGCAGGTTGTCCGCCCGAAGACCTTTGTTTAATGATTTAATATTTGACACGTCAGAGCTACAGCCCGATTACGTGTGACCTTTAACAAGTTTTTTAAACTTTTTTTTTACTTTCAATTTAAAGAATACCTACCTTTGTCTATTTTTTATTATTGTTATTTACTTACTTATGAATGAATGAATGAATGAATGAATGAATGAATGAATGAATGAATGAATGATTTATTTATTTTTGGAGGGGGGGGGGGGGTGTTTGTTGCTTGTTTTGTATCATTGTTTCTTTGTTACGGTGGCTGGTTGGTTGGTTGGTTCTTTCGTTGATTTGTTTGCTGTTTGTGTTTGGTGACGATGCCTCAGTTCACCACAACCATGTTTCTACTGTCACCGACTGTCACCGTTACCCACTGTCACCGACTGTCACCGTTACCAACTGTCACCGACTGTTACCCGCTGTTACCCACTGTCACCGACTGTTACCGACTGTCACCGACTGTTACTGACTGTCACCGACTGTCACCGACTGTTACCCACTGTCACCGACTGTGACCGACTGTTACCCACTGTCACCGACTGTTACCGACTGTCACCGACTGTTACCCACTGTTACTCACTGTCGCCGTTACCCACTGTCACCGACTGTTACCCACTGTTACTCACTGTCGCCGTTACCCACTGTCACCGACTGTCACCGACTGTCACCGACTGTTACCGATTGTCACCGAATGTTACCCACTGTCACCAACTGTTACCCACTGTCACCGACTGTTACTGACTGTTACCGACTGTCACCGACTGTTACCGACTGTTACCGACTGTCACCGACTGTTACCGACTGTTACTGGCGACTGTCACCGACGGACTCAGTCTTCAACTCCGCTTCATTATCTTTGACTGGTCGTAAAAACTGTTCCACAATTAAGTTGATTTTTTTTAACGCTTACACTGAAATCAATTACAGTTTGCAAGAAGAATTCGCCTTTGGCGTGGGGCTGAACTTCGAGATTTCGATCACATTTTGGAGTCTCCGAGATGGTGTCGTAAGCCTTTGACAACAGCACAACATATTGTGAAATGTAAATAGTTTCTCCCTGCCTAGCTCGTGAAAGTCCTGCCACATATCCTGCACAATATCTTTCTGCCTCAGTAATACACGTGTTACTCTTTTCAGCTACTTCCTCGGGGACCACCAACTTTTGGGTAGGGGCAGACGACCTCATGGTGGAAGGAACATTCATCTGGAGTGACGGTTCTTTCCTTCCTTCCAAAGCGGAAGTGTGGGCATCGTCAGACTCGCAGCCGAATAATTTAAACGGGAACCAAGACTGCGGCCGCCTTGCGATAGGTGGAAAGTATCCGTATTTGATGTATGACGACGCGTGTGCCAATGTAATACGATTTGTCTGCCAGGTGGACTTGATGTGATGCATTCTGCGTGCTAAGGAGAAAACACAACGCTGGATATCAAAGAGTTGTATTCCTTGACCCTTCCTCGTGGCTGCATCAGCCGCGGCCAGTTGCAGGAAACGTGTCCGGCCACTGACTGCCAACCCACTGTCCCTTTGCTTTGCAGCCAGATTTTTTTTTTTGTTTTGTTTTGCGTGGGACTATAAACAGCTCCCAACAAAGCCGTTGGAACTATGCCAGGCAGCTACTGACTATTGAAAATGACGTGCAACTCGACCTAGATCGCCGGCACACGAAAACAAGGACGCCGGTCAGCACTCGGTCTAGTACCGGCTGCGGGTATCACTACTCCTCTGGGATTACGCCACATGCCCCAGTAGTCCCACTTCGGGCACACGACGGCCGCGTGTGCCCGAGGAATTTCGCTCACTGGGTGGCTAAGTTCACTTGTATTCACCTAGTGGAGCGGGTGTGTAAAAGTCCATGTCGTGTTCCAGGCATGACATTTGGTACAGTGCTGGAGTTTCACACGCCCAACAACAGTAGAGGCAGGACCACGTCCAACAATCACTAGTACAGTGCTAGAGTTTCTCACACGCCCAACAACAGTAGAGGCAGGACCACGTCCAACAATCAATAGTACAGTGCTAGAGTTCCACAGGCCTAACAACAGTACAGGGAGGACCACGTCCAACAGTCAATAGTACAGTGCTAGAGTTTCACACGCCCAACAACAGTACAGGGAGGACCACGTCCAACAATCAATAGTACAGTGCTAGAATTTCACACGCCCAACAACAGTAGAGGCAGGTCCACGTCCAACAATCAATAGTACAGTGCTAGAGTTTCACACGCCCAACAACAACGCTCAACATGAGCATGAGAGGGAACAGGTCAAGGAAATGTTAGTTAGTGGATCTAAACATCATCATCCCGATCCTGTTGCCATCAAGGGGACATAAGTTGAGCGTGTAGAGTCCTACAAGTATTTAGGTGTTCTTTTTGACAACGCGCTCAACTGGAAACAAAACACATAGGCTATTGTGAAAAAAGTGCATACCCGTCTTTACTGTTTGAGAAATCTCAGATCATTTAATATAAGCACTCAGCTTTTACAGATGTTTTACTGCTCCAGTATTGTTAGCGTTCTAACTTTTGGACTGACGTGCTGGGGTAGAACGTTATGTACAAGAGATCAAGATCGTCTTAACAAAGTAATCAGGAAAGCGGGCGGGGTTATTGGTAGACCACAAGATACTTTGGACACTCTGTACAACAGACGGATTACAAACAAACTGGCTGACATTCTTGATAACAAAACACATTCACTTAGATATGAATTTGACAGCAGACGTATCGAACGAAGTGGCAAATATTGAGTACCCAAAGTAGTACATCACGTTAGGCCAACTCTTTTGTCCCTCAGGCTGTTACCCTTTTCAACAGTAATATCAGTAAATAGTGTCTGTCAACATTCTTTAGTTCTTTAAGAGTGTTACAAAGGTAACATTACAGTTCATCTCTTTAAATGAGAGTTATGGGTTATTTGATTATTACATTGAGTGAATGGTGATGCCATGTGTTTTATGGGCAGACAGTGAATTTCCGCATGAGGGATTAATAAAATTGTATTGTATTGTATTGTATTGTATTGTATTGTATTGTATTGTATTGTATTGTAACAGTAGAGGCAGGACCATTTCCAACAATCAATAGTACAGTGCTAGAGTTGCACACGCTCAACAACAGTACAGAGAGGACCACTGTAACGCAGGCAGACTCGCCCCAATCGCACGTACAGACTCACAGCACAACAGACGCATCCACCGCCACTGACTCAGACAGGCGCATTCACGCGGTACAATTCAAACACTATTTCTCTTTCTTCTAGACCCTTTTACTCTTACAAAACAAATAATGTAAACTCAAAAGATTCTTTACAACATACACTTCTCACAACAAGCACATCAACACCGCATACACATACACAACGTAAAAGCCAGGCTAGGTAATTGTCCTCACAATCCAACCTGTTTCACTGGTGTTATCGTTCGGTAACGTTCTGTCCTTCCACGTCTAGGCGTGTAGTTTCTCGCTTCGCATGCTTCTGAGTAGTCCCCCGTTTCTCGGACCGTGGACGTCCTCCTGACTCGCTCCCGTAGTGCAGTCTCTGATGACCCGGGTGTCTAGGCACCGGTCCCTCACTCCTCGAGTGGTGAAATGACCTCACGATAGGTCCCTCTGGCGGCAGACTTCGTTGACTGACGTCTCGGCGTCACGTCGTTCCGCTCCATCCACACAAACACTCTGTACACAAAGTCCTGAAATCATAACACTTGCAACGCACACACAACTTAGATATTATTTATTATGAGGTACCTTACGTAACCTGGCTGATACCAATAATTCTCACACGTTCATTCACACATACGTGCTTCATAACACGAACTACTTTCGTAACACACCATAACTCTGTCACTACATTGAAATAGAATATAACCTGACACTCTCTCCATACATTATTTCATACATTGAAAAAGACTATACTTAACACAACCACGTACTACCTTCATAAACGACTTAGGCATACACACCTCACATTCCGTAGTTATCCATCTCGGTAAATAACTACATTGAAAAATCACCGGTTATCTCAACGAATTCCAAACCGACATAACTGAACCAAATCAACGCTACACAACCGGACTAAATCTTACCAACGCATACTACCTTTAATTTAGTAGCTGTCGATAATACATATAAAAACATACCTGAAATCTAGGTCTCAGAGTCTTGGAATACGGCTAACATATCCAACATACGTCCGTCCTCACCCTGCGTTCTTCTCAGCTTTACGTAAAAGTAAGGTCATATGCGCTTTCTTTTCAGCTTTACGTGAAAGTAAGGTCAATTTTTACTTTAAACAAAGTTCTGCTCTCTGCCATTTGGAAAACCGTCCACACAAGCTCCAGCAGTATTTGGACAAGTGACTGAGATAAGTATGCCAACATAACACTGGCTGTGTAGTACAAATCATTTATTTAACGTTACAAGCACCATCTCTCTTGGCTGGACTTCGCGAACGAAGATTTTATAGGAGTTGCCCACGACGTCTGCAGGCTTGTTCGTGGCTGCGGAGGCCAATCCGGGACAGGCAGGTTCGACCGCAGTGGCTGCAGGGGAAGGTATGGCCAGAGTTCTGAGTTGCGGCATCTCTGTTCTTTCTCCTGAGCCGCTTGTCCTTAAGGCTAGCTCTGCGAGAGTCCTCAAAGGAGACAGCTGCCTTGTAAATAGTGGAGCGCCAGGTGTCACGGTCCACAGCAAGCGAAGACCACTGGTGGTGGTCGATTTGGCAGGCACTAAGTGACTTCTTGAGACAGTCTTTGTATCTCTTCTTTGGTGCCCCTCTGTCACGGTGTCCAGTAGCAAGCTCGCCGAACAGGGTGATCTTTGGTAGGCGATGATCCTCCATCCTGGAGACATGCCCCGCCCAGCGGAGCTGTGTCCGCAGCAGCAAAGCCTCGATGCTCACGGTTTCAGCCTGTTCAAGGACCTCGACATTGGTGACATAGTCACTCCAGTGAATGCCCAGGATGGTACGCAGGCAGCGCTGGTGGAAGCGCTCGAGGAGTCGTAGTTGGCTGCGGTAGAGGGCCCAGGACTCGGAACCATACAGCAGGGTGGTGAGGACCACAGCTCTGTACACGCTGATCTTGGTGCCCGTCTTCAGCTGTTGATTGTGCCACACCCGCTTGAAAAGTCGCCCGAAAGCGCTGTTCGCTTTTGCCAGCCTGCTGTCAAGCTCCTTGTCCAGCTTGGCGTCCGACGTGATAATGCAGCCAAGGTAAGTAAACTGGTGCACTGACTTTAGTTCAGACTCGCCGATGGTGATGTGAGGAGGGCGATACACTGTCTTGGGTGCCGGCTGATGGAGGACCTCTGTCTTTTTCAGACTGACCTCGAGTCCAAAGAGCTGGGCAGCATCTGCGAAGCAGGACGTGATGCGCTGCAGGGCTCTCTCTGTGTGTGCAACGAGGGCAGCATCATCAGCAAAAAGCAGCTCACGGATCAGTTGGTCTAGGGTTTTCGTGTGGGCCTGCAGTCGTCTGAGGTTGAACAGGCCGCCATCGAGACGACACCTGATGTACACTGCATCGTCATCATCGAGGTCCACTGTGGCCTGCTTCAACATCATGCTAAAAAAGATGGTGAAGAGGGTCGGTGCCAGCACGCAGCCCTGCTTTACGCCGTTGAGAATGGGGAATGGTTCTGAGAGGTCATTGTTGAGTCTGACCTGACCTTGCTGGTCCTCGTGTAGCTGGACAATCATGTTGAGGAACTTTGGGGGACAGCCAAGTCGCTCCAGGATCTGCCACATGCCTTGCCTGCTCACAGTGTCGAACGCTTTTGTTAGGTCGACAAACGTTACGTACAGCCCTTTGTTCTGCTCGCGGCACTTCTCCTGTAGCTGTCTCAGCACAAAGACCATATCGGTGGTGCTCCTGTTTGCTCTGAAGCCACACTGGCCCTCTGGGAGTTGGTCTTCAGCGATGGCAGGTACCAGCCGATTCAGGAGCAGCCTTGCAAGGATTTTCCCAGCAATGGACAGCAGTGTAATTCCCCGATAGTTGGAACAGTCAGACTTCTCACCTTTGTTCTTGTACAGGGTGATAACGACTGCATCACGGAGATCCTTTGGTAGTGTTCCTTCCTCCCAGCAGCAGAGAAAGAGGTCATGGAGCTTGTTGTGCAGTGCTGTGCCTCCATGTTTCCAGATTTCTGGCGGTATTCCATCAATGCCTGCTGCTTTGCCACTCTTGAGCTGGTGGATGGCTGTGAGGGTCTCTTCAGCGGTGGGCGGTTCGTCCAATTCAACTTTTACTGGGAGCTGTGGGATTTGTAGGACGACTGCTTCTTGAACAGTGCGCTCAGCGCTGAAGAGGCTCTGAAAGTATTCCGACCAGCGGTTCAAGATGGAGGTATTATCTGTGAGGAGTGCCTGGCCATTCGCGCTTCGCAGGGGACTTTGTACCAGGTGCCTGGGGCCATACACTGCTTTCAATGCTTCGTAGAAGCCCCTGTAGTCACCATTGTCTGCGCAAAGCTGGGTCCTCTGTGCAAGTCTGGTCCACCACTCATTCTGGAGATCTCTGAGCTTGCGCTGGAGACTGCTGCAGACGAGGCGGAAGGCAGACTTCTTCACAGGGCAGGAAGGCTGGGCTAGGTGGGCCTGATGGGCGGCTCTTTTTTTTTGCTAGGTGTTCCTGGATCTCTACATCGTTTTCGTCAAACCAGTCTTTATTCTTCTTTCTAGCGAAACCCAAGACTTCTGCAGAGGATTTTGCAATAGCACAAGCACCATACTTGGTACAGTTTTACATACTTCACAATATCAGAGGCAGGGCCATGACGAAATATCGATTATTACTCAATTTCCGCCCAAAATTCAAAATGGCGGATACGGCAAAACCTATAGGTGTTTGTGTTTTTAAGTCCCTTCTGTCTATAGAATGGACTTTTTAGCACGGGTCACGGTGGGGCGAATTTAATAACATGACCATGATGTCAAAAGCGGGCAGGATAAACCTCTAACAATTGAAGTAACAAAATAAAAATTACGTCATGTCTAGTTACACTAACCTCGCTGCTGAACGTAAATTTGGCCCGAAGCGCCGTATGTGCGTATGTATGTATGTGCGTATGTATGTATGTATGTGTCACGACACAGGTTTTTTTCCTTCTATTTTTGTAGGGGAGTTAAGTTTAGAGGGATGACAGAGACTAGTTAGTCACCGGGTTAAACGATAGCATAGGCGAGTTGTTTGACCTTTACACGAGGAATTGCTGCCGTGCGAGAATACGAAGGACGGCGTGACGCACGTGGTCGCTCAGTCTGCGCGATCGGGTGGTTTAGACTGATTTACGTGAATTTACATCGCACTTCATTTTTGAGCGCATGTTTGCTAAACTGTAATTGTTAGTCAGTCGCTTTCCAACATCGAACAAAGTCAGTCGCTTCTAAGCAGTCTCTGAAGGGGGGGGGGGGGGGGGGTGGTGGCCTGCAGGCGTGGTTTGTCATTTGCTGCAGTCCTCAAGCAGCTTTGTCGTTCTTTTGTAACGGCCCTGTGATACGGCCCTGGTCGCTCGGCCGCAGCCGGTGTCCGAGGTGGCCGGTGTCCGAGAGAGAGAGAGAGAGAGAGAGAGAGAGAGAGAGAGAGAGAGAGAGAGAGAGAGAGAGAGAGAGAGAGAGAGAGAGAGAGAGAGAGAGAGAGAGAGAGAAGCTGCGACGACTGATCCCCTGGCTTGTCTTGTTTTTGTTTGTCTTCGTCCCAGCCTTATCGCCGAAGCAAGAGCGTTAAGCTGAGCTGAGCTTGACGGTTGTGCTTCCGTCGGGAAGGTCCAGTGACTTGTGAATTATATTAAATCTGCTCAATTTTCATTTGTGTTTTATTAAGGATATTTGTTTCATTATATATTTGATATTGTGTATTCTGAAATATTGTGTTATTTAAAGGAGACATGCGCTATGAAGGTCTTGATAGCGGAAGCGAAGGCATTAATTTAATTCGTTCGTGCTCCCGCCGGGGAGACTCAGTAGCTTGTGAATTATATTCGTTTTTCTCAATTTTCATTTGTATTTTATTAAAGATATTTGTTTTATTATAATTATATATGTTGTTATTTTGTACTGTGTATAATGGGTATTCGGGTTGGGGAGTTTGGGCGTGTGTGTGTGTGTGTGTGTGTGTGTGTGTGTGTGTGTGTGTGTGTGTGTGTGTGTGTGTGTGTGTGTGTGTGTGTGTGTGTGTGTGTGAATGTGTGTGAATGTGATGTGTGAGTGCGTGGCTAGGATTGAGTGAGGATATTTTGGATTGTTGTTAGCTTTATTATGTAATAAATGTTGTCGTAATTGTTCCTCTGATGTTTGTGTTAGGCTGGGTTGGTTGTACTGGAGTGGTAGCGCTCATAGTTCGTGCCCCGGAAGCGGGGATCGTGACATTAGGCGTGTTTGTATGTATGTAAACAAGAGAATCTCCGATATATCTGTACACACAAGATTACAGCTTGGTGAATTACTTTCTTAAGTGGGTGGCTAAGAGAGCCTCCGAGCATATTGTAATTGAATGTCTCATTGAAGACATAAACAACCGTTTATAGGAAGTCAGTTGACCCAAATTAGAGTCAGTAAATGTTTGTTATATTTACTTGAACTTTTGCATATAGCTGTATTGGAGATAGACATTGGACGAGTTTGTTAGTCAGCTTTGTATCCTTTCAACTTCTTTAGTAAAAATTAATTCTTTTCAGAAAAGAATTAAAACACTAAAAAACCTTTACTTCTAGAGAGTAAGAGAGTGGCGGTGACGTAAAAGAGGCAACGCAGACACTGACATAATACTCTAATATGACGTCATTCTCTCTCTCGCGCGCGACTCTGTCTCTCTCACACACAAACATGCGCGCATCTCCAGGAGGAATAGATCCTCGTGCGCCCTCCAGGCGCATGAGGATCTATGCCTCTAGGAGATGTTTGGAGGGCGCGCGCATGCACGCACTAACACGCTCACACACATCGACGCGCTTTCAGAAAAGCAAGCAGGTGACCCGTGCACTTGGTATATCATGTAGCTAGGTAAAGTCAACCTGCTTTCACACAAATTATAGCAAGACTGAAATTGTGCCATGAAGTTCTAGTTTTGTCACCATTTTCTCAAGCCTAGGAAGCGAAAGTGAAACTCATATCACGTAAAATATAAATTACGTAAAAACTAAAACTTACGTCATGACAAATGACGTTTGACAAATCAATGACGTATGTGCTGCGCCCCTTATAGAACTCACTGACGCGTTGGCAGATCTGCGAGACTTTTTCAATAGGAGATAATTCAACATCAGAATCAGGTCAAAGACAGAAGGTAGAAACCATTGACAGCGAGGACAGATCTCATATAGACGGGACTTTGTGGGTTATGGTTCACCCCATCTTTCTTTTTTCTGCGGTACAAGGAAGGAGGGTGAAGTCTTACTGCAAACTTATACAATGTTGGCGCGTTGTCACTCGACTCTGTTCTTTTGCTCACCACTGCTCCTGACCCAGTCTAACGTCTTTGTGAATGGTGTCAGTATGCTGTTATTCTTGGCCGTACTTTACTCTAAACTATAAGTAACTGTAGCTATAAGTAAACTATGTGTAACTGCAACTATACGTCAACTATAAGTAACTGTAACTATACGTCAGCTATAGGTAACTGTAACTATACGTCAACTATAAGTAACTGTAACTATACGTCAACTATAAGTAACTGCAACTATACGTCAGCTATAAGTAACTGTAACTATACGTCAATTATAAGTAACTGTAACTATACGTCAGCTATAGGTAACTGTAACTATACGTCAACTATAAGTAACTGTAACTATACGTCAACTATAAGTAACTGTAACTATACGTCAGCTATAGGTAACTGTAACTATACGTCAACTATAAGTAACTGTAACTATACGTCAACTATAAGTAACTGTAACTATACGTCAACTATAAGTAACTGTAACTATACGTCAGCTATAGGTAACTGTAACTATACGTCAACTATAAGTAACTGTAACTATACGTTAACTATAAGTAACTGTAACTATACGTCAGCTATAAGTAACTGTAACTATACGTCAACTATAAGTAACTGTAACTATACGTCAGCTATAGGTAACTGTAACTATACGTCAACTATAAGTAACTGTAACTATACGTCAACTATAAGTAACTGTAACTATACGTCAGCTATAGGTAACTGTAACTATACGTCAGCTATAAGTAACTGTAACTATACGTCAACTATAAGTAACTGTAACTATACGTCAGCTATAGGTAACTGTAACTATACGTCAACTATAAGTAACTGTAACTATACGTCAACTATAAGTAACTGTAACTATACGTCAACTATAAGTAACTGCAACTATACGTCAGCTATAGGTAACTGTAACTATACGTCAACTATACGTAACTGTAACTATACGTCAACTATAAGTAACTGTAACTACACGTCAGCTATAGGTAACTGTAACTATACGTCAACTATAAGTAACTGTAACTATACGTCAACTATAAGTAACTGCAACTATACGTCAGCTATAAGTAACTGTAACTATACGTCAATTATAATTAACTGTAACTATACATCAACTATAAGGTCATTACGTCGTGGGGATGGATCCCCACTGTGACCCCGCTTTTCCATATTTCGGCCGGTGGTGAAAAGGTTCTCACCCGCGCTTACCTTTCCGCCGATTTTCGACTTTTCGTTCGGCCCGTGGCCTGAAGCCTGTTGCTGAACTTGGGTTCCGAACAAGATACTGTTGCCTCGTGTTGAATTTAGTTTCCAGACAGGAAACTGTTGCCTCGTGTTGAATTTAGGTTCCAGACAGGAAACTGTTGCCTCATGTTGAACTTGGGTTCCAGACAGGAAACTGTTGCCTCATGTTGAACTTGGGTTCCAGACAGGAAACTGTTGCCTCATGTTGAACTTGGGTTCCAGACAGGAAACTGTTGCCTCATGTTGAACTTGGGTTCCAGACAGGAAACTGTTGCCTTATGTTGAACTTGGGTTCCAGACAGGAAACTGTTGCCTTATGTTGAACTTGGGTTCCAGACAGGAAACTGTTGTCTCATTTTGAACTTGGGTTCCAGATAAGAACCTGGAACTGGGACCCTCCTGGGGAAGCAGTTGATGGGAGGTAGTTGATGGGAAGTGGCTGATGGGAGGTAGTTGATGGGAGGAAGTTGATGGGAGGTAGCTGATGGGAGGTGGCTGATGATGGGAAGTGGCTGATGGGAGGTAGTTGATGGGAGGTGGCTGATGGGAGGTAGCTGATGGGAGGTGGCTGATTGGAGGTGGCTGATGGGAGGTAGCTGATGGGAGGTGGCTGATGGGAGGTAGCTGATGGGAGGTGGCTGATGGGAGGTGGCTGATGGGAGGTAGCTGATGGGAGGTGGCTGATGGGAGGTAGCTGATGGGAGGTGGCTGATGGGAGGTTGCTGATGGGAGGTAGCTGATGGGAGGTGGCTGATGGGAGGTAGCTGATGGGAGGTGGCTGGTCCACTGCTGGACGGATGGATGAATGGTGTGCTGTAGTTTAATACAGTAAAATCCGGATTAACAAATTCGCGTGGGACCAAATTGTGTTGTTGCTATTAGCGAAGTTTGTTGTAAGCGGAGCGTTAGACTTTGTAATGTGCCGCGAGCAGAACAAAGGGCTGTACGTAACATTTGTCGACCTAACAAAAGCGTTCGACACTGTGAGCAGGCAAGGCATGTGGCAGATCCTGGAGCGACTTGGCTGTCCCCCAAAGTTCCTCAACATGATTGTCCAGCTACACGAGGACCAGCAAGGCCAGGTCAGACTCAACAATGACCTCTCAGAACCATTCCCTATTCTCAACGGCGTAAAGCAGGGCTGCGTGCTGGCACCGACCCTCTTCACCATCTTTTTTAGCATGATGTTGAAGCAGGCCACAGTGGACCTCGATGATGACGATGCAGTGTACATCAGGTATCGTCTCGATGGCAGCCTGTTCAACCTCAGACGACTGCAGGCCCACACGAAAACCCTAGACCAACTGATTCGTGAGCTGCTTTTTGCTGATGACGCTGCCCTCGTTGCACACACAGAGAGAGCCCTGCAGCGCATCACGTCTTGCTTCGCAGATGCTGCCCAGCTCTTTGGACTCGAGGTCAGTCTGAAAAAGACAGAGGTCCTCCATCAGCCGGCACCCAAGACAGTGTATCGCCCTCCTCACATCACCATTGGCGAGTCTGAACTAAAGTCAGTGTACCAGTTTACTTACCTTGGCTGCATTATCACGTCGGACGCCAAGCTGGACAAGGAGCTTGACAGCAGGCTGGCAAAAGCGAACAGCGCTTTCGGGCGACTTTTCAAGCGGGTGTGGCACAATCAACAGCTGAAAACAGGCACCAAGATCAGCGTGTACAGAGCTGTGGTCCTCACCACCCTGCTGTATGGTTCCGAGTCCTGGGCCCTCTACCGCAGCCAACTACGACTCCTCGAACGCTTCCACCAGCGCTGCCTGCGTACCATCCTGGGCATTCACTGGAGTGACTATGTCACCAACGTCGAGGTCCTTGAACAGGCTGAAACTGTGAGCATCGAGGCTTTGCTGCTGCGGACACAGCTCCGCTGGGCGGGGCATGTCTCCAGGATGGAGGATCATCGCCTACCAAAGATCACCCTGTTCGGCGAGCTTGCTACTGGACACCGTGACAGAGGGGCACCAAAGAAGAGATACAAAGACTGTCTCAAGAAGTCACTTAGTGCCTGCCAAATCGACCACCACCAGTGGTCTTCGCTTGCTGCGGACCGTGACACCTGGCGCTCCACCATTTACAATGCAGCTGTCTCCTTTGAGGACTCTCACAGAGCTAGCCTTAAGGACAAGCGGCTCAGGAGAAAAAACAGAGATGCCGCAGCTCAGAACCCTGGCCATACCTTCCCCTGCAGCCACTGCGGTCGAACCTGCCTGTCTCGGATTGGCCTCCGCAGCCACGAACAAGCCTGCAGACGTCGTGGGCAACTCCTATAAAATCTTCGTTCGCGAAGTCAAGCCAAGAGACTTTGTAATGTAATAATGCCAACATGTCGGCAAAGGCTTGTTTTCAGCGGCTAGGTTCAGTCATATACATGGTAATGTACAAACACTTCATTATAGTATTTTGCAATTACCGTAAGAAAACGACAGTTTATTTTTACTATTTTCTTTTTCTTTTTTAAGCAAACATCGTGGGGAGGAGAGGGCTGGGAGACTTTACTAAAATCAGATACTCTCCAAATTGGTGTCCATCCTGAGCCTAACTTTCCTTCATGGCGGTGTGGGTGCGAGTCGTTTTAGTCTCGATAATGAAATAATTTTTCCTGTTCAGTGGCCTGGATAATTATTTTTTTTCACAATTACAGCAAACACCGGATATACCAAATTGCCCGGGGATCCAAATTTCTTTATAAGCGATGTTTCAGATTCTTAAATAAAGTTCTAATCACATAAAAGAAATACACCATCTTGGATGAATAAGGGTACTTTAAGAGTGATTAAAAAGAAGCATAAGTTATATAAAAGATATCTTCAAACTGAAGAAGGTAAGGATTATCAAAGATATATTACCTTAAGAAACGACTGTAATAAATTAATAAAACGTACTAAAAAAAATACATGAAAGAAATATTGCAGATAAATGTAAAATGAACCCCAAAATATTTTGGAAGTATGTACAGGAACAAACTAAATATAATTCTGGAATAAATGCACTTAAAAAAGACGATGGCACACTTGCTGTAGCAGATCATGAAAATGCAGCAACCTTGAATACATTTTTCTCAAGTGTATTTGTGAAAGAGAATTTGAGTAATGTTTCATTGCTTGGTAATGGGTAGACCATCGAAACCGATGATGTCGTCATTGTGCATGACTTCTATTTGAATACATTTTTCTCAAGTGTATTTGTGGAAGAGAATTCGAGTAATGTTCCATTGCTTGGTAGAGGTTCAAAATCGAATGGGTGCATCATAACAGATATCGTAATAACTCCTGATATTGACAAAAAATAATTAAAAGAATTAAATCCTTCCAAAGCTCAAGGTCCAGACTGTATCCGTCCCAGAGTTTTACAAGTTGTGTAACGAGTTGGCAGAACCACTTTACACTTTATTTACATTTCCCCTTAAATCAGGTATTGTACCGCATGACTGGCGAACTGCAGAGGTAAGTGCTATGTAAAGTTGTAGAGTCCAAGATAGGTAAATGATCATCATGGCTCTGTCAACCTCCGCTTGTGACGTAGAGCCCTGGTAACATCAGCTAGTGCCTAAACCCAGCGTTGGTTTGAAATGTAAATGGTATGATTATCACCGACACTTTGCAGCGTTTTATCAAATGTGGAACTTCGATCCTTCAGGCCGTTAGGATCCTTTGTCACCGTTGCAAAATGAACAAGATGGGATGAACCATAACCCACAAAGTCTCTTATATACGAGAGCCATAACCCACAAAGTCTCTTACATACGAGAGCCATAACCCACAAAGTCTCATATACGAGAGCCATAACCCACAAAGTCCCTGTTATATGCGAGCCATAACCCACAAAGTCTCTTATATACGAGAGCCATAACCCACAAAGTCCCTGTTATATGCGAGCCATAACCCACAAAGTCTCTTATATACGAGAGCCATAAACCACAAAGTCCCTGTTATATGCGAGTCATAACCCACAAAGTCCCTGTTACATGACAACCATAACCCACAAAGTCCCTTTTATATGAGAGTCATAACACACAAAGTCTCTTTTATTTGAGAGCCATAACCCACAAACGCCCTTTTAGATAGATAGACAGACAAGACAGGACCAGAAAGACAAGACAAGACCAGAAAGACAAGACAAGACAAGACCAGAAAGACAAGACAAGACAAGACCAGAAAGACAAGACAAAACAGGACAAGACCAGAAAGACAAGACAAGACAAGACCAGAAAGACAAGACAAGACAAGACAAGACCAGAAAGACAAGACAAGACCAGAAAGACCAGACCATACCAGACCAGAAAGGCCAGAAAGACCAGACCAGAAAGACAAGACCAGACCAGACCAGAAAGACAAGACCAGACCAGACCAGAAAGACAAGACCAGACCAGACCAGACCAGAAAGACAAGACCAGACCAGACCAGACCAGAAAGACAAGACCAGACCAGAAAGACAAGACCAGACCAGAAAGACAAGACCAGACCAGAAAGACAAGACAAGACCAGAAAGACCAGAAAGACAAGACAAGACCAGAAAGACCAGACAAGAAGACCAGAAAGACAAGACCAGATCAGACAAGAAAGACCAGAAAGACAAGACAAGACCAGACAAGAAAGACCAGACCAGACCAGACCAGAAAGACCAGACCAGACCAGAAAGACAAGACCAGACCAGACCAGAAAGACAAGACCAGACCAGACCAGAAAGACAAGACCAGACCAGAAAGACCAGACCAGAAAGACCAGACCAGACCAGAAAGACCAGACCAGAAAGACCTGACCAGACCAGAAAGACCAGACCAGACAGACAGACAGACAGACAGACAGACAGATAGATAGTGTTTATTGCCATTTGCCTTAAGAACATAAAGCATAGGAATGTGTGTTGGTTTCGTTACAATTACAAACATCACAGTCAACAATAAAAAATAATTAATACTCTATCCCACAAATCCAATGCCCTACACAAACTGTCAAAACTTTAAAACTAAACAACTAATCTCACAAACCCATACGGTACCCATTCACACACCCACGCTCATCTCCCACACATACACACAACACACACGCCTATTAATCTAAGAAGTCTAAATTAATTAAAGGTATATCGTTTAAAATGAAAACAGAATATCTTAGAGTAAATGTCACTAATTTAGTGATTACAGTTGGGTGTAAAACTGGTTAATATATATCATAAGATTAGGCTAATACTGATATAGACTATTCTCTCAACCGTCGGGGGCGCGCCCTGCCGGGGACTGAAGGAGACTCATGGAGTCAACTCGACCAAAAGCACCACCAACAGCCAAATGGATAACACAAGGGTTGGGCGAAGTGCTCTGTAGGCCGGCCACACGATTCAATGCACATACACACACTCACTAAGTCATTCACGCAAACATCAGTCCACGGCAATGAAACTCTATGATCGGCCCACAGAGCACATCAACGCACGCTTTTAACACTGAAAGGGCCCGGACAGCACTAGGATAAAAACTGTTACTAAAACGGTTTGTGCGTGCTTTGAGAGCATAGTAGCGGCGACCAGACGGAAGCAGGTTAAAGAGACAGTTAGCCGGGTGTGGTGTCGCGTGCAATAAGCCCTGCACGTCTAAACAGTCCCTGTTGGCACACACTGTCAACTTGGCATGTCTCTGCCGACTATTTTGGCTGCCGTCCTGACGACACGGTTCAGTCTGTATTTATCCCGTGCAGACGCACTGCCATACCAAACCGCGATCGAGAATGTCAACACACTCTCGATCGTGGCCCGGTAGAAGTGCTCCATGCCAGTTCTGCTCACACCAAAAGCCCTCAGCTTTCTCAAAAATAAAGGCGCTGCCGCTGTGCGGCTTTCTTTACAATGTTCTCTGTGTTTTGTTCCCATTTAAGATCATCGGCGATGGTGGTTCCCAGAAATTTAAAATGCTGAACAGTTTCTACGGTTTGATCGTTGATTACGAGAGCGGGGAGGGCAGTTTTGTTGCGTCTAAAGTCCACTGTCAGCTCTTTTGTCTTACCGACATTGAGTTCCAAATTGCTCTGGTCACTCCACTGCACAACTGAGCTGATCGACCTGCTCCCGGTGCTGGGATTCATCCCAGTTTTTTTTTATTTTTTATATCATTCCCTCCACTGTGGTATCGTCAGCAAACTTAAACATTTGCCTGCCCTCCCGACTTGCTCTGCAGTCACGTCATAAGTGAAGAGTGAGTACAGCAAAGGAGACAAAACGCACCCCTGAGGGGTGCCCGTGGACAGGTAAATACAGGAGGACACACGGTCACCCACTTTAACGACCTGCGGACGATCCAGGAGAAAGTCGAGCAGCCATAAGCAAATGGACTGTGGAAAAGAACCAATCTGTTGTAGTTTATCAAAAATCTTGGAAGGGACAATAGTGTTAAAGGCACTGCTATAATCTGCAAAGAGAATGCGTACGTATGTGTTAGGTTGCTCTAGGTGCTGAAAAACATGAAATAGAGCCAAAGTACGGATCTGTTCCCCCTATAGGCAAACTGATGTGGGTCGAAACACGGGTCAATAAGTGACTTCATGAAACACAGGACAAGTCGCTCAAGTGATTTCATGACAACACAAGACAAGACGCTCAAGTGATTTCATGACGACACTGGTTAAAGCCTACAGAAAGACCAGTAAGAGACAAAGAAGGCAAGCCTATTGCAGACAGAGCAGACCAACTCGACAGATGGGCAGAGTATTTTGAAGAGTTACTGAACAGACCCAGCCCACCCGACCCCCCAGACATCCAGCCAGCAGAGACCGACCTACCCATCAGCTGTGACAGACCCAGCCGGGAAGAGATCAGAAGAGCAGTGGCATTTTTGAAGAACGGCAAAGCAGCAGGGCCAGATGGCATCCCAGCGGAGTCTCTGAAAGCAGACCTAGAGACAACAGTAGAGATGCTGTACCCACTGTTTGGAAAGATCTGGGAAGAGGAGGTGATGCCGGCTGACTGGAAGGAGGGGTACCTAATCAAGCTTCCCAAGAAAGGCGCATTCAGCAAGTGTTCCAACTGCAGAGGAATCACTTTGCTGTCAGTACCAGGAAAGGTCTTCAACAGGATCATCCTGGAGAGAATGAAGAGCTCCATTGACCCCCAGCTGAGAGACCAGCAAGCAGGATTCAGGAAAAACCGATCATGTACAGACCAGATCGCCACTCTCCGCATCATCGTGGAACAGTCTCTGGAGTGGACCCGCTGTACGTCAACTTTGTGGATTACGAGAAAGCATTTGACAGTGTGGACCGAGAGACTCTGTGGAAACTCCTACGACACTACGGTGTACCCACAAAGCTCGTCCGCCTGATCAAGAGCAGCTACGATGGCATGACATGTCGCGTGATCCACGAAGGGCAGTTCACCAGGAAGCTCCAGGTCAGAACCGGTGTCAGGCAGGGGTGTTTGCTGTCTCCGTTCCTCTTCCTACTGGCCATAGACTGGGTCATGAAGAGGACCACAGAGCACAGACGAAGTGGAATACAGTGGACAGTGTGGACACAGCTTGATGACCTCGATTTTGCAGACGACTTGGCTTTACTGTCCCACACTCATCAACAAATGCAGGACAAGACCACAAGGCTTGCTGACATCTCGTCCCAAGTGGGCCTCACCATCCACAAACAGAAAACAAAGACAATGAGGCTGAACGCAACCAGGGAAGAACCAGTCTTGATTGCTGGCACCCCGTTGGAGGAGGTGGAGTCCTTCACCTATCTCGGGAGCATCATAGACAAAAAAGGCGGCACTGATGCAGATGTTAGAGCACGAATCGGTAAAGCCAGAGCAGCCTTTCTCCAGTTGAAAAAAGTGTGGAGTTCCAGAGAGCTGTCACAACACACCAAAGTCCGGATTTTCAACTCCAACGTAAAAGCAGTTCTCCTATATGGAGCAGAGACTTGGAGATTGACAAAAACCACAGTCAACAGAGTACAGATCTTCATAAACAGTTGCCTTAGGAGAATTTTGAAAATCCACTGGCCAGAGAAGATCAGCAACGTCAGACTCTGGGAGAGAACAGAGCAGATAACGGCAGAGAATGAAATTGGACGAAGAAGATGGGGATGGATTGGTCACAGTCTGAGAAAGCCAGCTTCCAGTATCACTAGGCAGGCACTGTCATGGAACCCCCAGGGAAAGAGGAAAAGAGGCATGCCGAGAAACACCTGGCGTCGAGACCTCCAAGCAGACATCAAGAGACTGGGAACCACCTGGAGTAAAATCGAAGGAGAAGCACAGGACAGGAGTCGCTGGAGGTCTCTCGTCGACGGCCTATACCCTGGCAGGGGTGACAGGCGTAAGTAAGTAAGTAACTGGTTAAAGCCACTGGTCTGTAGTCGTGTAGACATGTCACTTTGGTTTTCTTTGGGACTGCAATTATTGTGGATCGTTTGAACCAGTTTGGCACTTTACGCTGACTACGTGACATATTAAAGATGTCAGAAAACACACCAGCGAGCTGATCTGCACAGTGCTTCAACACACAGGGCGACACATTGTCAGGCCCAGCGGCTTTTCTAATGTTTAGGTGCTGAAAAACAGCCTTGACGTCAGAGTCCTTAACAGTGAAGGCCGCGGAACTGTCCTCACTGGTTGTCTCCACTGGCTCGCCACGTATAGCGGGACGAGGGAGACAACCCGCTCGGGCACTGTCACTGATCAGAAGCATGCACAGAGTCCACACTGGTTATGTCCCCCCAATCGCCTCGTGAAGCGAGTGGAGGCAGACAACCAGTATGGGCACTATCATCAAAATCACTCATAGTGGGGGTGGGGGGGCTGAAAATTGTCCACACTGGTTATGTCCCCCCAATCGCCATGTGAGGCGAGAGAAGGGAGACACAACCAGCGTGAGCACTGTCAACAGAATCACACATAGTGGGTGGCTGAATGATGAAAATTGTCCATACTGGTTACTGGTTACTCTCTCTCTCTCTTCCCCCCCCCCCCCCCTCTCCCCCAATCGCCACGTGAAGTGAGTGAAGGGAGACAACCAGCGTGGGTACTGTCAACGGAATCATGCAAAGCGGAGGGCGGAAAGTTGTCTACACTGGTTATGTCCCCCCCCCCCCCCAAACGCCACGTGAGGCGAGTGGAGAGAGGCAACAGAATCACGCGTAGTGGAGGACGGACTAGTGTCCACACTGGCCGTGTTTCCACAGCCGCCACTCGTAGCGAGTGGGGAAAGACAACCAGCGCGTGCACAGCTGTCGCTTTTGACAGGGAGGCCAGGCACAGTCGAGGATGATGCAGAACTGTTACTCCTATCAAACCGGGCGTAGAATTCGTTGAGAGTGTCCGGCAGAGCGACGTCATCGGCGTCGGCAGACTTGGCGTGCGGCTTGTAGTCCGTCATCCTCTGGATCCCCTGCCACAGGACCCTGGGGTGTCAGTAGCCAGGTCATCCTCTGGATCCCCTGCCACAGGGCCCTGGGGTGTCAGTAGCCAGGTCATCCTCTGGATCCCCTGCCACAGGGCCCTGGGGTGTCAGTAGCCAGGTCATCCTCTGGATCCCCTGCCACAGGGCCCTGGGGTGTCAGTAGCCAGGTCATCCTCTGGATCCCCTGCCACAGGGCCCTGGGGTTGTCAGTAGCCAGGTCATCCACTGGATCCCCTGCCACAGGGCCCTGGGGTGTCAGTAGCCAGGTCATCCTCTGGATCCCCTGCCACAGGGCCCTGGGGTGTCAGTAGCCAGGTCATCCTCTGGATCCCCTGCCACAGGGCCCTGGGGTGTCAGTAGCCAGGTCATCCTCTGGATCCCCTGCCACAGGGCCCTGGGGTGTCAGTAGCCAGGTCATCCTCTGGATCCCCTGCCACAGGGCCCTGGGGTGTCAGTAGCCAGGTCATCCTCTGGATCCCCTGCCACAGGGCCCTGGGGTTGTCAGTAGCCAGGTCATCCTCTGGATCCCCTGCCACAGGGCCCTGGGGTGTCAGTAGCCAGGTCATCCTCTGGATCCCCTGCCACAGGGCCCTGGGGTGTCAGTAGCCAGGTCATCCTCTGGATCCCCTGCCACAGGGCCCTGGGGTTGTCAGTAGCCAGGTCATCCACTGGATCCCCTGCCACAGGGCCCTGGGGTTGTCAGTAGCCAGGTCATCCTCTGGATCCCCTGCCACAGGGCCCTGGGGTTGTCAGTAGCCAGGTCATCCTCTGGATCCCCTGCCACAGGGCCCTGGGGTTGTCAGTAGCCAGGTCATCCTCCAGTCACTGACGGTAGCTGGCTCTGGCCGACTTGATGGATTTGCCTAGGTCATATGCGAGCTGTCTGCACTGTCAAGGGTCTCTACCTGTTGTCTTTGACCTGATTCTGATGATTCGCAGATTTGCCAGTGCGCCAGCCAGTTCTATAAGGGACACAGTGAATACGCGTCATTGGTTTGCAAAAACGCCATTTGTCAGGACGTATTTGTAGGGTTTTTTTTTTCGTAATTTTACATTTTATGTGAAATGAGTTTCACCTTTCCTTCTAGACTTGAGAAACATGGTGGACTTCACGGTACAATTTCAGTCTTGCAATAATTTGTGTGGAGTGAGGTCGACTTTACTTATTGACATTATATTCTACTGTTCACGCACATGCTTTCTGACAGCGCCTCCATGTGTTTGTATGTGTGTGTGTGTGATGGTGTGTTTGTGTGTGTGTGTGTGTGTGTGTGTGTGTTTGTGTGTGTGTGTGATGGTGTGTTTGTGTGTGTGTGTGTGTGTGTGTGTGTGTGTGTGTGTGTGTGTGTGTGTGTGTGTGTGTGTGTGAGAGAGAGAGAGAGAGAGAGAGAGAGAGAGAGAGAGAGAGAGAGAGAGAGAGAGAGAGAGAGAGAGAGAGAGAGAGAGAGAGAGAGAATGGCATTCGTCGCCTGATCTGCGTTAAACCCAAATACAACGGACATCTTCCATGATGACTGATGGATTGATGGTTAAGGTGCTAAACACTTTTGGTTAATATGAATGGATTACTGGTATGGTACTGAACAATATACTGGTAATATTCCGGAACACTTTTTAATTGACAGTCAAATGGAATGCAGCAAGTCGTGCATCTGTTTATTCTATATTCACTGTCTGTCAACGTGCATCACATGAAACACATTACCATATTTGTTGTTCCAAAGTGATGAACATTTAATAAAATGTTGACATAGCATTAACTATATATTCTACATATTTCTCTTTCTCTCCATCTCACACACACGCACACACACATTTTCAATGAAAATGTAAAAATGAGCATCATAAGCACAATACTGCCTCGGGCACTTTGATAAACACTAACCCCACTCAAAGTCAAACAAATTACAAGTACAAACATGCTGCTTCACTGCAAATAAAAATAAAATCGCCAACAACTGGGAAAAGATGAAAACATGCAAAATTCATTTTTCTCCAAAAGGTATTTTTTCGAAAAATACTTACCGATGACATGACTACATGGGACATGACTACATGGGAATGTCTACTTCTAGGCTCAATTTTAGCCTACTTGCCCGTTGTGTGCCCACACAACCCGAGAGGCACTCGGGGAACCCCCCCAGAGGGGCCGAGAGTTATCTACCCATACCTGCCTTACCAGATCCGGTCACGAGACCATTCAGTCTGATACTTCGCTTGAAAGCGGCAAGCGGGGCAGGAGGGAGGGTCATCCGAGTCATGTCATCGGTAAGTATTTTTCGAAAAAATACCTTTTAGAGAAAAATGAATTTGTTTCTTCAAAAACATTACCGATGACATGACTACATGGGAGAATTGCGATGAGGAGGAGGGTGCCGCCCAAAACTCCCCAACAGAACAGCGCCGTTCTCCCCGTCGCACACTCCCGACAATTTTAGCGAAGTGCATACCACGGTGCCGGTGGCGCCGGGAGGGAGTGTTGCGCCGCGGCGATGTCCCCCACCAGTGCGAGGTTCTCTCGCTGGCTGGCCAGGTCCCGGAGGTAGAAACGGGCAAAGACCGACTCGGTTTTCCAGCCCACGGCCGCCACGATGTCCTTGACAGCGCAGTTTCGATCAAACGCGACGCTCGTGGCCATAGCTCGTACCTCGTGTGCGTGAATGTGCAGCCTCTTCGCTCCCTGAGGGGAGATCTCCTGATAAGCGGAGCGTATGACCCAGCGGAGCCAGGAAGAGAGCGTCTGGGCTGTAATATCACGCCGGTTGGGTCATAGAGGTAGATGAAGAGGCGCGACCGTCCCCTGCGGACGGGCTTAGATCGCCGCAGATACATTTTAAGGGCGCGCACGGGATCCTGTAGCCTGTCTGCTGGGACCGGGGTCGGTCTCTCAGCGGCCTAATGGTGATCACCTGAGGCGGAGTTAAAGGAGACCTGTTCTTCGCCAGAAAGGCCGGGTCCGTGAGCAGCTGGATGGAGCCATCTGTTCGGAACTGCAGACAGGAAGGGCGTGCCGAAAGCGCATGTAGCTCGCTCGCACGTGAAGCGGTAGCAAGGGCCAGCAGGAAACAAGTCTTGCGTGTCAAGTCCGCGAACTGGGCCAAAGGTAAAGGTTCGAAGCGGGCGGAGTTCAACCACGTGAGCACCCAGGGTAGGTCCCAGCGAGGAATGAGCGAGCGGAGTGTCGGGTGCTGTAAGCCGAAGTGTCCCATAAGGTCGGCTAGGTCCTTGCAGGCGCCCGGATCGGGTCGTCTCAGGTGATGATAGGTGTCCGCAATCATGGACAGGTAACCGCGTACCGTGATGGGGGCTAGGCCTTGGTCTCGGAAGAGCCAGAGAAAGAAGTCCACCAGCTGAGGATGAGTCAGATCCGTGGGCGTAAGGCCGTGATCGGTGCACCAGGAACAGAGGACTCGCCACTTTCCCTCGTAGACTCGAAGGGTCGATGGTCTACGGGCCGCAGCGATCGCCTCCATTGCTGCACCCGAGTAGCCTCTAGCTCCGAGGGCTTGCCGCACAACCTCCAGGCGTGAAGGAGGAGTCGCTCCGGGCAGGGGTGGAACAGTGGCTGGCGCGGTTGCTTGAGCATGGTCCGCGGAGTGGGCAGCGGCAGGGGCGGGTCCGTGGCGAGGCTGAGCAGGTCGGTGGTCCAGGAGCGGTTCCAGGCGAACGGCGCGACCAACAGGAGGATCGCCGAACAGCCCCGCAGTTTGAGGAGGACTTTGGGAACGAGGACGGTAGGGGGGTAGGCATAGGCCACAAGGCCGTCCCAGGGAATGGAGAGCGCATCGACAGCCCAGGCAAGGGGGTCGAGAATCGGGGAGACGAAGAGGGGAAGCTGGTGGTTCCACCTCGTGGCGAACAAGTCGACCTGGGGAGTCTCCCAGCGGGCGCAGATCATCCGAAAGATGTCCTGTCGCAGGGTCCATTCCGTGTGTAGGAGCTGGCTGCGGCGAGACAGAGAGTCGGCCAAGACATTCAGGTGTCCGGGAACGTGCCGGGCTCGAAGGACAATGCCCCGGTCCTCGCACCAACGCATCATCCTGTAGAGGAGCATACACAGGTCGGGGGAGTGTGTGCCCCCTTGCTTCTGGATGTAAGCGACCACCGTCATGTTGTCCGAAAGCACGAGAAGTTCCTGGTGTCGGAGGAGGTCCTCCCAGACCTGAAGGGCTTGCCAGACGGCCTGCATCTCCAGCCAGTTGATGTGGGTGTGCGCCAAGTCTAAAGGCCAGGGGCCCGTGGTCGCGAGGAACCGCGGCAGGAGATGGGCCCCCCATCCAGAAAGGCTGGCATCGACGCAAAGAGAGATCTGCGGAGGGGGAGAGGCCAGGGGAACTCCCGACGCTAGCCATGTAGGGTCGGTCCACCGACGAAGGTGCGGACGGAGCATCTGGGACACTGGGACCGCGGTCGTCAAGTCTCCGGAAGACGGACGCCAATGGAGAAGAAGATGCAGTTGAATCGGCCGGGAGTAGAGACGCCCTAGTGGGATAAGATCCGCTGCGGCGTTCATCAAACCCAGCAACTGGCGGGGGCTGCATCCTCCCGAGCTAACTGCTCGGCTAGATCCACAATCTTCTTGATCCGGGGCGCCGGAAGGCGAACCGAGTTGAGGTCGGTAGCAAATTCCATACCCAGGTGCACAAACCGGCGGGAGGGAGAGAGATCCGACTTGCCGTCGTTTACTAAGAAGCCCAGGTGTGCCAGGAGGTGCAGGAAAGCATCTCTGTCCGTGGCTAGCGCGGTCTCCGACTGGTTGCGCAAAAGGAGGTCGTCCAGGTAGTTCGACGACGGACTGGAGGAGGACTGTCGGGCTAAGGCGACTACGGCGTCCATCAGCCGAGTGAAGACCCAGGGGCTGAGGTTGAGTCCGAAAGGCAGTGCCCGGAACTGGTAAACGACGCCGTCGATCGCAAACCTGAGAAACTTCCTGGAGGCCTGGTGCATCGGGACATGCAGGTACGCATCGGAGAGGTCCAGACTGACTGCGAAGTCGAGAGGCTGGACCGCGGCTTTCAGGGCTCTGGCAGTCTCCATCCGGAAGGAGGGGGCCGAAATGAACTTGTTCAGCGCCGAAAGATCGATGACCGGACGCCATCTCCCTCCAGGCTTCGGCACGATGAAAAGGCGGCTGTAGAAGGCCGGAGAGTCGGGGACTCGGACAACCTCTGTGGCGGCTTTCCTTAGCAGGGAGTCTACCTCTTCCCGCAAGGTGGCGGCCCTCAGCGGGTCGCTGGGAATCTCGGTCCAGAGAGGGGCACGACGTAAGGGCGGCGGGCTTCGGAAGACGATCCGCAGACCCGTAGAGATGGTGTCGCAAATCCAGGGGTCGTCACCAAAGAGCATGAGCCAATTTCCGCGGAAATCGGCTAGCCGCCCGCCGACCGGAGACCCCGAGGAGGTCGGCGGGGGCAAGGTCAGCAGGGAGTCACGCGGGCCGCCCGCGACCCTGTCCCCTGCCGGGACGGGTCCATGCGGGGGCACGGCGTCTGGGGGGTCTGGACCGGCCAAAGGCGGGTGCCAGCCCGGGCGCCGAGGCAGGGGCCGAGAGGGCAGCGGGTCTAGCAGACCGCGAGGCGCGACCCCTAGCCTGGCGGGCGGGGCGAAAGCGGCGTGGAGGAGGGGCACTGCTGGGCCAGCGGCCGGGGTTGGAGTCTCTCACAGCGGACCAGGTGTCGCCGAACAGCAAGGGCCCCCCCAAGGGGGCACGGCGAAGTTGCGCTCGCAGGTCCGGCGGCAACGTACTGCAGGCGAGGAGCAGGGCATCTCGACGCATGAGGTCGCAGTTGGCCGACGCAGCCATCGCGTTGACCGACGAATGGTAGGCGGCGCGGTTGGCGGTCTCCGCGAGGACCAGCAGGTCGCCTAGTAGGGGAGAGATGGAAGGATGCCAGGATTCCTCCACCCGACGGACCAAGGCTTGAGTGAGGAGCTCCAAGACACCAGAGCAGGCTAAGGAGTTCCGGACCAAGGTCGCTGTCTTGTCCAGGCCCCACGGCAGGGACCGCCGCAGCAGAGTCGGGCCGCCGGCTAGCGAGACGGCCGAAGGGTCCAGCATAGGCAGAGGGATGGAGAAGGCCTGGGAATGGCCAGCATACCAGTCCCGCCGAAACGACATGTCCAAATCCGCGGGCCAGCGACGGTCGGAGAAGAAGACCGGCTCCTGGGACGTGGCCAGCTGCAGGTGCGACGAAAAGACGTCTCGAAGGTCCTTAAAGCCAGGCGGTTGGGTAAGCAACTTAAACTTCTTGACCTGTCTCTCCGCGTCAACGAAGGCAGCGACCTTCCTCTTCAGAGGCGGGGAAGCTAGGCAGGCAGCGTCGCGGCCACGATCCTGGCGGCTTCATTCAAAGCAAAAAGCGTCTCTGACCGGGAAGAAGAGGGGAGCGCCGAGGGGGAAGCAACCTCGAGGGCCACCGGTGAGGTCGAGCGACCCTCCTCGTCCAAAAGCACCGAGACGGAGTCTTCAGGCAGCAGGCTGAGCGTGTCGTCCTCTAGGGGGCGTCGAGAAGGCACCGGAACCACCACCGACCGCAGCGAGGTCCCAGGAGAGCGCCGAACCTCCGGCGAAGACAGGGGACGCGAGGGCAGCGGGGAGCGCGGCGGTAAGCGAGGAGGCGACCGGGAGCGGGACCGAGGACGAGAAGGCGCCCGGCGAGCACGCGGTGAGGAGTCCCGACGACGCGAGGAGGGTCGACTAGGCGGAGACGTAACGAAGGCGACGCCTGGCGCGGCGCAGAGCGCGAAGGCGCCCGAGGGGAAGCAGGGCGGCGAGGATCCCGCTGACGGCGCTCGCCAGGCGAGCGAGAGCGGGGGCGTCGAGAGGAGGAACGGTGAGAATCAGGGTCGCGGCTGCGTCGCGAAGGACGGTGCTGACATCTCTCCGGGCCATACTCCGGAAGTAGGCCACTATGCCGGCAAGGAGATCCTCCGTAAGGATCAGCGGGCCTGTAGCGGGGAGAGTGATGAGGACGGCTCGTCAACGAAGGACGGCTCAAGGCCGACTGCTGCTGGCCACTCTCGGTGGGACGGGCGCTAAGCCGGCAAACAGACCCTCCGGAAGGGTCAGCGGGCGTGGCAGCAGTGGCGGTCCCGTGGTCAGACAAGGAACGCGAACCCCGACGAGAGGACCGTTCCGTGCGGGAGGGGTCAGAGGAAACAGCAAGGGCGGCCAACGGTTCAACAGGCGCCGGACGCTCGTTAGCCGGGCGGGAACGCTCTCGGCGGCGGTAGAAGGACCAAAGGTCCGCCCACAGATCCTCAGGCCAGGCCGCACAAACCTTACACCTGCGGCGCGAGGAACAACCCGAACACGGTAGGCAGACCGAGTGGGTGTCCGTCGGCCACTTAAAGTCACCGCGGCACCGGGAGCACAAAAGCATAATGGCTAAGTGCAAGCGGGCTCCCGGTGAAGCGTAATGGGGAACTCTCGGAGGGCTAAAGGGCCTTTAAACGGGCTAACACACAAGGCGCCCAAGGCCCACGTGCCAAACGGGCGTGAAACGGTAAAGAACCGACCATGAGCTAATCAGGCACTATGCACTGAAAGAAAGACCACTAACGAAAGAAAGCAGGGAAGCACCCAACAGTCAGCCGGCTCTCAGCCCGAGGGCCGGCCGAGGGAACTACCGCTACCTTACCTCTGCAACGAAGGGAAGGGGGGAAGGGCAGGCAAACCGCCGTCCACCGACAGCAGAAGAATTCCCCGCAAGCAGCCCCAACGAAGCAGGAAGAGAAGGCAGGGTAGACGGCAGGGCAGAAGAGGGCGCAGAGCACACGAAGTCGGCAACGAGCGTCGGTAGGCAGAAGACCGGTCAAGGCAGCGAGAGCGCAGGCCAGCCACGTCTTCTCACCACGAGCGAAGTATCAGACTGAATGGTCTCGTGACCGGATCTGGTAAGGCAGGTATGGGTAGATAACTCTCGGCCCCTCTGGGGGGGTTCCCCGAGTGCCTCTCGGGTTGTGTGGGCACACAACAGGCAAGTAGGCTAAAATTGAGCCTAGAAGTAGACATTCCCATGTAGTCATGTCCCATGTAGTCATGTCATCGGTAATGTTTTTGAGAAACAAATTGGTGTTTGAATCAAAATGGGATATGTGAATATGCTGTCATTGACAATGATGTACATGTATAAATAAAAATATTCAACAATTTCCATGTAAGAACATCACACCATAGAATCAACTAATGGCTTTCTCATGGAATGTGGTTTGCATGCAGGTTACAGCCTGGATTGTCTGCTGCATGCTGAGATATATCACAGTCAGCCATATCATCAACATGGATATACATTAGTGTCTGCCAGAGACATAGATTCTCATGAGCAACTGCGTGTGCCCGTGAGGATATGGTGGTAGCCATGTGCAAGCTCTCTCAACTCTTTGGCTGTGAGTATCGCTTCTCATCATCGTGATTGCTGCAGGAATCCTTGCGACAAAAAGCGAGACTGACAGCAAAATAATTAATTTTGTGAAACCGACTCCCTACACTGCAAAGAAGATGGATCAATGTGTGCTTTTTACATTTTTTTAACTAAAAGCACATGAAGTTATATTCTAAATTGCACAACTGTTCAATGGACCCAATCTTTCCTGACACTACAACCCGTGAATCAACCATAATACCTCAAGAGGGGCACCACCTTTGAACTACCACAATTGACATATCACCTGAACTGTATTGTAGCCTTCTGAGGACAACTCCCCAATTTGGACCTTTCACCTGGATGACTGCAGACATCCTCCACCAGTATTTGGATGACAGCAGACATCCTCCACCAGTATTTGGATGACCGAAGACATCCTCCACCAGTATTTGGATGACCGCAGACATCCTCCACCAGTATTTGGATGACCGCAGACATCCTCCACCAGTATTTGGATGACCGCAGACATCCTCCGCCTGTATTTGGATGACAGCAGACATCCTCCACCTGTATTTGGATGACCGCAGACATCCTCCACCAGTTTTTGGATGACCGCAGACATCCTCCACCAGTATTTGGATGACCGCAGACATCCTCCACCAGTATTTGGATGACCGCAGACATCCTCCACCAGTATTTGGATGACCGCAGACATCCTCCACCAGTATTTCGATGACCGCAGACATCCTCCACCAGTATTTGCAAGATTGTTCATTAACTCTTAAACACCCACAACTTAATTCTCTACAATGGAAGTCATTTAGTTCTGAGGGTTTAAGACTTAAAAACTATCACAGCAGAGGAACCACAATGGCTGTCAACCCCGATTCGCTGCAAAATGAATCGAGGGAGACAACTAGTGTGCACAGGAACAAGTAGAGTCACAGCTGGTTGCTGTCTCCTGCTTGCTGTGTTTGTGGGCGTCGAGGAGGTGGGTTTCGAGGTTCAGGAATGACTGTCCCGCCACTTTCCGCTGATGGATCTGGCTCTCTATCCACTGGAATCCACTCTTCACCTCTGATGGCAGCCTACAAAGACAAGGGAAAAGCTATGTGTTCATTATCTGCTGATCACGCCGAAGAAAACATTTCACAATCAACTGTTGGGTGCTACTGGAAACTGGAAGATGTTAAGGGTCAGGCAGATGCAGGAAGGGGGGCAGGAGCTGGGGCGGAAGGGGAGGGAGACATTACCTGGTGTCTTTCCTGGCAACTCACTGACCACACATTACCCTTGAGCAAGCAGTACATCTACATTGTTGCTCGCAGTCAAAGACCTATACAGCCATTGAGTCTAGCCATCATATGTTATTTGGGCATTGTCAATGTTATTCAGCCACAAAAGAAAAACAGAAACTGAGCACAGCAGTTAGTCCCATAACTACCTGCCAGTGCCAGGGTGTGTTGTGTGTCACTGTTCTGTAATTACGTGTGTTATGATCGTGCAAGTAAGTACACTTATATCTTGAATGCTCTGCCTGTCATTAGGGGTTGTGTTATGATCGTGCAATTAAGTACGCTTATATCTTGAATGCTCTGCCTGTCATTAGGGGTTGTGTTATGATCGTGCAAATAAGTACACTTATATCTTGAATGCTCTTCCTGTCGTTAGGGGTTGTGTTATGATCGTGCAAGCAAGTACACTTATATCTTGAATGCTCTGCCTGTCATTAGGGGTTGTGTTATGATCATGCAAGTAAGTACACTTATATCTTGAATGCTCTGCCTGTCATTAGGGGTTGTGTTATGATCGTGCAAGTAAGTACACTTATATCTTGAATGCTCTGCCTGTCATTAGCAGTTTTTGTTGTGATGATTCCTGCAGGAATCAACATGACAACAAGAAAGGCAAAGCCCTTATGGCTCACATGTATTACCAAACCACACATGTGTGATAATAAGTAAAGCTGTGACCTTGACCTTTGTGAGAGGTCACTGAAATTGGTATGTTTAGAAACATCTTGCCACCAAAGTATCCTTGGGCCAAGTTTGAAGACTGTAGCTTGAATAGTCTCCGAGAAAATACCAATATGTTAAAGTTTACCATGGACGACGGTGGCGGACGGATGACCACTGGCCCAGAACATACTCACTTTTGCTTCACACGTGAGCCAAAAATGAATTTTTTTTCTAAAATGTATTTTTTTGAAAAATACTTACCGATGGCATTACTATCTGGGAATACACTCTATTGCCTATAGATTTCAGCAAAAATTGTGTGTAGCACACAACTGGGGAGGAGACACCGGGGATCCAAGCACTATGACCTCGGGTGGCCTCCCCTTACTACCCTATCCCGGCGAGCACAGGGCGACCTTGTCAGTTTCACACATAGCCACAAGAGGCAAGCGGGGCAGGCGGGAGGGCCATCCGAGTAATGCCATCGGTAAGTATTTTTCAAAAAAATACATTTTAGAAAAAAAATTCATTTGTTTTTTCGAAATACATTACCGATGGCATTACTATCTGGGAGAATGGCGAACAGGCGGAGGGTGCCGTATCTAACCATAACCCAACCACTCCGCCGGCCCCATCGAGAGAGAACTCCCGACGATTTCAGCTATGATGTGCCTAAGACGCCAGCAGCGCTCGGAGGGAGTGCTGGGCCGCGGAGATGTCGCCCACCCGTGCCAGGGAGTCACGTCGGCCGGATAGGTCTCTTAAGGTAGAAGCGTGCGAAAGTGGAGTCTGAGCGCCAGCCACCCGCTGCCACAATATCTTTGACCGAGCAGTTGCGGTCCAGGGCTAGACTGGCGGCTACTGCTCTCACTTCATGCGCCCGGATTTGTAAAGGCTCAGCGCCGCGTGGGGAGAGGTCTAGGTAGGCTGACCTAATCACCCACCGCAGCCAGGATGACACGATCTGGGCCGAGATGTGGCGTCTGCCCGCGGACAAGGTAAGAAGAGGCGCGAGCGCCCCCGGCGCTGCGGCTGAGAGCGGCGCAGGTAAATCATTAGCGCCCGCACTGGGTCCTGTTGCCGCGATCCAGGGGAGAGGTCCGCTCCACGGAGGGGCCGAATCGTTAGCACCTGAGGAGCCGCCGCGGGCGGCGGTTCTTGGCCAGGAAGGACGGATCGGAGAGCCTCTGCGCAGAGCCGTCGGAACGAAACTGCAAACAGGCTGGGAGCATCGAGAGCGCGTGAAGCTCGCTGACTCGGGACGCTGTAACGAGAGCCAGAAGGAACAGGTTTTCCGGGTCAAGTCTGAGAACCGAGCCAAGGGGAGGGGCTCAAACCGGTCCGTATTCAACCATGTCAGTACCCAGGCAAGATCCCACCGGGGTACTAGGGAACGTGAAACCGGACGTCGGAGTTCAAAGTGAGCCAGAAATTCGACAGATCCTTGCAGGCGCCTGGGTCCGGAAGACACAGGTGACGGTAGGTGTCCGCGATCATAGCGCGGTAGCCCTTGATGGCGACCGGGGCTAAGCCCCGGTCGTCGAACAGCCACAGGAAGAACTCCGCCAGTTGGTGGGAGGCTAGGTTAGTGGGAGGGAGCCCATGGGAGGTGCACCAGGTCTGAAAGACCCTCTACTTGCCTTCGTACACCTTCCTTGTAGAGAGTCTGCGGGCTGCTGCAATTGCCGCCACTGCAGCATCCGAGAACCTCTAGCGGCGCGGGCGTGCCGGACAACCTCCAAGCGTGTAGGCGGAGGCGTTCAGGGCACGGATGGAAAAGCCGCTGACGGGGCTGCTTGAGCATCGTGGGAGGGGTAGGAAGCTCCAGAGGAGGGTCCGTCGCAAGCGCGAGGAGGTCCGTGGTCCAGCTCTTGGGCCAGTTGAAGGGGGCCACCATCAGGAGGACCGCCGAGCATCCCAGAAGCTTCCGCAGTACCTTCGGAACGAGGACTGATGGGGGGTAGGCGTAAGCAATCAGGCCGACCCAAGGAATGGGGAGCGCGTCCACTGCCCAAGCGAGTGGATCCGGGACTGGCGAGACGTAGACCGAGAGCTGGCTGTTTCATCTGGTGGCAAACAGATCCACTAGCAGCGTTTCCCAGTGAGAGCAGAGCAGGCGAAAAATATCCGGGCGTAGGGACCGCTCCGTGTGGAGCAACTGTCCGCGACGAGACAGGGCGTCCGCAATCACGTTGAGGTGGCCAGGGATGTGGCGGGCTCGTAGGGCAATGCCTCGATCCCTGCACCAGAGGAGAAGGTGGTACAGAAGAATGCAAAGGGAGGGCGAGTGAGTGCCCCCCTGATTCTGTATGTAAGCCACCACCGTCGAGTTGTCGGAGAGCACGAGGACTTCCCGATTGGCCAAGGTCTCCTGCCAAACGTCGAATGCCAACCCAACTGCCTTCAGCTCCAGCCAGTTGACGTGATTCCCTAACAGCTCCCGAAGCCAACGCCCGAGGCCGAGAGAAATCCGGTAACAGGTGCGCGCCCCAGCCGGCCTGGCTCGCATCTGTACAGAGAGACCACCGAGGCGGCGGGGAGTGTAGGGGCACCCCCGAAGCCAGCCAAGCGAGGTCCGCCCACCTCTCGAGGTGAGGACGAGCCAGAGGCGTGACAGGTACTAGATCCAACAGAGCGCCCGAGGGTCGCCAGTGA
Organism: Semisulcospira habei; assembly: GCA_036245525.1. Lineage (NCBI taxonomy): Eukaryota > Metazoa > Mollusca > Gastropoda > Semisulcospiridae > Semisulcospira > Semisulcospira habei. The sequence continues at coordinate 91,715,936 of BTPG01000002.1, forward strand.
AGAAGGAGACGTAGCTGGAGAGGCCGAGCATAAAGTCTGCCCAAGGGAAGCAGGTCCGCAGCCGCACTGAGGAGGCCCAGGAGTTGAAGCCAGACCCTGGCGGTGAAGGAGGATCCCATCCCCATCGAAGTCGCTAAGTCGACGATCTTCTGTCGCCTGGCCAGAGGCAGGCGGACAAGGTTGAGGTCGGTCAGGAATTCCATACCCCGATGTAGAAACCGTCGAGAGGGAGAAGATCGGATTTCCCCAAATTGAGTAGGAAACCTAGACGACGCAGAAGGGAAAGCAGGGCATCCCTGTCCGTCTGGAGGGCTGCGGAAACCAAGTTGCGCAGTAGAAGGTCGTCCAAGTAATTGGAGGCCGGGCTCAAGGAGCGCTGACGGAAGTAGGCTATCACGGCGTCGAGCAGTCTTGTAAACACCCATGGACTGATGTTGAGGCCGAAAGGAAGGGCGCAGAACTGGTAGACGATCCCCCCAAGTCAAACCGAAGGTACCGGCGAAACGACGGATGAATCGGGACGTGCAGATAGGCGTCTGACAGATCGAGGCTGATCGCAAAGTCCATCGGCCGGAGGGCCGCACGGAGTGTCCTGGCCGTCTCCATCCTGAAGCCTTGTTTAGCGCTGGGCCAAATGAACTTGTTTAGCGCTGGGCCAAATGAACTTGTTTAGCAACTTGTTTAGCGCTGATAAGTCGATAACTGGACGCCCCTTGCCGCCTGGTTTGGGAACTAGAAGAGTCGGCTGTAGAACGCCGGAGAGTCCTGCCGCGAAACCACCTCTGTCGCCGCTTTGGTGAGGAGGGTCGCCACTTCCCCGCGCAGAGCGTCCGCCTGTGTGCCGTCGAGAGGTTCCTGGGTCCACATGGGTGATCTGCGAAGAGGCGGAGGCGACAGGAACGAAAGTTGCAGGCCTGCGGTAACGGTGGAAAGAATCCAGGGGTCGTCCGGGAACAGCGATCTCCAAGATCGCTGAAGAGCGACAGCCGCCCGCCGACGGGAGGCCCGAGTACTGAGGGCGGGGGTGGAGGCGGGGGCGAGTCAATGAGCCCGACCGCGGCCCGATCTACGGGCACCGCGGGGCCAAGCAGGGCGAGGGGCGGGGCCGGCCTGAGTAGCCTGGAATGGACGGGCCCGACCTCGTGAAGATCCGACTGTAGGAAAGGAGGGCCTGAAAGACCGCTGGGCACGACCCCCGGCCGGGCGGGGGGCATGAAAGCGGGTCGAGGCTGGGTTAGATGCAGGCTTGGGCCACAAGTCCTTGGAAGATTCCTTAACGGTGTGCCAAGTGTCGCCGAACAGCTGAGGACCACCTAAGGGGGCTTGACGGAGCTGGGTCTTCACTGACAAGGGAAGGTCCGAGCAGAGGCGCAAAAGGGTATCCCTCCTCCAGAGGTCGCATTTGGCAGCTGCTGCCCTGGCGGTGGCGTAAGAATGGTAGGCGGACCGGTTGGCCGCTATCAGGATGGACTGCACGTCACGAAGCGGGGACTGAGCCTCCAGGTCCCACATATCCTGTAGGCACTGCAGGGCTGCCTGGGTAGCCAGTTCCAAAACCCGAGGACGCCAGCGAGTTCCGCGCTAAGGAGGCGATCCTGTCGAGAGGCCGAGGCCATGAGTTCTGGACGAGCCTGCAGCCGCCCGCCTGTAGTAAGGCCGCCGCATCCACCGCTGGAAAAGGTATGGCGAAGGCTTGGGCGTGTCCAGCGTACCAGGCCTGGCGGAAGCTTAAGTTGATTCCCACCGGCGATCGAGCGGCGGTAAAGTATCCCGTGTCGCCGAAAGCGTCGTTACGCAGCTGGGCGGAGACGCATCGGTGAGGTCCCGGAACCCGCTGGCTGCGGGAGGGACTTGCGGCGCTGGACTTGCCTCTGCGCGTCGACCATGGCCGAAGCCTGTCTCTTCGGAGGAGGCGAAGGCGGACAGACGTCGGGCGGTAGGGACTTGGCGATAAGCCTTGAAGCCTCACCCAGAGCGTGGACCGTCTGTGATCCGAGCTTAAGGCCGGCAACGTCTGACGAGGCGGAGGCCGACGAGACAGCGGAAAAGGCGGGAAGGAGAACCAGCCGCCGAGTCCTGCACGAAGATCGCCGAGGCCGAGTCCGACGGATGAAGGCTGAGGACGTCCGGTTCCAAAACTGATCTTCTCGCGGCAAAGATGAAAGGGGCGAGCGGCTACGAGAGCGCCGCACCGCCGCGCGCGAGGTAGACGCAGCCGCCCGCGAAGCACGCCAAGAGGGGCGCCGCGGCGACGGAGGGACCGTGGCAAAGCGACGGTCCACCTCGAAGTCGGGATCCGCACGCGGCAGCCGACGTGAGCGACAAACCGCGATCGGAATACCGAGGAAGTGGCCTGGTCACCCCTGGCCCGCCCGGGAGAACCGGTGCGGGGGGGGGGGGGGGGGGGGGGGGGGACCGCCAAGAGTCTCACCTAGCCCGCTCAGGAAGGCGGAGCGGGGAGGGGACAAATACCGGGAATACCGGGCACGCGGCCCCCCGTCCGATGTTTCGGACCGTGGAGGACGCGCGATGTCACACCGGGCCCGCCTGGTCGATACGAGGCGGGGGGGGGGGGGGGGGGGACAGTCTAGGGTCGCGCCAAGCCCGCTCAGGAAAGGCGGAGCGGGGAGGGGACGATTTATGAGCCCGCTGCCCCAGCTCCGAAGCCTCGGAGCGAGGGGGGGGGGGGGGGCGAGGGTCCAAGTCACACCGGGCCCGTCCGGTCGATACGAGACGGGGGGGGGGGGGGGGGGGGGGCGGGGGGGGGGGGGACAGTCTACGGTCACGCCAAGCCTGCTCAGGCGAAGCGAAGCGGGGAGGGGACAATTTATGTGCACGCGACCCCCGCTCCGACTCCTCGGAGCGTGGGGGGCGAGAGTCAACCACACCCCGGGCCCGCCCAGGCGAGACGGGGCGGGCGGGGGGGGGGGGGGGGGGGGGGGGGGAAGAAAGCGAAGCATGCCGTGCCCGTTCGGAAAATACAGAGCGGGGAGGCAGCATTACTAACGGTCTCGAGTCACGTTCCGAAGCCTCGGTGCGTGAGCGAGAGCATTTCTTATCACGTTTACTCTCTTTCTTATGCTTGCGTTCCATCACCCGTCCCCGCTCCGGAGACCTAGAGCCGGGGGTGGCCGACGAACGCTCATCTCTTCCAGACCGCTCGCCCGAAGCAGAGCGGGGGGGTGGGAACCAAAATGGGCTCAAGCCACGCGCTAACGAAGCAGAGCGTGGGGAGCGTGACTCCGAAACTCGCCTACCCTGCTCCGAAGACTCGGAGAGGGGAGGGAGAACCTGCGAGGTAACGGTACAAGAAGGGGACTTACCTGTGGGCCGGAAAGCCCGATGCGCCGAGGGAAGTACGTCCACCCGTGGAGGATCCCGGGGAGACAGAAGCGGGCGAGGGGACCGGTCACGCCTGTAGAAGTCCCACCTGCGCGAACACCGGTCTTCCGTCCAAGCGGCGCCACCGTCACACGTTCCGTCCGAAGCACAGCCCGAACACGGCAAGCAAGAGTCGTGTGCATCATCCGGCCACTAGAAGTCCCCGCACGGCGGCAAGTCTTTGACACAGAAGAAGCCATAAGGCCCTAAACCAACTACGCCGGCGAAGAAAGTCAACCGTGCACAAAACAGCAGGGCACAAGTCACGTGCGTCGTCGAACCCCAAGGCCAAGCCAAGGGTGAACTCACAAAGTCAGAGCCGGTAAACCGGTCGGCGCACAGGTCAGAATGAGTCCAATTGTCAAAGGAAAAACCACGAATGTAGCGAGTCCAGGGCTGAATCGAAGACTCCAATTCAAGCCCACAGTCAAAAACCACTGAAACCCGTAGAACGGAGAAAGGCAAAAACTCGACCGTCCCGGGTCGAGCTATGAGTGAAACTGACGAGGTCGCCCTGTGCTCGCCGGGATAGGGTAGTAAGGGGAGGCCACCCGGGGCAAAGTGAAGGAACTCACCCACGAGTTGAAGCGCTATCGCTGGGACATTGTAGGACTTGCAGAAGTTCGATGGACAGGCTTCGGAGAAACAACAACAGATGAAGGCCATAAAATCTGGTTCAGCGGAAAAGAAACCAAGCACGAACATGGCGTAGCTTTTATCGTAAGGAAAGAGGTGGCTGGAACTGTCATCAGCTGCACCCCCGTGTCAAGCAGACTAATCTCCATCCGCATCTCCGCCCGACCGCACAACATCACTATCATTCAAGTATACGCTCCAACAGCAGATCATGATGATGAAGAATTAGAAGAATTTTACGAACAACTGGACAACATCATCAAGAAAACACCTAAGAAAGACATTCTGACTGTCCTCGGTGACTGGAATGCAAAGATCGGCCCTGACGCCTACCAACAATGGGCAGGAACAGCTGGCAAGTTTGGCCTTGGAGAAACAAACGACAGAGGCCTGCGACTTTTAGAGTTCGCACAGAGTCACCGTCTCACCGTTGCTAATACCCTCCATCCACACAAGAAGTCAAGAACAGTGACATGGCAATCGCCAGGAGGCCTGGTCCATAACCAGATTGACTTCATCTTGCTGCCTCGACGATTCAAATCCAGCATTAACAAAGCACAAACGAGGTCCTTTCCTGGCGCTGATATTGGCAGCGACCACAACCTCGTCCTTACTAGCCTCAAGTTGAAGCTGGCATTGAAACGAGATAGCAAGAGCCCTCGCATCAGATTCGACCTCCAGAAGCTAAAAGACCCGGAAGTAGAAGAGCTCTTCCAAGCCCAGGTGGGAGGCAGATTTGCAGCCTTGGCTACTTTGGACTGTGACGTAGACACCCTTGCTGGAAATATAAAAGAGGTGTTACTTTCTACAGCAGAAGAAGTGCTGGGGAAGCAGAGGAAGCGCAAACAGCCCTGGGTCACCGATGACATCCTCGATCTCTGTGATGAGAGGAGAGCCTGGAAGAAAAAGAGAGGCCAAGACCTCACATCAGCAAACAAGTACAGACTTGTCAACAAGAAGATCAGGAAGAGGATGAAAGAAGCCAAAGAAGATTGGATTGAAGACCAGTGTTGTAGCGTGGAAGAGGGCATGGCAAACGGCAACAGCAAGAAGGCTTATGAAACGCTAAGGACCCTCACTAAGACTCAACAGCGAACAGCCACAGTCATCGAAGACAGCAGCGGCCAACTCCTTACGGAAAACACTGCTGTACTAAACAGATGGACTGAGTACTGCCGAGACTTGTATAACTACAAGGCTGAGCCAGACACCAGCATCCTCCAAAACAACCAGGCTGGGGCCAGGAAGGCTGAAGACCTGCCAGTGTTAGCTGAAGAGGTGGAAGCAGCCGTACGCGGCCTGAAGGGAGGAAAGTCTCCAGGTGTAGACAACGTACCTGCTGAACTGTTGAAACATGGAGGAGAAGTAACAACGAAGGTCCTCACTACACTCTGTCAAAAGATCTGGGAGCAAAAGAAATGGCCAGTAGAATGGACACAGTCTCTAGTGATCCCGCTCCCCAAGAAAGGAAACCTGAAACAGTGCCAGAACTACAGAACTATCAGTCTGATAAGTCACCCTAGCAAAGTAATGCTTAGAATCATTCTCAACCGCCTCAAAACTTTCGCCGAGGAACTGCTGGCAGAAGAACAGGCTGGCTTCAGAGTTGGAAGAAGCACTGTAGAGCAGATTTTCAACTGCCGCGTCCTGATCGAGAAACATCTGCAGCATCAGCGCGAACTCTACCACAACTTCATTGATTTCAGGAAAGCATTTGATCGCGTCTGGCACGACGGACTCTGGCAAGTCATGAGATCGTTCAACATAGAGGAGGGACTGATCCAAATGATAGAAGCGCTTTACAAGAACGCCTGCAGCGCGGTTCTACTTAACAATCAGTCAGGCGAGTTCTTCAGGACGACGATCGGTGTCCGTCAAGGATGCCTGCTCTCTCCTGTCCTTTTCAACATATTCCTGGAGAAGATCATGCAGGAAACCCTCCACGACCACCATACTTCAATCTCTATTGGTGGCAGATCCCTGTGCAATCTTCGATTCGCAGACGACATTGACCTCATGGCAGGCAGCAATAGTGAGCTCCAAAACCTGACAGACAAACTTTCAAGTAGCGCAGGGTCTTATGGCATGGAGATCAGTACGGATAAAAGCAAAGTGATGATCAACACCACAAGCGACAGCAGCAGCAACATTCACATGAACGGCCAGAAGCTAGAAGAGGTCAATAGCTTCAAGTACTTGGGAGCCACCCTGTCCAAAGACGGTAGTTGCATAGCAGAGATCCGTATCAGGATAGGTACAGCAACATCCGCAATGGCCAGGCTGGACAGGATATGGCGAAGTAACTCCATCAGCTTCACCATCAAGTACAGGCTTTACAAGTCCCTCGTAGTGTCTATTCTACTCTACGGCTGTGAGACTTGGACACTGCTTGCAGACTCAGAAAAGAAAATCCAGGCCTTTGAGAACAAGTGCCTGAGGAAGTTGCTCCGCATCTCGTACCGCGAGCACAAGACCAACGAATATGTACGGAGCATCGTCACTTCCCTGGTGGGCCCACATGAACCCCTTCTGGCAACCGTGAAACGGCGCAAGCTTGCTTGGTTTGGCCACGTGACCCGACACAACACCTTGTCCAAGACTATCCTCCAAGGCACTCTCGAAGGAAGTCGTCGGCGAGGTCGTCAGAGAAAGAGTTGGGTCGCAAACATAAAAGAATGGACCGAACTCGAGATGCCAGACTTGCTTGCCACCGCCCAAAATAGAACTCAGTGGAGAGCACTGTCTGTTGCTGCTGCCTTTCAGTCCCCCCAACGCCCAGTTCGGGCAAGGGACTGATGATGATGATGATGATGACCCGGGGTCATAGTGCTTGGATCCCCGGTGTCTCCTCCCCAGTTGTGTGCTACATACAATTTTTGCTGAAATCTATAGGCAATAGAGTGTATTCCCAGATAGTAATGCCATCGGTAATGTATTTTGAAAAAACAAACCACTATCGACAGCCAAAGGGTTAAATATTGTTCATCATGAAGCACATCCCTCCTAATAGTGTTATCTTTTATACAAGGTATATAGCACTGGTCATCGTGAAGCACATCCCTCCTAATATTGTCGACAATATTATACTTACAACAAGGTATATAGCGCTGGTCATCATGAAGCACATCCCTCCTAATATTGTCGATAAGTGGAAGCAACAAGCAATGCTCAATCTGCACACATAGCAACATTTCAATCCATTCACACCTGATATATTACAACAAGACAGATTGTTACGTGTTGAGTTGTAGTCGTAGTATGATAAACACACCAGACGCACGCACGTAAGGTTCTTTTAAATAAACTTCATTCAGTTGCAACCCGTCACACGTGGCTTAAGGATGTAGACAATACTGGAGTAACAGTTCCAACAATATTTTAATTCAGCGATGCGATCTCCACACAATGCATTTCCAAATGCATCAACACTGATACAATGTCTCTTCTGCAAATGTCCACACTGGCGACACAAAACGTACACCACCGTTACGCTGCGTCTCTCACAATGTACACCCTATACGGGCCACGTACCTACGATAAACTGTGTGTCCCTACAACTGACAATGCGTGACGATGTACATACATGCTTCCCAGCACTAAACTTTTCTAGTACAACCAATTTCCAGAATAATCCAAGAAAATCATACAACGCAACCAATCAGAACAAAACACGTAACTGAAACTCATAAATATTAATAAAGAAAGAATTTTCTAGAATAACTACAATAAGCTACAAAAATTCAGCTACTAATTTCAGCCCCAAATCCTAGTGTGTAATCATATCACACAAAAGTATGGAAGGCAGTTCACGATCTAGCTGGAATCTTTCCAGAAGTTTCACAATCTTTACAAAAACATACCGACTGGCTGCCAACTTCACGCACACAGAAAACAACTATGACTATTTGAGCGTCTATAAAACAGTTTAGCAAAATGTTACCTATTCCTCTGACGACAAATGTATGCGGTCAATAGACAGTGCGACCTGCTTGACGGTTCTAATCTATACTCTGCGAATCTACGCAAAACAAAGATTGACCGCTATTCTCCGCGGAACCTTGCTAGAAGCTTCCGGTTAAACTTAGCATAATACAAAGCGAATTCCGCTCTACGCACGAACGAAAGAAAATCTTACTTAAAAGGTACGTGAATCGTAACCATGATAGCTCAAATAAATATTGGATCGTTTCCTACGATTAACACATGTATGCTCTCACAGGACAACACAACCACAATCGTAACACAGATTAACCATGACAAATGGAAGCAACAAGAAATGCTCAATCTGCACAAATATGAACAATTCAATCCGTTCAGACCTGATACATTACAACATGACATCTAGATTAACCATGGCAGTTAAAGAGTGGTGCCAGAATGGTTTGGCATCTCTAGGTGCTACACTATTCTGGTACTGCTCTTCAACTGTCATGAATGTTCTATCATCAAACTGTATGACGTTTTAACTCGTTCTACCCCAGACACACCACAGCAAGATACGGATCGACCATGATAGTTCAAGGGTGATGCCAGAATAGCTCGGCGCCTATGGGCGCCAAGCTATTCTGGCATCACCCTTGAACTATCATGGTCGATCTGTGCCCTGCACTGCAATGCAGTCTTCAGAGGACAACGGCAACATTTAAGGATTTGGGTCTTGAGGTAGAATGAGTTAAGGGGACTATTCTCCCACTTTGCAGCATGTCAATGCAAAAGGTCAAGGATGACCGACACCTCCACCAACCTTGACATGACCGACTCCTCCACTAACCTTGACATGACAGACTCCTTCACCAACCTTGACATGACCGACACCTCCACCAACCTTGACATGACCGACACCTCCACCAACCTTGACATGACCGACACCTCCACCAACCTTGACATGACCGACACCTCCACTAACCTTGACATGATCAACACCTCCACCAACCTTGACATGACCAACACCTCCACTAACCTTGACATGACTGACACCTCCACCAACCTTGACATGACCGACACCTCCACCAACCTTGACATGACCGACACCTCCACCAACCTTGACATGACCGACTCCTCCACCAACCTTGACATGACCGACACCTCCACCAACCTTGACATGACCGACACCTCCACTAACCTTGACATGACCGACACCTCCACTAACCTTGACATGACCGACACTTCCACCAACCTTGACATGACCGACTCCTCCACTAACCTTGACATGACCGACTCCTCCACCAACCTTGACATGACCGACACCTCCACCAACCTTGACATGACCGACACCTCCACCAACCTTGACATGACCGACACCTCCACTAACCTTGACATGACCGACACCTCCACCAACCTTGACATGACCGACACCTCCACCAACCTTGACATGACCGACACCTCCACCAACCTTGACATGAAAGTCAGGGAAAGATCGACCATAATTGCTGTGGTGTTAACGCCTGATTACCTTTATAACGTTTTCTTCAAGTAAAACAACAAACAAGAACAAAAACATGAAAAACAATTACACAGTATTACGCTAATTTGCAACATGAATTAAAAGTGACTTACACAAGATATAAAACGAATCTGACAAAATAGTTCCGAGTCAGTAAACCACCACATTTCACAGCAGCTGTGAAGCAATACTGGAACCTGCAAAATAAAGAACATGCTCAAGATAAAATAAAATAAAGATCAGATAAGATATGCATAAACATTAGGACATTGTTGCGGCAAATAAACAAGCATCCAACACATAAAAGAAATAAACATTTGTTTCCTCAAAAACATTACCGATGCCATTACTACAATGGAACAACCTATAGCTAGCGTAATTTTAGCCCAAAAACTTACGATGTGTACCATTAGAGCCAGGGGAGGCCACCAAGGGTACCGTGGTCTAGTACCCGGGTAGCCTCCCTTCCCCTGCCGAAAGGTGAGCGCCAGCTCACTACCAATCCAACCAGTTCTTTCCTTTAGCTTACAGCGTGCAGACGTGTCTGCTTAGCCCTCTGCTTCTAACTTGGCTGTGTAGTGGTCGGCTTGGTTAGCCTTCTGTCTTGCTACCTAGCCTGTGCCTTGGAACTTCTGCTTTGTGTGCCCTTCGAAGAAGAGAAATAGAAGAGAGAGAAAGGATCGTTCGTAGTCTCTGCGCTGTGACTTTCAGAGACGGAATAGACTTGGCGTGAGCGAGAGAACCGGTTCAGTGCGCTTCGTTCCCGGCCGGTGCTTTGCCATGCCTTGGAACTTTCTGGCCTTGTGGGTACCGTCGGCTGTGTTGGTTCAAGAGTACTTGGACTTTTGACAGTGCGCTTCGTTCCCAGCCTGTGCTTTCGCCTTGCCTTGGAACTTTCTGGCCTTGTGTGTACCGTCGGCTGTGTGTGGTTCAAGAGTACTTGGACTTGACAGTAAGCTTCGTTCACGGCCGGTGTTTCGCCTTGCCTTGGACCTCTGGCCTTGTGTGTACCGGTGGCTGTGTATGGTTCAAGTGTACTTGGACCTTCGACAGTGAGCTTCGTATTGCCTTGGAACTTTCGGTCCTTGTGTGTACCGACGGCTGTGTTGGTTCAAGCGTTGGCCTTCAACGGTGAACTCTGTTCTGGCGGGTGCTTCGCTTGCCTTGAAACTTCTGACCTTGTGTGTGCCGTCAGCTGTGTTTTGGTCAGATTTAGTCTTCGTCAGGAACCTTCGACTTCGTTAGTGTGGCTTCGTTCCCGGCCTGCGCGTCCCCTTCTGTGGCTTACAAAGAGGGTCTCACGGGTGCTTCTTGCGTCGCCGCCGGAAGATAGGTCCCTGGGCCGTGGGGCCGGCCTTCGTCCCTCGTGGGAGCGATGTCCTGCACCGGTTCCGGCTTGAGAGTTACATCGGCTTCGCCGGTCAAGTTCGCCAGTTGGGCGGCCGGGACCTTCGTTGCGGACCCAGCCTTCCTCTTCCTGGATGCTTCTGGGCCTCTGCCGCGTGGGCGCTTCTTCGACTACAGGTGCTTCCTTCCCCTGTCCCTTGCGAGATGTCCAGGTAAGGTCTCGATGTTTGCCAGCGCCGCGCCTCTGGCGGCGTGCGCCGGCATCCTTGCTTTTCATTGTTTTTAGGAAAACGATATGGCTCAAAACAGGATAGTGAGGAAGGGTGGAAGTGTGCGCGGATTTCAAGGGACCGCGGTGAGATGGCCTTAGTCGCCTGCTCGGCGTTAAACCCATATAACTAACTAGCTAGTTTCGGGGAACATGGCCTTCTCTTAGGACCAGTCGCTTCGTTGTTTTTCACTATGTTGCAGTGCTCAAGCCCGCATCTGCACACCATGTGGCGACTTGCTGTGGCCGAGTTACAAGCATGCGATCTACCTCCCCAGCGCTGGCTACGCTTCGGGACCCTCCCGTGATGTCTGCGCTCTGGGTAGAGGACCTTGGGACTCCCAGCGGCGGAGCCTACGGCGTGACAGTCCGCCCGCCCCCGCAAGCATGCTTCGGCCCCGGATTCAGCAGGAACACACTTCGCTGCCATTGGGGGATGGCAGACAAGGCTCCCCCCTTGCGCACCCACTCTCTCGAGTCAGGTCCGCAGCGAGTCCGCTCGCCCCGCTCTGCGGAAACAAACCCCAACACTCTACATTGGGGGATGCCTTGATCCCCCCTTGCGCACCAGCTCGCTCGAGCCAGGTCCGCAGCGAGCTAGCTCGCCCCGCCTTGCGGAACCCAAGCCTCACAAGACCTCTGGCAGAACTGAACGCCGCTTCTCTCCACTTGCGACTCCGGATTCGCGACCGCCTGGACTCGGTTCCTCGCCCCTCGCCTGCGGACACCCCCTGGAATCGGCGTCCTTCCCTGGACCCGCAGCCCTGCGTCTTCGGTTCTCGCCTCCTCTTCGCTCTTCGCTTCAGCTTCGTGGACGGCTCGCCCTCCTCGTTGGTCTTCCGTGCTGCTCGCCTCCGGCCTCGTCTTTCCCCCCCCTCCTTCCCCGGCACCCTTTCCCAACCCTCCCCGCTCCCCTCTCCTTCGCGCCGTCGGCCACATGTTCTGCCTTCCTTCGTACGGACGCTCCTCTCGTCGGTCTTGCCGCCCGCGCCTTCTCGGCCGCTCGCCCTGGTCTTGCCCGGTCTGGCGGCGGCTTCCGCCTCTCCAGCTTTTGGTGCTTCGGCCTCCTGCTCTGCCCATTGATGTGGATCGCTGCCTTCGGCTCACTCCGGCGGATTCCGACTCGGCTCCCTCCGTTTTACCCCCGCGCGCTCTCTTCGACGCCCTTGACCCTGCGTCCAGTACGCCCAGGACGGAGACCCTTCCCTCGCTCGACGCACCGCACGTCTACTGTCTCGCGTCTTCTCAAGCCGGACGCCTTCCCCGTCGCCCGCTTGGACGTTGTTCACCCCATAGAGGTTCGTCCCTGCCACGCCCTTAGGTTCTAGGGTTCGGGTCACCTTCTCCGCCTCTGCGACAGGATTCAGGCTCCGACGCGGGTTCTTCGTCGCCGTCACTCGCCGGTCGGTGGATTGGACATCGCCTTTCCGCGCAGCTGGACACCGGACATGCACAGGCCTTGCTTCTGCCTCTCCGCAGTGGTTCCTGCCGATCAGCAGCAGCTGGTGGATTCGTGCCTCGCGCCGTTGCTTCCTCCCTGTCGGATTCGGCCGGTGTTCCCCTCCGCGACGCTCTCGCCTGTGCTGGATCCCTCGACTTGGCCAAGCGAACACTCGTCTACCTGGAGCTGGCTCTTCTCCTTCTCGCCGCTGTTCGGGCCCCTCCTTGCTCCGGCTGTGGAGAGGAAGTCCTGCCTACGAGCGGCGTGTCAACGCTTGGGTCTTCGATGCTCCGACGCCGCGCCCTCCTGTGCTCGTCATCCGCCCCTACCTCCCGCTGGACCTACGGAGATAGCTGCGACAGGCTCCGCTCGGCATACCCTCCTTCGGTCCTGGCAGTTGGTGAAGGACGCGTTGAGATTCTTCGTCGGCCCGCTTCACCTCCTCCCGCTTCCAGCCACCTGGATCGCCGGACCCAATCGACACCCGCCCTACCGGCGTCGCTGCCCTTCCCCGCGCGTCTCCGCCGCCCACCGCGCCCGCCCGCCCCCCCGACCCCACCTCTGCCCCCGCCTGGCCTGGCACGGCCACAGGCGGTACCCGACCTCGACTTTCAGCTTGGCACGAGTTCCTAGCGGCGCCTCCCTCCTTGGAGACTGCTGAGCCTTCGCGCCGAGGTTCCTCCCATGGGCTTCCCTGTCAGCCGGGATCTAGCGGACGCCTTCACTCTTGTTCCCGTGCTTCTGGTTTCCAGACGCTTCTGCGCTTAACTTTGATGGTGTCCCTACCGTTCCGCCGTCGCCCGCAGCCTCCACTGGGTCTTCGGCCGTCTCTTGGTCGGCCATCCTCGAACCTGTCGACGGTCGGCTCCCTCCCAGGAACAGCAACGAGACGCCTCCTGGACTCCTTGACACCCGCGGCTTCGTAGTCTTAGGCAACTCGGTTCTCGCTCTGTCCCGCCGCTTCGCACGCCGTGGTTGGAGTTCCTGACGGATCTCGTCGAGTGTGACTCCCGGAACTGGGGACCCAGAAGTTGGCGAACCTGGCTCGTCTTGTGCACCGCAGGAGACAGTCTCCGCCAGACCCTGGTTGCAGCTCTCTGGCCTAGTGAGCACCGCTGCGGATCTCCTTCCCCTTGGTCGGCTCTGCTTGCACCCGCTTCCCCTTCACCTACTCCTTCGCTGGCGCCCTCGACCGGAGACCTCGAGGCTCCCTTTCGGCGGTCCCTGCCTGGCTTGCGCCTGGAGTCCCTCTTCATCGCCTTCCCCCCAGTTGTCCTTTGCGTCGATGCCAGTCGTTCCGCTGGGGTGCACTCCTGCTGCCGACTTGCTACGGCTTCCGGCAGCTGCCCTCCGGTCCTTGCAGTCTAGCCTTCAACTGGTTGGAGTTACAGGCGATTCGGCTGCTCTCCTCCCTTGGAGACCGACTTCGGACATCAGGACTTGATCGTCATTCTGACGATTCCGCTGGGGTGGCCTACGTACTGAAGCAGGACGGGATCTGCTCCCTTTCCTCTGCCTTCTTCTTACCAGCGTCTCTGTTGGTGCAAGGATCACCGCGTCTCTCCCCGAGCGAGATACTTCACGGCCACCTGCTTGTCCTTGCGGGCTCCCCCTCCTGGCACGGTCAGCGTCTCCGCGCCAGTGAGAAGGAAGAGAAAGAGGTGCTTCGCCCGGATGATCTGCGCCACGTGGGAGACCCCCCCCACCCCCCCCTCTTCGTTCTTCACGACAGGGTGGTACCTTCAGCTCCCCCCTCCTCGTCCTACCCGTCCCAGAACCCCTAGCTTGGGCGGCCTTGCGCTTCCCCTTCCTAGATAAAAGGCAATGAAGGAAGGGAAGCTGGGACGGCCCCTGCGCTTCCGCTTACCCTCCCTCAGTCCTTGTCCCCAAGGTGCTTCGCTAACGCAGGGATGCTACGCGATCCTGTTGCTGGGGGCGCAGTTCTGCGGGACCAGATCCTGCGCCACTGACCTTCTGAACCTGACCACGGGCCCCTCACTCCGGCTTCGCGCTCCTCGCACGATGCTCTAGCTACTACGCCAGGCGCTCTACTTCCCTGCTCTGGCAGACTCCTGCTACACGCTTGGAGATTGGGTGGCAAGCCCTCGCCGCTGGAGTTCTCGAGTGAGGCAGTGACAGCTATTGCTTCAGGCCGTGGACCCTCGACCCTGCGTGTCTACGAGGGAAGGTGGAGAGTACTGGGAGCTTGGTGCGACTTCCGTCGCCTCTCCACTACTGATCTGACTTCCCCACCGCTGGCCGAGTTCTTCCGGGCTTCGCCGAACAGCACTTGGCACCGATCACCTCAGGGGCTACCTCACTATGGTCGCCGATGCTCTCCGGCACCAGGGCCGAGCGGAACCCGATAGTGGTCAGTCCTCGCGGACCTTGCCCCTCTTCGGCACACAGCGACCTGCCCTCCGCTCCCTGATCCCGCGCGGGGATTTACCCGGGATACTCTTCTGGATGAACGCTAGTGTACGAGCCGCTTCCCCTAGCAAGCCTGGCCGACGCTACACGGAGACTGGCTTCTGCTCGCCGTAGCCTCGCCCTCCAGAATGAGTGAGCTGCCCGCGCCTACCGCACCCCCGCCTGCCTGCGATGCAGGTCGGATGACCCCATGCAGCTACTAACGGATACGGCCTTCCTGGCCCTGAACCAGTCCCCGCTGACAGCCCCACAGGTAATCACTGTGCGATCGTTTACGCCGATCGACCCCTACGAGGAAGTCAGACAACAGGTCCCGGTGGGAGCCTTACGTGTGTACCTACGCCGTACCAAGCCGCTCCGCCAGGGACGCACCTGCCTCTTTTGTTTTCTCTGTTCCCAGGTAGACAGTCATTTCAGCCCAGACGATCTTCCTGGCTAGATGGGTGATGTGCTCCGCCTACCAGGACCTCTACCCCGACGCTGTCTAACGGCTATTCCTCCAGGCCCACGAGGTCAGAGCCATGGCTGCTAGCGTCACGTTTGCCCGCTACTGCGCTGTCCGAGACAGTCTGGCTGCCATAGGCTGGCGGACCGAGTCGACCTTCACCCGGTTCTACCTCCGTCACCTGGTTGGCCAGCGAGACAACCTGGCCCTGGTGGGGGACATCGCGGCGGCGCAACACTCCCTCCCGGCACCTTCGGTGCCGTTGGTAATCCTTTAGCTAAAATTATCGGGAGCTTGCGCCGGGGAGGACGGGGCTGGCTAGCTCAGTCAGTCACTGGGTTACGCGGCACCCTCCTCCTCCGCCATTCTCCATTGTAGTAATGGCATCGGTAATGTTTTTGAGGAAACAAATTAATTTTTCTCTAAAATGTATTTTTTCGAAAAATACTTACCGATGCCATTACTCGGACGACCCTCCCACCTGGCCCGCTAGCCGCTCCTCAGTCAAATGAAAAAACTGGTTGGATTGGTAGTGAGCTGGCGCTCACCTGTCGGCGGGGGAAGGGAGGCTACCCGGGTACTAGACCACGGTACCCTTGGTGGCCTCCCCTGGCTCTAATGGTACACATCGTAAGTTTTTGGGCTAAAATTACGCTAGCTATAGGTTGTTCCATTGTAGTAATGACATCGGTAAGTATTTTTCGAAAAAATACATTTTAGAGAAAAATTAATTTTAGTCAAACTACATGTAACTCAAACATACCAAACCACACACACACACACATCCAAGTTAATAAAAAAAACAATAATAATGATTAAAAAGTAAGTAATCTATCACGTACCTATATACAGTCGGCTAATTGCATAGTGGACCGCAATACAGATAAATTAAACTAGTACATAAAACGATACTAAAACTTGTAAAAGTCTAAGAAAACAGATGGGGGGGGGGGGGGGGGGGGGGGTTATTGCAGACAACTCTAGTGAAAGTCTAAGAAAAGAGATGGGGGGGGGGGGGGGACTGCAGACAACTCTATTAAACTATACTAAAACTAGTGAAAGTAGAAGAAAAGAGATAGGGGGGACTGCAGACAACTCAATAAAACTGTACTAAAACTAGTGAAAGTCTAAGAAAAGAGATTGGGGGGAGGGGGGGGGGGGGACTGGAGACAACTCTATAAACTGTACTAAAACTAGTGAAAGTCTAAGAAAATTCATTTTTCTCTAAAAGGTATTTTTTCGAAAAATACTTACCGATGACATGACTTTATAGAAGTGTCTACTACTTACTCAATTCTAGCCTAAGAACCCGTTGTGTTACCACACAATCCGGGAGCCACTCGGGGAACCCCCAGAGGGGCCAAGAGTTGTCTCCCGTTACTGCCCATCCGGTTCGAGTCACGAGGTGACTAACCAGTCAGGATACTTAGCTCACCAGCGGCAAGTGGGGCAGGTGGGAGGGTCCTCCGAGTCATGTCATCGGTAAGTATTTTTCGAAAAAATACCTTTTAGAGAAAAATGAATTTGTTTCTTCAAAACCATTACCGATGACATGACTTTATGGAAGAATTGCGATAAGGAAGAGGGTGCCGCGCCTCAACACCCCTTTAGGGCCAATAAAGCCATCCTCCCTGCCGCAAACTCCCGACAACCCTAGCTAGGTGGATACCTACGGCGCCTGTGGCGCCGGGAGGGAGCGTTGCGCCACAGTGATGTCCCCCACCAGTGCGAGGTTGTCTCGCTGGCCTGCCAGATCCCGGCGGTAGAAGCGGGCGAAGGTTGATTTTGCCCGCCAGCCCACGGCAGCATGATGTCTTTGACAGCGCAGTTCCGGTCGAACGCGACACTTGTGGCCATGGCGCGTACCTCGTGTGCACGTATCTTTAGCCTCTTCGCTCCCTGTGGGGAGAGGTCCTGGTAGGCGGACTGTCTGACTCAGCGTAGCCAGGAAGAGATTGTCTGGGCTGTTATGTCAGTTCTGCCAGGCTAAAGGCAGAAAGAGGCGTGAGCGTCCTCTCCGGAAGGCTTTGGTTCGACGTAGGTACATGCGTAGGGCTCACACAGGATCTTGTTGCCTGGTCTCCTGGGGGAAGTTTGTCCCTCTCAGCGGCCGTAAGGTGATCACCTGTGCACGGTCAAAGGAGACCTGGTCTTGGCAATGAAGGCAGGGTCCGTAAGCCGCTGTACGGAACCATCCGCTCAAAACTGCAGGCAGGCAGGTTGGCGCGACAGCGCGTGTAGCTCGCAACTTAGTCCGCCGTGGCAAGGGCCAACAGGAAGCATGTCTTACGAGTCGCATCCGCAAAGCGGGCCAAGGCAGCGGTTCGACACTGGCAGAATTCAGCCAAGTCAGTACCAGTAGGTCTCAGTGAGGAATGAGCGATCAGGGCACTGGACGCTGCAGGCCGAAGCAAGTCGTAAGGTCGGCGATGTCTTTACAGGCGCCGGGTCCAGGCGGCCGAGGTGCCAGTAGATGTCGGCAATCATGGACAAGTACCCCCTGATGGTTATAGGGGCCAATCCTTGGTCTCTGAAGAGCCAGAGGAAGAAGTCCGCGAGCTGGGGATTAGTTAGGTCAGTGGGGGCGAGGCATTGGTCGTCGCACCAGGAGCACAGTACTCGCCATCTTCCCTCGTTGTAGACGCGTCGTGTCGAGGGTTTGCGGGCTGTAGTGATAGCTTCCACTGCTGCCCTCGAGAAGCCTCTAGCGGCGAGGGCTTGCCGCACAACCACCCAGCATGAAGGAGTAGGCGCTCCGGGCAAGGGTGGAACAGCGATTGTCGGGGCTACTTGAGCATCATGAGGGGCACGGGAAGCAGCAGTGGGGAGTCCGTGGCGAGGCTGAGGAGGTCGGTGGTCCAGGACCGGTTCCAAGAGAACGGGGCGACCAGCAGGACGACCTCATAGCATCCCCGAAGCTTGAGGAGGACTTGGGGACGAGGACTGTCGGGGGGTACACGTAAGCGAAGAGTCCGTCCCACGGGATGGACAGCGCATTGACTGTCCAGGCCAGAGGGTCTTGGATCAGGGAGACAAAAGGGAAGCTGGTGAATCCACCTCGTGGTGAACAGGTCGACCATGGCATCTCCCATTGCGCGCAGATCATCCGAAAGAAGTCCTGGCGTAAGGTCCACTCCGTGTGTAGCAACTGGTCGGGAGAGCGAGTCGGTCAACACATTCAGGTGGTCGGGGAAGTATTGCACACGGAGGGTAAAGTTGCGGTCCTTGCACCAGCGCATCAGACGGCAGAGGAGCATGTACAGGTCGGGTGAGTGTGTCCTGCCCTGTTTCTGGATGTAACCACCACTGTCGCGTTGTCGGAAGGACGAGCAGTTCCTGGGGACTGAGTTGTTCCTCCCATGCGATGAGGGCTTGCCAGACTGCATGTAGCTCCAACCCATTGATGTGCTTGTCCGCGAACTCCGGAGGCCAGGGGCCGGACGTCGTGAGGAACCGCAGTAGCAGGTGGGCTCCCCAACCAGCAAGACTTGCATCGCCACACAGGGAGAGTCGAGGAGGCGGAGCGGTCAGGGGGACTCCCGAAGCGAGCCACGACGTGTCCGTCCAACGCAGGAGATGTGGGCGAATCAACGGAAACACGGATACCATGGCAGTCAGATCTCCTGAGGAGGGACGCCAGAGAAGCAGGAGGTGCAGCTGTAGCGGCCGGGCGTAGAGATGACCGAGGGGGAGTAGATCCGCCGCCGCAATGATCAAACCAACGAGCTGAAGCCAGACTCTGGCGGAGGCTGCGTCCTGCTGGGCTACCTGGCCGGCTAGGCGGCCAACTTAGGATCCGTGGCTCCGGCAAACGCACCCTGTTGAGGTCGGTGGCAAACTCCATGCCGAGATGGACGAAGAGACGAGAGGGAGCGAGGTCTGACTTACCTGCGTTGACTAGGAACCCCAACCGCGACAACAGCCGTCTCAGTGCATCCCTGTCCGATGCCTGGTGACCTCCAATTGGTTGCGCAAGAGGAATTTGTCAAGGTAGTTCAACGTCGGGCTGGAAGACGGCTGCCGCGCCTTGGTCACCACTGCGTCCATGATGCGGGTGAAGACCCATGGGCTGAGGTTGAGACCGAACGGAAGCGCCCGAAACTGGTAACTACTCTGTCACAGGTGAATTGGAGATACTTCCTGGAGGCTGGGCATATGGGGACCTGGAGATAAGTGTCGGATAAGTCCAGACTGATCGCGTAGTCCATGGGCTGTACGGCGGGGCCGGTGTCCGCATGGCGAGAACCACAGCCTAGCCGGAGGCCTGAAGATATGTGGAGGTGTCCTGCGAGGCCAACGGTCCGAGATGTATCCTTCGGTCTGCCCGGTCGCACCGCAGAGCAGAGGCCACCCAGGGGAGCACGGCGCAGCTGAGTCGTCAGCATGGGGGGCATTCCGCGGCAGGCCAGCAACATGGCATCCCGACACCACAGGTCGCAGCTGGAGGCGGCAGCCATGGCGTTGACCAATGAGAGATACGCTGCCCGGACGGCCGCTTCCACGAGTTAGTAGGATTTCGAGGAGGGGAGTCAAGTAGGGGAGCCAGGCGTCCTCGAAGCGGCGGACGAAGGCTTGGGTCAGGAGCTCCAGAAATCCCACGCAGGCTAGGGTGTTATGGACGAGCGAGGCAATCTAGTCCAACCGCAAAGCTGGGCGCGGATCCACAGCAGACAGAGGGCAGACGAACGCCAGGGAGAGTCCCGAGTACCAGTTCTGACGAAGGCAATGTCGAGTCCGGCTCGACACCTACGAACGGAGAAGAATTCGGAGACCCGGGAACCCGACAGGAGGAGTGCTGAGCAGGCGTAGCGCAGGTCACGAAAGCCGGGAGGCTGCGGCAGGGACATGAAACTCCTCACCTGTCTTCCAGCGTCCACCAGCGGAGATCCTCCTCTTGAGCGGGGCGAGATGGCGAGCAGTCAACCGCGGGAAGCATGGTGGCGATGAGATGAGCACTTCGTCCAGGGCAAGCACGGTGTCCGTACGCGACGAAGAGGCCGGCTTGCGGGAACAGAGGAGTCGGAAGAGGGAGAGCGAGTGCGTCTGGTAGAGCTGGGTGGCGTGAGGGCTCTGAACTGCCTGAAGTCCTCGGACGGGTGGGCAAGGTCTCTCCGAGCCGGGCTCAATGAGGCGGGCTCTCCGCCGGCAAAGCGACTCCCCGTAAGAGTCAGTGGGCTTTCGGAGACGAGCGAGGACTGACAGCGGACATGGGACGGCGCGTGGCGTGTCTCTCCGAGCCGAGCTCAGTGAGGCGGGCTCTCTGCCAACAAGCAGCTTTGTCCTGGCGGGCTCCCTCCAGGAAGCGATCGCGTTGATAGCAGTCCTGCTCCGAGCGTGAGGCTCCTGCCCCAAGTCGTCGGACGCGTGGGTAAAGGTCTCTACAAGCTGGGCTCAATGAGGCGGGCTCTCTGCCGGCGAAGCGACTCCCCGTAAGAGTCAGCGGGCTTTCCTGGAGACTAGCGGGGACTGACAGCGGACATGGGACGGGGCGTGGCGCGTCTCTCCGAACTGGGCTCAGTGAGGCGGGCTCTCTGCCTGTCAGTAGGCTATGTCCGGGCTGGGATCCCTCCTGGGAGCGATCGCGTTGAAAGCAGTCCCGCTCCTAGTGCTAGGCTCCCATGTCCGGTGTGGCGTCTTTTCCATAAGGTTGGTGCGGTCTCGTGCGGTCAGTGCGCAGGGCACGGCGCCTCGACTGGATTCGGATTACACAGAGGTGCCGGTCGCTCACGTCTGTACACTCCATAACTGCGACCAGCGCAGCTCAGGCCAGGTGGAGCAGGTGTCGCAAGCGTGGTCAGAGGCGCATCCGGTGCAGGGGAGACAGACCTGTGGTAATCTGATGGCCACTGGAACCCTCCGCATTGCGTGCAGGTCATCAACAGGCCACTGCAACACACAACACACCTGAGGCACACGGGCAAGGGCATGCAGGACCCCACCCTGGTAAGGCTAGCCTTCACAACACAAAAAGGCACAAAACAGCGAGGTACAAGCCTGTCAGTAAGCGTCTGGGCCTGCAAAATCCATCCCCGTAAAGCTAGTGGGCGCGGGCATGGGGGACCCCGCCAAGCTAAGGCAAGCATACCGCATTTGCGACATTCCGTCTGTGAATGAAGACAAGTAGCGGCAAATCTCTCCGTTTGTCCATTTTGCCAAAGGGTATTTACCCGACATATTAATAATTGTGTTGTACCCATCTTTTCCAAGCGTGTTTCTTTCTCCGTTGGGTACCTCCCTGCATTCCACACGCTTGGCAGTCACCCTTTTGGTCTGGAGAGCATAGTGGGCATGGGCACAGCGGGCCCCGCCAAGCTAAGGTGAGCATACGACACATCATGTACAACAAAACTGAAGCATGTCACGACAGGTACAGACATGAAGCAAGCGTCTGGCACAGTAACATTACCAACGTAATGGCGACAGGGCACGGGCACATGGGGCCCCGCCAAGCTAAGACGAGCATACGACGCATTATGTACAACAAAAGTCAAGCATGTCAATTTGTCATGACAGGTACAGGCATGAAGCAAGTGTCTGGCACAGTAACATTACCAACGTAATGGCGACAGGGCGTGGGCACGTGGGCCCCCGCGAAGCTAAGGCGATCCTACGACGCATCAGGTACAACGAAAGTCAAGCATGTCACGACAGGTATGGGCATAAAGCAAACGTCTGGTACAGCAACATTCACCAACGTAATGGCGACAGGGCGCGGGCACGAGGGGCCCCGCCAAGCTAAGCAAGCCATGTACGCAGAATGTACCCCCACAAAACCCAACAAGGTACAAGCCAGCAGGTAAGCGCCAAATCTTGCCAAGCCAATCAGCTGAAAGGCGAGTGAGCGCGGGCACGTGGGGCCCTGCCAAGCTAAGGGGGAATATTGGCGCGAAAAGTTAAAGCGAAAATGAAGCCTGTCTTCGTCCCTGCTCGAAACGGCGCCCAACTCGGGAGCCGGCCGAGAGCTAATACTGCTACCTTACCTCTCTGCCAGAGCGGGAATGGGGGAAGAAACGTCCTTAACACCCACAGCGCGAACGCGGGCGACGTCCCAGCAAAGACCGCCAAGCCGTCCAAGCAACCCAAGGCGTATGAGAGGGCAGCAGCTAATCACGAGGGGACCAGCAGACCCACACAGGGCACAGGCAGGGCCAACGAGAGCAGAAGTCTAACAAGAAGCCAAGAGTCTGTAAGGCAGGCGAAGCAACCGGTCGAAAAAGTTTCTAAGTCCGTAGGCTAGAGCAAACACGTCTGAACGGTTTGAGCCTAAGTAGCATGACTGGTTAGTCACCTCGTGACTCGGAACTGGATGGGCAGTAACGGGAGACAACTCTAGGCCCCTTTGGAGGTTCCCCGAGTGCCTCCCGGGTTGTGTGGTAACACAACGGATTCTACGGCTAGAATTGAGTAAGTAGTAGACACTTCCATAAAGTCATGTCATCGGTAATGTTTTTGAAGAAACAAAGAGATTGGGGGGGGGGGGGGGGGGGGGAGGGGGGACTGCAGACAATTCTATAAAACTGTACTAAAACTAGTTAAAGTCTAAGAAAAGAGATAAAGGGGAGGGGTGGTGGGGGTGGGGTGGGGGGGTGGGGGTGGGGGGGAACTGCAGACAACTCTATAAAACTGTACTAAAACTAGATAAAAAGTCTAAGAAAAGAGATAAAGGGGGGGGGGAGGGGGAGGGGGGACTGCAGACAACTCTATAAATGTCGGGAAGAGCTAAGATGTGCATGTCTACAGTTCACAGAACCATGTGCAGAAGAACCAGTAGGCAATAGGTCTGTCAGTGCGTTGCTTTTTTCCCACAATGATTCCTGCTAGAATCCTTGCAAAAAATACACTACTGACAGCCAATGGGCTAACACTTTACCTGGGCATACTTGTGTGTTGGTCTGTCATTTTGGATCTTAAGGCTGATAGTGAGACAACAAATGGGTCACTTAACCCATTATGTCCTGAGGATGTTTTTTAAAAATTCACTTATTGTCCTGTTAAGGCTACATTACAAATTAGGAAATTGATCAACCATTTTAGTTCAGGGGTGGTGCCAGAACGGCTTGGAGCCTCATGCGCCAAGCTATTCTGGTACCACCCTTGAACTATCATAGTCACATTTATTTGAAGCTGTAGTGTATCAGGATCGGAAGGGTTAATAAAGACGTAAAGTACATTTATGTGCTGTCAGTAGAATGATGTACAGTACCATCATAAGTCCATCACCATAATTATATTCTGGGCTTCACTGATTGTTAACACATTCAGCCCTGACGCACTACAGCAGGAGATGGGTCGACCATGATAATTCAAGGGTAGTGCCAGATTAGCTTGGCGCCGACAGGCGCCAAGCTAATCTGGCGCTACCCTTGAATTATCATGGTCGACCCATCTCCTGCAACAGGTACATAGTCGTTAGGTGACGCCTCAAAAATTTGGGAAACATGTGCGTTGGGCTGAATGAGTTAAACTTAATTGTATAATTGCCATCAAGACTTACTTCCTCTGTAGTGTGCGTCCCGCCTGTCGTTTTCCCCTTGGGTACTCCAGTGCAAACACAAAAACTGATGCAGCACTGATACTAGTTAAGGTCAAATGTTTACCTCTGATTCAGTCACAGCCCAGGTATATAACATTTTAGTTGCATAATAACGTTTGTGTGACAATAGCTTTCACGTTAAACATTAATTCTCACACCAGAGACCTAAACTTAGTAAAAATATATTTTTCTGAACACACCAAAGGATACATTGCATAAGCACCAATCTGCCAGTACTTGAACTGTCCTGCCACAGCAAGGATTCCCCCAAGCAGAACGACTAAGGAAAAACAACAAAAAAATTACTTTTGAAATCTGTGTGCACAGACTTGTAGTTGTAAACAATTTGAGCATGTATGCATTATACGCTTGTGCAAGTGGTGTTACCAGCGGTAGATCAATAAACCTGCATGCATTCATAATTGTAACTGAAATAATAAAACGTCAGCACCAACAAAAAACATTACCAGCACTGCTGACGAGCGCTTGTTCATTTGCCCACATAGACCATTCAATTTTACCCATATTGTACTTTTATGGGTACAAAAATTTCAGCATTCTTGTTTGCGGAAGTGTCAAACGATGGTCTCGGTACATTTGTCGGCTAGCTAAAACGAAAGAAGACTGTTTTTAACTTCACACCGAAGAGTGACGTGCAGACGGCGTTTTTGGACTTGCAAAACATGCACGTTGCTATTTGAACGGTACTGGTAAACTGCTTGATCTAGTGTGTACGGTATCTTGCTCATCAATAGGAAGAATTTAGCACACACACTTTCTTCGCTTCTTTTTATCAAAATCAAAGAAGAAACAGGGGGCCCAAGTAAAATACTCCTTTCAAAGGATCTAATCTGTCTAGTTGTAGACCTGCGCACCCCTCGTGGTACGTCGCCCGGACTGTTGGGCTTTCCACAGCACGATGATGAAAATAAAATTTTCTGTATACGGTCCGTTAGGTTAAAGCAGGATCTTGCGACTAAATCTAGTCCCGTGTATGATGTTTATGCTTTTTGTTTTGGACGATAAAACACGAGGAATATTGAATCTGAAAATTTTCCCCCAGATAATTTTGTTGGGGGTGGGGGGGGGGGGGGGGGGGAGGTGGATAGATGTAAATATATAGGATAACATGGTGGGGGTGGGGGGTGGATGTAGAAATAGAGGATAATAGAAAATGAATGTACATTTTCATTCTTCAGAGATCCCACTTTTAATGGCATACTTTGTTTCAGGCATATCGAAAGTGACATGCATTTTTGTTTCTTAATCAAGAACAAAACCAGGGGGATGAAACTGTGGCAGCTGATCATTGCTGGAGTGCTGGTGCATCTCATTTTATTTTACTCCATCTTTGACATATACTTCACATCACCACTGGTCCATGGCATGACCCCATATGCTTCCAGGTACAACAATTTGATTTGAAATCTTCTTTTACCTGTATGCAAAGTCTACTTCTTTATATTATCATTACAAATAACGTTAAGAGACACATTTCAGCACTGTTTGTGTTGTTATACTCTGTCAAAACACGTAAAACCATGAATCTGTTGAATCTGCAGACGTGCTTGTTTTTTTTTTAGGGTTGAACCTCCAGCCCAGCGTTTGGCGTTGTTTGTTGCGGATGGCCTCCGTGCAGACAAATTCTTTGAACTCGACGAGAATGGAAAACCAAGGGCACCTTACCTACGGTAAATTTAATCCCCTTGTGCATACAGTCATCTGCACTGTTTACAATACTGATGGCTGCAAGTACTTTGGGGTTAGTGATTCGTTTACAATATTTATAAAAATTGGACCCCTATACAAGTATACATTTTATTATGGCTAAATTATAATAGTGAAATATGATGTTGACTTTGCATGTTTTTTTCAGGTCTGTGATAGAGCATGAAGGAGCTTGGGGAGTGTCCCACACTCGTGTTCCTACAGAATCTCGCCCTGGACATGTAGCTCTAATTGCAGGCTTTTATGAGGATGTCAGTGCTGTGGCCAAAGGTAAAGTATACTCATGGTAAAACACATCATCATTTATCGTTGGCACATTTGGTCAAGTGGATTCCTGCAGGTGCAATTCATGGTACTGGCTGCAAAAATGGTCAACATGAGATTTGTTACACCTGAATAGTCACAATTACTCATAAAATAGACCAACATTTTTTAATTTTGTAACTACAAATTAATCTTTCATCTTTCCATTGTAGAATTGGAGAATAATTTGCAACAAAATCAGATAAATAAGTGTGCTTTGAGGGCTTTCAAAACATAAGCCAAATCAGTAGCGAACATGACGTTTGTCTCAGTCAGCAATAATCATCCATTAATTCCTAAACTACAAGATGTTTCTGAAATTTAAATTCAAATTCTTCTAGTCCCACGTCATTTCTATCAGGTTTGATGTAAACTGCACATGCAGAAAAACAGACGGTATGTTTATTAAAGATTAAAAAAAAAAAATCAATTCTGTCGAAGTAAAGAAGGTCTGCTGCAAATCTCCATGTTCGCCACATTGTAAATGCCGATAACTACGCAAACAAATAATAATAATAATAATAATAATGAGTACTTGTATGGCGCCTAACCTTGGATTAGAGCTCTAGGCACAACAAAAGCTAACTGTACAAAAATAACTAATTACAAAAACGCAATTTACAAAATAGTATTAAAAAAAAAAATACAGCACACTCTATAAACAATCTATAAATTCACCATTCAAAAATACTACACTTATGGACTCATACTCGCTCTCACGCGCGCACACACACTCACACACACTACTACTAATAGAGATCACTTCAACATGACGGGTCTGTGACAAAAGTCATTCATAGCAGACAGGAAAAAAGATGGGTCTTTAGGGCTCGCCTGAATGCCTCTCTCAAATCTACGTATCTCAGTTCATGCGGGAGGTCATTCAAAAAAGCTGGACTCTGGTACCTGCATGACCTCTCACCGAACGACTTTGTTTTGACAAGAGGGATACGTAGGACTCGAGAGTCGGCAGCAGTTAGTTAGTTATTTGGGTTTAACGCCGAGCAGGCAACTAAGGCCATCTCACGGCGGGAGAGTCAGCAGCAGAGCGCAAATTCTGTCTTGAGGGCGTATACAGCTGGAGAAGAGAAGCAAGGTACTGTGGGCAGGACAGGCAATACAACTGTGAATCGTGCATGAAATTTTATACTGAATCCTGGCTGTTACAGGTAACCAATGAAGAGCAGACAGATGGTGTGTGATATGATCCGATCTAGAGACTCTTAAGAATCAAACTAGCAGCTGAGTTTTGAATTGTTTCCTCAAAACACATTACCGATGGTATTACTAATAGGAATAGGTTCTTAGCTAGACTAATTTTAGCCAAAATTGTTGTGTACGAGTATGGCCATGATGGCAGGTGAGGGGCGCCATAGCCTAGGTGGTAACCCAAGTAGCCTCCCTTCCATCCCAACCGCGCATGCGCCCAGTGGAAGCTCACCAGTCAGTTTCTTTGCTAGACAATGGAAGGTTGTGTACAACAGTGTCTCTAGCTTTGGACTGTGTAAACTTCAGTTGGAAACCTTGGTGGTCGTTGGAGGTGTTACACTACGCTGTGCCTTGTGTTAGGCTGGGACTCTTTCCATTTGGGATTTTCCTCGTCGTTTTTTTGTGGCTTAGTCCTGACGAGACAGCGTAACCTTGTGAACTCTGCTCACTCGCTTGAGGCCGGTCTGGCCGTAGCATTTTACGCACTTCGGGTGTCCTGAACTTTCTACTTCCGGAGATGGAAGAGTAAGAGAAAGAAGAGGCTCTCCTGCTTCACTCGGAGTGCCAGTGTTCGGCTCGGTGCTGTTCCCAGCTTCAGGGACCGCTCGTGCTGTCAGGCCTGCACCGCTCACGGACCGGGGACAAGGTCGAGTCTGCCTTCGCCGCCATAGCTGTTGGGCTTCGATGCGGTGAGCTGGTTGGTCTGCGACATGTGTGGGTTCCCCTGCTTCTCCATTATCAAGGTAAAGCCTCGGTTATTGCCTACGACCGGCGCTCAAGGGAGGGGGTACAGCGCCAGGCGTCGGCTTATGCAGTGCACTTAACTTCGTTTGTACGCGTGCTCGTGCGGATTCGTATTGCGGGCCCGCGGGGGCACGCTCGCTCGTTTTTCTTTGTGCACTATGTTGCAGTTGGCAAGTCCGCTCCTGCTCACGATGTGGACAGTTCCATGGAAACGGACTTGCTTTTGCATACCCTGTTCCAGCTGTGCCTCCACTCACCCATGCCTGGTATGTGCCCCTGGCTGGAAGAACAGTAGGACTCAGCTATGGAGCTTCTACCGCCGCGATCGGCCTACGCCAGCACGGCTTAGGAGTCCGACACTGGTAAGCCCCACAGACCCGACGAGTGGCCCTTACCAGGTTGTAGAGGCCTTCAACGCCGCGGCTTCGGCTGCGAGCCGGAGCTCTAGCGCCGGCAGCCACCACAGTCCCGTCGAGTGGCCCTGCCTGGTCGCGGATCCTCAAGCGCCGCGATATAGGCCTTGAGACAAAGCCCCTGCTCCGGTAGCCACCACAGTCCCGCCGCGGCGCGAGATACGACTCGAGAGCAAGCGCCAGCACCGGTGGCAGTCATAGATTTGACCAGTGCTGCTTACCAGTAGAGACTTGCCCGCCATGCGATGCTTCAGTCCCTGCCACCTCCTCGGCAAGGCGTAGAGGCCAGCGCGGGCACAGGGATTCGGCGCCCCGCTCCAAGAGAGATTGGGGACCACGACCGGACAAGTCTGCTGGCCTGGCGCACTCCCGCTCCCCGGTAGGAAGTAGGAGACACAGCATGGGCGCGCAACGAGACAACATGCCTCGTCCACCCCCTGGCGCGAACAAGCCTTGCTTTGTGTGATGAACCAAGCGGACTCCCGTAGCTCGACGGCATTCGCACTCAAGGGACAGGTGGACTCGCCAACGGTCTGCTTTGCGCATCACGGATACAAGCCGGCAATCTCGAGCGACCTCCAGGTATGACCCGGCAACCGCTAATCATCTTCCCAAGGCGCGTCCTCCTGAGACCTCACTCCGGGCTGACGTTCGCTGCAACCTGGGGTTTACGCCAGCGCGTAAGAGATAGATTCCCAGCCGCGGTGAGTGACTTTACCCTCCGCGGGACGATAATGCTGGACCATGTGGCGCTTGTGTGACTTAGGCCACAGGATGGGGACGATTCCTAGCTTGGCCGGTGCCCGCCATCTCGAAGTACTGGAAGGACCCAGTATGAGGATGACCCGCGATGTGCAGGCCCTCCAAACCACGACTCTTCTCCGGCACAGACGTTTGGCGCCCCGCTCATACGCAGTGACAGGGGACCACGAGTGGACAAGACGGCTGGACTTGTGTGCACCCGCTCCTCGGGGACGGGTAAGCGACGAGTCAGGATGACGTGGAGTTGCTTGAAGCTTCGGTGTCCCACTCCAAGATCAAGTATTATTATTGCTGGTTAACTCCGCCCAGGAGACCAAGGCAGTCTCGTGATGGAGGGTCAGTGGAAGGTGTTCTTGGCCGGACAAGACGGCTCGGCTTGCGTGCACCCACTCGCCAGGTTAATTAGAGATGAGCCGTTTTCATGTCGGATCACTTGCCCCGTCTTCCCTTTAGACGGTGTGGATGGACCACGGAGTGGTAGAAGGATTAAGCGAACGTCGTTCCGCGGCGGCGGGCGCGCTTGCGGCAGTCCGACGCTATGGCTGACTGGTTCCCGCGACTCGGACCTCCTACCTCACCCTAGGCCTCCCGTCGGGACAAGACTTTGGCGACTGATCCTGCCACAGGCCAACAGAAGTTTTCCGTCTCAAGCCCGTTACAAGTACCATCACTGCGGCTGCCAACCACTAGTAGGAGTTTGTGGCGTGTACACATCCTCAGCGCTTACAGCTGGAAGGTAAGTTAAGCGCTGTAACCTATGATCCGTTTTATTCCTTAGTAGCTTCGGCGATGACACAGGTTACCTGCGGGCGTCCCAGGATGTTAGCTCGGTTAGCTACGGCCCCGGCTCGGGGCGCGTCTGCCTACTGAGACGGTGCTTACCTACGCTTGACTGGGCCTCTATCCTTCGAGCGTCGAGGATCGGAGACTTCCTCCTCTAGCTGCGGTTACGAGCTTCCTGGCTTGCCGGTCTTCTACTACCACGCTGCTTACCATTCCTAGGTCGACGCTTGCCAGCTAACACTTGTTTGAACGGGGACGTCAGGATGCCCCCCCCGGGTCTTTGACATCCCGACCTTGGTAGCGGCTACAACAGTAGTCGTGCGCACCATGCGGTACAAGTTTGTCGCCGACCCGTTTCTCGGTGGGGAGACCGCCCGAGACTTCGCCTCGCAGTGCAGACATGGACTGGGCCTTCAGCCTGGATGCGGCGACTTCCTAGATGATACGGAGCCGGTTGGTGAACTCCATGGTCTGCGTTGCATTCTGGTCGTCTCCAGATGGAGAAGAGGACACAGCCTCCTACTGCTCTCTCCGCTTTACCTTTGACGGCGTGTCCTGCCCAGGCCGCGCGCTTCCTGCAGGGGCTGCGCAGCCTCTGGGGGTTCTACCGTGCTGTACTTCATCGCAGACAGGATTAGTTGGACGCTTTCGTGTTCCACATCGACGGCCGTAGACGATCACCTCTCGCGTAACTGGTCGGAGTCCGTGGAGAAGGATCGAGACGCACTTGCGATCCCCTCGGCTGGCGTGGTTCCTGGTTTACGTGGGCAAGTTCTACCTCTCACCTTCGCGCCGCTTCTTTGCCTGCGGATGGAACCTTGCACCGACCTCACGAACGGCAGCGTCCGTAGCGGCGAAAGTAGCATTGGCGAACCCAGTGCGGCGGTTGTCTCTAGTGCACGTGTACTCCGCCAGATGGGACTTCAGCTGCGGAGATTGGTGAGCACCACAGCAGACCTTCTTCCCCTCGGATGTCTCTTCTGCCCCCGCCTCAGCGGCTCCTGCTTCTCCCCAGGCGACCCTCGACAGGTGACCCAGAGTCTCAGGTTCCGGTGCAACCGTTGCTACGCCCTCAACTTCTTCACGGGGCGGATCCAGACTGGGGCATGACGGGAGTTCCCTTCAGCTCCCTCTTCCCAGGATGTCCCTCGCGTCGATGCAAGCCTCGCAACAGGGAGCACTCCCCTGCTACCGAGATCCTACCCTGCCTCCGGCGGATGGCCTCCGGACCTCCTTGTCCAGCTTTGGGTGTCACGTTCCCGATGCCAGGAGCCTCTCGTTCCCTCCGACAGCGCCACGGTGGTCGACTCCTTCAGAAGCAAGGCGGGGCATGCTTCCCCTCCCTGTACTTTCTCCGCTCCCACGGACTCCGTTGGTGCGAAGATCGTGACGTGGCCTTCGAGCAAGAGCCTTCCAGTGGCATCTGCTTGTCCGGCCGACTCCATCGCGTGTCGCGACATCGTTGGGTGATCTGCGCAGCGGCCACTTCCCCATGATCGCGCCGAGGTGGAATCGACAGCTTCCCCACTTCGTCTCGCCGATTTTGGACTTGTTTGCCTGGGCGGTCGATGCTCTCTCCATCCCATGGGACAGCCTGGTCACCTACGCCTACCCGCCGACGATGCTTGTTCCCTAGTCCTGCTTAAGCTCAGAGGGTGCAACGCGATCCTGTTCCTGGCGGCCCCGGTCTGCTGGACCAAGTCATGGACCACGGACCTCCTGAGCCTCGTCATGGCTCTACCGCGGCGACTTCCCACCCCGCGCACGATGCTCAAGCAACCCCGACAGGCACTATACCACCCGTGCCCCGAATGGCTTCTCCTTCCTGCCCGGAGCTGTGCGGCGAGCCCTCACCACTAGACGCTACTCAGGTTCGAACGTGGTAGCTATCACTACAGCCCGCAGAATCTTGAACGGACGAGGCTACAGAGGGGAGTGGCGAGTCGTGTGTGACTGGTTGAAGGCTGTGCCTTGCCCCTACAGATTGATGGTTCCTCAGCGGAAGAACTTCTTCCTCTGGCTGTTCAACTACCAGCGTTCAGTGCCGATCACCTGCCGCTGCTACCTGGCCATGGTCGCGGACACGTACCGACACTTGGGGCGACCTGACCCTGATACTGCAAAGTTCTTGCCGACCTGTTGACCCACTTCGGTCTACAACGTCCCGCCCTTCGCTCCCGGGTGCCGCGATGGGACCTGCCTTGGGTCCTTACTTGGCTCAACTCTGACTGCTTCGTACCGATACCGTTGGCAATGCTACCGGACAAGACGCGGACGACCTGCTTCTTCTAGCCTCGCGTCTGCTTCCAGGGTCAGCGAGCGGCTCACGCAGCACGGATATGAGGTCCAACACCGGTAAGCCCCACAGACCCGACAAGTGGCCCTTACCAGGTGGCAGAGCTTTCAACGCCTCTAGCGCCGGCAGCTGTCACAGTCCCGTCGAGTGGCCCCCGTCTGGTTGCCGAACCTCGAACGCCGCGAAAAGAAAAGGAAAGAGGCTGTAGAGCCTTCAACGCCGCGGCTTAGGCTGCGAGCCGGAGCTCTAGCGCCGGCAGCCACCACAGTCCTGTCGAGGCTCCACCCGTGGGTCCAGACAACAGGACCCGGTGCGGACTTTACGTGTGTATCTGCGCCGGACCAAGCCGCTCCGCAGGGGTCGCACCCGCCTTTTCCGCCCACTGTCCCCAGGTAGAATGACATCTCAGCCCAGACTGGCTCCTCCTGGCTCCTCCTCCTCCTCCTGGCTCTGAGGGGTGATACGCTCCGCCTACCAAGACCAATCCCCTGATGCAGCCAAACGTTTGAGCATCAGGGCTCACGAGGTCAGAGCCATGGCCACAAGCCTTGCGTTCGACCGCAACTGTGCTGTCAAGGACATTGTGGCAGCCGTGGGTTGGCGTGCAGAGACTACCTTCGCCCGCTTCTACCTGAGGGACCTCTCCAACCAGCGCCAGAACCTTTCGCTGGTGGGGGACATCGTGGCGGCGCAACACTCCCTCCTGGCGCCCTAGGCGCCGTACGTATCTTTGCTAAAATTAGCGGGAGGTTGCTTAGGGAGATGCGGCGCTAACAGTCCCTAGGGGGTGGGTTAGGGGCGTTATAACGGCACCCGCCTCCTCTTCAGGATTCTTCCTATTGGTAATACCATTGGTAATGTGTTTTGAGGAAACAAGTGTATTTTTCTTTAAAATGAATTTTTTCGAAAAATACTTACCGATGGTATTACTCGAAGGTCTCTCCCACCTACCCCGCTTGCCGCTGGTCTGCTAAGAAACTGACTGGTGAGCTTCCGCTGGGCGCATGTGCGGTTGGGATGGAAGGGAGGCTACTCGGGTTACCGCCTAGGCTATGGCGCCCCTCACCTGCCATCATGGCCATACTCGTACACAACAATTTTGGGTAAAATTAGTCTAGCTAAGAACCTATTCCTATTACTATTAGTAATACCTTCAGTAAGTATTTTTCGAAAAAATTCATTTTAAAGAAAAATACATTTTTCTGGAGTTTGCCAATCAGACACTGAGAACAGCCAGCCAGAAGAGCATTGCAATAGTCTAATTTAGACAAAACAAATGCGCAGACAGGTACTTTAGTTGCTTCAGGCGTCGGATAGTGGCGGACTGATGCAATACGTCACAGTTCAGTATAGGTGGATCTGCAAACGTTCACATGAAGGCGCATGGACAGGCTACTATCAAGTGTGACACCCAGATTTTTTACATAGGGGGAGAAGGGAACTGGCACGGGGGAGTGTCAGCATCTTTGTCAACCGCGGAGAAGCAATGATCATGGCTTCGGTTTTTCCGTCGTTCAGCTGTAATTTATTTGAAGTCATCCACATCTTAGTCTCTGAGACACACTCCTGAAGGCTCTCGATTGCAGGGTGGATGGGCTGGAAAGCTTATCATTCACTACTATGCATTGAGTTGTGTCTGTCTTATATGATCTAAACCATGACAAAGCAGTTTCATGAATGCCATACATAGAATAGAGACGTAGCAAAATGTCATGGTCAGTCGTATCAAAGGCAGCAGATAGGTCTAATAGTGCAAGAACAGATACTTTGCCATCATCAAGAGCCTCCAGGTCATTCAGAATTTTTTCAAGCGCAGTTTCAGTGGAATGACCTGCACGGCAAGCAGACTGATTGGGACTAAGAAGATGATTCAGGTTGAGATGGTCGAGAAGTTGCGGGCAAGACAGCCTTCTCAATGATCTTAGGGAGAAAAGGGAGGTTTGAGACAGGGCGGTAATCCTGTATATTGCTATGGTCTAGAGAGGGCTTTTTTTAGTAAAGGTTTAACAATGGTGGACTTAAAATTTGACGGAAAAACACCAGACCGCAGGACTCATTAACAACTTTGGTCATGACTGGAAGCACAACATCAATAAACTCGTACATCAATGTAGTAGGAAGTGGGTCTAAACCACAAGCCTTTTGTGCAGTTCTCTTTAGCACAGTATGAAGTTCCTGTTCACTGACAGGTCTGAAGGACGAGAGACACTGACCAGAAACGGGAACATCATACTGTGATCGATGGCGACTGTGAAACAAGTCCATCAAGTCTATCATAAATGTTCTGAACCTTTTCATTGAAGAAATTAGAGAACTGATTAGGCAGCTCTACTGGCAAGAAAGTGGTCGGGAGTGGAGATGGATCCCTTCTAGCACAGTAGCAGTCAGTTTGTTGGTCACATTATAGAGCTGCTTGCTGGTGGTGCACGCTGCAATTTTGGCACTGAAGAAAGCTGTCTTCGCTGCGAGTACCAGACAAGTTACATATGTCTTAGCAGCGCTGAAAATCTGCTTGTGCACGGTAAGTCCAGTGGACAGCCACAGTGTCTCAGCCTGTCGTCGCTCTCTCTTTGTAGCAAGAAGCTTGCCTCCCACGGTGCTGAACCATGGTGAAGATGTCCAACACGACACTTTATGGCGAGCAGATGGAGCGTGCTTGTCAAGTAGTGACCTCGGACCCGAGTTCAACTGTCCCACAGAGGGATCAGGGTGTTTGCTGAGATATTCATGCAAGTCAGCTTTGAAAGCCAGGCGATCAATAGCACGAATGTTTCGTTTTTGCACAAATACAGGCTGACAGGGTGGCACTGACACAACGAGATCAGCAATCACACATAGATGATCAAACTCTAGTGCATATGACACATATGTGGGCTGAACGAAATTATCACTTGGTCGGTATAGTAGCCAATCAAGAGTATGGCCATGCTTGTGAGTTGGCTGACGAACAGACTGTTCAAGGTCAAAAACACTCAAAAGATCCATTATTGTTTTGTCAAAACACATTACCGATGGTATTACAACTAGGAATGGTTTCTTAGCTAGTCTAATTTTAGCCCAAAAATTGTTGTGTATGAGTATGGTCATGATGGCAGGAGAGGGGCGCCATAGCCTAGGTGGAAGTCGGGTAGCCTCCCTTCCGGTTCAACCACTCATGCGCTCAGCGCTTACTACTCCAGTCAGTTTCTTTGCTAGTCCAAGATAGGTTGTGTACGTCAGGGGCTCTTCGTTCGGACTGTTCTTAAAAGGGGGAACTTGTGTTCGGCTTTCCCTCTTGTGAGCCTTGGGGCTTGGACGCTTTCGTGTGGTTACAGGCCTGGCTGTAGGAAGAAGTTTTAAGAAGGAAGCCATTTCTCGGACGTTATAGCGCCTTGTGAACTTTACTCACTTGTGGACCGCTTGGCTGTGTGCCTGCCTCGACTGGTGCCCTCTCGCTTCGCCCTCGGCTAGCCTCGTGGACTTTGGTAGTTGTTGCTCACTACCTGCGCCTTGCAGTGCTCTTCCTTCTTCGCCGACCGGTGGTGACTGTTGTCGCTGGGTGCTACGCTGTTCACAGACCAGGAACTGACGGGAACCGGTTCTTCGCCGCCATTTTGGTGGGACGGCGCCCGTCCTTCTCTGGTGATCTCGTCCTTTCGTGTCTCTTCTCCCTCATTATGGCAAGGTACAATCTTGGTCACTGCTTCCGTCCAAGCTCAGGGGAAGGGTAGAGCGCCGTGCTCTACTAGTGGTTCTTGCCAGCCGACAGAACAGTCAACGCCGCGACTTCAGTCGCGAGCCCGTTCTTCTACGCCGGCAGCTCCCACAGCACCGTATAGTGGCCTCTGCCCGGTTCCGCCGTCTTCGGCGCCACGAGTTTTCGTTCAGGAACAGACTTCAGCCCCGGTACCTGTCTCAGCCCCGGAGGTAATTGCTTCCAAGTTGGTGGATCCTCCGCCTCCACACACGCCTAACGCAAGAGATCAGCGCTCCGGACAGGTCCTTCGCACACCTCGACCGGAAGAGCAGACGCACCGGACACGCTCCCGTTCTTCAGCTTACGGTACGCACGAGGCTGCGTTACATCGAGTAGTCCCTCCCCGGTCTCGTTCTGATCGGAGAGTCCGAATTAGCTCAGGCGGTTAAACATCGGAGCAGAAGAGCGAAGGGATCGCTGGGTCGTGGGTTTGATCCCGTCCCGGCCCCGGTAGCTGGATTTGTTCAATAGCCGCCACTTTTCTCACCGCCGATCGCGCTCGAGGGACAGGTCACTGCACGGTCGGTCTACGTCCCGCTCTTCGTGTGCTAGCCGGCCCTCTCGGACGTCTTACAGGCCTTCGGTTGGTCGTCAGTCCAGATCACGCCCCCCAAGCTTGGAATTATCCTCGGTTAGAGCGCGCCCGTCTTCCGCGCCCTAGACGTTCGTCTTCCACGGTGAGACGCCACTCTCGATGACGCTCCCGTTCTAGGAGTTCCCGCTCCCGCCTCAGCCGCTCCCCTTGCCGGAGAACTACTTTCGGTCCTATGTGGCGGGCGATTTAAGAAGCGAATAAGGACTCCTGGCCAGCCGACCTGCTCCACCCTCCTTTCAGCCTACCCGCAGGACGCTGGTTCGCACCCTGCGGGCGTCCAGACCCACCACCTGTCCCATGATCGCTGATAACCATGGCAGGCGCTGTAACTCGGAAGCACCTTCGCCCCAGGCGGGACTACGGGACCAGTGTGCGACCGCTCGCCCTTCATGGAGCCTGGAACGACTCTCCGCCTGTTCGGCCTCCCGATTCCTCGCAGCCTCTAGTAGTGTTTCTGCGGGCAATTGCCGCGTTATGGTTGGCTGTGTGTACACATTGTGAAGCGCTTAGAGCCTGGGTGTAAGTTTCAGCGCTGTATGTTAATGTTTCTTTGTTTCTTTTGTAGCTTCTGCGGACGACAGGGTCACTCCAGGCCCCCTGGGCCTTGGGATGTTGTATCCCCGGTCCCAGGACGTCGCGCGTCGGTCCTGCGGAGACGGCGCTAGACTACGCATGCCGAGCCTCCTTGGATCTTCGTTCCGCGCAGCGAGGATCGCAGACACCCTCCACTCGCCGCGGTTAGGGGACTTACTGGTTCCTGGTCATCGCCTACTGCATTGCGTGCCACTCCTCGGTTGTTGTCTTGCCTGCTGCCACTTCTTGGAAACTGGTGCTTCAGGATGCCTCATGTGCTGCGTCCTCGACCTCCCGACCGTTAGGAAGCCGCTATGACAGACGCCGCGTGCTCTCTACTCTGTACAAGTTCTTCGCCGCTTCATCCTTTCGCGTGGAGACCACCGAACCGTCACGCCGCAGTGCAGCCTACGGACTTGGCCATCAACCTGGACCGGTCGGATGCGTTCTGCTCGTCCACAGGCACTCCCTCTGCAGGCGTCACCTCCGCTCCCCTTCGACGGTGTGGTACTCCTGTTCGCACGCTTCCCTTGGTGTCAACCGCAGCTCTGTGGGTTCACCCAGATCATGGGCTCCTGAATAGACTAGACCAGGTGGACGTCTTCGTCGCCAGACCTCCCGGGATCCGCACCCGCTACCAGGACCTGGCCCAAGCCTGCCCGTCTCCCCGGGCGGGGCAAGGCCCACTGACTGTCTCTCCACTCGGCCCCCGCCGACTGCTTCGGGGTCTCCTGTCGGCGGGAGGCTCGCACTTCACAGTGCCGCGTGGTGGTCGCTGTTACCGGACGACCCTTGGATTCTCGTGACCATCTCAGAAGGACTCCTGATCTCTTTTTGTTTTCCGCCCCCTCTGCGACGTTCTCCGATGGGGACCTTAATCCCAACAGACCAGCTCAAAGCGGATGCCCTGCGGAAGGCGGCCTAGAGGTGGTGTTTTGACACGACTCCCCAGCTTTCTACAGTCGACTTTTCATGGTGCCCAAGCCGGGCGGCAAGTGGCGTTCTGTTATCGACCTGTCAACGCTCAAGAAGTTTATCGTAGCTCCACACTTCCGCATGGAGACAGCTCGGGCCTTTCGTGGAGCGGTGCAACCCATGGACTTCGCAGTCAGCCTGGACCTCTCAGATGCGTACCTTCACGTCCCCATGCACCCAGCCTCCAGACGGTATCTACGCTTCGCGTTCGAAGGTGTGGTCTATCAGTTCCGCGCGCTTCCCTTCGGCCTCAACCTCAGCCCTTGGGTCTTCACTCGCATCATGGATGCCATGATGGCCAGAGTCCGTCGAACGTCCACGAGCCCCACGTCCAACTACCTGGATGACTTGCTGTTGAAGAATCAGCCCGAGTCCGCCTTGGAAGAAGACCGAGATGCCATGCTTCAGCTCCTCGAGACGCTGGGCTTCCTGGTCAACTTCGGCAAGTCCGACCTCGTTCCGTCGCCCCGATTCGTACACCTAGGCATGGAGTTCTGCACCGACCTCAACTTCGTCCGGCTGCTGGAACCCCGCATCCAGAAGTTGGCGAATCTAGCTCAGCAGGTGTCCCAGTCAACTAAGATCCCTGCCAGGCAGTGGCTTCAGCTCTTGGGTCTGATGAGTGCCGCAGCAGATCTGATCCCTTTGGGGCGTCTCTACTCCCGTCCGCTGCAGTTGCATCTTCTCCTTCACTGGCGGCCGACGACCTCCGACCTCGAGACTCCGGTTCCGTTCCCAACTATGCTCCGCCCTCACCTGCTGTGCTGGGCAGATACCACCTGGCTCACGACGGGAGTGCCGCTGTTCTCGCCATCCCCCACGCTCGCCCTCTGCGTCGACGCGAGCCTCTCCGGTTGGGGAGCACACCTCCTTCCGTCGTTCGAGACTGCATCCGGCCTGTGGCCTCTGGAGTCGCTGTCCCGACACATTAACTGGTTGGAACTGAAGGCGGTCTGGCAAGCCCTCCTTGCATGGGAACCTCGTCTTCTACATCAGGAGCTCCTGGTGCTGTCAGACAACTCCACAGTCGTCGCCTACATCCAGAAGCAAGGCGGGACCCGCTCCCCCTCCCTCTGCAGCCTCCTCTACCAGGTGCTGCGGTGGTGCGAGGATCGGGACATCACTCTCCGAGCGCGTCACATCCCCGGTCACCTGAATGTGTTAGCCGACTCCCTCTCCCGACGCGGTCAGCTTCTCCATACCGAGTGGTCGCTGCGTCCAGACATTTTTCGGATGATCGGCGCAACATGGGAGACTCCCATGATTGACCTCTTTGCCACGAGATGGAATCGCCAGCTCCCACTTTTCGTCTCTCAAATTCCGGACCCCATGGCCTGGGCAGTGGACGCCCTCTCCATTCTTGGGAGGGTCTGGTAGCCTACACCTACCCACCGACAGTGCTCATCCCCAAGGTCCTACTCAAGCTCAGAGGGTGCAACGTGATCCTGTTCCTGGTGGCCCCGTTCTGCTGGATCAAGTCATGGACGACCGACCTCCTGAACCTCGCCACGGTCCCCCCCGCTGCTGCTCCCCACCCCGCGCATGATGCTCAAGCAACCACGGCAGGCGCTGTACCACCCGTGCCCAGAGCGTCTCCTCCTCCACCTCTGGAGGTTGTCCGGCAAGCCCTCACCGCTAGAGGCTTCTCAGGTGCGGCAGTGGACGCGATCGCTACAGCCCACAGATCCTCAACCAGACGAGTCTACGAAGGCAAGTGGAGAGTACTCTGCTCCTGGTGTGACGACAGACGCCTCTCCCCCATCGATTTGACAGTCCCTCAGCTGGCGGATTGTTCCTCTGGCTGTTCAACAACCAGCGGTTAGCGCCATCACCATCCGCTGCTACCTGGCCGTGATCGCTGACACGTACAGGCATTTGGGACGACCCAACCCGGGTTCCTGCAAAGACCTCGCCGACCTGATGGCCCACTTCGGTCTACAACGTCCCACTCTGCGTTCCCTGGTGCCTCGATGGGACCTGCCTTGGGTGCTTACCTGGCTCAACTCGCCTCGCTTCGAGCCGATCCAGCTTGCGAGATTACCGGACGCGACAAGGAAGACTGGCTTCCTCTTGGCCCTCGCCTCAGCCTCCAGGGTCAGCGAGCTGCACGCCTCTTCGGCGCGCCCCGCCTGTTTTGCAGTTCCGGATGGTCGGTTTGGTTGAACTGCTACCCGACCGGGCCTTCCTAGCCAAGTCCAGATCCCCTTTGGCTGCACCTCAATTGGTCACCATACAACCATTAAGAGAACCAGGCTCCACCCTTGAGTCCAGACAACAGGACCCGGTGCGAGCTTTACATGTGTACCTGCGCCGGACCAAGCTGCTCCGCAGGGGACGCACCCGCCTATTCCTTCCTCTGTCCCCAGGTAGAAATGACATCTCAGCCAGACGTTATACTCCTGGCTTCGACACTAGAACGGATAAGGGGTTGCAACACCGGTGAGTCCCATAGTGGCTATTACCGGGAGACAGGACAGTCAACGCCGCAGCTTAGGCCGCGAGCCCGTCCTCCTTCCCATGCTTCTACCTGAGGGACCTCTCCGGCCAGCGCCAGAACCTGTCGCTGGTGGGGGACATCGTGGGGGCGCAACACTCCCTCCCGGCGCCCTAGGCACCGTAAGTATCTTTGCTAAAATTAGAGGGAGGTTGGGGGTAGGGGCGTTATAGCGGCACCCGCCTCCTCTTCGGGATTCTTCCTAGTTTTAATACCATCGGTAATGTGTTTTGAGAAAACAAATGTATTTTTCTTTAAAATAATTTAAAAAAAAACAAACTTACCGATCGTATTACTCGAAGATCCCTCCCACCTGCCCCGCTTGCCGCTGGTCTACGCTAAGAAACTGACTGAAGTAGTAAGCGCTGAGCGCATGCGTGGTTGAACCGGAAGGGAGGCTACCCGACTTCCGCCTAGGCTATGGCGCCCCTCTCCTGCCATCATGACCATACTCGTACACAACAATTTTTGGGCTAAAATTAGACTAGCTAAGAAACCATTCCTAGTTGTAAAACCATCGGTAAGTATTTTTCAAAAAAATTTATTTTAAAGAAAATTACATGTTTCATAGTACTAGAGTTCTGTGGACCATCAAAGAGAAGTTGAAGTCTCCCAAAATAGCAAGGTTACCTGGGAGTGAGTTGCTGTATTCAAGTAAATCAGAAAACTGATCAAAGAACATGGCATCAGTCAGGATGGCCACTTGGTATTTATTTTGCTAACAAATTTTAACAGATATTGTATTGTTCCAGTTGTGCATCACTTCAGTTACAAATGGAGAGATTAAAAACTTTTGAAATTATCTTGATACAAATGTTTTAGCTAATTTGGTTTTCAAATAATGTGCATCTTGCCTGCTGGAAAAGCACTACCAACAAATTTTACCAACAGTAATGTTTATCTGAACAAGGCAAATGCTACCCATCTGCAAGAGACATAAACCCTCATGAGGCCCGGCAGTCACGGGGGCTCATGAGGATTTGTGTCTCTTGTTAGTCCCTTTATTGTTTATTCCTATCATTGGTCTCACTTAAATCTGTTTCTTCAAGCAAGTGTCAGTAAGCATGCGTTGGTTTCAGACATGACCAGTGTCAGTAAGCATTCGTTGGTTTCAGACATGACCAGTGTCAGTAAGCATTCGTTGGTTTCAGACATGACCAGTGTCAGTAAGCATGCATTGGTTTCAGACATGACCAGTGTCAGTAAGCATGCGTTGGTTTCAGACATGACCAGTGTCAGTAAGCATTCGTTGGTTTCAGACATGACCAGTGTCAGTAAGCATGCATTGGTTTCAGACATGACCAGTGTCAGTAAGCATTCGTTGGTTTCAGACATGACCAGTGTCAGTAAGCATGCATTGGTTTCAGACATGACCAGTGTCAGTAAGCATGCGTTGGTTTCAGACATGACCAGTGTCAGTAAGCATTCGTTGGTTTCAGACATGACCAGTGTCAGTAAGCATGCATTGGTTTCAGACATGACCAGTGTCAGTAAGCATGCATTGGTTTCAGACATGACCAGTGTCAGTAAGCATTCGTTGGTTTCAGACATGACCAGTGTCAGTAAGAATGCATTGGTTTCAGACATGACCAGTGTCAGTAAGCATTCGTTGGTTTCAGACATGACCAGTGTCAGTAAGCATTCGTTGGTTTCAGACATGACCAGTGTCAGTAAGCATGCGTTGGTTTCAGACATGACCAGTGTCAGTAAGCATTCGTTGGTTTCAGACATGACCAGTGTCAGTAAGCATGCATTGGTTTCAGACATGACCAGTGTCAGTAAGCATTCGTTGGTTTCAGACATGACCAGTGTCAGTAAGCATGCGTTGGTTTCAGACATGACCAGTGTCAGTAAGCATTCGTTGGTTTCAGACATGACCAGTGTCAGTAAGCATGCGTTGGTTTCAGACATGACCAGTGTCAGTAAGCATGCGTTGGTTTCAGACATGACCAGTGTCAGTAAGCATGCGTTGGTTTCAGACATGACCAGTGTCAGTAAGCATGCATTGGTTTCAGACATGACCAGTGTCAGTAAGCATGCGTTGGTTTCAGACATGACCAGTGTCAGTAAGCATTCGTTGGTTTCAGACATGACCAGTGTCAGTAAGCATGCATTGGTTTCAGACATGACCAGTGTCAGTAAGCATGCATTGGTTTCAGACATGACCAGTGTCAGTAAGCATTCGTTGGTTTCAGACATGACCAGTGTCAGTAAGCATGCATTGGTTTCAGACATGACCAGTGTCAGTAAGCATTCGTTGGTTTCAGACATGACCAGTGTCAGTAAGCATGCATTGGTTTCAGACATGACCAGTGTCAGTAAGCATGCGTTGGTTTCAGACATGACCAGTGTCAGTAAGCATTCGTTGGTTTCAGACATGACCAGTGTCAGTAAGCATGCATTGGTTTCAGACATGACCAGTGTCAGTAAGCATTCGTTGGTTTCAGACATGACCAGTGTCAGTAAGCATGCGTTGGTTTCAGACATGACCAGTGTCAGTAAGCATTCGTTGGTTTCAGACATGACCAGTGTCAGTAAGCATGCATTGGTTTCAGACATGACCAGTGTCAGTAAGCATGCATTGGTTTCAGACATGACCAGTGTCAGTAAGCATGCGTTGGTTTCAGACATGACCAGTGTCAGTAAGCATGCATTGGTTTCAGACATGACCAGTGTCAGTAAGCATGCGTTGGTTTCAGACATGACCAGTGTCAGTA
The DNA here is from genome assembly GCA_036245525.1 of Semisulcospira habei. Classification (NCBI taxonomy): domain Eukaryota; kingdom Metazoa; phylum Mollusca; class Gastropoda; family Semisulcospiridae; genus Semisulcospira; species Semisulcospira habei. The sequence continues at coordinate 91,759,188 of BTPG01000002.1, forward strand.
AGCATTCGTTGGTTTCAGACATGACCAGTGTCAGTAAGCATGCATTGGTTTCAGACATGACCAGTGTCAGTAAGCATGCATTGGTTTCAGACATGACCAGTGTCAGTAAGCATGCGTTGGTTTCAGACATGACCAGTGTCAGTAAGCATTCGTTGGTTTCAGACATGACCAGTGTCAGTAAGCATGCGTTGGTTTCAGACATGACCAGTGTCAGTAAGCATGCATTGGTTTCAGACATGACCAGTGTCAGTAAGCATGCGTTGGTTTCAGACATGACCAGTGTCAGTAAGCATTCGTTGGTTTCAGACATGACCAGTGTCAGTAAGCATGCATTGGTTTCAGACATGACCAGTGTCAGTAAGCATGCATTGGTTTCAGACATGACCAGTGTCAGTAAGCATGCGTTGGTTTCAGACATGACCAGTGTCAGTAAGCATTCGTTGGTTTCAGACATGACCAGTGTCAGTAAGCATGCGTTGGTTTCAGACATGACCAGTGTCAGTAAGCATGCATTGGTTTCAGACATGACCAGTGTCAGTAAGCATGCATTGGTTTCAGACATGACCAGTGTCAGTAAGCATGCATTGGTTTCAGACATGACCAGTGTCAGTAAGCATGCTTTGGTTTCAGACATGACCAGTGTCAGTAAGCATTCGTTGGTTTCAGACATGACCAGTGTCAGTAAGCATGCATTGGTTTCAGACATGACCAGTGTCAGTAAGCATGCGTTGGTTTCAGACATGACCAGTGTCAGTAAGCATGCGTTGGTTTCAGACATGACCAGTGTCAGTAAGCATGCATTGGTTTCAGACATGACCAGTGTCAGTAAGCATTCGTTGGTTTCAGACATGACCAGTGTCAGTAAGCATGCATTGGTTTCAGACATGACCAGTGTCAGTAAGCATGCATTGGTTTCAGACATGACCAGTGTCAGTAAGCATGCATTGGTTTCAGACATGACCAGTGTCAGTAAGCATGCATTGGTTTCAGACATGACCAGTGTCAGTAAGCATGCATTGGTTTCAGACATGACCAGTGTCAGTAAGCATTCGTTGGTTTCAGACATGACCAGTGTCAGTAAGCATGCATTGGTTTCAGACATGACCAGTGTCAGTAAGCATGCATTGGTTTCAGACATGACCAGTGTCAGTAAGCATGCATTGGTTTCAGACATGACCAGTGTCAGTAAGCATGCATTGGTTTCAGACATGACCAGTGTCAGTAAGCATGCATTGGTTTCAGACATGACCAGTGTCAGTAAGCATGCATTGGTTTCAGACATGACCAGTGTCAGTAAGCATGCATTGGTTTCAGACATGACCAGTGTCAGTAAGCATGCATTGGTTTCAGACATGACCAGTGTCAGTAAGCATGCATTGGTTTCAGACATGACCAGTGTCAGTAAGCATGCATTGGTTTCAGACATGACCAGTGTCAGTAAGCATGCATTGGTTTCAGACATGACCAGTGTCAGTAAGCATGCATTGGTTTCAGACATGACCAGTGTCAGTAAGCATGCATTGGTTTCAGACATGACCAGTGTCAGTAAGCATTCGTTGGTTTCAGACATGACCAGTGTCAGTAAGCATGCATTGGTTTCAGACATGACCAGTGTCAGTAAGCATGCATTGGTTTCAGACATGACCAGTGTCAGTAAGCATGCATTGGTTTCAGACATGACCAGTGTCAGTAAGCATGCATTGGTTTCAGACATGACCAGTGTCAGTAAGCATGCATTGGTTTCAGACATGACCAGTGTCAGTAAGCATGCATTGGTTTCAGACATGACCAGTGTCAGTAAGCATGCATTGGTTTCAGACATGACACGTGTGATCACTGGCAGCAACGGGGTTAAAAACTGTCTCGCTTTTAGTTTTACTTTGTCAGTTTGATCAGAGGGACTTGTCATCAAAACAATCCTGTCGTTACTGGTCGAAAGCAAAACTTGGTGGAGTTTCACTCTGTTTTATGATAACTGCAACCTGTTTGGCAAGAATGCTTGTACATTGATCAGAGTGGCTTTGTGAATTTGTCATGGAAAAAAGCCCTGTTGTTGTGTGCAGGTTGGAAAGAAAACCCAGTCGAGTTTGACTCTGTGTTCAATGAGAGCCGCTATACTTGGTCATGGGGAAGCCCAGATATTCTTCCTATGTTTGCCAAAGGTAAGATGTCAAAACACATTACCGATGGTATTACTAATAGGAATAGGTTCTTAGCTAGATTAATTTTAGCCAAAATTGTTGTGTACGAGTATGGCCATGATGGCAGGTGAGGGGCGCCATAGCCTAGGCGGTAACCCGAGTAGCCTCCCTTCCATCCCAACCGCACTTGCGCCCAGCGGAAGCTCACCAGTCAGTTTCTTTGCTAGACAATGGAAGGTTGTGTATGACAGTGTCTCTAGCTTCGGACTGTGTAAACTTCAGTTGTGGAAACCTTTGTGGTCGTTGGAGGTGTTACACTAAGCTGTGCCTTGTGTTAGGCTTGGACGCTTTCCATTTGGGATTTTCCTCGTCGGTTTTTGTGACTTAGACCTGACGAGACAGCGTAGCCTTGTGAACTCTGCTCACTCGCTCGAGGCCAGTCTGGCCGTAGTGTGTTACGCACTTCGTGTGTCCTGAACTTTCTACTTCCGGGGATGGAAGAGTAAGGAAGAAGATGCTCTTCTGCTTCACTCGGGAGTACCAGTGTTCGACACGGTGCTGTTCCCAGCTTCAGGGACCGCTCGTGCTGTCAGGCCTGCATGGTCTCTGCTCACGGAGCCCACTCAGCACCGGCCTCCACGTGGCGTGGGTGGGTAGTCTCCTCAGTCACTGACTGAGTGGGCTAGCAGAGGGGTGCCATCTTTGTCCAGGATTAGGACTTGATGTCAGCAGATATGTTGTTCAGTTTTTTTCATTGGTCCGGTTTTTAAGGAGCTGTGCTAACCCAGGTCGTACCATGTTGGATTGGTCCTTAAAAATACTCGTGAGCTTTTGGTCTTTTGGATCCCAAGTGTTTGCCGTGCTTGGAGACCCGTGTCAAGGGAGAAGAGGATCCTGGTGGCTGAAACACTCCACTTTGGCCTTGACTTCTGCCTAAACGGGAGGCTAGTCGTACCGGCCTAGTCAATCGGCTCTTGTCACGTTGAGCCCTATCCCACTGTTGACATGCGGGTTGCTATACGGAGCACCATGCTATAGCCTCTGCTGCTGATTAGGTGCTTTACGCCAGTATTCCCCTGCATTCAACGGTGTGATAGAAGGCGGTGGCTCAAACGGTTCAATCGGGCTTACCCCCTTGAGTATATCTTTCGGGCAGTCTCCATTGTGCGTCGGCTGGAGACCCGCCGACAGTTGCACTTTCCCTTGTTGCGCTCGGTGGCGGGCGGGGACACCCGGGGGATGAATATCTCACCTATATTTATATAATATGGAAAAAACCAAAAACTAGCACAGAAACCGCACATGGCCACCGACATTGAACATGACAGTGATTCAGACTGTGAGGAAGCAATGCCTCAGGCGTCGGCCGTATGGCCTCGCTTTCTCATTGTCCATAGCAAGGTGAAGGAGAAACCTGTATCCAAGCTGCATCCTTTTCTGGTGGGGGAGACCCTCAGGAGCTGTGTTGGCAGGCCTGATGCCCAGTGCCTCAGGTCTGGTGACTTGCTGGTGGAGTGCCGTACCCGGGCACACTCCAGCGGGCTACTGAGGCTCTCTTCCATCGGAGACACTCCGGTGGAGGTCACACCCCACAAGACTATGAATTCGTCAAGAGGCGTAATCAAAGATCAAGCTTTGGCAGAACTGTCAGAAGATGAACTTGTACAGAACCTTAAGTCTCAGGCGCGCTTTGCTTCCAAGCGAGGTGGTGGGGAGATCCGTCTCCCTACCATCATCCTGATGTTTGGCACCCCCACCCCTCCTACTACCATCTGGGGAGGTTACTACTCCCTGAGAGTGAAAAAGTACGTCCCTCTCCCCCTCCGGTGCTTTAAGTGCCAAAAGTATGGCCATGGGCAGAAGACATGCCGCCAGGCAGAGGCTTCATGCGCCCATTGCACTAGACCCGGACACTCTGCTGAGTCCTGCACAGCCACCCCCCCCCCTTTTGTGTGAATTGCCAGGGGGCGCATATGGCTTCAGATAAGAAATGCCCTCGTTGGATATCCGAGTGCAAGATTCAGCAGGTGCGTGTGGAGAAGGGGCTGTCCTTTCTGGATGGCAAAAAACTGGTTGAAGGCCCTGGTGCAGCTGCGGCTGCCCCAACCTCTAACACCTCTGTGTATACTTTCAGTGCAGCGGTGGCAGGCAAGCGCCCCACCAAAGACTTTTCATGTTAGACCCCAACTTCTTGGTTGGGGGCGGAGCCTCGGCTCATCTCGCCGCTAGAGAGTAACCCTCCTCCGGTGGTGACGAGGAGCCAGGGAACACAGAAGGTGGACACTGCCGGTCCGGTAGTGCCGCCTTCTGTTGCCCCTAAGCCTCAGCCCCCACCCAAACCTGTTAGTCAGTCAACTCCAAAGGCTTCTGGCTCTGGTAAGTCATCTAAAGCCGCTAACTCTAGCGGCAGGAACGCTGCCCAGGACCAGAAGTCAAAGAAATCTATGGGACCGCTGTGCGCACTGGCCCAGAAGGGGAACACTGATGTCCCCCTTCAAAACAAATATGCTGCACTGAAGGAGCGGATGGAGGGAGTGGAAGTTGTCGTTGCTGATGCTGCGGCAGCTCCACCCCCTTCATCTCCGAAGAACCAGAGGAGGCCTGGGAGCCGGCCCCCCTCTGTTTCTTCAACTCCTTCCAAGGCAAAAGAAAAAGGGGGGAAAACTCTTCAACCCCAGATAAGACATAATCAGGTACTCTCTGCTTCAGTGGAATTGTCGTGGTTTTCAAGCTAACTTTGAGGAATTACGTCTTTTAGTCAAGTTCTATAACCCCTCGGTAATATCTCTTCAGGAGACTTACCTGAAGACTTCTGACCCTGTGTCCTTTAATGGTTTTAACGTATACATAAAGGCTCTGATTCGGAGAGGTGCTCGGGTGGAGTGGCTCTTCTCATTCGTAGCCACATTTTATGTAGCCCCGTTAGCATCGACACCTGTCTTCAGGCTGTCGCAGCTCAGGTTACCTTGAAGAAGACCATAACCATATGCAGTGTTTACCTACCACCATCGCTGCGGGTCTGTAGTAATGATATTTTTTAACTTAGTAGATCAGCTGCCCCCTCCATTTATTCTCATGGGGGATTTTAACGGTAGTGACCACTATGATGGCAGAGGTCAGATGTTGGAAGATGTTTTTTCTCAACTTAACCTATGTGTCTTTAACGATGGCTCACCTACATACTCAAACTCAGGTTCAGGATCTAGTTCTGTTCTAGACCTCACTGTGTGTGATCCTTCTCTCATACTGGACTTTGACTGGAAGGTTCACGACGACCTGTGTGTTAGTGACCACTTCCCAGTAGTCCTGTCATCGGTCAGCTGTGAGGAGGATTCGCCAGTGGGGCGCTGGAATCTCCAGAAAGCTAACTGGCCTCTGTTCGCCTCCCTCTGTCAGTCTCGTCTTACAGAGGAGGTGGTCATGTCAGCTGAAGAACCTGCTTCTTGTTTTACTTCTATTTTGTTGGACGTAGCAGGTGACACCATCCCTAGAACTTCCACATCAGTCCCTCGGAAGCCGAGAGTACCATGGTTCAATGAAGAGTACTGCAAGGCCCAAAAAATGCGCAAATCTGCTCAGCGACGTGCTTTTCGTAATCCGTCACAAGCAAATATTTTAACATTTAAAAGACAGCGGGTGAAAACCCGTTACATTTTTAAACGTGAACGCCGTGCTTCCTGGAGATGCTTTGTCTCCTCTTTTTCTTCTAGGACTCCGTCCCAAAATGTCTGGAAGGCTGTTCGAAGAATTGGGGGCAGGGGTGGCTCGGCTTCTGTCGGCCATCTTAGAGATGGTGCCAGTTTGGTCACGGATAAAAAGGCTGTGGCCAATTTGCTTGCCTCCACCATTGCCCATAATTCTTTCACAGAGCATTATTCACCTTTCTTCCAGAGAGAGAAGGAGAAGCGAGAGTCTTATACTTGTGATTTTATATCGGATAACTCGGAAGACTATAATGCTCCTTTTACATTTTCAGAATTGCAGCAAGCCATGCAGAAATGTACTGACTCTGCTGCTGGACTAGATACCATCCACTATCAGCTCCTAACACATCTGCCTGAGGATTCACTCCTTGTACTTCTCAAGGCTTTAACCGGTCATTTTCCGCCATCTTGGCGCCAGGCTGTGGTTGTGCCAATCCCCAAGCCGGGTAAGGATCCTTCCGACCCAGGCAACTACCGGCCAATCGCTTTAACATCATGTTTATGTAAAACTATGGAACGCTTGGTCAACGCCCGCCTAGTGTGGCATCTTGAGTCGCAGGGTCTCATCACAGACCTCCAGTGCGGTTTCCGGCGCTTCCGTAGTACAACTGACCATCTAGTCCGCTTTGAGTCGTTTATCCGAGATGCTTTTGTCAACAAGCAGCATGTCTGTGCAATTTTCTTTGATCTTGAAAAGGCATATGACACTACCTGGAAGTATGGTATAATGTCTGATTTGTCGGACATGGGTTTTAAAGGGCGCCTACCCGTTTTTATTCACAATTTTTTGTCTCTACTCGGTTCTGCCGCCTTCGGCGCGAGACACGACTTGAGAGCGAGCGCCAGCACCGGTGGCCGTCACAGACCCGACCAGTGCTGCTTACCAGTGAAGACTCGCCGTGTGGCAGCTGTGAGTTGGCGTCTGGAGACTACCTTCGCCCGCTTCTGCCTGAGGGACCTCTCCAACCAGCGCCAGAACTTTCGCTGGTGGGGGACATCGTGGCGGCGCGACACTCCCACCCAGCGCCCTAGGCGCCGTACATATCTTTGCTAAAATTAGCGGGAGTTTGCTTAGGGAGGGCGGCGCTAGTAGTCCCTAGGGGGTGGGTTAGGGGCGTTATAGCGGCACCCGCGTCGTCTTCGGGATTCTTCCTATTAGTAATACCATCGGTAATGTGTTTTGAGGAAACAAATGTATTTTTCTTTAAATTGAATTTTTTCGAAAAATACTTACCGATGGTATTACTCGAAGGTCCCTCCCACCTACCCCGCTTGCCGCTGGTCTGCTAAGAAACTGACTGGTGAGCTTCCGCTGGGCGCATGCGCGGTTGGGATGGAAGGGAGGCTACTCGGGTTACCGCCTAGGCTATGGCGCCCCTCACCTGCCATCATGGCCATACTCGTACACAACAATTTTGGCTAAAATTAGTCTAGCTAAGAACCTATTCCTATTAGTAATACCATAAGTAAGTATTTTTAAAAAAAAATTCATTTTAAAGAAAAATACATTTTTCACTTATTTACACCTATTCACAATTTTGGGAGGTGTATATAAAGGATGTGCAGAAGATGAGGTGGCGATGACAGTTCCAGGGTAGTTCTGGATTAGCTTAGCTCCTGGGAAGGCAACAAGCTGATCTGACCTTATTCTTGAACAATCATGGCCAATAGTTTCATCAGGGTGCCTGTTAGTTAACTCTTTTAGCGGGATGGTCAGATTTGTGGGTGTCAGTATAGCAGGCACTGGTTGCTTGAGACTGTGTCTCTTAGTCCTCGCCACCTTTCTCAGGTTTGCAAATTCTAGATCTGCCTGCAGGTCAAGTGAAAAGTACTTAATAACTCATGGGTGACAGTCCTTAGTCCTGGAAGTTGATTCAGTGTTTTTCAAGATCCCAGGAACTTTCAGCCTTTTTGTTCAGACAGAACAGCCTTTCAGCCAGCTTTTTTCATCTGCAAGAGGCATAAATTCTCATGCGCCCCTGCATCCGCAGTCACAAGTACATCCTGTGTTCGCAGTCACAAGTATATCCTGCATACACAAGTCACAAGTACATCCTGCATCCGCAGTTACAAGTACATCCTGCGTCTGCAGTCACAAGTACATCCTGTGTCCCCAGTCACAAGTACACCCTGCATTCGCAGTCACAAGTACATCCTGCATCCGCAGTCACAAGTACATCCTGTGTCCGCAGTCACAAGTACATCCTGCATCCGCAGTCACAAGTGCATCCGCAGTCACAAGTACATCCTGCATCCGCAGCTACAAGTACATCCTGCATCCGCAGTCACAAGTACATCCTGCATCCGCAGTCACAAGTACATCCTGTGTCCGCAGTTACAAGTACATCCTGTGTCCGCAGTCACAAGTACATCCTGCATCCACAGTCACAAGTACATCCTGTGTTCGCAGTCACAAGTACATCCTGTGTCCGCAGTCACAAAGTACATCCTGCGTCCACAATCACAAGTACATCTGCAGTCACAAGTGCATCCTGTGTCTGCAGTCACAGGTACATCCTGCATCCGCAGTCACAAGTACACCCTGTGTCCGCAGTCACAAGTACATCCGCAGTCACAAGTACATCCTGTGTCCACAGTCACAAGTACATCCGCAGTCACAAGTACACCCTGTGTCCGCAGTCACAAGTACATCCGCAGTCACAAGTACATCCTGTGTCCGCAGCCATAAGTACATCCTGTGTCCGCAGTCACAAGTACATCCTCAGTCACAAGTACATCCTGCATCCGCAGTCACAAGTACACCCTGCATCCGCAGTCACAAGTACATGCTGCGTCCGCAGTCACAAGTACATCCTGCGTCCGCAGTCACAAGTACATCCTGCGTCCGCAGTCACAAGTACATCCTGTGTCCGCAGTCACAAGTACATCCTCAGTCACAAGTACACCCTGTGTCTGCAGTCACAAGTACATCCACAGTCACAAGTACACCCTGTGTCCGCAGTCACAAGTACATCTTGTGTCCGCAGTCACAAGTACATCCTCAGTCACAAGTACACCCTGTGTCCGCAGTCACAAGTACATCCACAGTCACAAGTACACCCTGTGTCTGCAGTCACAAGTACATTCTGTGTCCGCAGGGGGACATGAGAATTGATGTCTCTTGCTGGCCATTGCTTATGGGACATATTATTCCGTGGACTATTTTTAGTCATTTTAAGTTTTGCCACTGTCACCCATGTTAACTGATTAAATGTTAATGATTATCTGCTTGTTTTCAGGGGCCAGTGGATCTCATGTTGTGATCAACTGTTACCCTCCACATTTTGAAGACTTTGCTCATTTTGATAAGACACAGTTAGACATTTGGGTCTTCAAAGAAGTCAAGGTATGTTTACTGTTATCTCAAATATTTCCACATTACAAGTTTTTTTTGTGTTTGTGTGGATGAAAATTGGCAGATGGAAAGATGAAAATCTGTAAATTGAAAATATTTAAAACTGAAATATTCTTAATTATTTTGTATATTCTAACCCTTTGTTTCCAAATAAAAGCCAAAATATAAATGCTGTGTTTGCATTGAAAGGAAAGTCTCCCAAAACGTTTGCAAAATGCAACAATGACTGTCTGGGCGATATACTAGATGACTCCTGGTCTGTGGCGTGACTTGTGCATTTTCAAAACTGCTGGTCTTCATCCATTCTTAGACAGAATGTTGGATCTGTAATTTTGATGTATTCATAAGCTTTCCTCAACCGTCTTTGCTTACTGCAACTTTTGCATTTGTATCTGTAAGAAATGAAATTGTGTATTTTATCACTTTGCAGTAAATAATGACAAATTTAGATGTTCTTGTAGTTTTCTTTATGTCTAAAAAAATAGTCAGTGATGCTGCAGATTTTGTTTGCATATTTATATGTTTCAGAAATTCTTTGAGTCGGCTGACAAAAATGCAACACTGAGAGATGCTTTGTCAAAGGACAAGCTTGTGTTTTTCTTGCATCTTCTAGGCATCGACACTACTGGTCACTCTCGCAAACCACATTCGCAGTGAGAAATTTATCTTTTTGCTTTTGTATTTTGCTATCATCAACCTTGACAATTCATAGTAGGTGCACCTAACAGGACCAATTAAGCTACTCCATCACCACCCATGAACTGTCATGGTTGATCTTTCTTCGCAACTGTCATGTAGTCTGTAACTCCTTGCATGTCAAATAACTTGTCTGCATGATGTGCTCTGCCACTAAGTCATTTTAATACGAGTTCTATTTGTGGATCTGGTGCGAGTGCCAAGTAACGGCTTGCAACCTCGCATTCAGCACTGGGACAATAGCCAAGCAAACGCACTGCAAGTGAACCTTGGCTGGACGGATGTGGCTGCTGATAGTATTCCAAGGGAATTAATCCTGCCACGGATGAAGTCGCCAACCAGTGGCAAATACTTTGAGGGACAAGTTTTGGAACTTTGACCTGAACTGGTTTGCTGTTAGTAGGGTTTTGTACGTGGTGATTTCTGCAGGTATTAACGGGTTAAAGCTTATCAAGTTCACTGGATTAACGTTAGACCATATTTCCCAAATTTTAGTGTTGTCATTTAATATCTATGTACCAGTTCTAGGAAATGGATTGATCATGATAATTCAAAAGTAATGACAGATTAGCTTGGGTCCTGATGGTAATCTGGCACTACTCTTGAATTATCATAGTTGATTCATCACCTGCTGTAGGGTTTGATTCATCGCCTGCTATAGGGTGTGAGTGCTAATAATCGGGCTTAGTGAGAAAATCGTTGGGGGCAGGTTGGAGAGCCTTGACGGCCTCTACAGGACGAGAATGATACGCAAGGGCCTGAGGCTGGCAGCTGACACTTCCCACTGCCTTTCTAAGCACCTTCAAAAGCTCCCGTCTGGCCGTAGGTTCAAGGCTCCTCTTGTTAAAAACAAACGCTACAAGGGCAGCTTTGTACCCTCGGCCATTCGTCTCCTAAATGAAGAGTGTGTTAACTAGCGTATCTCTCTCTCTCCTTGTTGACGCCATCGAGGAACTTGCACCTCAGATGTCGCAGTGTTGTTGTTGTTGTTGTTGTTGTTGTTGTTGTTGTTGTTGTTGTTGTTGTTGTTGTTGTTGTTGTTGTTGTTGTTGTTGTTGTTGTTGTTTTTTTAACCATTGTCATAATGTGGCTAAAACCGTACGCGCGCATGTGATCCCAACGAAAGAAAATTTGTCGGTTAGACTGACACAATAAAGTTTTTGAATTGAATTGAATTGAATTAATCCTGTCACCTTTAGTGTTTAGCCAAGGAACATATGCAGCTACACAACAGCTACAAATATTTGAGCCAGCCAATAGAGAATATATAAGGATCTGACAGATTTCTCCTCTCCTGTTTTGTCCAGGCCTAGCTAATCAGGTTGTATCAGCATCTCTCACGGTTGGCACAAAATGCTGGATTAAATGAAACATATCTGTATACTTGGCTGCCTACTGATTTGCAGATTTTGTTTTCTGTAAGTGCACTTGTAATGCCTGTTGTGAACTCCATTTTAAATGTTCTCATGTCAGTGACTACCTGATGAACATAGAGATTGTAGATGCAGGGATCCAAAGGGTAGTTTCTTTGCTGGAGGAATACTACAAGCAGGATGGGAAAACGGTGTACGTCATGACTGCAGATCATGGGATGACCAACTGGGGTAAGGAAACCTGTTGTGTTTTATTCATCTCATCAACCAGCAAGGGGCACAGATTATCAGGAGCACCTGCAGTCACAGGAGCTCATGATAAGTTATACCTCATGCCATTTTGCAAGGGCTTTATCTACTTGCATATGTGCTTTTCTGAGGACGCAGTTCGCACTGTAAGCACATTAGTGCTTCACGTGTGAGTGAATGAGCACGTCGGCAGTACACAGGCATCACCTTATTGAGTTTCATTGCCATATAATTGAGTTTTACGTTTGTTTTTTCAAAATACATTACCGATGGCATTACTATCTGGGGAATACACTCTATTGCCCATCGATTTCAGCAAAAGTTGTGTATAAGGCACAACTGGGGAGGAGACACCGGGGATCCATGTACTAGGGCCCCGGGTGGCCTCCCCTTACTACCCTATCCCGGCATGCGTGTGGCGAACTCCCGGCGTTCACCGGGCGACCTAATCAGTTTCACTCATAGCTCGACCGAGGACGGTCGAGTTTTTTGCCTCCTCCTCTCGGACTCTGATCTTCAGTGAAAGTTGATTTAGGAAACTCTGTTTGGACGGTTGTTACTCACTACTCGCTTCTTGGGCTTTCGGCAGCTTATGACTTGTGCGCCAACCGAATTCCGGCTGACTTTGTGACTTTCTCCAATAAACTTGGTTCAGCCGGCCCACGTGCTTTGTGCCTGGTAGTGAGTTGTGACCGTTTGACGACTCTTCACCTCCGGTTATGGCTTCTTCAGTGTTGAAGACTTGCCTCCTTTGTGGGGACTTCCAATGGCCGGACGATGCTCACGCCTCTTGCTTGCCGTGTTCGGGCTGTTCGTCGGACAGTATGTGTGGCGTTTGCACCGCTTGGACGGAAGACCGGTGGTCGCGCTTGTGGGACTTCTACAGACACGACCGGGCCCCTCGCTCGTTTCAGCCTCCTCGGGACCCTCCACTGGTGGACGGCCTTCCCTCGACGCCCCGGGCTCCTCTCCGCTCCGTCGTTCGGGCTGTCCGGCCCACAGGTAAGTCCCCTTCTTGTACCATTACTTCGCAGGCTCTCCCTCACCTCTCCGAGTCTTCGGAGGGTAGGCGAGCCTCGGAGTCTCGCTCCCCACGCTCTGCGCCTTTAGCGCGTGGCTTGAGCCCCGTTACCTTTCCCTCCCCCCGCTCTGCTTCGCGCGAGCGGTCTGGGAGGGCGGAGCGCTCGTCACCCACCCCCAGCTCTAGGTCTCCGGAGCGAGGGCGGGGGACTGAGCACAAACACAAGAAAGAGAAAAGGCGTCATAATAGAAGCTCTCACTCGCGCTCCGAGACCTCGGAACGGGATTCGAGACATCTCGCCCTGCTACCTCCCCGCTCCGTTCCGCCTGAGCGGGCTAGGCCAGCACCACTTTCGTCCCCCCCCCGTCCCGCCTCGCCCGGGCCGGCCCGGGTGGATTTTGTCTCTCGCCCCTCACCCTCCGGATCTTCGGACCGGCGGGCCCATGTACATACACGGTCTCCGCCCCGCTTCGCTTCGCTGGAGCGGGCGCGGCGTGACCATAGTCTGTCCCCCCCCCCGTCTCGTATCGACTGGACGGGCCCGGTGTGACTCGGACCCGCGGCCTCCTCGCTCTGAAGCTTCGGAGCTCAGGTCGCGGGCTCGGAAATCGTCCCCTCCCCGCTCCGCCTTTCCTGAGCGGGCTTGGCGTGACCCTCGACTGTCCCCCCCCCCCCCCCTCCCCCCCCCCCCCCCGCCTCGTATCGACCAGGCGGGCCCGGTGTGACAACGTTGCGCGTGACCTACGCTCCGAACCTTCGGGCGAGGCACAGCGCGCCCGGTTTCTGTCCCCTCCCCGCTCCGCCTTTCCTGAGCGGGCTTGGCGCGACTCCTTGCGTTCCCCCCTCCGCTACGGCTCTCCCCGGCGGACCAGGGGTGACCATGCCACTTCGTATTTGAGCCGTTCGCGGGTTCCTAACCCTGCTCGGCTTCCGCGCGCGGTTATTGATTTTGAGGTTGACCGCCGCGTTGCCGCGGTCCCTCCGTCCCCGCGGCGCTCCTCTCGGCGGGAGTCGCGGGTGGTTACATCTTCCTCTTGTGTGGCGGAGCGCCGCTCTCGGAGCCGCTCGCCCCTTTCGTCTTTTTCGCGGGAGGACCGGTTTCTGGAACCGGACGTCCTCAGCCTTCACCCTACGGATTCGGCCTCAGCGATCTTTCTGCAGGATTCGGCGGCTGGTTCTCCGTCCCGCCTTTCCGCTGTCTCCTCCGCCTCGTCAGACGTCGCAGGCCCCTCGCTCGGGTCGCAGACGGCCCACGCCCTGGAAGAGGCTTCACGCCTGATCGTCAAGTACTTACCACCCGATTTATGTCCACCTTCACCTCCTCCGAAGAGACAGGCGTCGGCCATGGTCGACGCGCAGAGACCAGTCAAGCGCCGCAAGTCCCTCCCGCAACCAGCGGCCTTCCGGGACCTTTCTGAGGCCTTCTCCACCCAACTGAAGAACGACTCTTTTGGCGACGCTGGGTTTTTTACCGCCTCTTGTTGGCCTCCGGGGATCAACCTGAGCTTCCGCCAGGCCTGGTACGCAGGACACTCACAAGCCTTCGCTATTCCTCTACCAGCGATAGATACGGCGGCCTTAGTGCAGGCGGGCGGCCGCAGACCGGTGCAGAGCGCTTGGCCCCGGCCCATTGACAGGATCGCCTCCTTAGCCCGGAACTCGCTAGCGTGCTCGGGCTTCTTAGAGCTGGCTACCCAGGCGGCCTTACATTGTCTCCAGGATACTTGGGACATGGAGGTTCAGTCCCCGCTCCGTGACGTGCAGTCCATTCTGATAGCGGCCAACCGGGCCGCCTACCATTCCTCCGCCAATGCCATGGCTGCAGCTGCCAATTGCGACCTCTGGAGGCGGGACATCCTTTTGCGCCTCTGCTCGGACCTTCCCTTGGCAGTGAAAAACCAGCTCCGCCAAGCTCCCCTTGGCGGTTCCCTTCTGTTCGGCGACACTTGGCAGACAGTTAAGGAGGCGTCCAAGGACTTATGGCCCAATCCGGCTTCTACCTCCGCCTCGCTCCGCTTTCGCACCTCCCGCTCGGCCAAGGGTCGCGCCCGGCGGTCCTTCAGACCCTCCTTTCCAGCCGGATCGTCGCGAGGGCGGGCCCGCCCAGCCCAGGCTCCGCAGCCGGGCCCCACCCCTCGCCCCGCTTGGCCCCGCGGCGCCCGTTCTACGGGCCGCGGCCGGGCTCGATGACTCGCCTCCGCCCCCACCGTTAGTTCTCGGGTCTCCTGTCGGCGGGCGGCTGTCCCTCTTCAGCGACCTTTGGAGCTCGCTGTTCCCAGACGACCCTTGGATTCGTTCCACGATTACTTCCGGCCTACTCCTCTCGTTCCTGTCCCCGCCGCCTCTTCGCAGGTCACCCATGTGGACCCAGGAGCCGACGGACGTCACCCAGGCGGACGCGCTTCGCGGGGAAGTGGAGGCCCTTCTCGACAAAGCGGCGACAGAGGTAGTTTCGAGGCACGACTCTCCTGCCTTCTACAGCCGCCTCTTTGTGGTCCCCAAACCAGGCGGCAAGTGGCGTCCGGTGATCGACTTATCGGCGCTAAACAAGTTCATTTTGGCCCCTCGCTTCAGGATGGAGATGGCCCGGTCTCTCCGGGCGGCCGTCCGTCCGATGGACTTCGCAATCAGCCTCGATCTGTCCGACGCCTACCTTCATGTCCCGATTCATCCGTCGTCCCGTCGGTACCTTCGGTTTGCCTTTGGAGGGATAGTATACCAGTTCTGCGCCCTTCCTTTCGGACTCAACATCAGTCCTTGGGTGTTCACGAGACTGCTCGACGCGGTAATGGCCTACTTTCGTCGACGTTCCCTGAGTCCGGCCTCCAATTACTTGGACGACCTTCTTCTGCGCAATTTGGTCCCCGCTACGCTCCAGGCGGACAGAGATGCCCTGCTTTCCCTTCTGCGTCGGCTCGGCTTCCTTCTCAACCTGGGGAAATCGGACCTTTCCCCCTCTCGACGGTTCATCCACCTGGGGATGGAGTTCCTGACCGATCTCAACCTCGTCCGCCTACCCTTGCCCAGGCGGCAGAAGATCGTCGACTTAGCGACTTCTATGGCGGGGGGGTCCTCCTTCACCGCCAGGGTCTGGCTTCGACTCCGGGGCCTCCTCAGTGCGGCTGCGGACCTGCTTCCTTTGGGCAGACTATACGCTCGGCCTCTACAACTACATCTCCTACTCCACTGGCGACCCTCCTCGGGCTCTCTGTCGGATCTGGTTCCGGTTACTCCTCTGGCTCGTCCTCACCTCGAGAGATGGACAGACCTCGCTTGGCTGGCGTCGGGGGTGCCTCTTCACTCCCCACCACCCCAGTGGTCCCTCTGTATGGATGCGAGCCAGTCCGGCTGGGGCGCTCACCTGTTACCGGGTTTTCTCTCGGCCTCGGGCCTTTGGCCCCGGGACCTCGTAGGGAAACACATCAACTGGCTAGAATTGAAGGCAGTGGGGTTGGCCCTCGACCATTGGCAGGAGACCTTGGCCAACCAGCAAGTCCTCGTTCTCTCCGACAACTCGACGGTGGTGTCTTACATTCAGAATCAGGGGGGCACTCATTCGCCCTCCCTCTGCATCCTCCTGTATCACCTTTTCCTCTGGTGCAGGGATCGGGGCATTACTCTTCGGGCCCGCCACATCCCCGGCCATCTCAACGTGATTGTGGACGCCCTGTCCCGCCGCGGACAGCTGCTCCACACAGAATGGTCTCTACGCCTGGACATTTTTCGCCTGATCTGCTCGCAGTGGGAGACGCCGCTACTAGATCTGTTTGCCACCAGGTGGAACAACCAGCTCCCAGTCTTCGTCTCTCCAGTCCCGGATCCGCTAGCTTGGGCGGTGGACGCCCTCTCCATCCCTTGGGACGGCCTGATTGCGTACGCCTACCCCCCGTCGGTTCTCGTTCCGAAGGTGTTGCAAAAGCTTCGCGATTCCTCAGCGATTCTGTTGCTGGTGGCCCCCTTCAACTGGACCAAGAGCTGGACCACGGACCTCCTAGCGCTGGCGACGGACCCTCCTTTAGAGCTTCCTACCCCGCCCACGATGCTCAAGCAGCCCCGTCAGCAGCTCTTCCATCCGTGCCCGGAGCGCCTGCGCCTTCACGCTTGGAGGTTGTCCAGCAAGCCCTCACCGATAGAGGTTTCTCGGATGCAGCGGTGGCGGCGATTGCAGCAGCCCGCAGACCCTCCACACGGAAGGTGTACGAGGGCAAGTGGAGAGTCTTCCAGTCCTGGTGCGCCTCCCAGGGGCTTCCTCCCGCTAACCTAGCCTCCCACCAATTGGCTGAGTTCTTCCTGTGGCTCTTCGAGGACCAAGGCTTAGCCCCGATCACCATTAAGGGCTACCGCGCTATGATCGCAGACACCTACTGTCACCTGCGTCTTCCGGACCCAGGCGCCTGCAGGGACCTCTCGGATTTGCTGGCTCACTTTGAGCTGCGCCGACCGGTCTCCCGTTCACTGGTACCTCGGTGGGATCTCGCCTGGGTACTAACGTGGCTGAATACGAACAGGTTTGAACCTCTTCCCTTGGCGCGGTTCTCGGATTTGACCCGGAAGACTTGTTTTCTTCTAGCTCTCGCTTCGGCCTCCCGGGTGAGCGAGCTTCACGCACTCTCGACGCTTCCAGCCTGTCTTCAGTTTCGGGCAGACGGCTCTGCACAGCTTCTCCCTGACCCTTCCTTCCTGGCCAAGAACCGTCCCCCTACAGCGGCCCCTCAGTTACTGACTATACGGCCCCTCCGGGGAGCGGACCTTTCTCCTGTTTCGCGGCAGCAGGACCCGGTGCGGGCCCTCAGGATTTACCTACGCCGCTCTAAGCCGCGTCGCCGAGGACGCACACGTCTCTTTCTACCTTTGTCCGCGGGCAGACAAGACATCTCGACCCAGACCGTGTCTTCCTGGCTGCGTTGGGTGATTAGGTCCGCTTACCAGGACCTCTCCCCAAGCGGCGCTAAGCACTTAAAAATCCGGGCCCACGAAGTGAGAGCGGTAGCCCTGGACCGCAACTGCTCGGTCTCTGATATTGTCGCCGCGGGCGGCTGGCGCTCAGACTCCACTTTCGCACGCTTCTACCTCAGGGACCTATCCGGCCAGCGTGACTCACTGGCTCGTGTGGGCGACATCTCCGCGGCCCAGCACTCCCTCCGAGCGCCTTCGGCGCCTTAGGTACGTCATAGCTGAAATCGTCGGGAGTTCTTCTCTCTGGGCCCGCGGGGTGGTTAGCTTACGTTAGGTGCGGCACCCTCCGCCTGTTCGCCATTCTCCCAGATAGTAATGCCATCGGTAATGTATTTTGAAAAAACAAATGAATTTTTTTTCTAAAATGTATTTTTTTGAAAAATACTTACCGATGGCATTACTCGAATGGCCCTCCCACCTGCCCCGCTTGCCCTCTCTTGGCTAAGTGTGAAACTGATTAGGTCGCCCGGTGAACGCCGGGAGTTCGCCACACGCATGCCGGGATAGGGTAGTAAGGGGAGGCCACCCGGGGCCCTAGTACATGGATCCCCGGTGTCTCCTCCCCAGTTGTGCCTTACACACAACTTTTGCTGAAATCGATAGGCAATAGAGTGTATTCCCCAGATAGTAATGCCATCGGTAAGTATTTTTCAAAAAAATACATTTTAGAAAAAAAATTCATTTTTTTGCTGAGTGAGTGCTGTTGATTTCTTGATCAGCTTATAAAGGGAAACTTTCACCCATTCAGCCCTCATGCACTACAGTAGATAATGGATGGATGGTGCCAAGCTGATCTGGCTCTACCCTGCAATTATCATGGTCGATCCATCTTCCTCAACTGGTATAGTTCTTGTGTGACACCTCCAAAATGTGGGAAATGCGGTCTTGAGGTTAAATGGGTTAATTAACTCCCTTGTGCATGCAGCCACTGGTCCCGTCAACAATAGTGATGGCTACATGCACAAGTTATATAGGGCTTGGCAAGTCACAAGGATCTTATCAGATGAAAGGATTTCATGATGCAAACTGAATGCCTGATTCAGGATCCCATGGGGCAGGTCATCCATCAGAGACGTTGACCCCTCTTGTGGCCTGGGGCGCAGGCATTCGTAAGCCAAAGTCTGTAGGCAGATGTGGAGAATACAGTGACACATTTTGTGAAGGTAAGCTGCACTATTTGCGGGTTTTTTTCCAGAACAAACTAGGTTATACTGGTTGTTGTTACTTGCCTTCTTTTGTATTGGTAGTAAAGCAGGATATGTTTTGTATTGTGATTGTGAAGCTAAATGCCTAGAGTGATTTGACTGATTGATTTTATTTCTCCGTAGAACTCCATGCCATGAACTTGAGGAAAAGTAGATTGGAAATTGTTTCCATATACACTGTATACACTACATTAGATCATAGTTAAAGCAGAAATAAGACACATTCTCTTGCTTCTAAATGTAATGTGTGTGTGTGTGTGTGTGTGTGTGTGTGTGTGTGTGTGTGTGGTCAGATTGGAAATTGCAGGAAAGAGCAAGGGTTGATGTTGATCAGGTGAGTTTTTATTCAAGAAACTTGATATTTTGGATTTTTGTATAAGCAGTATTAGCTGAACATAACCTTGGACAAAATGTCTTTTTTGGCTCGCGTGTGAAGAAAAAGTGAGTATGTTCTGGGCCAGTGGTCGTCCGTGGTAAACTTTAACGTTGGCATTTCTCAGAGTCTATTCAAGCCACAGTCTTCAAACTTGGCCCAAGGATACTTTGTGGCAAGACCTTTCTAAACATACAAATTTGAGTGACCTCTCTCAAAGGTCAAGGTCACAGGGGATCAAGAAATAGGTCGAAATAGCCATATTTTGACCATTTCTTTTCTCAAATACTATTCACAACTTCAAACCCAAACTTGGTACAAATATATCGGGTGGTAGGACCTACCTATGCATACTAATTTGGTTGACCCCTCGGAAAGGTCAAATGTCACAAGAGATTAGGAAATGGGTAAAAAATAGCCATATTTTGACAAAAGATTTTTTTTTTCTTTCAAATACTAGTCACAACTTCAAAGGCGAACTTGGTATAGACATACCTGATGGTAAGACCTTCCTATGCATACTAATATGGATGACCCCTCGGAAATGTCAATGGTCACAATAGATCAGGAAATAGGCCGCAATTAGCTATTTTTTTGACAAAAATATTTGTTTCTCCAATTGATACTACCTACAACTTATATCCTGAACCTGAATACAGAGATACCTGAAGACCTTCCTATCCATGCTAAATTGAAAGGTCAATGGTCACAAGAGATCAGCAAATGATGTAGGATATGTGTATTTCTTGGTAGAATTTCAGGAATTTTGCAAAACCTTTCAGTCAAAGGTAGCTGATGATAAGACCTTTCTGTGCATACTAATTTGGTTCACTACACAAAGGCCAGTGGTCATGTGAGGTTAACAAAAGTGAAAAATGAGAAAATTTTAAGAAAACATGGATTTTGCAGGTAGAAAAGCCAACCCTTTCCTAATGCTTGAACACTTACTTATTTCAGTGACCTGTCGGAAAGGTCAAGGTCACAAAGGTTAGATTAATCATGTTGATCGGTCATGCCTGAAGGGCTTTGCCATTCTTGTTTATATCCTAAGAGCAGTTATGATGCTAAAGAATGGTAAACATTCTCATGCTTACACTAAACATTGTACAACCAAAGTCTTACTCTTAGTGTAGACTCTTGAAACAGAAACTTGTGACAGATGATTGGCGTATTGACGGTGAATTTTCTATGTTTCCAGGCTGATGTTGCTCCTCTGATGTCCTTTCTCATCGGCGCACCCTTCCCTCTCAACTCTGTGGTCAGTTTTCAGCCTCAGTTGATATTAATCTACAACTTTCTAGCAATATGAAGATGAAAGGATAAACAATATTTTTATTCTTGATGTGTACCTTAAAATAGGCTGTCATGCAAAATTTCAAAGCTCTATCTTATGTAGTTTATGAATAAATCATACTTGAAAACTGGCAAAAATGAGATGATTTTGTGCTTTTCATAAAACACCAAGTTTGGGGTTGCATAACTACACAAACTTTTGACTGACAATATCCCCACTCCAAAATGCCATATTTTGATAAAAGATCTTTTTTTCTCAAATGCTATTCACAACTTAAAACCCAAACTTGCTACAGAGATACCTCAAGGTAAGACCTATCTATGCATACTAATTTGGATGACCCCTCGTAAAGGTCAAGGGTCACAAGAGCTCAGGAAATTGGTAAAAAAATAGCCATATCTTGACAAGAAATGCTTTTTCTCAATTACTATTCACAACTTCAAACCCAAACTTGGTACATAGATACCTGATGGTATCATGGCTTGACTTCGCGAACGAAGATTCTATAGGGGTTGCCCACGACGTCTGCATGCATGCCCGTGGCTGCAGAGGTCAGTCTGGGACAGGCAGGTTCGACCACAGTGGCTACCAGGGTTCTGAGTTGCAGCATCTCTGTTTTTTCTCCTGAGCCGCTTGTCCTTAAGGTTAGCTCTGCGAGAGTCCTCAAAGGAGACGGTTGCCTTGTAAATAGTGGAGCGCCAGGTGTCGCGGTCCGCAGCAAGCGAAGACCACTGGCGGTGGTCGATTTGGCAGGCACTAAGTGACTTCTTGAGACAGTCTTTGTATCTCTTCTTTGGTGCCCCTCTGTCTCGGTGTCCAGTGGCGAGATCGCCGAACTGGGTGATCTTGGGTAGGCGATGATCCTCCATCCTGGAGACGTGCCGTGCCCAGTGGAGCTGTGTCCACAGCAGCAAAGCCACGATGCTCACAGTTTCTGCCTGTTCAAGGACCTCGACGTTGGTGACATAGTCACTCCAGTTAATGGCGAGGATGGTACGCAGGCACCACTGGTGGAAGCGTTCGAGGAGTCGTTGCTGCGGTAGAGGTCCCAGGACTCGGAACCATACAGCAGCGTGATGAGGACGACAGCTCTGTGCACGCTGATCTTGGTGCCTGTTTTCAGCTGCTGATTGTGCCACACCCGCTTGAATAGTCACCCGAAAGCGCTGTTCGCTTTTGCCAGCCTGCTGTTCAGCACCTTGTCCAGCTTGGCGTCTGACGTGATGATGCAGCCAGGGTAGGTAAACTGGTGCACTGACTTCAGTTCAGACTCGCCGATGGTGATATGGGGAGGGCGATGCTTTTCCTTGGGTGCCGGCTGATGGAGGACCTCTGTCTTTTTCAGACTGACCTCGAGTCCAAAGAGCTGGGCAGTGTCTGCAAAGCAGGACGTGATGCGCAAGGCTCTCTCTGCGTGTCATGGGTGGGACTTTTCCGGATACAGCCGGATTTCCGGATTAAAATTTTTTTTTTTTTTTTTTTTCACTTAAAAAGTGTCCCCCTCGCTTCAGGATTCAACTTTTTTTTCAGTCCCACCCATGCAAAAATTTGCAACGAGGGCAGCATCATCAGCAAAGAGCAGCTCACGAATCAGTCAGTCTACGGTTTTGGTGTGGGCCTGCAGGCGTCTGAGGTTGATCAGGCTGCCATCAAGACGATACCTGATGTACACTGCGTCGTCATCGTCGATGTTCATTGTGGCCTGCTTCAACATCATGCTAAAAAAGATGGTGAAGACGGTCGGTGCCAGCACGCAGCCATGCTTCACACCGTTGAGAATGGGGAATGGTTCTGAGAGGTCATTGTTGAGTCTGACCTGGCCTTGCTTGTCCTCGTGTAGCTGGACAGTCATGCTGAGGAACTTGGACTTCTGAAATGTTGAACTCGGCCTTCTACCATGATTTTCAAAATGTAAAAGACGCAAACAAAATAGGAAAGTACCACTGCACAAACAACACAAAGTGAGCTTTCCAATGATACCAAGAATAGCTCGGTGCAATCAGTTTTGCGTAATCCCCAGCGCTTTTCGGACGCGACCATTTTTCTGTGTTGCTGAGAGGTTGGTTCAGGGCTCAGGCACTCACTTCAGGAAAGCACTAAACATCTCTTAAACAACTCCTTGCTACAAACTAAGCGCTACACATCTCTCAAACAACTCCTTGCTACAAACTAAGCGCTACACATCTCTCAAACAACTCCTTGCTACAAACTAAGCGCTACACATCTCTCAAACAACTCCTTGCTACAAACTAAGCGCTACACATCTCTCAAACAACTCCTTGCTACAAACTAAGCTCTACACATCTCTCAGACAACTCCTTGCTACAAACTAAGCGCTACACATCTCTCAAACAACTCCTTGCTACAAACTAAGCGCTACACATCTCTCAAACAACTCCTTGCTACAAACTAAGCGCTACACATCTCTCAAACAACTCCTTGCTACAAACTAAGCGCTACACATCTCTCAAACAACTCCTTGCTACAAACTAAGCGCTACACATCTCTCAAACAACTTCTTGCTACAAACTAAGCGCTACACATCTGTCAAACAACTCCTTGCTACAAACTAAGCGCTACACATCTCTCAAACAACTTCTTGCTACAAACTAAGCGCTACACATCTTTCAAACAACTTCTTGCTACAAACTAAGCGCTACACATCTCTCAAACAACTTCTTGCTACAAACTCATCTTTAAAGCCAGACCAACCAAACTTTGCACAATTATACAACAGAATTTGCTTTATCCACTCATACAAGTTCTATTTAGGAAAACAAAACAGTATGAAAGATGTTCTTAGTCAAAGTTAGGCAAGTTCGCTCATCCAGCACAGGTGTTGCCCACCCATTTAGTGAAAGCGAACCTACCTACATTATGGACATTATACTCAGTTTATTGTTGTGTACCAGACAATTTACATTTACCTTCATGTAAACAAATTCAGATATAAATATGTGATATAGAAATGCTTTTTCGCAGGTCCTGATGAGACACCTTGATGTAAAAGTACTCTCTTATACCTTCAAAATAACCCAACACTGATAGTTGAGTGCCACATTTTACTGTCTCACAGGGTGTTTTACGTGTCGACTACCTCAGTGGCTCAGATTATGAAAAAGCGGAAGGGCTGTATGCGAATGCGCAGCAGATAATGGCTCAGTACCAGGTGAGGGATGGATGATGTGGCCATGGATATCATTGACATGCTATCATTTTATGTTCTCTGAAGGTTTACAATACATGCTATATAGTTGTACATCTTTTAGCCATCCAACTTATATTTCAGCTTGTTACAATTGTGATTGTGTTGTCCTGTGAGAGCATGCATGTGTTAATCGTAGGAAACGATCCGATATTTATTTGAGCTATCATGGTTGCATATCACGTACCTTCCGTGAGATTCTTTATCGTTCGTGCATGATAGCGGATTTGGCTTTGTTATGATACGCTAATTTTAGTCCGGAAGCTTCTAGAAAAGTCGCACGGAGAAGAGCGGTCGATTTTTGTTTTGCGTAGATTAGCTGAGAATGAACCAGAACATTCGAGCAGGATCACTCTGTCTAGTGACCTCTTACATGTGACGTCGAAGTGTAAGCAACAGTTTGCTACACTGTAGTAATTTTAGTCATAGTTGTTTACTGTGCGCGTGACATTAACAGCCGTTCAGTGTGTGTTTTGAAAGGTCGTGAATTATACATTGGGATTTGGGGCTGAAATGAGCAGTCGAATTTTGTAGACCAGTTTAGTTATTCTAGAATTTTTTATTTTTTTTTATATTTATGAGTTTCAGTTACATGTTCCATTTTGATTGGTTGTATTGAGTGAATTTCTTAGATTTTTCTGGAAAGTGGTTAGCTACCAGTACGTCTTCGACCTGAGAGAGAAGCTGGAAGATACCCTCAGGATGGCTCGAGAAGAACTAGGGAAGGCACAGAACAAGGGGAAGCATTACTATGATCGTAAGGCGAAACCTCGACGATTCCAGCCGGGTGACCAAGTATTGGTTCTTCTTCCTACCGACAACAACAAACTCCTGATGCAGTGGAAGGGACCCTACGTTGTCGACACGGTGGTTGGCATCAATGACTACAGAGTCGAGGTCAACAACAAGGTGAAGACTGACGATGCTAATCAGCTGAAGAAGTATATTGAGAGAGGTCGTCAAGACAAAACACAACTGGCCGCATCGGTGCGTCTTGCTGATGACGAAAGACTAGACGACGAGAACCTGTTTGATCTCAATGAACTCTGACACAAGGAGGATGTAGAAGACATTCAGTTCGGTCAGAATCTGACCCAGACTCAACGAGAAGAACTGCACGTCCTGACTCAAGAGTTCAAGCATTGGTTTACACCTGACCCAGGTACAACAGACACCGTCCAGCACGAGGTTAATCTGACATCCAACAAGCCGGTTCACGACGAGCCATGTCGTCTGCTTCGCAGCACGAAAAAAGGACTGAGGGAGAATGTTGGGGAGACGCCAGATGTGCGAGTTGTCAGAGATTCCAGATCGGCAGTAATCATCATGAAGAAACCAGAGAGACCCAATTTGGTGTGTATGGACTTTCATATATTCCATAAACCAACAGTGTTCAACCCAGGACCAGCAACCCTTGAACTGTGTGAACTGTGAACTGTACCCTATCGTTTGGTGATGTTTCTGAAACAAACTTTGACATTGATTTTAGTTTAATCAAGGGTTCGCAGAACTTTGGAGCGGATTACCTGAGCAGAACAGTTTAAAGATACATATTGGTGTCCATGAGAGTTTAAAGGGACATGTCTTCGCTCAGGACAGTTTAAAGGAGCTGTGAGACAATTATTTTAAAGTAGTTGATTTGATTTCATTTTGATGTGAAATTTTTATTATTTATGGTTTTGTGTAGGTTTACACATCCACAACCGTATTTTGAGATTTGAGAAGAAATTTGTGTGAAATTTCATTCTAAAGAGGGGGGTAATGTTACGATTGTGGTTGTGTTGTCCTGTGAGAGCATGCATGTGTTAATTGTAGGAAACGATCCGATATTTATTTGAGCTATCATGGTTACGTATCACGTACCTTTTCAGTGAGATTCTTTATTGTTCGTGCATGATAGCGGATTTGGCTTTGTTATGATACACTAATTGTTTCTTCAAAAACATTACCGATGACATGACTAAATGGAAGTGTCTACTACTTACTCATTCTAGCCTAAGAGCCAGTTGTGTTAAAACACAACCCGGGAGGCACTCGGGGAACCCCGAGGGGACCAAGAGTTGTCTCCCTATACCCACCACCCGGAAGCCGGATACCCATAATCCCTCAGTCAAGTCTACTTAGGCGTATGAACAGATGTGTTGCGCTACTGCTCTAACCTACGGACTTCGGTTTTTCGACCGGTTCGCTGGTCTTTCGGACTTGTTGATGGAGTTGAAGAGAAGGGAAGAAGAGTTACGGGAGATAGGATCGATTCGTCGGCCCTGCCTGTGCTGCTGCGTGGTTTTCGTCCCCACTTCTTGACGGCTACGCTTTTGGCCTCTGGTGGCCATGGGCGGCGCAGTGAGCTTCGCCGGTCGTACCAGGCGGGTTTGGACTTCTCCCCCCCTTCCCCTTCGACGGAGAGGTAAGATAGCTGGGTGGACCCTCGGCCGGTTCCCGGGCTGGGCACTGGTTTGAGCAGGTACGAAGATTGTCGTCTTCTTCTCACTACAGTTGGCGCGCCAAATTTCGCAACTCGTAGCTTGGCGGGGCCCCTCGCGCCCGCGCCCGTTCACCTTCGGTAAATCATTGCGACGCTTACCTATGCATTTGTCCCTTGGTGGTATCACTTGCTTGAGTGGTTGTATAGATGATTGCTGTAATTTTTTGCGCTAATCTTGGGATGGTTGATGAATTTAAGCGCTCACTCACAACTCGCATACGCATGCATACGCTGTGGACAAGTACTCATGTACCTATTAGAGTGAATTTACTTTACGGCAGGCAGCTTGGGATTTTTACGCTCCTTCGCTGGGCGGGGCCACGTGCCATGTACCCATTAAGTGGTGATTTTACTGTGCCAGATGTTCTTGCCTTGCCTGTCATTGTGTTGAGTTGTTGTACAGCATGCGGCCTGCGTTCGTTTTTTCACACGCCGTCGCCCTTTAGTGATGGTGTTTTGGGCCTAACGCCTTTTATACCTTTCTGGCATGACATGTTTGACTTTGGTACATATGTTGCGGTTCTCACCCTAGCGCTGGACGGCAGTGAGTCAGCCTCCTTACTGCACTGCTGACGTGCAGGGGTGACAGATTGGTACCTCACTTTTGTGCTTGTGTCTTTTGTCGTTACGAAGGCTAGCCTTTTCGTGGTGTAGTCCTGCAGGACTCGTCCGCGTGCATTCGGGTGTGTTATCTGTTGCAGGGACGTGCTGCTCGCCCATTCACAGGGTGGACAGATCACAGTGGCTGGTTCAGTTCCTGGGGGTCTGTCGCCTCTGCACCGGATACGCCGCCGGCCGGGCTTACGACGCCTTCTCGGCTTGTGCTGAGCGGCGTGCTGAGTGGCGATAGGCTCCGGTTAGGCGCCTTCCGGACACTGTGGGCTTCCACACAGCATCGGACCGACCTGGGAGAGAAGCCACTCCAGACGTCACGACTAGTGCACGAGCGGGTGGATCGTGGAGACCGCTCCCAGGGGGTGCGCGCATGGACAGCCTCCTTGAGAGGAGAGTACTCGCCTCCCTGGGTATTGTTCCGAGGTACACGGCTCGCGTCGTCCCTTGTCTTTTGGTCCCCGCTCATCTCCAGCAAGCCCGGGGGGGCTCCCGCTGGGGGGTCCTCTTGCTGGCAGAGAGAGCCCGCCTCTTAGGCCCGCTCGGGGAGACAGTTCGCACACGTCCAAAGTCGTCAGGACGTTACTGTACACTACCGCCATGAGGGGACTAAGCAGTTTCTCGGAGTAAGCACCAGCCCGGCTGCTACTGATGAGTGTGTTCTTGGGTCCAGGCGACAGCGACCAGTTGGTGACTAGGCCTGTCTTCCTGACGCTGGGGGCGCCTTCTACCACTTGTTATGGCTGTGCCACCTGGCCGCAGCGACACTGATGGCGGCGTTGGAGCGTCTACAGGCGGGAGCGCCGACGCCTGGTTGTGCTTCGAAGGACAGGGCTCTGTTACGTCTCAATGGAGAGGGGCCTACGGATGTACGGCACGCAACGCGTTGCTCCAGTGGCCGTCGGACAACCACTAGGTCTGGTCTCCTATGCACAGGATGTGCCTCCGACCACGCTTGTGACGTCTGTTCCACCTGACTGGAGCTGCGATGTTCGCAGCCTTGGGGCCTTACAGACGCGAGTGACCGACGCCAGCTTGTGCTTCGATTCCAGTCGATACGCCATCCTACGGGCCCTTGGCACCGAGCGCTCGAGACCAGGACGACCCTGTGGAGAAGACGCCACGCCGGATTCATTGGACTATGAGGCCGCAGGAGGGAGCGCGCCCGGACTAGTAAGACTTCTGCGGAAGCAGAGAACGCGCCTCACTGAGGCCAGTTTGGAGACGCGCCTTGCGACGTCCCATGTCCACCTTCGGTCCCCACTCGTCTCCAAGGAAACCCACGGAACGCCGGTTTCAGCGGACTTGTGCGTGGAGTGGTTTTGATCGATGAGGCCGCTACCAGGGGAGAGCGCGCCCGGACTAGTAAGCCTTCGATGGAAGCAGGGAACTCGCCGCTCAGAGGCCAGGTCGGAGACGCGCCTTGCGACGTTCCATGTCCACTGTCGGTCCCCACTTGTCTCCAAGAAAGCCGCCGGGATCCCGCTGGGGGTCCCCTTGCCGGCAGGAAACCCGCCTCTCCTTAGAGCCTGGTTCAGAGAGACATTCACGCGCGTGTCCGGAGACTACTATCGACACAGATCCAGGCCACCGCTCGAGGGTTCTTCTCGCTCTATGCGACACCGGAGTAGGAACCACTCTCTGCACAGTTGGATGCCCTTCCTCTACGGATCGCCTCTTAGGAATGACCCTTCCACCGCTTCAAGTCTACACTCCGCTCTCTCTCCACTGCTGGCGTGCTTAGGAGGTGCCGTTCTTCACGTCGCTCCAGGGATCCTGAACCGCCTCGCTCTTCGGCTCCACCCTGCGCGACTCGCCCCCTTTGCAGCCGGCTGTCGTTAGTCTCTTCCCTCTTCCCCTCACTCAGCCCGTTCCCCTTCGTCGTGCTCTGGTCTGCTCGCCCAGCTGCCTTCGCTCCACGGACTGGACGCCCGACCATCTCCGGTGTTCTTCGGAGAGGTCGCTGTCGCTTTTCACCTAGCAGACCTGTTTTCCTACACGGTGGCTTCCCTCGGCAAGTCTGGCCCTTGGGTTTTCACAGGAGTTCGTCTTCCCCAGCCTGCTGTGGATCCGCCCTGGACTCTACCGCTCGACTAGATGACCTTGCTCGCCCATACACCCTACGCTTGTGGGATTGGGGAGTTCCGGACCCTGGCCTTAGTTCTTCACGTCAATGACTCCTGACGCCCTGCCGGTCGTCCTGCCGCGGAGGAACCCCTGTGCTGACGACTCTGCTGGTTTAGTTTTCTTGGGAGTTCCTGGACTGCAGGGCGGTGAGCATACCGGATGATGCTGCTAGGAACTTGGCTTCGCTTACACTTGCACTTGCGCCAGGCCGGCGATAGGATGTTTCCTCGCGGTTGGTCCTCGGCTCCGCCTCCGGATCTTGGACTTCGACTTCTTCCGGAACTGCCGTCCCTTGTCTCCAGGTATTCGTGCCCTCGGACTCCAGAGTTCTTCGGTTCAGCTACGAGGAGGAGTCACCTCTGCTGGAGCTGCAGTCCCTTGGACTCACCGGGGCTTCTCGACCTACATGGCCACTGGGGAACCAAGGCACAGCCCCTTCTCACTGGCATCTCGACAGCTCCCTTCGGGCTCCCGGGGGGTGCACCGGACTTCGGACAGGTGGTACCACTTCGGCTGCGTTCGTGGTTGGATGCCCTAGCCACTACGCGGAAGTCCGATCTACTCTCCTTCGGTCGTCTCTAAGCCCGGATGCTCCATCTACGCTTCATTCTTCCGGGATTCCTCTCGAGGTCCAGCCCCCTGACCTCCAGACGTTACGGACAAGAGCGTGATAGCTTGGATCCGACGCAGACTAGTAGGTCATCTTCTCGTGGGAGGAAGGAGGGGTCCTACGCCCTCTGGTGCTTTGAAGATTGTCGAGACGCCTTCCGCTGTGCCCGCGGCACCGGACGCGCGAGACCAACTTGATCCGACACAGAAGACACCACTGAGTACTCAACGGACTAGTGCACGGGGTGGGATGTCGACCGTCGAGGCCACCACCAGGAAAGAGCGCGCCCGGACACAGCTGTTAAGAAGCAGAGAACCCGCCTCTCCCCAGAGCCTGGTTCGGAGAGACGCACTGGGCGTCCCACGTCCACTTTCGGTCCCCACTCGTCTCTAAGGAAGCCGCCGGGATCCCGCTGGGGGTCCCCTTGCCGGCAAGAAACCCGCCTCTCCCAAGAGCCTGTCGGCGAAGGTCGTAGACGCCGGGATTCTGCTCGCCATTCTCTGAGATGACCCTGTGGAGAGTCCACAACGATTTCAGCGGACTAGAGCGCAGGGTGGGTCCTGGTCGATGAGGCCGCTTCCAGGAGGGAGCGCGCCCGGACTAAGCCTTCCAAGAAGCCATGTCCACTATCGGTCCCACTCGTCTCCAAGAAAGCCCGCGGGATCCCACTGGGGGTCCCCCTTGCCGGCAAGAAAGCCCGCCTCCTTCGGAGCCCGGCTCAGAGAGACATTCACGTGCGCGTCCAGAGACTCTAATAAGAATGCTCGTCTCCAAGAAAGCCTCCGGGATCCCGCTGGGGATCCCCTTACCGGCAGATAACCCGCCTCTCCTTAGAGCCTGGTTCGGAGAGACATTCACGCGCGTGTCCAGAGACTACTGTCGACATAGATCCAGTCCACCTCTCGAGGGTACTCGTCCCTCTCGCTCTGCGCGGTTCGGAGAGACTTACTAGCGCTCGTCCGGGGGCTCCTGTCGACCCCCCTCGTGAGGAGGCATCGCATGCTACGTCTTGCCCTTGCAGCCATGCGACACCGGAGGAATGTTGCCATGGTGGACTGGGTAACGAGCTTCTTGAGCTACGACCCACCCTGTCTGCCTACAGTTCGAGGGAACGATTCCGTTCAAGCTCCTCCCGGACCATGCCTTACCTCGACCTCCGCTCCTTGGCATGCTTTTTCACCAGGAGACCAGGTAGCAAAACCCTGTACAAGCCTCAGGGGTGCCTACGACTTAGCCGTCCGTTACGGACGCGCTCGCCTCTGTGCCGGTTCCGGCAACGCTGACGCTACAGGCCAGACGATCCTCCTGGCTACGCTCAGTCTTACGATTTGAATTACGAGACCCCTCCCTCAGGGAGGCTAGAGGCTGCAGTTACGTTATCAAGGCACTTGCAGGGCCACGAACGTTGCATTCGTCAGGGTCTTTCCTGACTTATACTTCGTGGCTACTGGAGGCTGGCGGGCAGGATGACTTCGCCCGCCTCGGTCGCAGAGTTCTGCCAGGCTGGCGAGACTCCTCGCTGGTGGGGGCTCTTTGTGGGGGGCACAACTCCCTCCTGGCGCCTCAGCGCCGTAGGTCTTCACCTACCTAGGGTCGTCGGGAGTTTGCGTTAGGGAGGACGGCCCTTGGGCCCTAAGGTGTGCTGGAGCGCGGCACCCACCTCCTATTCGCAAATCTTCCATTCAGTCATGTCATCGGTAATGTTTTTTGAAGAAACAAATTCATTTTTCTCTAAAAGGTATTTTTTCGAGAAATACTTACCGATTACATGACTCAAACGACCCTCCCACCTGCCCCGCTTGCCGCTGGTGCGCTAAGTATCCTGATTGAGGGATTATGGGTACCCGGCTTCCGGGTGGTGGGTATAGGGAGACAACTCTTGGTCCCCTCAGGGTTCCCCGAGTGCCTCCCGGGTTGTGTTTTAACACAACTGGCTCTTGGGCTAGGATGAGTAAGTAGTAGACACTTTCATTCAGTCATGCCATCGGTAAGTATTTCTCGAAAAAATACCTTTAGAGAAAAATGAATTTTAGTCCGGAAGCTTTTAGAAAAGTCGCACGGAGAAGTCCCCACCCGGGTCTGCCCTGGGGGACTTGGGTGGGGTTAGGTATATTTTAGTTCCCAGGGTCACCCTGGTCAGCCCCACAGGGTGGGTTTTTCTCTCTATTCTGGGGCATGTGTTTCTGTCTACCCTTGGTACATTCACCTGTATTTGCCTTTTTAAAACTCTCCCTACTGTCTGCACTGCCTGTAACTCTTGATATTGGATGTGTGTTGCTAAATGGTCTTAGCTTTATTTAGGCCCCATGTGTTAGGTTTATTTAATGTATTTGACCGGCTGGTGACATACATTCAATGTTCTGTTTTTTTTTTTTTTTTTTTTTTTTTTTCACAAGCAGTGCAGGCACGTCCTGAGAAAGCCTTGTTGCTGTCGGGACGTTAAGCAATGTACAATCAATCGCACGGAGAAGATCTGTCGATTTTTGTTTTGCGTAGATTAGCTGAGAATGAACCAGAACATTCGAGCAGGGTTGCGCTGTCTAGTGACCTCTTACATATGACGTCGAAGTGTAAGCAACAGTTTGCTACACTGTAGTAATTTTAGTCATAGTTGTTTACTGTGCGTGTGAAATTAACAGCTGTTCAGTGTGTCGCACGAGAGCAGCCAAAGTAAGGGCACAGGGGGAATACTGGGAAGCCAACCGCGAGGTGAAGAGGAGTATCAGGGCAGACAAGAGGGCCTACACAGACAGCCTGGCAGCAGAGGCAGAAAAGGCAGCAGGCAGCGGCAACATGAAACAGCTCTATGACATTACCAGAAGATTGTCAGGCAAGTATGGCCATACAGAAAGACCAGTAAAAGACAAAGAAGGCAAGCCTATTGCAGACAGAGCAGACCAACTCGACAGATGGGCCGAGTATTTTGAAGAGTTACTGAACAGACCTAGCCCACCCGACCCCCCAGACATCCAGCCGGCAGAGACCGACCTACCCATCAGCTGTGACAGACCCAGCCGAGAAGAGATCAGAAGAGCAGTGGCATTTTTGAAGAACGGCAAAGCAGCAGGCCCAGATGGCATCCCAGCGGAGTCTCTGAAAGCAGACCTAGAGACAACAGTGGAGATGCTGTACCCACTGTTTGGAAAGATCTGGGAAGAGGAGGTGATGCCGGCTGACTGGAAGGAGGGGTACCTAATCAAGCTTCCCAAGAAAGGCGACCTCAGCAAGTGTTCCAACTACAGAGGAATCACCTTGCTGTCAGTACCAGGAAAGGTCTTCAACAGGATCATCCTGGAGAGAATGAAGAGCTCCATTGACCCCCAGCTGAGAGACCAGCAAGCAGGATTCAGGAAGAACCGATCATGTACTGACCAGATCGCCACTCTCCGCATCATCGTGGAACAGTCTCTGGAGTGGAGCTCCCCGCTGTATGTTAACTTTGTGGATTACAAGAAAGCATTTGACAGTGTGGACCGAGAGACTCTGTGGAAACTCCTACGACACTACGGTGTACCCACAAAGCTCGTCCGCCTGATCAAGAGCAGCTACGATGGCATGACATGTCGCGTGATCCACGAAGGGCAGTTCACCAGGGAGCTCCAGGTCAGAACTGGTGTCAGGCAGGGGTGTCTGCTGTCTCCATTCCTCTTCCTACTGGCCATAGACTGGGTCATGAAGATGACCACAGAGCACAGACGAAGTGGAATACAGTGGACACTGTGGACACAGCTTGACGACCTCGATTTTGCAGACGACTTGGCATTACTGTCCCACACTCATCAACAAATGCAGGACAAGACCACGAGGCTTGCTGACATCTCGTCCCAAGTGGGCCTCACCATTCACAAACAGAAAACAAAGACAATGAGGCTGAACGCAACCTGGGAAGAACCAGTCTTGCTTGCTGGCACCCTGTTGGAGGAGGTGGAGTCCTTCACCTATCTCGGGAGTATCATAGACAAAAAAGGCGGCACTGATGCAGATGTCAGAGCACGAATCGGTAAAGCCAGAGCAGCCTTTCTCCAGTTGAAAAAAGTGTGGAGTTCCAGAGAGCTGTCACAACACACCAAAGTCCGGATTTTCAACTCCAATGTAAAAGCAGTTCTCCTATATGGAGCAGAGACTTGGAGATTGACAAAAACCACAGTCAACAGAGTACAGACCTTCATGAACAGTTGCCTTAGAAGAATTTTGAAAATCCACTGGCCTGAGAAGATCAGCAACGTCAGACTCTGGGAGAGAACAGAGCAGATAACAGCAGAGAATGAAATTGGGCGAAGAAGATGGGGATGGATCGGTCACAGTCTGAGAAAGCCAGCTTCCAGTATCACTAGGCAGGCATCGTCATGGAACCCGCAGGGAAAGAGGAAAAGAGGTAGGCCGAGAAACTCCTGGCGTCGAGACCTCCAAGCAGACATCAAGAGACTGGGAACCACCTGGAGTAGAATCGAAGGAGAAGCACAGGACAGGAGTTGCTGGAGGTCTCTCGTCGACGGCCTATACCCGGGTAGGGGTGACAGGCGTAAGTAAGTAAGTGTGTGTGTGTTTTGAAAGGTCGTGAATGGTTTGCCATACTTTTGTGTAACGTCATTATACATTGGGATTTGGGGCTGAAATGAATAGTCAAATTTTGTAGACCAGTTTAGTTATTCTAGAAAGTTCAATTAAAAAAAATATTTATGAGTTTCAGTTACGTGTTCCGTTTTGATTGGTTGTATTGAGTGAATTTCTTAGATTTTTCTGGAAAGTGGTTTTACTATAAAATAGGTGCTAGTAAGCCACGTGTGTTCATCGTCACGCATTGTCAGTTGTAGGACACACAGTTTATCGTAGGTACGTGGCCCGTATAGTGTGTACATTGTGAGAGACGCAGCGTAACGGTGGTGTACGTTGTGTGAGGAACTTTGTGTCGCCAGTGTTGACATTTGAAGAAGATACTTTGTATCAGTGTTGGTGCATTTGGGAATGCATTGTGTGGAGATCTCATTGCTGAATTAAAATATTGTTGGAACTGTTACTCCAGTATTGTCTACATCCTTAAGCCACGTGTGATGGGTTGCAGCTGAATGAAGTTTATTTAAAAGAACCTTACGTGCCTGCGTCTGGTGTGTTTATCATACTACGACTACGACTCCATCACGTAACACAGCTGTATTGCAATGGTACGATAGATATTATTTAACTATTTTATCCCTGACACATGACAACAAGATATGGATCAGTGGGTGATAGCTGAAGGGTGGTGTCCGAATAGTCTGGCGCCTGGAAGTGCTGCACCTGAAAACGCCAAGCTATTCTGGCACCACCCTTGAACTGTCATGGTTGATGTGTGTCTGAATCTGTGTGTTCATGTTTGATAGTCTTCAGCTTTGGGAATTTCAGCCTTTGATCTGAATCAGGTGTGTTAAGAAATAAGAAAAACCAAAAACAAATTGTCACACAGGTGTTACAGAGCATTGCATGTGCCATTGTTGCAACCGTGTGACAGGGTTTTGGAACAGTTTATGTAATATATTACTATATTGCTTCAGGTGAAGATGACTCAAGTAAAGGAGAGAACTATCTCAGCTGCTTTTCGTCCATTTGCGTAAGTGTCATATAAGCACTCGTCTTTTTGGTTCACTTGCGAAGCAAAAGTAGTTAAGTGCCACATTGTACTGTCTCACAGGGTGTTTTACATGTCGATTATCTCAGTGGCTCAGATTATGAAAATGGTAAACTTCAAAGTTGGCATTTTTGGTGGTGAATATTCAAGCCACAGTCTTCAAACTTGGCCCTTGGATATTTTGTGGCAAGACCTTTCTAAACATACGAATTTGAGTCACCTCTCTCAAAGGTCAAGGTCACAGCAGATCAGAAAATAGGTAAAAAATAACTATATTTTGTCCAAATTTATGTTTCTCAAATACTATTCACAACTTCAAACCCAAACTTTGTACAAAGATACCTGATAGACCTTCCTATGCATATTAATTGGATGACCCCTCAGAAAGGTCAAGGGTCACAAGAAAAAAGGAAATAGGTCACAAATAGCCATTTTCTGACCCAAAAAATTATTTCTCATATACTATTTACAACTTCCATCCCAAACCTGGTACAGAGATACCTGATGGTAAGACCTTCCTATGCATACTAATTTGGATGACCCCTCGGAAAGGTCAATGGTCATAAGAGATAAGAAATAGGCCACAAACAGCCTTTTTCGACAAAAATTGTTTGTTCTCATATACTGTTTACAACTTCCATCCCAAAACTTTCCTTTGGGCATAATAAAGGATTATTGTATTGTATAAACCTAGTACAAAGATACCTGATGGTAAGACCTTCCTATGCATGCTAACTCGGAGGAACCTTTGGAAAGGCCAAGGGTCTCAAGAGATAATAATAATAATAATAAGCGCGCTTTATCCCAATTGAAAATCGGCTCAAAGCGCCGCCGCGAACTGAACCCAACAAGCACGCTCACGTGAATCACGCGCATTCACTCACACACTATACATAAACACAGAACATTCACGTGGTGCTAAGGGCAAGCTCAAGCGAGCTACTGAAGTTTTTGGAAATTCAAAATCGTTTGTATTTGAAATTTGATTAAGTGGGCTGAAGCTGATACCAAAGTGGAGGGGGAGGAAGAGCCGGAGTACCCGGAGAAAGAACCCCCGACGGTCCGCCCGAATTAACGGTGACACTTACTAGAGGAGAAAAATCCGACGCCGGAACCCGTAATCGAACCTCGCACCCTTAGCATTGGTGGCAGGCGCCTTAACCACTGCGCCACAGACCGCCCCGGTAATCAGCAAATGTCTATTTTTTTGTGTCAAAGTTTTTGTTTTTTTCCAGGATTTTTGCCAATTTTTCAACCAGATGTAGCAGAAAGGTAGCTGATGATAAGACCTTTTTATGCATAGTAATTTGGTTCACAACTTACAGAGGTCAAGGGTCATGGGAGGTTGACAAAAGTGAAAAATGCATAATTTTTTAGAAAACGTGACCTGTCGGAAAGGTCAAAGTCACAAAGGTTAGATTAAGTATGTTGATCAGTCATGCTTGTGAGCCTCAAGGGCTTTGCCATTCTTGTTTCTTAGATAAAGATGGATGAAAATATGACAAATTATCTGCAGTGACATAACCACCGTCTGCAGTCTGTGTTGCTACTATTAATACCATTATTATAGTTTATTTTTGTATCATTGAGTATCCAATTGAATAATTCAGTAATTGGCACTTATTTCTGGCTCACATGTCGATAGCAAAAGTGAGGCTACGTAATGGGTCATTCATCTTCTGTCCCATATCTGTCGTCTATGGTAAACTTTAACATTTGCATTTTCTCGGAAACTATTCAAGCCTCAGACTTCAAACTTGGCCAAGGGGTACTCTGTGGTAAAACCTTTTTAAACATACCAATTTCAGTGACCTCTCTCAAAGGTCAAGGTCACAGGGGGTCCAGAAAGGGGTAAAAAATAGTCGTATTTTAAAACAAATTGTTTCTCCTCAAATATTATTTTCAACGTCAAACCCAAAATTGGTACAGAAATACCTGATGATAAGACCTTTCTATGCATACTAATTTGGATGACCCCTCGGAAAGTACACCCCACCCGGGTCTGCCCTGGGGGACTTGGGTGGGGTTAGGTACTTTTTAGTTCCCAGGGTCACCCTGGTCAGCCCCATAGGGTGAGTTTTTCTCTCTATTCTGGGGCATGTGTTTCTGTCTACCCTTGGTCCATTCACCTGTATTTGCCTTTTTAAAACTCTCCCTACTGTCTGCACTGCCTGTAGCTCTTGATATTGGATGTGTGTTGCTAAATGGTCTTAGCTTTATTTAGGCCCCATGTGTTAGGTTTATTTAATGTATTTGACCGGCTGGCGACATACATTCAATGTTCTGTTTATTTTTTTTTTCACAAGCAGTGCAGGCACGTCCTGAGAAAGCCTTGTTGCTGTCGGGACGTTAAGCAATGTACAATCAATCAATCAATCGGAAAGTACAATGGTCACAGGAGGTCAACAAATGTGTGAAAAATGCCAGTTTTTTTTATAGAATTGTAGTTTTTATCAAAGGTTTTTCTAACTTTTCAGTCAGATTTGGCACAAAGGTAACTGGGATTTCACTGGTACAAAAGTCAACCCTTTACTGAATGTTTAGACACTTGAACACTTGCTCAAATCAGTAACCTGTTGAAAAGGCAAAGGTCACACTTATGTGGATTGGTCATACACGTAAGCCATAAGGGCTTTGCCCCTCTTGTTCATTGTTATTTAGTTAGTTTTAGTCTGCAAAAATACTTGTTAATTATGGCCTGGATGTTTAGATTAGTGCACATTCTTCATATTGCTTTTTCAGGGATTTACCACCATCTAGACAGGTAACATGTTTTTTTTCTTTTGCTTTTAAATGATGGTATGCGCTATGTATGAGTGTAATGATAGTGCTCCTGTGTATGGAATCTTCACATTGTCTACAACCCCGTGCTTGCTGAGACAAGAACTGGTGGCTGCTTAGACAAGGGGATTAGGCAGGTACTGGACCCATACTAACCCATAAAGCCATGACATGCTGCTTACACGAGGGGATATGCAGGTACTGGACCCATACTAACCCATAAAGCCACGACATGCTGCTTACACGAGGGGATATGCAGGTAGTGGACCCATACTAACCCATAAAGCCACGACATGCTGCTTACACGAGGGCATTAGGCAGGTAGTGGACCCATACTAACCCATAAAGCCATGACATGCTGCTTACACAAGGGCATTAGGCAGGTAGTGGACCCATACTAACCCATAAAGCCTTGACATGCTGCTTACACGAGGGGATATGCACGTACTGGACCCATACTAACACATAAAGCCACGACATGCTGCTTACACGAGGGCATTAGGCAGGTAGTGGACCCATAAAGCCATGACATGCTGCTTACATGAGGGGATAATTATGCAGGTACTGGACCCATACTAACCCATAAAGCCATGACATGCTGCTTACACGAGGGGATATGCAGGTACTGGACCCATACTAACCCATAAAGCCATGACATGCTGCTTACACAAGGGCATTAGGCAGGTAGTGGACCCATACTAACCCATAAAGCCATGACATGCTGCTTACATGAGGGGATATGCAGGTAGTGGACCCATACTAACCCATAAAGCCATGACATGCTGCTTACACAAGGGCATTAGGCAGGTAGTGGACCCATACTAACCCATAAAGCCATGACATGCTGCTTACACGAGGGCATTAGGCAGGTAGTGGACCCATACTAACCCATAAAACCATGACATGCTGCTTACACAAGGGCATTAGGCAGGTAGTGGACCCATACTAACCCATAAAGCCATGACATGCTGCTTACACGAGGGGATATGCAGGTAGTGGACCCATACACTAACCCATAAAGCCATGACATGCTGCTTACACGAGGGCATTAGGTAGGTAGTGGACCCATACTAACCCATAAAGCCACGACATGCTGCTTACACGAAGGCATTAGGCAGGTAGTGGACCCATACTAACCCATAAAGCCACAACATGCTGCTTACACGAGGGCATTAGACAGGTAGTGGACCCATAAAGCCATGACATGCTGCTTACACAAGGGCATTAGGCAGGTAGTGGACCCATACTAACCCATAAAGCCACAACATGCTGCTTACACAAGGGCATTAGGCAGGTAGTGGACCCATACTAACCCATAAAGCCTTGACATGCTGCTTACACGAGGGGATATGCAGGTACTGGACCCATACTAACCCATAAAGCCACGACATGCTGCTTACACGAGGGGATATGCAGGTACTGGACCCATACTAACCCATAAAGCCACAACATGCTGCTTACACGAGGGCATTAGGCAGGTAGTGGACCCATAAAGCCATGACATGCTGCTTACACAAGGGCATTAGGCAGGTAGTGGACCCATACTAACCCATAAAGCCACGACATGCTGCTTACACGAGGGGATATGCAGGTAGTGGACCCATACTAACCCATAAAGCCACGACATGCTGCTTACACGAGGGCATTAGGCAGGTAGTGGACCCATACTAACCCATAAAGCCACGACATGCTGCTTACACCAGGGCATTAGGCAGGTAGTGGACCATACTAACCCATAAAGCCATGACATGCTGCTTACACGAGGGGATATGCAGGTACTGGACCCATACTAACCCATAAAGCCACGACATGCTGCTTACACGAGGGGATATGCAGGTAGTGGACCCATACTAACCCATAAAGCCACGACATGCTGCTTACACAAGGACATTAGGCAGGTAGTGGACCCATACTAACCCATAAAGCCATGACATGCTGCTTACACGAGGGCATTAGGCAGGTAGTGGACCCATACTAACCCATAAAGCCTCGACATGCTGCTTACACGAGGGCATTAGGCAGGTAGTAGACACATACTAACCCATAAAGCCACAACATGCTGCTTACACGAGGGCATTAGGCAGGTAGTGGACCCATAAAGCCATGACATGCTGCTTACACAAGGGCATTAGGCAGGTAGTGGACCCATACAAACCCATAATGCCTTGACATGCTGCTTACACGAGGGGATATGCAGGTACTGGACCCATACTAACCCATAAAGCCACGACATGCTGCTTACACGAGGGGATATGCAGGTAGTGGACCCATACTAACCCATAAAGCCATGATATGCTGCTTACACGAGGGCATTAGGCAGGTAGTGGACCCATACTAACCCATAAAGCCATGATATGCTGCTTACACGAGGGCATTAGGCAGGTAGTGGACCCATACTAACCCATAAAGCCACAACATGCTGCTTACACGAGGGCATTAGGCAGGTAGTGGACCCATAAAGCCATGACATGCTGCTTACACAAGGGCATTAGGCAGGTAGTGGACCCATACTAACCCATAAAGCCTTGACATGCTGCTTACACGAGGGGATATGCAGGTACTGGACCCATACTAACCCATAAAGCCATGACATGCTGCTTACACGAGGGGATATGCAGGTACTGGACCCATACTAACCCATAAAGCCACGACATGCTGCTTACACGAGGGCATTAGGCAGGTAGTGGACCCATACTAACCCATAAAGCCACGACATGCTGCTTACACAATTGCATTAGGCAGGTAGTGGACCCTTACTAACCCATAAAGCCATGACATGCTGCTTACACGAGGGGATATGCAGGTACTGGACCCATACTAACCCATAAAGCCATGACATGCTGCTTACACGAGGGGATATGCATGTAGTGGACCCATACTAACCCATAAAGCCAAGACATGCTGCTTAGACAAGGGCATTAGGCAGGTAGTGGACCCAAACTAACCCATAAAGCCACGACATGCTGCTTACACGAGGGTATTACGCAGGTACTGGACCCATACTAACCCATAAAGCCACGACATGCTGCTTACACGAGGGCATTAGGCAGGTAGTGGACCCATAAAGCCACGACATGCTGCTTACACAAGGGCATTAGGCAGGTAGTGGACCCAT
This sequence comes from Semisulcospira habei, assembly GCA_036245525.1. Taxonomy (NCBI): domain Eukaryota; kingdom Metazoa; phylum Mollusca; class Gastropoda; family Semisulcospiridae; genus Semisulcospira; species Semisulcospira habei. The sequence goes on from BTPG01000002.1 coordinate 91,800,095, forward strand.
ACTAACCCATAAAGCCATGACATGCTGCTTACACGAGGGCTTTAGGGAGGTAGTGGACCCATACTAACCCATAAAGCCACAACATGCTGTTTACATGAGGGCATTAGGCAGGTAGTGGACCCATAAAGCCATGACATGCTGCTTACACAAGGGCATTAGGCAGGTAGTGGACCCATACTAACCCATAAAGCCTTGACATGCTGCTTACACGAGGGGATATGCAGGTACTGGACCCATACTAACCCATAAAGCCATGACATGCTGCTTACACGAGGGGATATGCAGGTAGTGGACCCATACTAACCCATAAAGCCATGACATGCTGCTTACACGAGCGCATTAGGGAGGTAGTGGACCCATACTAACCCATAAAGCCACGACATTCTGCTTACACAAGGGCATTAGGCAGGTAGTGGACCCATACTAACCCATAAAGCCATGACATGCTGCTTACACGAGGGGATATGCAGGTACTGGACCCATACTAACCCATAAAGCCACGACATGCTGCTTACACGAGGGGATATGCATGTAGTGGACCCATACTAACCCATAAAGCCACGACATGCTGCTTACACAAGGGCATTAGGCAGGTAGTGGACCCATACTAACCCATAAAGCCATGACATGCTGCTTACACAAGGGCATTAGGCAGGTAGTGGACCCATACTAACCCATAAAGCCACGACATGCTGCTTACACGAGGGCATTAGGCAGGTACTGGACCCATACTAACCCATAAAGCCACGACATGCTGCTTACACAAGGGCATTAGGCAGGTAGTGGACCCATAAAGCCACGACATGCTGCTTACACAAGGGCATTAGGCAGGTAGTGGACCCATACTAACCCATAAAGCCTTGACATGCTGCTTACACGAGGGGATATGCAGGTACTGGACCCATACTAACCCATAAAGCCACGACATGCTGCTTACATGAGGGGATATGCAGGTAGTGGACCCATACTAACCCATAAAGCCACGACATGCTGCTTACACGAGGGCATTAGGCAGGTAGTGGACCCATACTAACCCATAAAGCCACGACATGCTGCTTACACAAGGGCATTAGGCAGGTAGTGGACCCATACTAACCCATAAAGCCATGACATGCTGCTTACACGAGGGGATATGCAGGTACTGGACCCATACTAACCCATAAAGCCACGACATGCTGCTTACACAAGGGGATATGCATGTAGTGGACCCATACTAACCCATAAAGCCACGACATGCTGCTTACACGAGGGCATTAGGCAGGTAGTGGACCCATACTAACCCATAAAGCCATGACATGCTGCTTACACAAGGGCATTAGGCAGGTAGTGGACCCATACTAACCCATAAAGCCTTGACATGCTGCTTACACGAGGGCATTAGGCAGGTAGTGGACCCATAAAGCCATGACATGCTGCTTACACAAGGGCATTAGGCAGGTAGTGGACCCATACTAACCAATAAAGCCAAGACATGCTGCTTACACAAGGGCATTAGGCAGGTAGTGGACCCATACTAACCCATAAAACCATGACATGCTGCTTACACAAGGGCATTAGGCAGGTAGTGGACCCATACTAACCCATAAAGCCTTGACATGCTGCTTACACGAGGGCATTAGGCAGGTAGTGGACCCATAAAGCCATGACATGCTGCTTACACAAGGGCATTAGGCAGGTAGTGGACCCATACTAACCAATAAAGCCAATACATGCTGCTTACACAAGGGCATTAGGCAGGTAGTGGACCCATACTAACCCATAAAACCACGACATACTGCTTACACGAGGGCATTAGGCAGGTACTGGACCCATACTAACCCATAAAGCCACGACATGCTGTTTACACGAGGGCATTAGGCAGGTAGTGGACCCATAAATCCACGACATGCTGCTTACACAAGGGCATTAGGCAGGTAGTGTACCCAAACTAACCCATAAAGCCTTGACATGCTGCTTACACGAGGGCATTAGGCAGGTAGTGGACCCATACTAACCCATAAAGCCTTGACATGCTGCTTACACAAGGGCATTAGGCAGGTAGTACACCCATACTAACCCATAAAGCCTTGACATGCTGCTTACACCAGGGGATTAGGCAGGTAGTGGACCCATACTAACCCATAAAGCCACGACATGCTGCTTACATGAGGGGATATGCAGATAGTGGACCCATACTAACCCATAAAGCCACGACATGCTGCTTACACGAGGGCATTAGGCAGGTAGTGGACCCATACTAACCCATAAAGCCACGACATGCTGCTTACACAAGGGCATTAGGCAGGTAGTGGACCCATACTAACCCATAAAGCCATGACATGCTGCTTACACGAGGGGATATGCAGGTACTGGACCCATACTAACCCATAAAGCCACGACATGCTGCTTACACAAGGGGATATGCATGTAGTGGACCCATACTAACCCATAAAGCCACGACATGCTGCTTACACGAGGGCATTAGGCAGGTAGTGGACCCATACTAACCCATAAAGCCATGACATGCTGCTTACACAAGGGCATTAGGCAGGTAGTGGACCCATACTAACCCATAAAGCCTTGACATGCTGCTTACACGAGGGCATTAGGCAGGTAGTGGACCCATAAAGCCATGACATGCTGCTTACACAAGGGCATTAGGCAGGTAGTGGACCCATACTAACCAATAAAGTGTAACAGGCGCGAAGTCGCAGCAAGGGTTCCTTTCATTTATTAAGCAAACCCCCAGGTAAGGGTCTCGGCCAAAGAACAGGAAGTATGGGGTGTATCCAGTTGTTGAGTGAACTGTTGCATTATAGAAGAAGACCAGCTCTGGCAAATGTTCCGGCCATCTTCGTTTCGCTCTTTCGGGGAGTGTTCGCAGTCGGTCGTGCATGGTTCTATTGAAGCGCTCACATTGGCCATTTCCGCTTGGGTGAAATGGTGTGGTGCGACTCTTGTCGATGCCATACAGCTTGCATAGTTCCTTTATGACATCACCCTCAAAATTCCTCCCTTGGTCGCTGTGCAGGCGTTTGGGTATGCCATACTTGAGAAACCAGCTGTTTACCAGGGCTTTCGCTACACTCTGTGCTGTTTGGTCTTTGCAAGGGACTGCTTGAGTGAATTTCGTGAAGACATCGGTCAGTACCAACACGTTCTCCAGGCCACTGGTTGAACGTTCGAGAAGAGTGAAATCCATTGCGAGGACTTCTAGGGGATGGGTGGCGGTGAGCGTTCCCATGGTAGTGTGGACTCTTCTCCCTTCCTTTGCAAAGAAACATCTTTCACAATCATTTGTGTACCTGGTGATATCAGCCATCATGCCTGGCCAAAAACACCTGCCCTGGGCAAGCTTGCAAGTCTTCTCCGCTGCTGGGTGCCCGGCGTCATCGTGGACTGCTTTCAGAACGTCTGGTTTCAGTGATGAAGGAAGGATGACCTGGAGTACGTCTCTACCGTTGTCCTGTTGGTGCTATCAAGGCTCTCAAACTTCAACTTAAAGGCACAGCCCAACAAATGCCACCTGTTTTTCAGCCGTCTGCGTTATCTTGGTCATATGGTTACACCTGAGGGAATACTACCCGACCCAGACAAAGTCTCCGCAGTGGCAGATTGGCAGCTGCCCGCCAGCGAGAAAGACTTACGGGCTTACCTCGGGCTGACCTCGTATTACCGCCGATTTATACCTGGCTTTGCTCAGATCGCAGCCCCTTTGCACGCTCTGCTGAATAAAACACCAGCAGTCGGGTGCAGCATGTCAAGAGTACAACCGGTGGCAAGCCAATGTCAAATACAGTATAGCGAGTATAGATTGCTGTGAAATATAGTGATGGTGAGTACAGATCAGACACTGAGTTCAGTTCACTATGTTACAGACTCCCCTGCTAACAGTTGGCGTCCTCGACAACATCTAAATATCCTGCCACGCCTCTTTCTAGGAGAATCTTCATCAGGAGAGTTTGCGTCGTCAACAGTTTCTCAAACAGTCCCATTTCTTGCTGGATGGCCGTAACGGGGAGATGGTGAGGGTTACTATGATACCCCTTGTTGTGGCGTGTCGATCTCCGGGAAATGCTGCGCTCCCCTGCTTGAGCATTGCCGGGGTCACGTCCTGAGGGTGAACCTCCATCTCTGACCTGTTGTCTCATGTCACCAGCAGTGGTGTCACAGCTCTGGTTGTTGTCGCTGTCACCGTTTGTGGTGAGAATCTGATGGTCACGCACAGAGTCTGGCCTTGATGGGGACTCCGGACTGTCGTCACCAGTGTCGCTCGTTGACGACGGTGATGGAGAAGAGGCTGTTGGCTGAGGTCTTTGCTGCACTGGCGATCGCGGTACGAGTAGTTCGGTACGATGTAGTGTCCTAACAGATCCGCCACCGTCCGCAGAGTGCACCATGTAAGTGTTTCCTTGTGAATCTGGCCTCCGTAAAACTGTGTACGGTTCACTATTCCACGCGTCTTGGATCTTGTTTCGACCTCTGACCTGACGGTTGCGAGCGTAAACAGTCGTCCCCTCTGCAATGCCGTCATCATTAACCCTTGAGGCCGCAGCTTCCTGTCGCCTTGAGACCTCTCTATCCGTCAGCTGTTGTGCCAGTTTGTGGGCTTGCTGGAGACGCTTCTGGTGCTCCGCGAGCCAGTCATCAACCCTAACGGGAGAATCCGTCAAAACTCCATCACCAGGAATTCCAAGAAGGCTGTCGATGGGCAGGTAAGGGTCTCGGCCAAAGAACAGGAAGTATGGGGTGTATCCAGTTGTTGAGTGAACTGTTGCATTATAGAAGAAGACCAGCTCTGGCAAATGTTCCGGCCATCTTCGTTTCGCTCTTTCGGGGAGTGTTCGCAGTCGGTCGTGCATGGTTCTATTGAAGCGCTCACATTGGCCATTTCCGCTTGGGTGAAATGGTGTGGTGCGACTCTTGTCGATGCCATACAGCTTGCATAGTTCCTTTATGACATCACCCTCAAAATTCCTCCCTTGGTCGCTGTGCAGGCGTTTGGGTATGCCATACTTGAGAAACCAGCTGTTTACCAGGGCTTTCGCTACACTCTGTGCTGTTTGGTCTTTGCAAGGGACTGCTTGAGTGAATTTCGTGAAGACATCGGTCAGTACCAACACGTTCTCCAGGCCACTGGTTGAACGTTCGAGAAGAGTGAAATCCATTGCGAGGACTTCTAGGGGATGGGTGGCGGTGAGCGTTCCCATGGTAGTGTGGACTCTTCTCCCTTCCTTTGCAAAGAAACATCTTTCACAATCATTTGTGTACCTGGTGATATCAGCCATCATGCCTGGCCAAAAACACCTGCCCTGGGCAAGCTTGCAAGTCTTCTCCGCTGCTGGGTGCCCGGCGTCATCGTGGACTGCTTTCAGAACGTCTGGTTTCAGTGATGAAGGAAGGATGACCTGGAGTACGTCTCTACCGTTGTCCTGCGCCACCCTATAGAGGGTTCCGTCCCTGTCCCTTAGCTGGTTCCAACAGCGGATTATTTTCCGCACGTTGGGGTTTTCCCTAGCTGCTTGTCGTTTGGTGGGTTTGTGACCAATTCTGTAGAGCTGCCAGACCCTTTTTAATGTGGGATCATGCTGTTGCAACCTGGGCAGGTCAGCTGCTGGTAGGGAGGAAGGAGAAGAAGTATGCGTAGACCTGACCTGGATTTCGTGCAGAATAAACTCTGGAGTGAGGTTTACGATGGCTGTTCTAATTTCATTTGGTACGGCGGTGGCTGCAGCTTGAGGCTCGTCGCATTCTGCCATCAATTGCTCGACATGGACCTCCCTTCTGCTGAGTGCGTCCGCGTTCCCATTAGATCGCCCAGAGCGGTATTTCACTGTGAAATTAAAGTTGGCCAGTTCTGCGGCCCAGCGAGTCTCTGCTGCACCTAGCTTGGCGGATGTCTGGATGTAGCTGAGAGGATTGTTATCAGTATAGACCGTGAAGGTGCTGCCCTGCAGAAGATCTCTGAATTTCTCCGTGACTGCCCAGCGGAGCGCAAGCAATTCCAACTTCATGCTGCTGTACCTTTTCATGGATGTCTCTTTTTCCCTGAGTCCCCTGCTGGCGTAGCCAATGACAACTCGCTTTCCGGTCTGTTCTTGTGATAACACAGCTCCCAGGCCTTGGAGGCTGGCGTCAATCTCCAGGATGTAGGGTAGAGTAAAATCTGGGTAGCCGAGGACTGGGGCTGTTGTTAGCTTTTGCTTCATGGTCTGAAATGCCTGCGTACATTGCTCGTTCCATCCGCTCAGACGTTTGCTGCGTCCCGAGCCTGGTGTTTTATTCAGCAGAGCGTGCAAAGGGGCTGCGATCTGAGCAAAGCCAGGTATAAATCGGCGGTAATACGAGGTCAGCCCGAGGTAAGCCCGTAAGTCTTTCTCGCTGGCGGGCAGCTGCCAATCTGCCACTGCGGAGACTTTGTCTGGGTCGGGTAGTATTCCCTCAGGTGTAACCATATGACCAAGATAACGCAGACGGCTGAAAAACAGGTGGCATTTGTTGGGCTGTGCCTTTAAGTTGAAGTTTGAGAGCCTTGATAGCACCATTCCCAGTCTTTCCAGCGTCTCGTCGAAGCTTTTCCCAAATACCAGGAGGTCGTCAACGTAAATGAGTAGGGTCTGGAAGTTCTGATCACCAAAAATCTTGTCCATTACCCTCATGAATGTGGCCGGGGCATTACAAAGCCCGAAGGCCATTCTGGTGTATTCATAGAGACCTCCAGTGCCGACCCGGAACGCCGTTTTTTCTATATCTTCTTGCGCCACTGGAATCTGGTTAAAGCCATGAGCTAGATCCAGGCTGCAGAAGTATTTAGATCCTTTCAGCACATCCAGGGCCTCCTCGATTCTGGGCAAAGGGTATGCGTCTTTGTGTGTCTTAGTATTCAATCCCCTATAATCAACGCAAAAGCGGATCTTGCCATTTTTCTTTTTCGCAATAACGCACTGTGAGGCATAAGGGCTGCATGACTCTCGGATGATGCCCTGTTTCAAAGCAGACTGCAAATAGTCCCTCACTTCAGCCCAGTACTGGGGTGGGATCCTGCGGTGTGGGACCTTGACGGCCGTGTCATCATCCGTTACGATACGATGATGGATTAGATCGCAGAAGCCAAGGTCATCCTCGCCTCTGCTAAAAACATGCTCATAACTGTGGAGGAGTGTAGAGAGACGCAGGCCCTGCTCTTGGGTGATGTCGCCGACAGATACTTCAGACATTATGTCTCTAAGTGCATCGTGTGATGGCAGTACTGTGGCTTCCTCGATGAGGATTTCTTCCTGTGTTACAGTCACGCTGTACTGGTGCGGGGTGTCGGCTTCAGCTGCACATGCTATAGGGACGTAGGGTTTCAGGTAGATGTCTCTGTCACTGACATTAGCGACCTGAACTGGTACGACCCCCTTATCGCTGAGTTGAGAGAGGCATCTCCCAACTCCGATTCCGGCCGGAAGGTACAGCTTGTCCGATGGCTCGACTAGAATGTCGCGCGTAGTACCCGGCGCAGCTGGCTTGGTTGTGCATGAGATTACTTTTAGGCTGCGTGCTGGGATCAGAACGGGCCGTCTCCCCAGTGGTTTCACGTAACTGTCGCTTGACACGGAAATGGCGTTCTCTTCATACAGGGCACTTACGCCTTGCCATAGAGTCGAGTCCGGATGGCTACCTCCCTCGACAGTCTTCAGGTGTCTTAAGATGTTGGAACCGAGCACACCGGGTACCTTCTTCTTCCTCTCGGCCATGACACCCTGAGGATCTCTAACCACTAAGAATGCCATATTGGGTAAAGTTCTATTCATCACTGTAATGTCTAGCTCTACATAACCAATAAATGGCACCTCGAGGCCTTGAGCGCCGGAAACCTTTAGGTAAGGGGAAACATCATCAATGTGTGTTGTGTCACTAAAAACATGTCTAAAGAATGTCTCAGTCAAGGTTGAAACCTGTGCGCCTGTATCAACAAGACATTTTACATCACTCCCCCCAATGTTTATAGTTACCACGGGACACTCTCCAACAGCTTTCTCCAGCCGTGATGAGCCACTAGCATATTGACCTCGTCCACCTGTCATCTGGCTCACAATGGCAGGTGTCTCCCGTTTAACGGTCGTCTTCGGCCGCTCTGCTGACGCTGTGGACAGTGCCGTTGAAGGTGTCCTGTTGCATGACAGATGTAGCATCGACGGGCTTCCCCTGGCTGGCTCCGTGCTGTGCCCTCTGCTTGGTGACGGCGTGTAAGGCCCTCCAGCTGAGCTGTGAGCTGAGCGATCTGCTGCTGCTGAGACTTTAGGATGTCCAGGAGCTCACTATGGGTCTGTTTCTCTTCCAGACGTGGACGCAGTGCCGCTGGGGTACCCATCCACTGGACGGCTTTATCACGGAGATCAAAGAACGTCAGTGTAGGGACCTCCTCATTCAGCCGTCGCAGCTCTCTCCTTAGAGTAACATCTGCAACTGCTTCCGCAAGCCTCTCTTTCAAAATAATGTCCTTCCGCTTGGAAAAAGCAGAGTCTTTTTCTACACCTTGAATCTTGTCCGCCAGAACAGCAAGATTGTGTGAGCATGTCAGCAGATCCTCCCTGTCCTGTCGATAGGAGTAGAACTGCGACTGTAATCTGGGAAGTGATGCGCCATCACCAAAAACTTTCTCCAGGATGGACAAGATCCTATCCCCCGAGAGGCTGATGCCACCTCTGCCCACGATCTCCCGTCTCGCCTTGCCACCAAGGTGTTCCAGAACGAAGGCTGATCTGTCGGTGCTCTCGATCCTGCGCGAACTGATAGCAGCATGGATGTCGTCCAGCCAGTCTTGCAGAGTGATGTCGCCTGCATCACGTGGCCTGTCACAGAAGCGCGCGATCCTCGCTTGGTCAGAATGGACGAAAGCGCTGGGCTGTGCTGTCCTGCATGACGCTGACAGTTGGCCCCGGTCTGCATCCAGCTGTGCCTGAAGCTCGGCCACCTTCCGCTGGAGGTCCTCGACTGCTGTTGTGTCCACCTTCCGATCCTCCATGCTGATGGGGGTTGAGTCACTTCTGACTCCAGATGTAACAGGCGCGAAGTCGCAGCAAGGGTTCCTTTCATTTATTAAGCAAACCCCCACCAGCAGTCGGGTGCAGCATGTCAAGAGTACAACCGGTGGCAAGCCAATGTCAAATACAGTATAGCGAGTATAGATTGCTGTGAAATATAGTGATGGTGAGTACAGATCAGACACTGAGTTCAGTTCACTATGTTACAAAAGCCAAGACATGCTGCTTACACAAGGGCATTAGGCAGGTAGTGGACCCATACTAACCCATAAAACCATGACATGCTGCTTACACAAGGGCATTAGGCAGGTAGTGGACCCATACTAACCCATAAAGCCTTGACATGCTGCTTACACGAGGGCATTAGGCAGGTAGTGGACCCATAAAGCCATGACATGCTGCTTACACAAGGGCATTAGGCAGGTAGTGGACCCATACTAACCAATAAAGCCAATACATGCTGCTTACACAAGGGCATTAGGCAGGTAGTGGACCCATACTAACCCATAAAACCACGACATACTGCTTACACGAGGGCATTAGGCAGGTACTGGACCCATACTAACCCATAAAGCCACGACATGCTGTTTACACGAGGGCATTAGGCAGGTAGTGGACCCATAAATCCACGACATGCTGCTTACACAAGGGCATTAGGCAGGTAGTGGACCCAAACTAACCCATAAAGCCTTGACATGCTGCTTACACGAGGGCATTAGGTAGGTAGTGGACCCATACTAACCCATAAAGCCTTGACATGCTGCTTACACAAGGGCATTAGGCAGGTAGTACACCCATACTAACCCATAAAGCCTTGACATGCTGCTTACACGAGGGGATTAGGCAGGTAGTGGACCCATACTAACCCATAAAGCCACGACATGCTGCTTACACGAGGGCATTAGGCAGGTAGTGGACCCATAAAGCCATGACATGCTGCTTACACAAGGGCATAGGCAGGTAGTGGACCCATACTAACCCATAAAGCCATGACATGCTGCTTACACGAGGGCATTAGGCAGGTAGTGGACCCATACTAACCCATAAAGCCATGACATGCTGCTTACACAAGGGCATTAGGCAGGTAGTGGACCCATACTAACCCATAAAGCCATGACATGCTGCTTACACGAGGGAATATGCAGGTACTTGACCCATACTAACCCATAAAGCCACGACATGCTGATTACACGAGGGGATATGCAGGTAGTGGACCCATACTAACCCATAAAGCCACAACATGCTGCTTACACGAGGGGATATGCAGGTAGTGGACCCTTACTAACCCATAAAGCCATGACATGCTGCTTACACGAGGGGATATGCATGTAGTGGACCCATACTAACCCATAAAGCCATGACATGCTGCTTACACAAGGGCATTAGGCAGGTAGTGGACCCATACTAACCCATAAAGCCATGACATGCTGCTTACACAAAGGCATTAGGCAGGTACTGGACCCATACTAACCCATAAAGCCACGACATGCTGCTTACTCAAGGGCATTAGGCAGGTACTGGACCCATACTAACCCATAAAGCCACGACATGCTGCTTACACGAGGGCATTAGACAGGTAGTGGACCCGTAAAGCCATGACATGCTGCTTACACAAGGGCATTAGGCAAGTAGTGGACATACTAACCCATATAGCCATGACATGCAGCTTACACGAGGGCATTAGGCAGGTAGTGGACCCATACTAACCCATAAAGCCACGACATACTGCTTACACAAGGGCATTAAGCAGGTAGTGGACCGATACTAACCCATAAAGCCACGACATGCTGCTTACACAAGGGGATTAGGCAGGTACTGGACCCATACTAACCCATAAAGCCACGACATGCTGCTTACACAAGGGCATTAGGCAGGTACTGGACCCATACTAACCCATAAAGCCACGACATGCTGCTTACACAAGGGCATTAGGCAGGTACTGGACCCATACTAACCCATAAAGCCACGACATGCTGCTTACACAAGGGCATTAGGCAGGTAGTGGACCCATACTAACCCATAAAGCCTTGACATGCTGCTTACACGAGGGTATATGCAGGTACTGGACCCATACTAACCCATAAAGCCATGACATGCTGCTTACACGAGGGCATTAGGCAGGTAGTGTACCCATGCTAACCCATAAAGCCTTGACATGCTGCTTACACGAGGGCATTAGGCAGGTAGTGGACCCATACTAACCCATAAAGCCATGACATGCTGCTTACACGAGGGGATATGCAGGTACTGGACCCATACTACCCCATAAAGCCACGACATGCTGCAGCAGCATGTGGATCAACAGTGATAGTTCAAGGGCAGTGTCAGAATAGTTGGGCACTCAGCACCACCCAGGAACTATCATGGTCGATCTGGCTCCAGTTGTGTGACATCAACCTCAAAGGACATTTTTAAAACTTGAGAATTTCATCTTCAGGGTGTAATGAGCTAAAGTCCCTGTGATTTTCCCATTGTGCAGATCTATACATCATCAGATCTATACATCATGAGTTCTATACTTCATCAGATCTATACTTCATCAGATCTATACATCATCAGATGTATACATCAGATCTATACATCATCAGATCTATACATCATCAGATCTATACATCATCGAATCTATACATCATCGGATCTACACATCATCAGATCTACACATCGTCAGATCTACACATCGTCAGATCTATACATCGTCAGATCTATACATCATCAGATCATACATCATCAGATCTATACATCATCAGATCTATACATCGTCAGGTTTATACATCGTCAGATCTATACATCATCAGATCTATACATCATCCTCACATTCCTGTCACTATGTAATGAGCTAAAGTCCCTCTGATTTTCCCATTGTGCAGATACATCATCCTCACATTCCTGTCACTGTTGCTCATTTTTTATATCCACAGGTGCAATATCTGAGGGACATTAGAAACCTTATTGAGAAGGGCCACTATCAAGATGCTGTAAGTGTGTATCTGTCTTTTAGTGTGTTATGGCCTTAGTCACCTATAACTAACTTTAGTGTGTTATTTATGACCAAAATCTGGGTACATTGTCAATTGGTTATGATGTCCGTGGTCTCGTTTGTTGTTTTGGGGCACAGAATTTTCTCAGGTGATGCCGTTTGTTTGCAGATAAGCGAGAGCCAGTACCTGATCACAACTGCCTTGAAGGGGCTGCGATATTACCAAACCTATGACAGAGTATTCTTGGGGTCAGTGTATTGACGGCATTTTCTTTGTGCTGTGTCAGTTGACAAGAGATTGTTAGATGCATGATTATGATAACTGTCATCACCCCTGGAGAGGCAGCGAGTTAACCCATATCATTCGCAATACGCCAGTGTGTGTAATAAGTTTAACTAAAATAGTTCAAGGTTAGTGCCAGAATAGCTTTTAGCCTCTAGGCACCAAGCTATTCGGGCACCACCCTTGAACTAAAGCCATTGATCTATATCGTTATCTGTAAGTACTATAATGTAGCGTGCATATGGCAGTGTACAAATTTGAAGCTATTAGCCTCAGGATGATAGGGGTTAATCAGGCAATCATAGCCTTGAAAGTGATAGGTTGAGCCTTGTTGTAGTATAGTTAGTCCATTCAGCAACAAGATATCAAGGGTCAAAATCTTCCACTTTTCCGAGGATATCAGCGTAAATTTTTAAAAATCCGCTTTAAAAAAAAAGGCAATTCCGCGTGGAAAAAAAGAAAAGAAAAAATTCTGAAACGGTCGTGGTTCTTAAACGGCGCAGGTCCACAAGTTGTCAGATTCGTTATCGTTAACTTTAGGTAAGCTTCGTTTTTCCAAGATGGCGTCTGGCGACGCAGCACACATTGTTGCTCGCGGCCAAACTTTTAATGAAACGGGAGTGAGAACACTGAAGAAATGGAGATGGGAGTGGTATGAAAAATCGGTGAAAGTTAAGTCGAACCCTGACTTGTTTGAACGGATAGGCGAGCACATTCTGAAGCTGGAATCGCTGGATGTGAACTTTGCCCCGCCCGAACATCATGTACCGTGATTTTTCGCGCCTAACCCCCCCCCCCCCTCCCCCCCTGCTGTTTGAGATTTTGGCCCCCGAAATCAGTGCCTCGCGTGTACTCCCTCCCCCCCCCCCACCCCCCCCCCACCCCTGCTGGTTCCGCTTTTTTCCCCAGCACGTGTTTTGACCCCTGAGATATGGATCAACCTGTCTGGTTCAAGGTGGATGCTACAATAGCTTAACCACTGGACTGCCCAGAAACAGTTAACACATTCCAGCTGCAAGAGATATAGATCTTCATGACCCCCTCCCCCCCCCCACCCCCATCCACCCCCCCCACCCCCCATCCACCCCCCTACCCCCAACCACCCCCCCCCACCCCTGCCCCCTGCCCCCCCCCCCTCCCCTGCCCCCTGCCTCCCCCCCCTTCCCCTTCAGGCATGGGAATTGTCTACGAAAATGCGGGATTCCGCGAAGAAGAAGAAATCGTCCGCAAAACTAAAAAGGCGTCTTCGTGAAGAAAACCATTGTGGGTAGCAAAACGAGCAGAGCACCGGTTGAACTCCGCGGGGAGGATATGACGTGGCAGGCTGTGTTCGCGACCCATACTGGTGGCCGAGTAAACCTAGGTGAGCAGATGCGCACTGTGTTTGATTTTTCGGCCCCTGGAATCAAGGCGTCATGACTACCCACCCCCCTGTTGTTTGATTTTTCGGCCCCAGGAAAGAAGGTCTAGCCCCCCTCCCCCCGTCGTTTGATTTTTTGAGTGGAGGCCTGAGGTTGAAGGTCCCGGACCCCCCTAGTATCAGATGATTTTTGCTTGGGCATTCCCATGCCTTCTCATTATGACCTATGTCTTTTGGTGGCACCATGTTTCCTGGATGCCTCGCACTCTTTGGCGCTGAATTAACGATGTCAGAAACACGATTTACGTGCATTGTCATAAAGGGATTAACCCATATCATCCTGAGGCTGAAAGCTTCACATTTGTACACTGCCATATATAGGCAAGCTACATTATAGTACTTACAGATAAGGATATAGACCAATGGCTTTAGTTCAAGGGTAGTGCTATGCTGCCCTATCACCCTTTGAACTATCCTGTTCAACATGTCTCCTGAACTGTAGTATGCTTTTCACAGGACAACTCTCACACTTGGACATGTTTACCTCATCCCTCCACCATGCAGAAATATCGAACACCGCCCAAATGCAAACTGGGTGTAGATCCTCAGGAGCCCACATAGCTGCAGGGGCTGATGATCTGTACCCTTTGCTGAAACCATTTTGTATCATGCTGTTTTGAAGGTAGGGGATCTTTGAATTTATCACACAGTCTAAAAACACAGTCTGCATCCCATGGCAGTGATGGGATTAGGGTTCTTACAGGCGCCAAGTTATTTTGGCACCACCCTTGAACTGTCATGGGCAGTACAAATGCTGAATTGTTTTCTCAAAACACATTACCGATGGTATTACAACTAGGAATGGTTTCTTAGCTAGTCTAATTTTAGCCCAAAAATTGTTGTGTACGAGTACGGTCATGATGGCAGGAGAGGGGCGCCATAGCCTAGGCGGAAGCCGGGTAGCCTCCCTTCCGGTTCAACCACGCATGCGCTCAGCGCTTACTACTTCAGTCAGTTTCTTTGCTAGTCCAAGATAGGTTGTGTACGTCAGTGGCTCTTCGTTCAGACTGTTCTTCTTCGGTGGAGCTTGTGTTTCGGTGTTTCCCTCTTGTGAGCCTTGGGGCTTGGACGCTTTCGTGTGGTTACAGCCTTGGTGTAGGAAGAAGTTTTAAGAAGGAAGCCATTTCTCGGACGTTAGAGCGCTTGTGAACTTTACTCACTTGTGGGCCGGTCGGCTGAGTGCCTGCCTCGACCGGTGCCCTCTCGCTTCGCCCTCGGCTAGCCTCGTGGACTTCGGTAGATTGCTCGCTACCTGTGTCTTGTAGTGCTCTTCCTTCTTTCGCTGACCAGTTGTGACTGTCGTCGCTGGGTGCTACACTGTTCACAGACCTGGAACTGACGGGAACCGGTCTTCGATGCCATTTTGGTGGGACGGCGCCCGGCCTTCTCTGGTGGTCTCGTCCTTTCGTGTCTCTTCTCTCTCATTATGGCAAGGTAAAATCTCGGTCACTGCTTCCGTCCGGCGCTCAGGGGAAGGGTAGAGCGCCGTGCGTCAGTATACGCCGTGAACTTTCTTCGTATCGTTTCCGCAGTTTGTATTGCGTGCCCGCGGGGGCACGTTCGCGCGTTTTTCATTGTAACACTATGTTTTGCAGTTGGCAAGTCCGTACCTGTACTAGATGTGGACAATTCCAATGGCCGAGTGACGGACATGAAGTTTGCCTTCCCTGTTCCGCCTGTACTTCCTCCAATCCGTGCCTGGTCTGCGCCCCCTGGCTGGAAGAGCAGTGGACCCAGCTATGGAGCTTTTACTGCCGTGAACAGCCGACACCAGAACGGATGAGGGGTTGCAACACCGGTGAGTCCCATAGTGGCTATTACCGGGAGACAGGACAGTCAACGCCGCAGCTTAGGTCGTGAGCCCGTCCTCCTGCGCCGGCAGCTTCCACAGTACCGCTTAGTGGCCACTGCCTGGTCGCAGTTCCTCAAGCCCCGAAAGCTGAGCATCGAGATAAACCCCCTTCTTGGCACAAGGTTGCCCCGCTTGTATCCCCCGCGGACCTGACTAGTGGTTCTTGCCAGCCAACAGAACAGTCAACGCTGCGACTTCGGTCGCGAGCCCGTTCTTCTATGCCGGCAGCTCCCACAGAACCGGATAGTGGCCTCTGCCCGGTTCCGCCGTCTTCGGCGGTACGAGATATCGTTTAGGAACAGGCTTCAGCATCGGTACCTGTCTTAGACCCGGAGGTAACTGCTTCCAATATGGTGACCCTCCTCCTCCGCACGCGCCTAACGCAAGAGATCAGCGCTCCGTACAGTTCCTTGGCACACCTCGACCAGAAGAGCAGACGCACCGGACACTCTCCCGCTCTTCAGCTTACGGTACGCAAGAGGCTGCATTACATCGAGATGTCCCTCCCCGGTCTCGTTCTGATCGCCGACACTCTTCTCAGCGCCGTTCGCGCTCGAGGGACAGTTCATCGCACCGACGGTCTACGTCCCGCTCTTCGCGTGCTAGCCGGCCCTCTCGGACGTCTTATAGGCACGACACGCCTTCGGTTGGTCGTGAGTCCAGGTCGCGCCCCCCGAACTTGGGATTATTCCTCGCTTAGAGCGCGCCCGTCTTCTCCTCCTCGCTCTAGACGTTCGTCTTCCACGATGAGACGTCGCTCTCGACGACGCTTCCATTCTAGGAGTTCCCGCTACCGCCACAGCCGCTCCCCGCGAGACAGCAGGTCACCTCGTCGTACCTCACGCTGGTCTTGGTTTTCGTCTTGGGAACAGTCGCCAGTTCGCTCTGTTTGACACCGCTCCCTGACGGGAAGGTCCCAGCCCAAGGCCTCGACGTCTTCCCGACCCATGGCGGTTCCTGACCGCTCCCTCCTTCCTCGTTCAGGATCCCCCCCCCCCCCCCCCACGCACCTTGCGCATAGAGGATGACACACTCAGCCTGGCCCCTGAGGACTCGGTTGGCCCTGCTTTGTGAAGACAGCCCCTCACGTTCTAGTCCTTCTCACCTTGACCTTGACGGTACGTATCAGGATCAACAGCCTTCGGCGGGTGGACACAGGTTGGAGACCCTCCCCGCCCTGGATGAGGCGGCTCGGATCATCTCCTCGTGCCTCCCGTTGGAAGACTGCCCGCCCTCTCCACCGCTGAAGAAGAAGGCCACGGCATACGTGGATGCTGAACGACACTCCGCCAGCTCACGGGGCGCATTTTCCGCTCGCCTCGTGCAGGGCTCCTTGGGCGCCAACGGGTTCTTCATGGACACCAAGTGGCCCTCAGATTTGCACATGTTTTCGGCAGATCTGGTATGCGGGACACACACAGAACTTCGCCTGCGCCATGCCCAAGCCAGACCCCTCCGCCTGTTCCTTGGCGACTACTCCCGCACGTCGCTTCCTTCTGCCCGGCGTCGATCAGACAATGAATCTCATCCGCAACGCTCTAGCTTCGGCGGGATTCCTCGACCTCCTGACACAAGCTATCGTCCGTCGCATAGAAGCGGCTTGGCATCCGTCCCTTACGCCGCTGCTGGGAGACTTGCGTGCCCTAGCCGTCTCCGGTAACTGCGCTGCCTACCACTCCTGTGTCAACGCCATGGCCGCAGCCTCTTACTGTGACCTTATGCGTCGGGATGCTCTTCTCCGCGCCTGCCCACTTCCTGAGGACCTGAGGCTTCAACTTCGGCAGGCCCCCTTGGCAGAGAACTACTTTTCGGTTCTACGTGGCTGGCAGTTAAAGAAGCGAATAAGGGCTCCTGGCCCAGCCGATCTGCTCCAACCTCCTTTCAGCCTACCTGCAGGACGCTGGGTCGCTCCCTGCGGGCGTCCAGACACACCACCCGTCCCTACACCAGAGGTGGACGCCTCCTCCCAAGACCTCCGGCCTTCCCCCAGCGCCCGTCCTCTCTCGGGATCCGCCTCCGCGCCCGCGACTAGGACCTGGCCCAAGCCTGCCCGTCACCCCGGGCGGGGCAGGGCCCACTGACTGTCTCTCCAAAGCGTGGTAGCCAGATCGGCGGGAGGCTCGCACTTCACAGCGCCGCGTGGCGGTCGCTGACCCTTGGATTCTCAAGACCATCTCAGAAGGACTCCTGATCTCTCTTTCGATCTCCGCCCCCTCTGCGACGTTCTCCGCTGTGGACCTTGGTCCCGACAGACCAGCTCAAGCGGACGCCCTGCGCACCAAGGTAGCTACCTTACTTCGAAGGCGGCCACAGAGGTGGTGTTTCGACACGACTCTCCAGACTTCTACAGTCGACTCTTCGTTGTGCCCAAGCCGGGCGGCAAGTGACGTCCTGTTATCGACCTGTCGGCGCTCAACAAGTTTATCGTAGCACCGCACTTCCGCATGGAGACAACTTGGGCCCTTTGTGCCGCGGTGCAACCCATGGACTTCGCAGTCAGCCTTGACCTCTCGGATGCATACCTTCACGTCCCCAGGCACC
Organism: Semisulcospira habei; assembly: GCA_036245525.1. Lineage (NCBI taxonomy): Eukaryota > Metazoa > Mollusca > Gastropoda > Semisulcospiridae > Semisulcospira > Semisulcospira habei. The sequence goes on from BTPG01000002.1 coordinate 91,818,176, forward strand.
CAGCCTCCAGACGGTATCTACGCTTCACGTTCGAAGGTGTGGTCTATCAGTTCCGCACGCTTCCCTTCGGCCTCAACCTCAGCCCTTGGGTCTTCACTCGCATCATGGACGCCGTGGTAGCCAGAGCCCGTCGTACGTCCACGAGCCCCACGTACAACTACCTGGATGACTTGCTGTTGAAGAATCAGGCTGAGTCCGCCTTGGAAGAAGACCGAGATGCCATGCTTCAGCTCCTCGAGACCCTGGGCTTCCTGGTCAACTTCAGCAAGTCCGACCTCGTTCCGTTGCGCCGATTCGTGCACCTAGGCATGGAGTTCTGCACTGACCTCAACATCGTCCGGCTGCCGGAACCCCTCATCCAGAAGTTGGCGTATGTAGCTCGGCAGGTGTCCCAGTTTACCATGATCCCTGCCAGGCAGTGGCTTCAGCTCTTGGGTCTGATGAGTGCCACAGCAGATCTGATCCCTTTGGGGCGTCTCTACTCCCGTCTGCTACAGTTGCATCTTCTCCTTCACTGGCGGCCGACGACCTCCGACCTCGAGGCTCCAGTTCCGGTCCCAACTATGCTCCGTCCTCGCCTTCTGCGCTGGGCAGATTTCACCTGGCTCGCAACGGGAGTGCCGCTGTTCTGGCCACCCCGCTCCCTCTTCCTCTGCGTCGACGCGAACCTCTCCGGTTGGGGAGCACACCTCCTTCCGTCGTTCGAGACTGCCTCTGGCCTGTGGCCCCTAGATTCACTGTCCCGACACATCAACTGGTTGGAACTGAAGGCGGTCTGGCAAGCCCGCCTTGCATGGGAACCTCGTCTTCTACATCAGGAGCTCCTGGTGCTGTCGGACAACTCCATGGTCGTTGCCTACATCCAGAAGCAAGGTGGGACCCGCTCTCCCTCCCTCTGCATCCTCCTCTACCAGGTGCTGCGGTGGTGCAAGGATCGGGACATCACTCTCCGAGCGCGTCACATCCCCGTCACCTAAATGTGCTAGCCGACTCCCTCTCCTGACGCGGTCAGCTTCTCCATACCGAGTGGTCCCTGCGTCCAGATATTTTTGGATGATCGGTGCAACCTGGGAGACTCCCATGATCGACCTCTTAGCCACGAGATGGAATCGACAACTCCCGCTTTTCGTCTCGCCAATTCCGGACCCCCTGGCCTGGGCAGTGAACGTCCTCTCCTTTTCTAGGGAGGGTCTGGTAGCCTACGCCTACCCGCCGACGGTGCCATCCCCAAGGTCCTACTCAAGCTCAGAGGGTGCAACGTGATCCTGTTCCTGGTGGCGCCGTTCTGCTGGACCAAGTCGTGGACGACCGACCTCCTGAACCTTGCCACGGCCCCCCCCCCCCGCTGCCGCTCCCCACTCCGCGCACAATGCTCAAGCAACCACCCGTGCCCAGAGCGTCTCCTCCTCCACGCCTGGAGGTTGTTCGGCAAGCCCTCACTGCTAGAGGCTTCTCAGGTGTGGCAGTGGACGCGATCGCTACAGCCGCAGATCCTCGACCACACGAGTCTACGAAGGCAAGTGGAGAGTACTCTGCTCCTGGTGTGACAACAGAAGCCTCTCCCCCATCGGTTTGACAGTTCCTCAGCTGGCAGATTCCTCCTCTGGCGGTTCAACGACCAGCGGTTAGCACCCATGACCATACGCAGCTACCTGGCCATGATCGCTGACACATACAGGCATCTGGGACGACTTGACCCGGGTTCCTGCAAAGACCTAGCCGACCTGATGGCCCACTTCGGTCTACAACGTCTCACTCTGCGTTCCCTGGTGCCGCGATGGGACCTGCCTTGGGTGCTTACCTGGCTCAACTCGCCTCGCTTCGAGCCGATCCAGCTTGCGAGATTACCGGACATGACATGGAAGACTTGCTTCCTTATGGCCCTCGCCTCAGCCCCCAGGGTCAGCGAGCTGCACGCCCTTCGGCGTGCCCTGCCTGTTTGCAGTTCCGGACGGACGGTTCGGTTCAACTGCTACCCGACCCGGCCTTCCTAGCCAAGACCAGATCCCCTTTGGCTGCTCCTCAATTGGTCACCATACAATCATTAAGAGAACCAGGCTCCACCCGTGAGTCCAGACAACAAGACCTGGTGCGAGCTTTACGTGTGTACCTGCGCCGGACCAAGCCGCTTCGCAGGGGACGCACACGCCTATTCCTTTCGCTGCCCCAGGTAGAAATGACATCTCAGCCCAGATGATATCCTCCTGGCTTCGGTGGGTGACACGATCAGCCTACCAAGACCTCACCCCTGATACAGCCAGACGCATGAACATCAGGGCGCACGAGATCAGAGCCATGGCTGCAAACCTAGCATTCGACCGCAACTGTGCTGTCAAAGACATTGTGGCGGCCGTGGGCTGGCGAGCGGAGACCACCTTCGCACGCTTCTACCTGAGGGACCTCTCCAGCCAGCGCCAGAACCTTTCGCTGGTGGGGGACATCGTGGCGGTGCAACACTCCCTCCCGGCGCCCTAGGTGCCTTAAGTATCTTTGCTAAAATTAGAGGGAGGTTGCTTGAGGAGGGTGACCCTAGTAGCTTCGATGGCAGAGGGCAGGAGCGTTATAGCGGCATGTGCCTCCTCTTCAGGATTCTTCCTAGTTGTAATACCATCGGTAATGTGTTTTGAGAAAACAAATGTATTTTCCTTTAAAATAAATTTTTTTGAAAAATACTTACCGATGGTATTACTCGAAGGTCCCTCCCACCTTCCCCACTTGCCGCTGGTCTACGCCAAGAAACTGACTGAAGTAGTAAGCGCTGAGCGCATGCGTGGTTGAACCGGAAGGGAGGCTACCCGGCTTCGGCCTAGGCTATGGCGCCCCTCTCCTGCCATCATGACCGTACTCGTACACAACAATTTTTGGGCTAAAATTAGACTAGCTAAGAAACCATTCCTAATCCTAGTTGTAATACCATCGGTAAGTATTTTTTTAAAAAAATGATTTAAAAAAAAAAATACATTTTTACAGATAAAGCTCAGTGTTTGTACACTGATTGTCCTGCAGTCAGTGCTGTCAGAGAAACAGTGAGACTTGTGTCTGCAGATTCAGCATAGCTTTGGGCTTCCTGGGCTGGATGAGCTACATCCTGACTCTGCTGGTGTCTGAACACACAGCCTTACCTCCTCCTGGTCAGCAAGGGAGGGCGTTCAGCTACAATGGAGAACTCTCCTTCATCCATCTCATTTCTGCTGTCGTGGGCATCATCATTGTCTGCCTGCTGTACAGTAAGTACATTGTAGTTTATGTCGGTAATTAGTTGCTACAGTTTGTATTTTACTTTATGTCCTTGAGATATGTTTGAACAGTGTTGACCCTTTGGCTGTTGGTAGTGCTTGTGATTGTCATGGTGATTCCTGTAGGAAGTCAGGGTGTTGTTATTCCTGTAGGAAGTCAGGGTGCTGTTATTCCTGTAGGAAGTCAGGGTGTTGTTATTCATGTAGGACGTCAGGGTGTTGTTATTCCTGTAGAAATCAGGGTGTTGTTATTCCTGTAGGAAGTCAGGGTGTTGATATCCCTGCAGGATGTCAGGGTGTTGTTATTCCTGTAGGAAGTCAGGCGGGTGTTGTTATTCATGTAGGACGTCAGGGTGTTGTTATTCCTGTAGGAAGTCAGGGTGTTGTTATTCCTGTAGGAGGTCAGGGTGTTGTTATTCCTGTAGGAAGTCAGGGTGTTGTTATTCCTGTAGGAAGTCAGGGTGTTGTTATTCCTGTAGGAAGTCAGGGTGTTGTTATTCCTGTAGGAAGTCAGGGTGTTGTTATTCCTGTAGGAAGTCAGGGTGTTGTTATTCCTGTAGGAAGTCAGGGTGTTGTTATTCCTGTAGAAAGTCAGGGTGTTGTTATTCCTGTAGGAAGTCAGGGTGCTGTTATTCCTGTAGGAAGTCAGGGTGTTGATATTACTGTAGGAAGTCAGGTTGTTGTTATTCCTGTAGGAAGTCAGGGTGTTGTTAATGCCATATGATGTCATATTGTTATCCCTGTAGGAAGTCAGGGTGTTGTTATTCCTGCAGGATGTCAGGGTGTTGTTATTCCTGTAGGAAGTCGGGGTGTTGATATTCCTGTAGGAAGTCAGTTTGTTGAAATTACTGTAGAAAGTCAGGGTGTTGTTATTCCTTTAGGAAGTCAGGGTGTTGTTATTCCTGTAGGAAGTCAGGGTGTTGTTATTCCTGTAGGAAGTCAGGGTGTTGTTATTCCTGTAGGAAGTCAGGGTGTTGCTATTCCTGTAGGAAGTCAGGGTGTTGTTATTCCTGTAGGAAGTCAGGGTGTTGTTCTTCCTGTAGGAAGTCAGGGTGTTGATATTACTGTAGAAAGTCAGGGTGTTGGTATTCCTGTAGGAACACAGGGTGTTGTTATTCCTGTAGGAGGTCAGGGTGTTGTTGTTCCTGTAGGATGTCAGGGTGTTGTTATTCCTGTAGGAAGTCAGGGTGTTGTTATTCTTGTAGGAAGTCAGGGTGTTGATATTCCTGTAGGAACACAGGGTGTTGTTATTCCTGTAGGAAGTCAGGGTGTTGTTATTCCTGTAGGAAGTCAGGTTGTTGTTATTCCTGTAGGAAGTCAGGGTGTTGTTATTCCTGTAGGAAGTCAGGGAGTTGTTATTCTTGTAGGAAGTCAGGGTGTTGATATTCCTGTAGGAAGTCAGGGTGTTGTTATTCCTGTAGGAAGTCATGGTGTTGTTATTCCTGCAGGAAGACAGGGTTGTTGTTATTCCTGTAGGAAGTCAGGGAGTTGTTATTCCTGTAGGAAGTCAGGGTGTTGTTAATGCCATATGGTGTCATATTGTTGTTATCCCTGTAGGAAGTCAGGGTGTTGTTATTCCTGCAGGATGTCAGGGTGTTGTTATTCCTGCAGGATGTCAGGGTGTTGTTATTCCTGTAGGAAGTCAGGGTGTTGATATTCCTGTAGGAAGTCAGGGTGTTGAAATTACTTTTGACCTTTACTAATTGACCTTTCTAAACATACCTATTTGAATGACCTCCCTAAATGTCAAGGTCACAAGGGATCAGGAAATAGGTATGATGTTGCCATATTGTAACAAAATTGAGTTTTTCTCAAATATGATGCACAACTTTAAACCCATACTTGGTAGAAAGGTACCTGATGGTAAGACCTTTATATGCATACTAATTTGGTTGACCCATCGGAAAGGTCAAGGGTCACAAGAGCACAGGAAATAGGTTAAAAATAGCCATATTTTGACAAAAGATGTTTTTTTCTCAAATACTTTTTACACCTTCAAACCCAAACTTGGTACAAAGATAGCTGATAGTAAGACCTTCCTATACATATTAATTGGATGACCTCTCAGAAAGGTCAAGGGTTACAAAAAAAGGAAATAAGTCACAAATAGCCATTTTTTGACAAACATTTTTTAATTTATTTCTCAAATACTATTTGCAACTTTCATCCCAAACCTGGTACACAGATATCTGATGGTAAGACCTTCCTATGCATACTGACTTGGATGACCTCTTGAAAAGGTCAAGGGTCACAAGAGATCAGCAAGTGATGTGAAAAATGTCTATTTTTGTGGTAGAATTTTAGATTTTAGCAGTAATTTTGCAAAACTTTTCAACCAAATTTGGCAGATGGTAAGACCTTTAAATGAATACTAGTTTGGTTCACTACCTATACTCAAAAAGGTGAAGGGTCATGGGAGGTTGACAAAAGTGAAAAATGCGTACATTTTGAGTAAACATAGATTTTGCAGGTACAAATGCCAACCATTTCCTTATGTTGGAACATTTCAGCACTTGCTTATTTCAGTGACATGTTGGAAGGTCAAGGTCATAGAGGTCATTAATTATATGGATTGGTCATGCACGTGAGCCTTGAAGGCTTTGCCATTTTTCTTCTTATTTTAGTTCAGTCCCTGCCATGGACGAACTACTTGTACTGCCTGCTTCCTGTCGTTCTATGGGTGAAATTTGCTGAGGGGTAAGTCATGGAGTAGGATATAATGCAAATTGAGCTTTGACGGAACTTTTTGTTTTTAAGGCTCTTCTACTTCTCCCTCTGTCGTCCGTCATCCATCCGCCAATCTTGGAACAAATATCATTCAGTGCCAGTTGACCTAATATGATTTACTTTCACAATATGATTTACTTTCACAATATGATTTTACTTTCACAATATGATTTACTTTCACAATATGATTTACTTTCACAATATGATTTTACTTTCACAATATGATTTACTTTCACAATTATGATTTACTTTCACAATATGATTTACTTTCAAGAAACTTGAACAGTGTGTCGGTTTTGCTGTACAGTTGTAAACATTCACATGAAATGACTGACTCCACATCCCTCAATGAGCCCCACATGTTCAGCTCAGTATAAAAAAGGTCCATTTTCGTGTGAATGACTGATTCTACATCCCTGAATGAGCCCCAGATATTCAGCTCAGTATAAGAAAGGTCCATTTTCATGTGAATGACTGATTCTACATCCCTGAATGAGCCCCAGATATTCAGCTCAGTATAAGAAAGGTCCATTTTCGTGTGAATTACTGATTCTACATCCCTGAATGAGCCCCAGATTCAGCTCAGTATAAGAAAGGTCCATTCTCGTGTGAATGAGTAAGTTGACCACGTTTTCAAACCTGAAACAGAGCAGGCATACAGGTACATGAAGTCTGTATGATTGACCTCGATACTGAAATCAGGCCATTTCTATTAGAGTATTGAATATGGCATGTTCTTGTCTTTTGACTTGTTCTTGTATGATTGACCTCGATACTGAAATCAGGCCATTTCTATTAGAGTATTGAATATGGCTTGTTCTTGTCTTTTCACATGTTCTTGTCTTGCCCCAAGATTTTAGAACTGTACAGCAAAATCAACAAATCATAGGAGTTAAGTGAAAATAGCCCATATGAGGTCAATTGGCACTAAATTATATTATTTGTTCTTAACGTGGTACAGAAAAAGTGTTTCTTTGCGGCAATATTTGTATACACGTTGTGTGCTCCGATGTCAAACAGCCTATACCTTTGACCCACAAATTTTAACAGCCAGTCATGCAAATAGGGACCCTCTTCAAGGTGCATGTGTGTACAAAGACCCCTCACAAAAGTGTACAAATTTTAACAGCAGTCATGCAAATAGGGACCCTGTTCAAGGTCCATGTGTATACGAAGACCCCTCACAAAAGTGTGTCATTCCTCCCAAAAATTAATGATTTGTAACCCCAAAATGCATTACTTGCGACCCATGCGGCTGTTTTTTTGCACCACAATAAGACAAATGTAAAGTAGTTTGACTCTATAGCTCTCAGGTACACACTTTGTACAAGGCTGACCTGTATTGATGTCTTCAGGTGGAAGGACATATATGTAGGTCTTCAATGTGCCATGAGGGAATCGGCAGTTCTACACATCCTAGTCTCCGCTGGGCTGTGTATTCTGGGCCTTGAAATCATTGTGAGTACAGCTGACTTCACTCTTAGCAAGGTCACATATAATAAAAGTCAGATACCGCAGCACTTTGTTAGAGGTCTGGGCCATCATTTTCATTGTCAGTTACTTCGATTACTTTGTTATATCCAACGTTCTGTGTATAACAATCCACTTTATAGCTTGACAAAATACTTTTCTAGTGTTAAGTATGTTCCATCAGTCACTGTGTCCACAGGTAAAGGCTGTTGGTGGTATTGACCATTGGGAAAATGTTTTGTAGAAATGCTGCGTACTATGTGTTGCATTGTGCTACAGTTAATGCATTGGGTTTTGGTATCCTTTAGGTGCTGAGTTTTGTTCATCGTGAGCTGTTGTGCCTAGGACTTCTGGCCATGGGTGCCTGGGCTTGTACAACATCCGTCGGTAAACTAGACAAGGTGAAGTTTTTCATGATTTTGTCTCATGTGTAATATCAAAAGTGAGTGTGTATTGGGCCATCTGTCATCTATCCAGCGTCTGTCATCCATGGTAACCTTTAACATCAAAAGTGAGTGTGTATTGGGCCATCTGTCATCTATCCAGCGTCTGTCATCCATGGTAACCTTTAACATCAAAAGTGAGTGTGTATTGGGCCATCTGTCATCTATCCAGCGTCTGTCATCCATGGTAACCTTTAACATTATTAATTTCTTAAAGTCTATTTAAGACACAGACTTCAAACTTGGCCCAGGATACTTTTTGGTTTTTAAAAATTGTCTTTTCTCAAGTACTATTTACAACTTCAAAGCCAAACTTGGTATTCAGATATCTGATGATAAGACGTTGACCCAGCTCAAAGGTCAAGGGTCACGAGTGGTCAGGAAATGCTTGAAAAATGCCTGCATTTGTTTCCTCAAAAACATTACCGATGCCCTTACTACAATGGAACAACCTATAGCTTACATAATTTTAGCCCAAAAACTTACGACGTGTACCCTTAGGGCCAGGGGAGGCCACCTAGGGCTGCCGTGACCTAGCACCCGAGGTACCCTCCCCTCCCACCCCATACGGGTAACTGTGAGAGCAGCCAAACCAGTTTTCTCCTTTAGCTTACAGCGTAAAGACGTGTGTTAGCCTACTGCAGTGTTTACCCTACAGGCTGTGTATGGTCTGCACCGGTTGTACCTGCAACTTAGAGACTTGTTTCCGGCTGTGCGCTCGTAGCCTGGCCTCGGGGCCCTTGGACTGTTGTCACTTGTGTCTCTTCCTTGTGTACGGCGCCGGTTGTTGCCTTCGACTTAGAGACTTGTTCCTGGCTGTGTTGGGCCGGGCCTCGGGGCCCGTGGACTGTTGTCTCTTGTGGGCCCTTCTTTGCATGTTCTACACCGGTGGTTTTCTTCGTAGACACTGGCCAGCCGGCCATACCACGTTGAATACACTGGCTCTCGTCTCATCTCCGAAGTTAAGCAACGATGGGTGACTGCCTGGGAACACTGAGCGCTGTTGGAGGGCGTGCCCTGCCTGGCCTTGGCGCCATTTTTTTTGTTCCTGCGTGCTACTTCCTCAGTTTCACTTGGACAAGTTCGTGCTTGGCCGGACATCTGGGACCTGCGCCGCGGACTCGACGCCCTGCCTCGGTCCACTTACCCATCGTGTGCGGCCCCTTGACCCTCGGTGGCGCCCCCTCCTGCTTCATTTCAGGTTCTCCCTTTTCCCGCCCTCTCGGGGAGGGCCAGGTAAGGTCTCAGTGTTTGCCAGCAACCGGCACCCTTGGCGCTGGGCGGCGGCTTCACTCTTGGAATTTTTTTCTTGCTCTTGGCGAATTTTATAGGCGCTTTGGTCCTATCGTTTTTCACATAGATTGAGACTCGTCAGCATCAGGTCTCAGTGTGGCCAGCGACCGGTGACTTTGGCGCCGGTCGGCGGCTTCGCTTTGGAGTTTCATTTACGCATAGCGACAGTTATAGGCACTTTTGTCCAAGCGCAAAGCATGCATACTGAATCACATCAGACCCGGGTCTCATTGTTTGCCAGCGACCAGCGCCTTTGGCGCCGGGCGGCGGCCGCTCTTTGAAGTTTCGTTGTAGTGAATTCTATAGACGCCTTAGTCCGAGCGTATGTCTCGTGGGCTGAATGCGTATGCGCAGTGGGAAGATCCTTAGGGGGACCTGGTGCAGCAGAGTGGTGCAGTGAGAGTGTGCCGAGCCTTTACCCCAGAGGCCTAGGCTTGGCGCCACGCTATGCTTCATATCTTTGAGATACTGGTCTGTTCCTTGGATGATTTAAGGAAATAGTTGCGCCCGTCATGTGGCCTTGCTGCCATGGCCGGGCGCGTGTGTTTTCACTTATATGTTGCAGTGGCAAGTTCACTCCTGCACCCATGGGGGCGCCTTTCAGTGGCCGAGTGATATGCATGTGGTGCCTCCCCTGCTCCAGTTCTGCCTCCAGCCGCCCCCGTGATGTCTGCGCGCCCTGGGCAGAGGAGCCATGGTCACAGCGTGGAGCTGTTAGCGGTGAACGACCTACGCAGCCTCGTGCAAACCTCGGCCCGGACTGACCAAGACGCACCCGCACCGCTGTTGGGGGATGGCTTACAAAGGATCCCCCCTTGCGCACCCACTCACTCAAGTCTGGTCCGCAGCGAGTCCGCTCGCCCCGCTTTGCGGAAAACAACGGCTACCACGCCCTGACGCTGGGGGACATATTCCCCCCTTGCGCACCAACTCGCTCGAGTCTGGTCCGCAGCGAGTTCGCTCGCCCCGCCTTGCGGAAAACAACGGCTGCCAAGCCCTGACGTTGGGGGACCCTTGCGCACCAGCTCGCTCGAGCCTGGCCCGCAGCAAGCTAGCTCGCCCCGCCTTGCGGAACACAAGCCTCACAAGCAAGAAGTAACCACGTGCCACCCTGACGCCGGACCTTCGGCATCGTCTTGCGGCCCACGACAGTTTTGGCCCCCGGAACGCCACAGACTGGACACAACCGTCTGGACCTTGGACGCCCGCTCGTGCGTAGGAGCCCTTCCCGATGCGTCTTTTCTCGGACTGCGGACTTCCGCCAGCAGCCTTGCGGCTTCTCGTTCCCGGACCCCCAGCGTCGTTGCCCGCTTCAGCCTCTTCCCCATGCGTGGACCTCACCCCTCCGGACGCGCTGCTCCCACTTGCGCCTTCACGGACGCTCTCCCTGGACTCGCTTCGCCTTGCTCCCTCTGCTTCGTCCGCCGATGCCGCCGGTGGGTGAGACCGCCCTCAGCTTCTCCTCGGGGGATTCTATTTCGTTGCCTAGCCTGCAGCGGACATGGTACGTCGGGTGCTCGCAGAGTTTCGCTTCGCCCTTCTGTTGGGGGACCTGCTGGCGCAGCTACAGGCAGGTGGACTTCGCGCCTCTGCTTCCCTTTCGGACAGCGACCCTCTTCCGCAACGCCTGTGCTGGTTTCTCATCTGGGCCACGCAAGCTGTCTTCTCTCGTGTGGAGATGGCCTGACATTCATTGGTCTCGCCGCCATTTTGGGACATCCTCGCCTCAGCCGTCGCCGCCTCCGGGCGGCTTGCTTCGCTCCCTGCTTGCCATGGCCTCTGCTGCGGTTGCGCCCTGCTCCCCTGGGATGCCGTCCTTTCCGTCTGCCCGACCTTCCGCAGGACTTATGGTGTCAGCTGCGACAGGCCCCTTCGGCGATCCGCTCCTCTTCTGTCCTTCCTGGCAGGCGGTGACGGATGCGACCACGGACCTCTGGCCCTCAACGCTGTGGCGCGGCCCCATGTGGACTTCTGCCCCTTCGGACTGACTTAGACTGGAGGACACCACAGAGGTAAGTATCCCGCCACTACCTCCCGCAGTCGCCTCTCCCTGGACAGTCAAGGCAAGTGGCGTCCAATCATCAACCTCTCGGCACTGAACAGGTTCATCTCCGCACCATCTTTCTGCATGGAGACCGCCAGAGCCATTCGCGCCGCAGTTCAGCCCTGGACTGCCCTGTCGGATGCTTGCCTACACGTGCCCACGCATCCGGCTTCCAGACACTATCTGCACTTCGCCTTTGATGGTGTAGTCTACCGGTTCCGCGCTCTCCCCTTCAGCCTCCACCTCAGCCCCTGGATTTTACCCGCATCATGGACGGCATACTCCCCAAGACAGGCGGACTTCGTCGAGCCCGGCGTCGAATTACCTCACGGTCTGCTCCTGTGCGACCAGTTGGCACCTGCCCTGGAGTCGGACCGAGACGCCTGGCTAGACTTCCTTGACAACCTCGGCTGCATGGTCAACTTGGGCGAGTCGGTCCTCGCCCCGTCCCGCCTCTTCGTCTACTTCGGCTGGGAGTTCCTGATCGACCTCAACCGGCGGAGACTCCCGGAACCGCTGTTTCAGAAGTTGGCGAACCTGGCACACCTAGTTTCTCAGGAGGAGGCAGTCCCCGCCAGAGTCTGGTTACAGCTCCTGGGCCTGATGAGTGCGGCTGCGGATCTCCTTCCTCTCAGCCGCCTCTACTCGTGCCCACTTCAGCTCCATCGGCTTCTTCACTGACGACCCTCGACTGGCAACGTCAAGGCTCCCATTCCGGTCCTTCCCTTGCTCCTACCGCACCTCCTTCGCTGGGCGGACTCCGTCTGGCTTGCGACCGGAGTCCCACTCCTTCCTCCTCCCCCCCGGTTGTCCCTTTGTGTTGACGCCAGCCGCTCCGGCTGGGGTGCATACCTGCTGCCATCATTCGCCAGGGCTTCCGGCTGCTGGCCACCGGACCTCGCGGTCAAGCATACCAACTGGTTGGAGCTGCAGGCGGTTTGGCAAGCCCTACTTGCGTGGGAAACGACGTTTGGACGCCAGGAGCTGCTCGTTCTTCTGACAACTCCACGGTAGTGTCCTACATACAGAAGCAGGGCGGGACTCGCTCCCTCTGCTTGCTTCTTTACCGGCTCTTCCGTTGGTGTGAGGATAGCGGCATTTCCCTCCGAGCGAGACGTATCCCGGGACACCTGAACGTCCTCGCGGACTCCCTCTCGAGACGCGGTCAGCTACTCCATACCGATTGGCCACTTCGCCCAGACATCTTTTGGATGATCTGCGCCACATGGGGAACCACCAGCTTCCCGTCTTCGTCTCCCCCTTTCCAGACCCCCTAGCCTGGGCGGTCGACGCGCTCTCCATCCCCTGGGACGGCCTGTGCGCTTATGCCTACCCTCCCACCGTCCTGGTCCCCAAGGTCCGTCTCAAACTCGAGGGATGCAACGCAACTCTGTTGCTAGTGGCGCCGTTCTGCAGGACCAAGTCTTGGACCACCGACCGCCTCAACCTCGCCACGGGCCCCCCGCTGCGGCTACCCATCCCTCGCACGATGCTCAAGCAACCATGCCAGCCGCTTTACCTTCCGTGCCCCAAGCGACTCCTTCTTCACGCTTGGAGATTGTGCGGCGCTCCTTCGCCGCTAGAGGTTTCTCGAGTGAGGCAGTGGCAGCTATCGCCGCAGGCTGCAGACCCTCGACCCTGCGAGTCTACGAGGGAAAATGGAGAGTACTTGGAGCCTGATGCGACCTCCGTCACCTCTCCCCTACCGATCTGACCTCCCCCCAACTTGCCGAGTTCTTCCTCTTGCTTTCGCCGAACAGCACTTGGCACCGATCACCATCAGGGGCTACCTCACCATAATTGTGGACACTTGGACCCCAGCAAGTGTGAAGATCTCGCTGACCTTATGGCCCACTGTGGCATACAACAGCCTGCCCTCCGCTTCCTGATCCCACGTTGGGATCTGCCCTGGGCTCTCACCTGGCTGAATACCAAGCGTTTCGAGCCGCTTCCCCTAGCAAGCCTGGCCGACGTGACGCGAAAGACCTGCTTTCTCCTCACCCTTGCCACAGCCTCCAGAGTGAGTGAGCTGCACGTGCTCTCTGCGCGCCCCGCCTGCCTGCAGTTCAGGTCGGATGGCTCCGTGCAGCTACTGACGGACCCAGCCTTCATGGCCTAGACTCAGTCTCCGTTGACGGCCCCCCCGGTGATCACTGTGCGACCGCTAAGATGGTCAGCCCCACAGGGAAGTCAGACAGCAGGACCCGGTGAGAGCCTTACGCGTGTACCTACACCGAACCAAGCCGCTTCGCCGGGGACGCACCCGCCTCTTTCTCCCTCTGCCCCCAGGTAGACAAGATACCTCAGCCCAGACGATCTCTTCCTGGCTAAGATGGGTGATACGTTCCGCCTACCAAGACCTCTGCCCAGACGCTGCATAGCGACTTCACATCAGGGCCCACGAGGTCAGAGCCATGGCTGCCAGCATTGCCTTCGACCCCAACTGTGCTGTTCGAGACATCATGGCTGCCGTAGGCTGGCGGGCCGAGTCGACCTTCACCCGGTTTTACCTCCGAAACCTGGCTGGCCAGCGAGATAACCTGGCCCTGGTGGGGGACATCGCGGCGGCGCAATACCCCCTCCTGGCACCTTGGTGACGTTGGTAATCCTTTAGCAAAAATTACCAGGAGCTTGCGCCGGGGAAGATGGGTCATGCTAGCTCGGTCGGTTACTGGGTTATGCGGCGCCCGCCTCCTTTTCGCAATTCTTCTACTGTAGTAATGGCATCGGTAATGTTTTTGAGGAAACAAATGAATTTTTCTCTAAAATGTATTTTTTCGAAAAATACTTACCAATGCCATTACTCGAATGGCCCTCCCACCTGTGCTTACCGCTGGCGACTAAAAGAAGAAAACTGGTTTGGCTGCTCTCGCAGTTACCTGTATGGGGTGGGGGGGGGGGGGGGGGAGGCTACCTCTGGTGCTAGGTCACGGCACCCCTAGGTGGCCTCCCCTGGCCCTAAGGGTACACGTTGTAAGTTTTTGGGCTAAAATTATGTAAGCTATAGGTTGTTCCATTGTAGTAATGGCATCGGTAATTTTTTTTTTTTTAAATACATTTTAGAGAAAAATTCATTTTTTATAGAATGTATGTTTATATTGGCACTTTAGCAGACAATTCAGTCAAACTTGGCAGGAGGCTAATTGATAAAAGGACCTTCCAATGCACGCTAAGTTGGCTGACCATTTGTAAAGGTATAGGATCAAGGCAGTTTAACGAATGCATGAAAAATGCACATATGTTGACAAGACATAAGATTTTGCTTGTATTGTTGACATTTGAACACCTCCTCATGAGTGACTTGCCAGAAAGTTCAAGGTCACAGAAGGTCAAGGTAACAGGTCAGAAAATGATGCAGATCAGTCATGAAGGCTTTGCTCTTCTTGTTTATTTTACTGATTTAAAAAAAAAAAAATTCTCAGAACAATTTTGTAGCTGTGAAAGAAATGTATGCTGATCACATTTGCAAGAGTCCAGATAACATAGGGAAAGCATTTTGTGTCAGTGTGAATTCAAACGTATTGTGAATCCTGCATGAATCACTTCAATGAAAAGCGCCACGGACAGCCCTGGGGTTACTTCGGAGGCAGTTTGTCAGCTAACATATTGTGAATCCTGCATGAATCACTTCAATGAAAAGTGCCACGGACACCCATGGGGTTACTTCGGAGACAGTTTGTCAGCTAACATAATGGGAATCCTGCATGAATCACTTCAATGAAAAACGCCATGGGGTTACTTCGGAGGCAGTTTGTCAGCTAATCTATTCAGCCCAAGCAGGAGATAGAATGGCCATAATTGTTCCAGGTGGTGCCAGAATAGCTCTTTTGGCACAACCTTTAAACGTTTATGGTTGATCTATCTCGTGAACTGGTGTGTAATAGTTTTCAGAGGATTGTAACTTTAGGACTCAAGATGTTAGTATGTATCATTCGCTGAGCAATATACACTATCAGCTGCTAAGCAATATTCACTGCATCAGCCACTAAGCAATATGCACTGCATCAGCTGCTAAGCAATATACACTGTATCAGCTGCTAAGCAAAATACACTGTATCAGCCGCTAAGCAATAAACACTGTATCCGCTGCTAAGCAATATACACTGCATCCAGTCTAAGCAGTCATGCTTTACCATGATTACATTCAATAATGGTGCATTTTGTCCAGCAGGTTTCTGTTGTTGGCTGGGTAGGAAGCTGTGTTGTAGTGGCCATCTTTCCTCTTCTGCCAGTTGTGGGCAAAAATGCCAACTACACACTTGTGTGAGTATTTCATTTTCTTCCTGATGATGTCTTGGTCTTATTACCAGCAGCAGATTATATTCCTGTGTGTCTCAGGACAAATGGCAATATAGAATTGTTGTAGAGGGGTGTGTCTGGTCGTTTGCACGCACTCACACCATTTGGGGTTCGCTTCTGTGAGGGTGGAGAAGAGGCTCACTTCAAGAACATACTTTTATTGTGAGTCAATTCATGGCATTAACAACGAATTATAAAAACATAAGACATAGACATAAGACATTTATTCACCAAGTAAAACGTTACAAGGATTTTTGTGTGACATGGCGACAGTAAAATACATCCTCACTTGCTGCACATGCATTCATCATGACATACACTCAGTTGGCGATCGTCCTGTATACAGCACTAAGATAGATAAACACAATATTACACACATATCAGTCCTATGTCACAATCATGGAATCACGTTGTTCCATGGATGGTGATGAACTGAGGACAGCTTCTGGAAAGAAACTGCATCTGAATCGAGCGGTTCTGGCTTTCAAAGCACGAAACCGCCGGCCAGAGGGCAGAAGCTCGAAGAGATGATTGGCTGGGTGTGACAGATCGCGAACGATCTTTCCTGCCTTCCGTTCCATACGCGTTTTGAAAATGGAGGCGACAGATGGAGAGTCACAACCAGCTATTTGGGAGGCAGTTTTAACAATGTGCTCGAGCTGTCAGACAGACAGTCAAGTAAAAATAACATAAAATGCAATAACATTTTTCAGTTAATGCAATATTCTATTACATTAACAAACAACAAAACATCTAGTTATTCAACTTACCTTAGCTAAAGTGTTAAAGGTGGATACCATGAAGGTAGACTGAATTCCATATGACCAGATGCAGTCAAGTAACAAAACTGCTGTGTCTGACTGCCCCAAAACGTGACAGCAGCTATAGGTGAATACAGTTCAAGTAACAAAACTGCTGTGTCTGACTGCCCCAAAACGTGACAGCAGCTATAGGTAAATACAGTTCAAGTAACAAAACTGCTGTGTCTGACTGCCCCAAAATGTGACAGCAGCTATAGGTGAATACAATTCAGTCAAAGCTCATGCACCTGACTGAAAACTCATGACAACATATCCAAGATGCACTGGATTCTTGGAGCACTTATAGCTACATGCTGTCCAAACACAGAGCCAGGCAGCAATACTTATACATTTAGGCTAGAGTTAGGCACAATATACATCTAGGCTTCCACTGACTAAACTGTTCTAACATGTGAAACCTGTCTGGTATGCAGTGCAGTCTATCCATACCACCTTATAAAACAAAAGAACGGAATGAAGTAGATTAAAAGGAAAAGATCTAAGAAGACAATACTAACTAGGAATTAACTACCTATTTGGCTTTAACCATTAATTAACATTTCTTAAACTTACAGATCATAATCAGTGGAAAATACTGACCAAATACTTTTATTTCTCTATTTTACTGCGTGATCAAAGATCACTCTACCACAGAATCATTATCGCTACCGCTATTGTTTTCATCTGACCATTACTAAAATGTACAGAGGTTGCATAGCAGAAACACAAAAGTTTAATCAATTGTATGTAGTTGGCAGCATCAGCTGGCAAAATCAATCCAGATAATTGTTTTGGTTGCTGCTTGTGCTGGTATCATTTCTTTTATGAGTTTTTAAATCGCTTAAGTCATGTTGACTCCATCTGTCACTACAGTAATACAGTGGCATGCAATGGTAATGTTTCAGGCTGGTGTCTGGAGGTCTTGCTGTCTTGCTGGGAGCATTGGTGATATGGAGGTAAGGAGAAAGGTGCAAGCAAAATACTGCAAGTTGGCCTTAGTTTAGTGAGTGGTGTCAGGATTCGGGACACTGCATTCATTAGTTTTCAGTATGCACATGTCAGGAGTGAGGACACTGCATTCATTAGTTTTCAGTAATGCGCATGTCAGGAGTCGGGACACTGCATTCATTCATTTTCAGTAATGCACATGTCAGGAGTCAGGACACTGCATTCATTAGTTTTCAGTAATGCACATGTCAGGAGTCAGGACACTGCATTCATTAGTTTTCAGTAATGCACATGTCAGGAGTCAGGACACTGCATTCATTAGTTTTCAGTAATGCACATGTCAGGAGTCAGGACACTGCATTCATTAGTTTTCAGTAATGCACATGTCAGGAGTCGGGACACTGCATTCATTCATTTTCAGTAATGCACATGTCAGGAGTCAGGACACTGCATTCATTAGTTTTCACATTTGTGTCATGCGCTATGATTTTGGACTGTACAGCTCAGAACTGTAAGGTTTGGACTCATGGAAAATAACAGATTTGATGGGGATGTCTGTCTGGTGATGGTGTCTCCAACTTTGTTTCTCTCAGTATGTTGTATCATTTCTCGCTCACGTGTTCAGTCAGTGTGCCATGTATGTTTCACATTCGATTTTCAGTCTTTTGTCACAGTCATCTGGAATGTACAGCCTCTGCTCAAGAACAATACTCATTATTCAGGTGACTGTTTTAATCTGAATTTTTAATTACATTTTGATGATAATTATTGATGCCTGTCAGTTTCAAGGTGCTTATTAACAGTCCCTTAGACTGCGTTGCTTTGGTAATTAGTTCATCTCATAATGTAACACATTTCTGATGACTCTTTACTCTTGTTTACAGTTACTTGTACCTGTTGAAACATGGATACCACTGGCTTGTTATCAATTGAAGATTGTAGCCGGCTTATGTCACGGGCTGAGAGCAAAGTATTCTTTCAGCCACAGGATTGAAATTCCCAAAGTTGGAAGTTGTCCTTTGAACACATGTCTACCAGTCGAGGAGAAAGATCAACCATGAAAGTTCAAGGGTTGTGCCAGAATAGTTTGGCGCCCCAGTCAGGGGACGACAATGTGTTGTGGCATGACCCTTGAACTTTGATGACTGTTGTACTGTAGTGTGTCAATGGAGAATGGGTTAATGGTGCCCAGTGTATGTACGTGTGTTGTGGCACCACCCTTGAACTTTGATGACTGTTGTACTGTAGTGTGTCAATGGAGAATGGGTTAATGGTGCCCAGTGTATGTACGTGTGTTGTGGCACCACCCTTGAACTTTGATGACTGTAATGGTGCCCAGTGTATGTCCGTGTGTTGTGGCACCACCCTTGAACTTTGATGACTGTAATGGTGCCCAGTAGTCCACAAGCTAGGAAGGTCTACCGTGCACCCCCCCCCCCCCCCCCCCCCCAGTACTCAATAAGATGGGTTTCAAAGTGTTCCTTAGTATGTCCTGAGATGTTTAAGCCATGTTCCCCGAAAATCCTTAGGAACACACCAGAGATATTGCCAATGGCGCAAGGGTACCCCCATTCACGCTCTTCGCAGGTGCTAAAATGAGGTTGAGAAACATTTTCCTCTAAATAAATCAGAATTCATTCCAGAAGCCCAAATCAGGCAATATTATGTTAAGGCACACGTTCTGCAGCCTCTCCAAAAAGCAGAATGAAAAAATATTGAATCTCTGGCTCGCACTGAAGGTATTTGTGCACCCAGCAAACGACCATTTCCGTGAAATCACAAAAAAAGACAAAAATAATGTGTCAGATGCCTTCAGACATTTTCTATAGCGATGGCAGTCCATTTTCAGGTTTACATCATTAAAACAGGATGTCACAATTATTATAAACTTGACTAGGTGATGCTGTGATTACTGTGAGTGCCACAGTGGTTGATTTTGTATACCTACCCCCCAAGTTGTAAAAATACACAAAATTAATTAGAAAAAAATACTAAAGTTATTTCATTTCATTTTGACCTCTCTTTACCTATTAAGTTTCAATAATGTGAGCATAAAGTGCAAGAAAATAAGGAAAGTCGGCATCCTTTACGGTATGTTCATGGTGAATGATAGCTTTTTCCCATTTAAAATTGCCGAATTGGGAAACGTACGTTGTTTCTGGTGCCCTCAGAAATTTTGTATACAACTGATAGGTCTTTGTTAGGTTTTATTGGTTAGGATAGAGTACCACAGTTACTCCCAACCTGATTTTGTGATGCCATGGTGCATTTAGGGGCCACAGTGGCTGAATCTGCTGCCCTACCCCATTTTACCAGTACGCAAAGTAACACAAAATAATCATAAAAATTGCTTACGTCATACTCCTCTGTTTAAATATTTTTGGTTGCCATTTTTTTTTTTTAAAGTATGCATATTGAGCATAAAAAGTTGTGATCATTTCATTAATTTCAATGTAACTCATCAATTTAATTGTAACTATTTTTAACTGGCTGGTCTTTTAGGTGATATTTTACCTAGAGTAAGGCGGGTCTAGTAAGGTCTCTTCCCTTTCCCTTTCATTTATTTTCATCTAGAAATGTGTAAATATGAATATGCATAATAAAGTTTCATGGTTCATAATAGCCAAAACAATGTTATCAAAAATACTTAGTTTCCACATGTCGACCACGCGATCTCCACTTCCACCTTCTGCAACGTTCAATTTTTGGATGGCCGTCTTTAAATCTTATATTGTTCTGGCTGCCAATAAGTGAGCTGTCAAGAGCTAGGCAGCATGTTTTCAGAGTTTGGTGAATAGGGGCGTGTCTTCTGGTCAGAACTGCCAGCAGACCGCTTCTGTGTATGGGCATGTTTGGGGAAAGTGCTAAGGAGACTGATTTTCTACGCCAAATTCGCATAGGGCTGTTTCCGCATGACCCAGTCTCACGAGGTGCATCCAGCAGGGTCCTTACGGTCTGTGAACATTTGTGAAAGGTTTTTAAAAAATGACAAGGCTTTTTCAGGGCCCTGGAAAGTCTGTCAATTTCAGTCCTTTTCCTTAAGTCTGTGAAAGTTTGTAAAAAATGACAACGTGCTGGCAAACTTTTGTTTACTTCTTTTTTTTTTCTCCCCCAATTTGTGACTATTCCATTGCGAACGATCATGCTGATGCTTGTTGCAAGTGATCTATATTTAGCTCTGATCATAAAGTGACTGCATGGCCTTTCTGCCGAACATTCTGATTGGCTGTTTACGCTTCTACCGAAGTCCGCCATTCGCTAAGCGTTCTTTTATTTTGGTATCTCTTCATGCATTAGGCACGGAATCTTCAAATAATTGCTGATACAGAGTGATCTGATTAAAGTGGGTAAACCTTCAGGCTTCATTTAGGGTTTGTGAAACGTTCCTGCTTTTCTGTATGGACCCAGTCCAGAGTAATCAGTGCGTAGATGAAAGATGGTGGCCTGGCTCTCCCTGTTCAGCTTGTTGATGTCATCTGCCCACGGGCTGCAGCCGCCATTCTGCTGTTGACAATCACTTTGTTGTTGTAGTGTCTCCATTCCCAGCTAGTCCAGAATGCACTGGAATCCACTGCAGCACTATTTTGTGGACAGGGCATCCAATCTATCTTGAAGCATCCTGGTGAGATCAGTGGATCAAGCTGCTGCCTTTCCATAGCTAGTGCTCTGCTGCTGTGTTGAGCACCTGCAGATCTGTACGATAGTTGGAGCTGCTGCCACCAGCTGGTAAGGAGAGGGAGGTAGTAGTGCGGTCTGCACAACACATGTACACGTCACTTCCTTCATTCCGCACGGCATCTTGTGTGGTATCACAGCTGCTGTGAGGGTAGCGCTTGTGCACAACCTCCAGCAAGATGGCTTTGTGCAGTGCCGCGACCTTTGGCAAAGAGTCCTGGAACATTGTTTATGTTGTCTTAAAGGCTCTTTCGAGATGTCCAGGTATCTGAAGGGAGCTGTTCACACATCTTTGGGTTTGGTTCCAGGACATCAGTGTTAGCCCTTTGCAGGACCTTCAGTTGGCGGTTCAGATTTGGGCATTTCTGACGGTTCTTGGTCTGCTCCTGTAGTCTCCCATGCTGTCGGTGTTTAGTAAGTTTCTTCATCGTGTGTGCTGTTCTGCATTCCAGTGGCTCCAATGTCCTCCATTTCCGAAATTGGGGTGCTCCAGATGGCTCTAAGAATGTCACTGCATCATGAGAATGACCCATGTTCTGCATCTTGTCAAGCCTGGCTTTATGGGTTTTGCAGGCAGTGTTTCATGTTGTCGATGTATCTTGGTACCGCACAACTGGTCTGACCGAGCAGGTGTTTGCTTGTGCCAGGATGCCGTAATTTGTGCCAATGTGGTCCCCACCAGTTTCTTCATCAGAGACTTTTTTTTTTTTCCAGCTCTAGCTTCCATGGCTTCAATGTGAGGCCTCCACGTGAATCCAGTAATTTATTTGTTGCCAGTAAAGTTGTCCTCCAGTTTTGAGGTGACCTCTTCCGTCTGATTGAAAGAGATGGTCTAGCTCAGTTTGAGTGGCCTCTTTCAGTCCAGCTGCTGACTCTATTGGCAGCATCCTGGATTCTGGAGGATGCTATTTCTTTATGTTCTGCTGCGCTCCACACCGCAAAGTCATCCGCATGGAGGATGTTCGAGATGAACCTTGGTACTGTTGTACTGATGTCATTAATGTAGACCAAAAACAGCATCAGACACAACATCTCCCTGAGGTACACCTTCCCCGAGTTTGACAAGACTGTTGAATGTGCAGACGATAGAAGCTTCAGCGGCAGCCCCTGTTAAGCATGCCTTAAATAAAAAGAATTACAATTAATTGATGGGTCACATTGAAATTAATAAAATAATCACAAATGTTTATGCTCAATATGCATATTTTGTTAAGAAAACTGGCAACAAAAATATTTAATCAGAGGAGCAATTGTTATGATCATTTTTCGTTCCTTTGCGTACAGGTAAAATGGGGGTAGGGAAGCAGATTCAGCCACTGTGGCCCTAAATGCATCACAGCATCATAAAATCAGGTTGGGAGTAACTGTGGTACTCTATCCTAAACAATAAAACCTTAAAAAGACCTATCAGTTGTATACAAAATTTCTGAGGGCATCAGAAACAACGTACGTTTCCCAATTCGGCAATTTTAAATGGAAAAAAGTTATCATTCACCATGAACCGTAAAGGATGCCGACTTTCCTTATTTTCTTGCACTTTGTGTTCACATTATTGAAACTTAATACGTAAAGAGAGGTCAAAATAAAATGGAATAACTTAAGCAATTTTTTTCTAATTAATTTTGTGTATTTTTACAACTTGGGGGTAGGGATACAAAATCAACCACTGTGGCACTCACAGTAATCACAGCATCACCTAGTCAGGTTTATAATAATTGTGACATCCTGTTTTAATGATGTAAACCTGAAAATGGACTGTCAGTGCCATAGAAAATGTCTGAAGGCATCTGACACATTATTTTTGTCTTTTTTTGCGATTTCGCAGAAATGGTCGTTTACTGGGTGCACAAATACCTTCACTGTGAGCCAGAGATTCAATAATTTTTCATTCTGTTTTTTGCAGAGGATGCAGAAGGTGTGCCTTGACATAATATTGCCTGATTTGGGCTTCTGGAATGAATTCTGATTTATTTAGAGGAAAATGTTTCTCAACCTCATTTTAGCACCTGCGAAGAGCATGAATGGGGGTACCCTTGCGCCATCGGCTATATCTCTGGTGTGTTCCTAAGGATTTTCGGGGAACATGGCTTAAACATCTCAGGACATACTAAGGAACACTTTGAAACCCATCTTATTGAGTACTGTGGGTGGTGCACGGTAGACTTTCCTAGCTTATGGACTACATGTGTTGTGCAGGTGGGGCTAATTGTCTTGGCCACATGCATAGTCAAGGTGACGTCTGACAGCATTTTGAAAAACACAGGCTCGCCTTTTATCACACGGGTGCTAAGCTGGACCATTCTAGGTGAGACGTTTTGCTTTAATTATGGAACTGTTTTGTCAAAGTATACAATAAGACATTATGAAGTGACATGATCTGATCAGTACATCGCTTCGGCTGCCCCTCCTCCTCTTAACAAAGCAAGGAGTGCAGATCCCTCCCCCTTGTCAAAAACAAGATGACGATTTCATCCCAAAAGTCTACCATATTGTTTGCAGCTCACATGTGTTTTTCTTTTAGGAACATTCAGAGTTGTTCATTTTTTTAAGCTTATCCTTCTGATCCATTTCCCTCCTCTCTAAGCCAACCTCTGATCAACACACATGCCAGCGTACACAAATAAAGATGGACACACGGCGCTTCCCGCTATCGGTATGCTCTGTGGGCTCGTGTAGCGACCGGAATTCTGAAGAATAGCACGAACAGCAAAATGACCTCACTAGTATAAGCTTGACGTCATGGCATTGCTAGTCTCACGTCGCTATGTACACACTGACGAAATTGATGTTTCACGTCACTCATCTAAAAGGCACGCAGCCTCTTCCAGGGCTGACAGTTTTGTTCCACACATCCTCATCCAGGGATGACTGGGAGTATATAGTGGATTCAAAACTTGCAAAAATGAATTAATTACTATTAAAAAAGTTGAAGAGGTACAACTCTGGATTACAAACTCATTCAATATCTCCCTTTAATCTAGCTGTATGCAAAGTACCTAGTAGGAAAAACAAAAATTACAGACTCACATGTGGATCAACCGTTTTTTTGTGAAACAGACATTTTCTTGTCAACGTGTAAACTAACTAAAAAAATCAGAAAACCTGCTTCGGGAGAATTCAGTTTTAAGCATGTCCATCCACAAATACAGGCTCTAGTCGCTGTCACACACACACACACCACACCACACACACACACACCACACACACACACACCACACCACACCACACCACACCACACACCACACCACACCACACCACACCACACCACACACACACACACACACACACACACACACACACACACACACACACACACACACACACACATACCGCGTTTGGTGCTAAATGTACTTTCTCTAGCAAGGTTTGTGTAGCTAGATGTGACATCATTTTTAAGTCTCTTCTATTTATAGAAGAGCCTTTATAGGATGGGATGCGGTGGAGCTATTTCAAAAGAACACACATCATTTAGCGGGCTAGACTAAAACTCTGACAATGACGTCACAAGATAAAAATTACGTCATGTCTAGTTACGCAAACCTCACTGTAGAACATAATTTTGGCGCGAAAGGCCATATGTGTGTGTGTATGTGCGTATTTATGTAAACAACACAATCTCTGAAGTTTGCGTATGTACAAGCTTGAAATTAGGGGAAGTGCTTTATTCAGTGGGTGCCCAGGAGCCCCTCCGAGCATTATGAAATTGGATGTCTCATTGAAGAGTTAAATGGCCGTTTATAGGAAGTCGGTTGACCCACATTAGAGTCCGCTATTTTCATTATATTCACTTGTGATTCTGGATATAGCCGAATTGGAAAAAGACATTGGATGAGTTCATTAGCCAGCTGTCTGTTGAACGTTTTCAGTAAAAAATAAATCTATGCAGCATAAAAAAAAGAAAGTAAAAAACCTCAACTTCTTGAGAAAATCAGACAGTGAGGGTGACGTAACAGCAGAAATTTCGTCATGACGCAGACATCAACACTCTTTCTCTCCAAATATTTCTGACGTCAGACTGATTTTTCTGGGAAATACACAGGGGACATGACTCTTTATGCATAGGCTACCATGTAAATGTGCTTGATTTTTGCTGCTGGAATTTCATACATTTACCAGCGGTGCTACTTCTAAGCAGCCAGTAACAATTCCAGAATCTGTAGCAAGGAAGTGCGGACTTTTCTCACTGGATTTAAGAGATAGAACTTCTAAATTTTGAGCGCAGGGCTGCATGGATTTCGTACATGAAGCATGTATTGTTGGCATCTTTTGCCAACCAGTACTGAGCTCATATCCTCATTCAATAATTACTCGATCTTTAATAAAAGCCTGCAATGTCATAGATCTGTCACATTTTCTTTATTTATTTCTCTTGCTCTCTTACTGCACGAGTGGCAACACACTTTGCTTTCTAAACAACATACGTGTTGACACGCACAATGGAAAGTTTCGAGCTCTCAGTTCAGTTTGAATTGTGAAACATTTGTGTAGCACTTGTGTAGTGTACTCAGCGCTTGAGTCATCTCGAAATAAGGCACATTTAAAAAAATATTTCCCTGTCGTCTGCCACCATTTGATCTTTGTGTTTTCCGTTTATTTATGATACTAGGTGCTGGACAGCCCTGATCTAAGCGCTAAGACAAAAGACCTAGGACATATTCATGTGCAATACTAGAATTGCGAATTGGCCAGCTGATTAAAAAGTACAGGTACAGCAATGGTTCTAGCAGGTAGGCAATGAATGGGGTATTGAACCCCCTGCGACTTGTAGGTGCTGACCAATCAGTGTCAGAAAATGGAGTGACTGCACAATAGGAGATATTTCAACATCAAAATCAGGTCAAAGACAAGAGGTAGAGACCCTTGACAGCATGGACAGCAAGCATATAAAAGGGACTTTGTGGGTTATAGCTCTCATATATAAGAGACTGTGGGTTATGGTTCATCCCATCTTGTTATCGTGTTGCTTCTTTGCCATAATTCGGACTCTGCCCGCCCAGCACATCGTGTACATTCTACAAAATGCGCTCTGACCAGCCCCATTTCAAAGTGTACCATATTTGCAGTATGGTAGATAACAAGATGAGGATTTCATCCCAAAGTCTACCGTATTGTTTGGAGCTCATGTTCGTTTTTCTTTTAGGAACATTCAGAGTTGTTCATATTTTTAAGCTTATCCTTCTGATCCATTTCTCTCCTCTCTAAGCCAACCTCTGATCAACACACACGCCTGTGCACACAAATAAAGACGGACACATGGCGCTTCCCGCCATTAGTACGCTCTTTGGGCTGGAGTAGTGACAGGAATTCTGAAGAAGAAGAATAGCATGAGCAGCAAAATGACGTCACTATAAGCTTCACATCATGGCATCGCTGGTTTCATGATGCCGTGTACACTGTGACGAAATTGATGTTTCACATTACTCATCTGAAAGGCACACAGCCTCTTTTAGAACTGACTGTTTTGTTTCACACAGCGTCTTCCAGGGCTGACTGTTTGATGGGAGTAAATAGTGGCTCCAAGACTTGCAAAAATGAATGAATTATTATGGAAAAAGTTGAAGAGGTACAATGCTGGATTACAAACTCATTCAATATCTCCCTTTAATCCCCCCACCCCCTCGCCTGATCCGCATGGTAATGGCACACACAGACACAAATGGCAAAATGGCACTCACAAACACAGACGGCAGACACACGACATTTCCTACCAGTTATACGTTCTGTGGGCTGGCGTAGTCACAGCCATTTTGAAGAATAAGGTGGAAAGGCCCACGCCCACAAAGCCTCTTTTTGTATGAGCTTGCGTGCATATTCCACCTTTTCCACAATACGTTCGCAAATATCATGCAAAAATAGAGAGGCTGTCTTCCTCAATGAAGGAGAACATTGTGACAGCTCATACACATGTAAAAACTGACGTGCTGTGATTTACATCAATGAGGAACATTGTATAAAACACTGACATGTTTGGTGCTTTTACCGTCACCGTCAGTGTTTGATTCTTTTGATACTTTTGACATTTGTTTTCTCAAAACACATTACCGATGGTATTACTATAAGGGATTATTTCTTTGCTAGTCTAATTTTAGCCCAAAAAATTCGTTGTGTACGATTATGGTCATTATGGCAGGAGAGGGGCGCCATAGACTGGGCGGAAGCCCGGCCAGCCTCCCTTCCTGTTACACCACGCATGCGCTCCGCGCTTCCCGCCCTCAGTCAATTTCTTTGCTGGTTCAGAACGGTTGTGTACGTCGTGAGCTCTGCGTTTCTTGTGACTTTTCCGGTCGTTGGACTTTTGTTCCGTGGACTTTAGGCTTCGACCCTTCGTGTGAAACTGCTTTGCAGTTGTGTGGTGCCTTAGGCTAGCCTTCAACGGTACCGGTGAACTTTTCGTGTGGTGGCCGCTTGGACTGGTCTGTACGCCATTTTGGGACCGGTTCTGCTTCGCCGGTTCCGAGGGGCTTGTGTGCTTGAGAACTGTGACTGGTGTGTTCTCTCGTCGTTCATCCTTGGATACGTTTCGTGAGGACGGACTATCTTCCTGCCGCTTCTTCTCTCGTACGGTGGCGGCGGACTCTTGTGCCTTCGACCGATGACAGTTCGAGCTACCTCTTTGCCTGGTCATCTGCCCGCCACGTGGTTCGTTGGTCTTGGCCTGTTGGTCCCTCCTCTTCGAATGGCGAGTGGGCAAGTACGCACCTGCTTGAGATGTGGGCAGTTTCAGTGGCCGTGTGACGATCATTCCCTTTGCCTGAACTGTTCCGGTTGTGCCTCAACTAAACCATGCCCGGTCTGCGCCCCTTGGCCGGAAAAGCAGTGGACAGACCTTCTGCGTTTCTACGGCAGAGAACAACCCACCCCAGCTCGGGGTTCCGATCCATCCCCGGTATGCGCCACAGACCCGCCGAGTGGCCCCTACCGTGTGGTAACGCCCCCGACTCAGCAGCCTCGGCTGCGAGCTAGAGCGCTAAAACCGGCATCCACCACAGTCCCATCGAGTGGTCGCTGTGCGGTTCAGGATCGGCGAGGCCCGCCAGCTAAGCCTCTTGTAAAGAAACCGGTATCCATCACAGTCCCGTCGAGTGGTCGCTACCCGGTTGTGACTTCCAAGCAATCACAGATTGATGCACAGGCACATGCGGCGAATTCGGTAGACGTCCTGACTGAGACACCGAACGCCACAGCCAACCAGGTCAGTGATCAGCCCTCTCCTTCACTTGGACCTGTTATGCCCATCAACTCGTCCGACACGAACAATGTTTTGGTCTCCTCAAATCTTCACTCCAGGACCAACTATATGGCACATAGATCAGACAGGATTGCTCGGCATTCGCGTCCCCGTTCCCGGTCACGCAGCCTGAGATGCGGCCCAGCTTCGCCCCGTTTACACCACCAACGCTCTTCCTCCTCTAGTCGTTGGTCGCGCTCCAGGGAATCGTCGAAGCGACGGAAAGTTTCTTCCCGCCACTCAGCTTCTACCCGACCCCCTCGAGCTCACGCTAGGCGCGACTCGTCCCACAGTTCCCCATCACGCCGGCATCGACGTTCGGTGTCTTCCCATCGCCGCTACCGCTCCAGGCAGCGCAGCGTCTCCCGCCACGATCACCACAGATTGCGTCGGACGTCTTTCACGTCATGGAGTTCATCGCGAGAGCGTTCGGCTCTACGGCGCTCTGGGCTTTCCCCGCCGGTGAGATGCTCGCCGCTTAGGGTTACGCCGGCCTCCCGGACTGACAATGCGGCTATCCTTGCTACTCGACCAGTGGTGGGCGTAGCCCCCAGCACTGTTCCTATTGAAGACGACGCTCTCAGCTTGTACCCTACGGAGTCGGTTTCTGCCCTCCTTCGAGAGCCCAGCCCAGATCTGTCTCTTTTCTCGCCTGATGATGAGGAGCTACAGCCGTCATCCATGGGACACAGGTTGGAGACTCTTCAGGCACTAGATGAAGCGGCGCACATCATTGCGGATTGCCTCCCAGCGGATTGCCTCCCACCCCCCCTCAAGAGGAAGGCGTCCGCCTCCGTTGATGCCGATCGTCAGGGCAAGCGGTTTAAGTCTCTTCCTCAACCACCCGGCTTTAAGGACATTTGCGAAGCCTTTTCTGCTCATCTCTCGCAAGGTCGCTGCGGCGTTTCTGGTTTCTTTTCGGACTCAAGGTGGCCGGAGGGTTTGGACATTTCTTTTCGACAGTCTTGGTATGCGGGACATTCGCAGAGTTTTTCTTGCCCCCTGCCTAAGCTGGACCCTGCGGCGTCTTCCTTTACTGGGGCTTCCCTACGGCAGTGTCTTCTTCCGGGCGTGGATCAGACAGCGATGCTCGTTCGGAACGCCCTCGCGGCAGCGGGTTTCCTGGATCTAGCGACGCAAGCTATCGTTCGTCGAGTTGAAGATGCCTGGCATCCTTCCTTGTCTTCTCTGCTTGGGGACCTGCTAGCGTTGGCCATTTCTGGGAACCATGCGGCCTACCACGCCTCCGTCAATGCGATGGCGGCGGCCCTTAACTGCGATTTGTTGAGACGGGATGCGGTTCTACGCCTTTGCTCCATTCCGCCCGATGTCAAGACTCAGCTTCGTCAAGCTTCCCTTGAGGAGAGCTCCTGTTCGGCCCCGACTGGCTTGCTGTCAAGGAGGCGAATAAGGACTCCTGGCCCAGCCGCCCTTCTACAGCTTCCTTTCGAGTCCCCCGCACGGCTTCGGGTCGCTCCCTGCGGGCTGCCAGACCCAGCGTTCGTCCCCCTACCAGAGGTGGACGTCTCCCCCCCAGACCTCCTGCCTTTCCCCGCGCCCGCCCCGCTACAGGCTCCGCCCCTGCGCCCCCTGCGCGCTCCTGGCCCAGACCTGCCCGTCGGCCCGGGCGAGGTAGGGCCCAGTGACTGCTTCTCTCGTCCCCCGCCGGCCGTTTCCGGGTCCCCTGTCGGCGGGAGACTAGCACTCCACAGCGACGTGTGGCAAGCGCTTTTTCCAGACGACCCGTGGATCCTGTCTATCATCACCAAGGGACTCCTGATCTCCTTTCAGTCGCCCCCTCCCCTGCGCCGCTCGCCGTTGTGGACAGCCCTGCCGTCAGACCAACCCAGAGCCGAGGCTCTCAGCGCCGAGGTTGCTGCGTTGCTGCAGAAGTCGGCCACGGAGGTGGTGATGCGACACGACTCCCCAGCTTTCTACAGCCGGCTCTTTGTAGTACACGGCAGTTTAGCCTATGCTCTTTAGTTTTCAGCTGGCTGCCCGCCGGCGCGCGCCAGCACACTTAGAGATTGGCTTCGCGGGAGCACTGAGATAGCGAGGCAGCCTCCTTCCCCTTACTATCAGCGCGCTAAATACCATCACTGATAAGGCGCCAGCTATGCGGTCTCGCTTCCGCTGAGGATGCGAATAGCGCAGCAGCCGTCTTTGTTTACAGTACTACTGCGCTTGACCCCGATTATCTCTTAGCCTCTGCTGCATACATCGGCGAATAAGCTGTAAATTACAGATGTTGTCTGTAAACTGGAATTAATTCACCTGCAGTTGTGAGTGACTATTTGAACATACGTCGTCTTTTAGAGGAGAAATTGTACTATCTTTGGACACCAAACATGCTGGGGTAATCTGCGTGGATGTGTGTCAAGCACTGGCTCAAAGTATCACTAGGAGACGGACTAGATGCAGCCTTCCGTTAGTTTATCAAACTTTTTATCACATCACTGCTCATAAACAAAAGTTTTTTGAAAGTTCAGAAAAAGTCAGTGATGTCAACAGATGTCTTAACTGGCATATCCCATGCTAAAAACTTCAATCAACATACCTGAGTCCTGTTACAGACGGTTTGGTGGGCCAAGTGAAAACGGTAATCCATTCAAAGCACGCCGACATGAAGTAGGCAAATTTACCGATTCAGTCAATGTTTTTAACAATATCACAATTTTAACACAGTTTAAAAACAATACACAAAGCAGAGGTTCAACTATTTCCTGTTCAGAGATTCAGTTCCGGCTAAATGTCATTAAAATGGCTTAAAATGAGTGTGTCTAAAGGGTCACTATGATCCTGCGTCTAAACTTGATAGGCCGATCAGTGTCATTTTTTGGACATGTAACGGTCTTCTACCACAAAGTCTACACAAAGAATTCACGGCCTCCACATGTCTTGGAAAGGAATGTTCATTCTCCATGGCTTTAACACACAATACTTTACTGACATAAATGCATCAGATAAAGGCACATACACATACTGACATAGTGATACATCCGGCACTGAAACCCAGTTTTTTTTTACACACTCGCACTGTCTGCCGCGGAAGGAAAGTTCCTCGAACTACACACATTTTAATCACGTAATAACCACAGAAGTCAAAGCTGATTACAAAAGAAACTTACATGAGCTTGAAGAGGACATTTTCAAGCATAGTATTACATAATGATATTTACGATTGAAACTTTTTAGCCACGGTAATAATAAGTTATTAACAGGCTAAACTGGTCACATGCCTGACAGCCTTCAACAGGAAACAAAGAGCGCTACGCTTCCTGCCTGCAGCTCGGCTGAGCCTGCAGTGACTCGCGCGCACTTATCAGTGAAGTGGGTCACGGCCGGGTCAGAGCCAAACTAAAGAGAGCGATTTCCAGAAGGGTAAACTGCGGTGAGTACCCAAACCCGGTGGCGAGTGGCGTCCAGTCATAGACCTCTCGGCACTCAACAAATTCATTGTGGCTCCTTCCTTTCGCATGGAGACCGCCGGGGCCTTGCGGGCCGCTGTGCAACCGATGGACTTCGCGGTCAGTCTAGACCTTTCGGATGCGTACCTTCACGTACCCATACACCCAGCCTCCAGACGTTATCTGCGCTTCGCTTTCCAGGGAGTGGTCTACCAGTTTCGCACTCTTCCTTTCGGCCTAAATCTCAGCCCTTGGGTGTTTACTCGGATCATGGATGCTGTGGTAGCCAGAGCCCGTCGGACTTCCACGAGTCCCACCTCGAACTATTTAGACGACCTGCTCTTGAGGAACCAATCCGAGACTACCCTGATGCAGGACCGGGATGCCCTTCTTCACCTGCTCGAAGATCTCGGCTTCTTGGTCAACTTCGGCAAGTCCGACCTCGTGCCAGCGCAACACTTTGTGCACCTGGGTATGGAATTCCTCACCGACCTCAACATCGTTCGGCTCCCGGAGAAACGCATCCAGAAGTTGGCAGATTTAGCGAGGCAGGTTTCTCAGTTGACGACGTTACCAGCCAGGCAGTGGCTACAGCTTCTGGGATTGATGAACGCGGCAGCGGATCTCCTTCCCTTGGGACGTCTTTACTCCCGACCTCTGCAACTGCACCTCCTCCTGCACTGGCGTCCTTCGTCGGCCGACCTCGACGCACCGGTTCCGGTCACCGCCTTGACCCGTCCTCACCTTCTACGTTGGGCAGATCCTTCATGGCTTGCGACAGGAGTGCCTCTCTTCTCGCCACCTCCCACCCTATCCCTGTGCGTCGACGCGAGCCTCTCCGGTTGGGGAGCTCACCTCCTGCCATCATTCGAGACTGCCTCCGGGCTGTGGCCCCGGGAATCACCGCCCCGGCACATCAACTGGTTGAAACTGAAGGCCGTCTGGCAAGCCCTCCTTGTTTGGGAACTGCGCCTTCGACATCAGGAGCTGCTAGTCCTCTCAGACAACTCCACAGTAGTCGCCTACATCCAGAGGCAGGGCGAGACCCGTTCTCCTTCACTATGCATCCTCCTCTACCAGATTCTTCGGTGGTGCGAGGACCGGCACATCACTCTTCGGGCGCGTCATATTCCGGGTCACCTGAATGTCCTAGCCGACTCCCTCTCTCGACGCGGTCAGCTGCTGCATACCGAGTGGTCGCTGCGTCCAGACATCTTCCGGATGATCGGCACAGTCTGGGAGACACCCATGGTCGACCTCTTCGCCACGAGATGGAATCGGAAGCTTCCTCTGTTTGTCTCTCCAATTCCAGATCCCCTGGCCTGGGCAGTGGACGCTCTTTCCATCCCCAGGGACGGTCTTGTCGCCTATGCCTACCCTCCGACGGTGCTAGTCCCCAAGGTCCTACTCAAGCTCAGAGGGTGCAACACGATTCTGTTCCTGGTGGCCCCGCTCTGCTGGTCCAGGACGTGGACCACAGACCTGCTGAACCTCGCAACGGCCCCCCCCCCCCCGCTGGCGCTTCCCACCCCAAGCACGATGCTCAAGCAACCACGCAGCGCGGTCTACCACCCATGTCCGGAGCGTCTCTTCCTTCACGCCTGGAGGTTGTCCGGCAAGCCCTCTCCGCTAGAGGCTTCTCGAGTGCGGCAGTGGATGCAATCGCTTCAGCCCGCAGGTCCTCGACCAGACGTGTTTACGAAGGCAAGTGGAGAGTCCTCTGTTCCTGGTGTGACGACAGACGTCTTTCCCCCACCGAATTGACAGTTCCTCAGCTGGCGGAGTTCTTCCTCTGGCTCTTCTCCGACCAACTCCTTGCGCCCATTACCATCAGAGGCTACCTGGCTATGATTGCGGACACGTACAGACATTTGGGACGGTCCGATCCTGGCGCCTGCAAAGATCTTGCCGACCTGATGGACCACTTCGGTCTGCAGCGTCCCTCTCAACGTTCCTTAGTACCTAGATGGGACCTGCCCTGGGTGCTTACCTGGCTCAACTCGCCTCGCTTCGAGCCCATCCAGTCGGCATCACTTCCAGATGTGACACGAAAGACTTGCTTCCTATTGGCCCTCGCCTCTGCCTCCAGGGTTAGCGAGCTACACGCCCTTTCGGCACGCCCCGACTGTCTCCAGTTCAGAGCGGACGGCTCAGTTCAGCTGCTGCCCGACCCAGCCTTCCTCGCTAAGACCAGATCTCCCTTGGCTGCCCCGCAACTGGTGACGATTCAGCCATTAAGAGACCCAGGTTCCACCCGTGAGTCCAAACAACATGACCCGGTGCGAGCCTTACGTGTGTACCTGCGCCGGACCAAGCCGATACGCAGAGGACGCACCCACCTTTTCCTTCCTCTGTCCCCAGGTAGAAATGACATCTCAGCCCAGACGATATCCTCCTGGCTTCGGTGGGTGATACGATCAGCCTACCAAGACCTGGCGCCCCTCACAGCCAAACGCTTGCACATCCGGGCGCACGAGATCAGAGCCATGGCTGCAAGCCTAGCGTTCGACCGCAACTGTGCTGTCAAGGACATTGTGGCGGCTGTGGGCTGGCGGGCGGAGACCACCTTCGCACGCTTCTACCTGAGGGACCTCTCCAGCCAGCGCCAAAACCTCTCGCTGGTGGGAGACATCGTGGCGGCGCAACACTCCCTCCAGGCGCCTTAGGCGCCGTAAGTATCTTTGCTAAAATTAGAGGGAGGTTGCTTGGGGAGAGCCACTACAAGTAGTATAATTCTAATGGCAAGGATAGGGGCGTTATAGCAGCACCCGCCTCCTCTTCGGGATTCTCCCTTATAGTAATACCATCGGTAATGTGTTTTGAGAAAACAAATGTATTTTTCCTTAAAATGAATTTTTTTGAAAAATACTTACCGATGGTATTACTCGAAGATCCCTCCCACCTGCCCCGCTTGCCGCTGGTTGGCTAAGAAATTGACTGAGGGCGGGAAGCGCGGAGCGCATGTGTGGTGTAACAGGAAGGGAGGCTGGCCGGGCTTTCCGCCCAGTCTATGGCGCCCCTCTCCTGCCATAATGACCATAATCGTACACAACGAATTTTTTGGGCTAAAATTAGACTAGCAAAGAAATAATCCCTTATAGTAATACCATCGGTAAGTATTTTTCAAAAAAAATTCATTTTAAGGAAAAATACATTTTTTCTGCATTGAACTTTTATTTTTGAAAAAGTTGAAGAGGTACAAAGCTGGCTAACGAACTCATCCAATGTCTTTCTACAAACTAGCCATATCCAAAAATTACAATATGCTCATGAGCTCTCTTAGCCACCCCTTGAATAAAGTATTTCGCCTAGTTTCAAGCTTGTGCATACAGAAATATCAGATATTCTCGTGTTAACATACATACGCACACACACACACACACACATACATACATACGCACATACGGCCCTTTGCGGCAAAATGACATTCAACAGCAAGGTCAGAGTGGCTAGACATGACGTCATTTTTATCTTGTTACTTCTTTGCCAGACCATGAGCCCCGCCCGCCTGTTATTTCCTTTGCATTCTATGGAACGCGCTCTGACCAGCCCCATCCTAAAGTCTACCTTATTTTCAATACGGTAGACTAAAAATAGAAAAAAAACAATAATAGAAAGAGCATACCTGATCTCATATCAATAGCTTATCTTGTAATCAAGTTACATGTCATGTCACAATAGCTTATCTTGTAAAGTCATAATCAATAGCTTATCTCGTCATCAAGTTACATGTCACACATTTTGAAGTTCATTTTCATCTTTATTTGAAACATTTGTCTTTCAACAGTTACGTCCCCGATCTTGCCACTTTTTACTGGGACAAGACTAAGGGAGAGACTTGTCAGCCTGGGGATGGCTTTCTTGGCACCATACATACTCATGAGCATCACGTATCCTTCAGTATAATATATATATATATATATATATATATATAATTTTTTATTGAGCCACATTTTGCTTGATATAATGCCGATCTGATGTGATTACGAGACCCAAATCAATATGTCCGAGTCGTAAGACGAGGACATTTTGATTCGAGACAAGTAATCACATCTGTCAGTTATCAGCACTATATCTGTCAAAATTTGGCTCAATATAATGTATGTACCCAGTCCAAAACAAAACTTTACCTCACATACTTCTGTTTGCTGCTGATTGCGGTGTTTAGACAAAATGTGATTGGCAGACGACTTTGTTTCGGACTATCGACTGAGCGCGCAGATTTCGTCTGACTGTGAAATAATCAGTGCTTTCTACTCGTAATTAGATCACAGATAATGATAGAAAATACCAGTAGGTTTGTTTATTTTGCCGTTTTCTCTGGTTGTCGCTTATGCTTTCGCTAGTGGGCATCTTGTCAATTTCACTCGTTCAGCGATTCGTTGCACTCATTTGATGGCGTCTGCTATCAGTTCATGCATGTGTATGGGAAAGAAATTGCGAGCGTATGGGAAAGAAATTGTGAGCATATGTTGACTAAGAAGTATTTAATCACTACTGCATATAAAGAACTGGTTAATGTTGCAGTATGAGATATTTAACAGTTTGGTTTTGACAGAGGCAAGCATCAAGATTGAATCGTTCAGATCTGCAAGGGATTATGGGAAGGAAAGTATACCAAGCAAGTTCATGAATATTAATTTGCTTGTTATACAATATATATATATATATATATATATATATATATATATATATATATATATATATATATATATATATATATATATATATATATATATATATATATATATATATATTATATCTCTTGGCTTGACTTCGCGAACGAAGATTTTATAGGAGTTGCCCACAACGTCTGCAGGCTTGTTCGTGGCTGTGGAGGCCAATCCGAGACAGGCAGGTTCGACTGCAGTGGCTGCAGGGGAAGGTATGGCCAGGGTTCTGAGCTGCGGCATCTCTGTTTTTTCTCCTGAGCCGCTTGTCCTTAAGGCTAGCTCTGTGAGAGTCCTCAAAGGAGACAGCTGCCTTGTAAATGGTGGAGCGCCAGGTGTCACGGTCCGCAGCAAGCGAAGACCACTGGTGGTGGTCGATTTGGCAGGCACTAAGTGACTTCTTGAGACAGTCTTTGTATCTCTTCTTTGGTGCCCCTCTGTCACGGTGTCCAGTAGCAAGCTCGCCGAACAGGGTGATCTTTGGTAGGCGATGATCCTCCATCCTGGAGACATGCCCCGCCCAGCGGAGCTGTGTCCGCAGCAGCAAAGCCTCGATGCTCACAGTTTCAGCCTGTTCAAGGACCTCGACGTTGGTGACATAGTCACTCCAGTGAATGCCCAGGATGGTACGCAGGCAGCGCTGGTGGAAGCGTTCGAGGAGTCGTAGTTGGCTGCGGTAGAGGGCCCAGGACTCAGAACCATACAGCAGGGTGGTGAGGACCACAGCTCTGTACACGCTGATCTTGGTGCCTGTTTTCAGCTGTTGATTGTGCCACACCCGCTTGAAAAGTCGCCCGAAAGCGCTGTTCGCTTTTGCCAGCCTGCTGTCAAGCTCCTTGTCCAACTTGGCGTCCGACGTGATAATATATATATATATATAGTTTTTCATTTCAATTCTGAGAATGCTCTGCTGTGTTAATGCCATGGAATTCCAGGCTGGTAAGCTTACATTGTGTCATCAAGACATCAGCTGCCCTTTTTGTGCTTCACTCGCTAGATCTAGAAAGAGAGGGGAGTGGGGCTGGTAAGCTTGCATTGTGTCATCAAGACATCAGCTGCCCTTTTTGTGCTTCACTCGCTAGATCTAGAAAGAGAGGGGAGTGGGGCTGGTAAGCTTGCATTGTGTCATCAGGACATCAGCTGCCCTTTTTGTGCTTCACTCGCTAGATCTAGAAAGAGAGGGAAGTGGGGCTGGTAAGCTTGCATTGTGTCATCAGGACATCAGCTGCCCTTTTTGTGACAGCATAGCTCACTAGATCTAGAAAGAGAGGGGAGTGGGGCTGAGCAGCAGTGGGAGAGAAGGAATGACAGACCTATCACTTTGAGCCTTCCACTGAACACCTACTGCATAAAGCAATAGGGACTACCCCCTGGCGCCCCTCAATCCACTGGAGAATATCCAGTCCCCTCTTCTCACCCTCTACACCCCACCCGGGTCTGCCCTGGGGGACTTGTGTGGGATTGACTACTTTTTAGTTCCCAGGGTCACTCTGGTCAGCCCCACAGGGTGGGTTTCCCCTCTATTCTGGGGCATGTGTTTCTGTCTGCCCTTGGTCCATTCACCTGTATTTTCCTTTTTTAAACTCTCCCTACTGTCTGCGCTGTAGCTCTTGATATTGGATGTGTGTTGCTAAATGGTCTTAGGTTTATGTAGCGTATTGGACCGGCTGGCGACATACATTCAATATTCCGTTTAGTTTTCTTTTCACAAGCAGTGCCGGCACGTCCTGAGAAAGTCTTGTTGCTGTCGGGACGTTAAGCAATGTACAACAACCTCCTCCCCCCCCCCCCCACCTCCCCCCCCCCCACCTCCCCCCCCCCCCCCCCCCCCCCCCCCGAGAGGGGAAGCTAGTGGTGCATGAATATTCCCAAACAGGCAATTTTGTGGTGTAATTATACTTTGCTTTTAAACAAAGGCGCCGACGAAAGCCAAAAATGGACTCATTCAGATTAGCTGCAAGGGACATTTTTTTCATTTCATTTCTGAGAATGCTCTGCTGTGCCAATGCCATGGAATTCCAGGCTGGTAAGCTTACATTGTGTCATCAGGACATCAGCTTTGGGCGATGCCTTTGTTTAAAAATAAAAAATGATTACACCACAAAATTGCCTAGGTGTTGCCTTTTCAAAATTAGTCTGTCTTCTTCCACTGCAACACCACATAAAGTTTTAGGGATGCAATCCGCGCTATGCTAATAGTGCTACCAGTAAATTCTGGAGGCAGCTTCTAGTACTGGCGTTGTGTTTGCAAATTGTCAGGTTACGCCGTATGCCTACCTGATGAGCCCCTCCCCCCCCCCCCCACCCACCCCCACCCCTCCACACACACACACACACACACACACACGCTTTTGGGGCAAAACTGGTCATGGGCGACAAAATCCTAAATCTACTCGGTAGGTCTAATGCCTGTTTGGGAATATTCATGCACTAGCCTCCCTTCTTGGGGGGGGGGGGGGGGGGGGGGGGGGGGTAGAGGACTGTATATTTTCCAGCGGATTACGGAGCGCCTGGGGGTAGTCCTTATTGCTTTATGCAGTAGGTGCAGTAGGTCCAGCATTGTTGGACAGGTTTTATTGCATATATATATATGGATATGACAACCTTTTTTCAGGTCGTGATTACATTCTTTCTATGTGAATCAGTTTGCTTATAACAAAGTTTGGATAGAATAACAACACAATGTGGGTCTGATGATGTTTTGTTGTGCCATTATCCAAAGTTATCCATAAAACATATATGCTGCGCTTTGTGATGTGATGTGTGTGTGTGTGTGTGTGTGTGTGTGTGTGTGTGTGTGTGCTGCTTGGTCATTTTAACCACTTCACTGCTAGTGCATGCAGACTGTTTTTGAAATCATAAATTTAGTGATGCGTATCCACCAAAGGGTCATAGATACAAAGTGGTTTCAGCAAAAGGCATAGGTGCAACTGCAGGGCTCATGGGATCGATTATACCACTTGCAGTTGGGTGGTGTTTAGATTTCCTCTGCAGTGAAGGGATTAAGTGTGTTCAAGTCATTTGATTTCATATTTGTGCTCGTATTTGTGCTCTTTCATTACAGAGCAACTAGTTATGAAACTGTAATCTCCATAGTCATAGAGCAGCACACATGTACCTGCATATTGCTCCAGTCCCAACCCTAGTTTCCTTACAGAGCAACTAGTTATGAGGGGCTGTTTTTGCTCTCACTGAGTTGCTTACTGTATTTCTGGCTGCAAATGGAGTGTGCACTCTCCCAACACCAGAGTAAGCAGGTAAAGACTACTCTTTAGTACATGTCTCTAGAACTCCTTACTTTACTTTCAGCATTATTGATAACTGCATCCCAGTCAGTACACTATAGGTCATTGGGCTTTACTTTCAGCATTATTGATAACTGCATCCCAGTCAGTACACTATAGGTCATTGGGCTGTTGTTGGCCACATCTGTCCTGTGTGCAGGCCAACTGCAGCTAACATCAGCCTGCTGGCCTTTTACTCCTGGGATAAGATGGGTAAACCATAACTGCTTGAGGGGACTACCTTATCATTAGTTGACTGTCGTAATGTATTTGTGGTACATGAGTCATTGTCTAAAGCATGCGCATGCATGCGCGAGTTGTGAGTGCGCGCTTAGAGTTATAAGATAAGCGCATTATAAATACCATAATTATTATTAGTTTTACATTTTTGCAGTGGTGTGAGCTTTTGCATTTTGGAATGGTGATTCTGTTTGAGACACATTTCATAAATTATATATAATCTATGAATGGTGATTCTGTTTGAGACACACTTTATAAATCATAATATAATCTGTGAATGGTGATTCTGTTTGAGACACACTTCATAAATCATATATAATCTGTGAATGGTGATTCTGTTTGAGACATACTTCATAAATCATCTATTATATGTGCTTGTGTGTAGTGTGTAGTCACCTTCAATGTGTCACTTTTCTTTTTGTATTTCTTTTTTTTATTCTCCCATTTTAGATGTTCATGTATTGCAACAAAAGTATCTTTACAATACAATACAACACATACAATACACTTTATTGTCCACACTGTGGAAATTTGTCTTTGGTTTCACACACATATGAAATGAAAACTATAACAGACTCTAAGACATGTCTAATATAGATGACATTAAATATCATGCTCACTTGACCCATATCATACTGAGGCGAAAAGCTTCAAATGTGTCCACTGCCATATGCAAGCTACATTATAGTACTTACAGATAAGGATATAGACCACTGGCTTTAGTTCAGGGGTGGTGCCAGAATAGCTTGGTGCCTAGAGGCGCCAAGCTATTCTGGCACTACCCTTGAACTATTTTAGTCAAACTTATTTCACACACTGGTGTATTCCGAATGATAAGGGTTAAAACACACTCACACACACACACACACAAATGGTGGACACGCTATGACATTCATCAGCAACCTATTCCTTCTGACAACTCGGTAGCTAAGAAATATTAATGTGTGTGTGTACGTGTGTGTGCAAGGTGTTGTCAGAGATGTCTTTCAGAGAGACAGATGTCAGGCTCTGTAGTGGAGACAAAAAGCAAGAATTTTCACCCATTGTCGGTCGTAACATGGAAATCGCTGATCTACGCCGAGCATTCTTTTTTGTCTTCCTGGTGCTGACTGCATTCTTTGGGACAGGCAACATTGCTAGCATTAACAGGTAAGCTGCCTCGTGCTGACTGCATCCTTTGGGACAGGCAACATTGCTAGCATTAACAGGTAAGCTGCTTACCATGCAGTCTCCTCCAGCCGCCGGCGGGGTAAGACGTGTAGTCTTAGCTCCGTCGTGCAGCCAACCGTGATGCTTTGGATTGCTTGATATACTGTGTACTATGTGTTTTTCTATGTAAGCTGTGGACTTTCTTATACTTTTTAAACATTATTCCAGTGGACGTGCATACTAACTATCATCACACGGATATCCTAATGCTTGTGTTGTGAGTGTGAGAAGTGTGCAGGACAAAGCACACTATTTCCCCGGATGATATCATATTGTGTACGTGTGATGCGAGTTGTGCCCAGACTGAAGCCAGTCTTTGTCCGTCGTGCAAGGTAAATCCGATCATACGAACGATCACTTTACAATATTCTTCTCGTAATTTTGAACGCATCGTCATCTACTTTGTTTCCTGGAACTCATTGAATATAGTAGAACTTACGCCTGCCATTGTCTATATTTTTCGTTCAATTATATATTTCATCCCTTGCACTGTCAGTAACTGTGAGGAGTTAGACTGTGACTAGAGCA
The DNA here is from genome assembly GCA_036245525.1 of Semisulcospira habei. Lineage (NCBI taxonomy): Eukaryota > Metazoa > Mollusca > Gastropoda > Semisulcospiridae > Semisulcospira > Semisulcospira habei. The sequence continues at coordinate 91,859,677 of BTPG01000002.1, forward strand.
GTCTATTGCTGAACTTCAGTTCTAAGCAGCCAATGTTTGCTTTTCGGCTTACTGACTCTGTGACACGAAGCTGTATCGTCTCCACCACCCCACCAGACTCCACTCCTGTCAGCCCTGCAGACACGCTGGCACTTCCTGAGGGGTGTCACAATGTATGCTGAACCCGCCACCCTCCACACCTACCCCTGTATCTAACTCTCTAAAGGCGGCGCTGAGTGCCGGGTTACAGCATACCACCAAGTCCGAGTCGTGATGGCATCTTCATCCCTCTCTCTAAGTGTCGTGACGCAAGACCCCACCCTCCCCACCCCCACCAATTCCTTCAAGAGAAATAACCCGGTGCTGAAGGACACTGCGTGCGGCCAGCAAACGCGTTTCTACAGCAACGGCCCCAATGGCGTCATCACCCTCAAGCGCTGGCGAACTGCCCTCTACCACCGCTACATCAACCTGCTCCAGGCAAGAGGCGGTTACACTGTAGTCTGGAGGGACACAGACGCCAGAAATGAACCTGTAGAGTGTGGTGACTCCTACCTGGATTGTTCCAATCCTGACATTCCCGATGACTTGGGAAAAACATTCATACAAATCAGGGGGAGAGCAAAACCAAAAATCACCATCACCCTCTACTTCCACATGCGTCGCAAGACTGGCAGCACCTGTCTCATTCAGGGACACAACAAAGACACGTGGGTCCTAAGCGAATATGACTCTTTGTGTACATTCGTACAACAGCTGAAAGACGGTTGCGCAGACCTTGCTGACAATGTCCCTGTTGATATGCCGCGTGACCAGTCATGCGATCCCACCATCTCCCCAATAGTATCATTCCCAGACACCCCTCCTCGGCCAATTTTGGACTCATCCCTCCCCTTAATCGGATTGGAGGCTGACGACTCTACCTCCCTATCGCTGATTGTTCAGTCCTGTAACCCTCGGAACAGCTCCGCTAATCTTGTCCCCGAGCCTCTGACCGTGACCACCGTCAGCGCTGTGAGTGACATGACCAGTCCGCCTACCCCGCCCTCCATCCCACACCCCTCCTCCAGCGGGCCACATCTATGGGATGATCTCCACTCCACCCTCTCTGATCACTCTGATGTTCCTGCCGGTCAGTCCCTTGCCACTACCCCCTCCACACCCGAACCTGCCCCCTTCACACCAAGTCCTGTCAGCCATATTGTTACCCAAGTGGTGTCTACGGGTGACGTCACCCCCAAGGACTTGACCTCGCCCGGGTTACCTGTCTCGTGCACTCAGGTGGATTCTGATTATAGCGAGCTGGTGGTGTCCGAGACGAAAAGCCGCTTATCATCCTAAAGCTCCAGACCCAACTCTGCAACAGCCAGGCCACTGTCGAGGCTCTCCATCAAGAGCTGTGTCAGCTGAGAACTGTCACTATGCTAAATATTAAGCAGATTGACAGTAAGGTGTGCGAGTCCGCGGTGAAGATGGCAATTGACCTCCGGATGTTAGAGTCTTGTATGTGTGGCAAGCTGTCCCACTTACATGATAAATTGACAAACATGGCAGAATTCCACTGTCTCGTCGACGACACTCTGCAAAGACTGAACTCTGAACAAGGGCTACCTGTTGCCTCTGGCCAAACCCCCCCAACTACTAGTGTCAACAACGCCTGAAGGCTCTATGCCCGTAAACAGTGATGCAACCACTAGTGTGAAGCCTGTGTCCACTACAGCTGGTGATGTGATCCCAGTAAGGATTACCGTTCCTAAGAACAACCCTCCGAGTAGCCAGAAAGAGCAAGCCCCAGGTAGTGCAGTAATTACGGTCAACGTTGCCTCCCCTATCGCAGACAACCACCGTGAGGGGAGCGGGCCATCTCAGCCTGGCCAGCGGCAAGGGGGCAGTAATCGGATTGCCGGGAGCCAGCAGCAGCGCAAGGACTTTCTTCCGTGCGAGCGGGTCTTTGATCACAGCGTAGAGGTAGACACAACCATGCTCGTCATCGGGGACTCCGTCGTGCGAAACTTCAAGGGAGAGAAGATGACCATGTACCAGGGCGAGAAGGTACAGGTCATCTCAATATCCGGCCTGCAAATCTCCCACTTGACTGACTGGCTCAAGCAGCAGCCGCAGTCACCCTGCGTCCAACTGGTCACCTTCCACGTAGGGGTGAACGATTGCAAGACGCATGAAATCACCAGTCAGCAGTGGCAGAGACTGGTCACGTCTTGCAAAGGCGTGTTCCCCAAAGCAAGCATCCAGGCCTCATCCATCTTGCCTGCTGCCCAGGGGAAAAACTCTCGCCTTAACCAACGTATTTCCCCCTCCAACGCAAATCTGTGCCACGTAGCAAAGAAGATGCGCGCTATCTTTGTTGACAATGCGGGCATGTTCCTAGCCCCAAGCGGTCTCCCCCGGAAGGCGCTGTACCGTGTGGACAACAAAGGCCGACTTGACCCCATTCATCCATCCCACATGGGAACCCGGAGGCTTGCCGGCAATATCAAGTACAGTGGTCCAGCTGTCAACCAGGCTGATGCAATCACTCACCAGCACAGAAGCTCTCAGGCGACCACTAAGATGAAACTCTACTCGGAGGCCTTAGCTGGTGGTAGCTTGAATGTACAGAGTGGCACTTCCACTTCTGACACTATTGTATCCGGCTCTGCTGGTCCCACATCACCAGTACAACCACCTCTACGCCAGGAGCCTCAACCACAGGACCATGAACAACTTCAACAGCAGGAGCAGCTGCAGCTGCAACAGGCGCAGCAACAACATTTACAACAGGAGCAGCAACATCTACAACAGATGCCCTTCATGCCGGTTCCTGACTGGCAGCAACTTCAATACTTTCTCCGGGTACTCCGGTTCTTCCACCCCCCCCCCCCCCCCCCACTTTGGTACCGGTTTCAGGCCACTTTACAAATTTCAAATACAAGCGATCAAAAATCTCTGTAACTTCAGTAGCTGACTGGCCCTTCGTTTGTCTTGTACTGTGTTTGTCTTAAATGGCGTAAATCCGTGTCTGTTTCGTGAGTGTGTGTGTTGGGTTTCAGGCGCGGCGCTTTGAGTCGATTTCCCCAAAATTGAGAAAAAGCGCCTATATAATAACGGTATCATCGCCCACCAACCAGTGTATCTGCTTATCCGGTTAATAGTCTACCACCGTACCACCAGTTATGCCAGGTGCCCACAGCGAATGGTGCCAATGGATATGTCAGCTACTTACGCGGTTGGTAATTCAGTGTCGTGTGATCAGTGATCCTTGACCGTTGTGCTTCACAGATTTCACTGTGGGTGTGTGAGGCAGTTCATGATTACGTCAGTGTTACGTGTGCTTCTTTATATACGGTTCTTATGCGTTCGCTTGTGATTTATTCCAAAGCAGTGATTGACTGTGTGCCTCAACTTCTGTGATTTTCTCGCCTGGTTTGATTACCAAAGCTCCGCTAAGTTTTCATTGTGACAGTACGGTTTCAAGTGTTTAGCCTACGATACTTTACATCGCAGGCTACACCATTTGTTCATTTATTTAGACAGCTTGCGCAGCATTAATATGTGGATACACTATTAATCAAAAGCGATCTTCATTTGATAACGCTGTGTTGGACACCATTTGTGACGTTTGATACGAGGTGCTATAACTTCAGCCGCGCTTTACTGCATTGAGACTATATTCCTTATTCCCTCTGTTTATATTTTTTTGTATTGTGTTGCACTTCATTGTGAGAGTTAGAATTCAACATGATCCATAATGCTCAGACACACGGAATCCTTCAAACTGGTCACTTGAATATCTACCATCTTTTTAACAAGGTGGCCGATTTGAATGTTTTTCTAAATTCGTCTGAACCATTCCACCTGTTTGGTCTTAGTGAGACGCGACTTAACCCTGACATAAGCGATGAAGCCGTTCACATACCTAACTTTAGCATCACTCGACGTTATCCTTTGGTACTTGGTCAGACTGGGCTTGCCGTTTACATCCATAACTCAATCCAACATTTAGTAAAAAGGCGTGAGGACATAGAAACTCCGGAAGTTGAGTGCATTTGGTTGGAATTTAGGGCTCCAAAAACTAAACTCGTCTTCATCGGCTTTTGTTATCGTAACCCATCAGCCAAGTTTGAATGGTACGACGATTTCTTGCATGCAGTAGAAAAAGTGCCGGGCCTGACTTGAATGTACTACCACTTGCGAGGTACACATTGTCCTTGGTGGGCGCATACATACACGTGAATGTATGAAGAGCCACACTAACAATAGACAAAAGAATAAATGACATAGCGCCTTTATCCAAAACGCGGAAAAACAGAACAGTGTTTGAAGAAGGATCATTTCAGTTCAAAAAAGAGTGCACGAGATATCTTAAACTACTCATCGCGACTCCAAATGTATAACTTTTTCTGCTCAGACGACGGAAGAGACAGAACTTACACTTCAACGAGAATCCACGGCTCTACACAGCCAGCATTTGGACTACAGACCACGTGACCCGGGCTCTCGCGGGCAACGCGGCCAAGATCGTCTCTTCATTTGGTGCCACGGCGTGCCATAGTGTACACGCAACCTTCCTCGTCACAAGCACTGGCACTGACCAGCTTTGCCTGGCTAAAGCACAAAACCACCAGCAATCCTCAAAGGACAAACAAAAAAAGGGGAAACACTCCGCATCGCAAGAGACTGCTACAACGCAGTTGAAAGAATTTGTAAAAGCGAAAGTTGAACCTCACAAACACTAGGATACAACTCGATGCGAGCATCCTTTCGAAAGTGAGCCAACGACCTACTAACTCAAGTCAGTAGGAAAGCCCTAGAGTGATCAATCCTAATCCCCAGCCAATACGGGGTATAGAATTAAAGGGAGATCGAGATACGTGCAGCAGAACGCTACACTAAATTCTCATCTCCACTTGATCGTCTCTTCAATTGGTGCCACGACGTGAAAGAGTGCACACGCAACCTTCCTCATCACAGCACTGGCACTGACTAGCTTTGCGTGGCTAGAGCACAAAACCACACGGCAAACAGCAAACGTAACTGCAGAGACAGGGGCTGTTTAACAGCAAACAGAAGAACGTTCTCGAAATAAAGTTTCTATAAAAAATAAAAAAAAAATTTTTAAAAAATCCATTACATTGTATCACAGCCAGCAGCTGATACGGAATGAACCTTAAATTTTGGGGAAAAGAGAAAAAGAAAAACAACAAACCAGCAAGAAACGGGTATCAAAACCGACAGACTTGCAATAAAGAGAACAATCGGCACTGAATAAGAAGAATCTAAAGGACACAACTTTCTGAAACAGAGAGATAAATGTCACGTGGAAAAACATTGAAAACTACACAGCGAAGGGATGCGCTATGTTACTAACAGGCAGGTGGCACAGCTACCTCTATGCCGCTATCCATGTATCGCGCTACTACTCTCAAAAGTAGTTGAAGGGTGTTGGGAATGGTCCTTGATTACGTAACTGCCGGGCCTGGCGCTGACTGGACTAATATCCCATGGCCACCTGCGAGACATGTCGCCTTCTGGAGCTGGCACATGCATAAATGTATAGAAAGCCTTGCGAACAGAAGACCAAACAATCAAAATATAGCCCTATATCCTGAACACTAAACAAAACAGTGTCGACTCAAAACTGACCCATCGCGGTCAAAAGAGAGATAAAACAACCCAGCGGGAACCTCAGCTCACGGATGAATTTATGTCTGTTCCCTCAGACGACGAAAGGATCAAGGCCTCCTGTTGCATATACTGTACAGCCAGCCTCTCCTGCCTCTCCTCGTTGCAGCCTGACGCCGGACCTCAAGACCACCATAGGCTCTGGCCTGCGGACAAGGCGAGCTTTCGCCGCCAGGACGTGCCAGAGCGCACAACTGAAACATATCAGTACCTACACCACCTGTCGGCCCACCCACCAGCAATCTTCAAATGACAATAGTAAAAGGGGAAACACTCGCAAGAGACTGCTATAACGCAGTTGAAAGAATTTGTAAAAACGAAAGTTGAACCTCACAAACATTAGGATACAACTCGATGCGAGAATCCTTCCGAAAGTGAGCCAACGACCTACTAACTCAAGTCAGTAGGAAAGCCCTAGAGCTATCAATCCTAATCCCCAACCAATACGGGGGATAGGATATTAAACGGAGATCGAGATACGTGCAACAAAACGCTGCGCAAAATAACTATCTCCACGGTTTGGTCCGCTGACGAAGAGGAGTACCGGCAATTTAAAGCAAAACTTCCTCGAAACACACATGAACTAGACATAAAAATTCAGACTGACTTGTGTCGCTCGAGTGTGTACAGCCGGCCGATAAAAAAACAGGCCATTTCATCGGATAGTGTGCGATGTGATACACTTTTTTACAAACTATGATGCGTTGCTATTAGGCGACTTTAACATAGATATGTTGAAGCCCCATACCGCGTGGGATTGCATCACCACACAAACCGGCTTAGAACAATTAGTTTCGGCCCCTACTAGGATCACAAAACAACCGCAACACTCATTGATCACATTTACACCAACCGTCCCCTTAGTGTGTTCAATGTTAGTGTTCCTGACCTCGGCATAAGTGATCACTTTCCTACTGTGTGTTCCTGGTCAACAAAACTGCCAGCGCATCGTAAGAACGGGCACACAACTATAACGTATCGCTCATTTAAACAGTTTAATCAGTCTGCTTTTCTAGCAGACCTTGATCAAACACCATTTAATATCCTTAATAACGAAACTGACCCTGAAAAGGCTCTGACTGTTTGGTATCGACTCTTTACAAGAGTACTTAACAAACACGCCCCTTTACGGCAAAAGCGGGTAAAAAACCACACGTTACCGCCTTGGCTAACGCAAGGAATAATTGAAGCTATGAAATTGAGAAATGACTTAAGAAGACACAAGCTATTTAACGAATACAAAAAACAACGTAACCATGTCAAGTCTATGATACGCAGGGCTCGAAAGTCTCTCTTTGAACGAATGATTAAAGAGGTCAGAGATACTGCCGCACTCTGGCGCGCGGTTAATCTCGTCACCCGAGGTAACAGCAAGAAATCATCAGCCATTCCTTCTAGTATTACTGCAGACACCTTTAACAAACATTTTCTGTCTGTTGCCGAGTCAATCATACCCTCAAGCGGAAACGCGTCTTACACATGCCCGGAGGCCCTGCTTAACTTCTGTAATCAGAAGACTAAGGACAAACCCCCCTTCTCTATACCGCCTCTAGCTGTGTATGAAGTAGGAAAACTGATCGGGTCACTGAAAAACAAAAAATCATCGGGACCTGACGAGATCAGTCCTAAAATCCTGAAACTGTCCATTCCCTATACAGTAGAATCGTTAACGTATATTTATAACTTATGCATCCAATGAAATATATTTCCATCAGAACTGAAGCAAGTCAAGGTTATCTCTTTGCCTAAATCAAAAGATCTGTCGGATGTTAATAACTATAGACCCATTTCAATATTATCCAGCCTTTCCAAACCTCTTGAAAGACACTTGCACAAACACCTTTATCAATATTTGGAGAGTCGCAGTCTGTTGCACGTATTTCAGTCCGGCTTTCGCCCCAAGCATTCTTGCCATACGGCACTAACAAGACTTATTGATGCGTGGCTAGCATCCATAAATAACTCCCAAATAATTGGGTCGATCTTTATTGATTTTAAGAAAGCTTTTGACCTTGTAAATCATAACATTCTTTTGTCAAAACTTCATGCATATCTCTGCAATGCAGATGCTGTCTCATTGTTCACTTCATATTTAAGCGGAAGGAAGCAAAGAGTACTGTTAAATGGATCCTACTCCTCATATGGTCTCGTTAAAAGCGGCGTGCCTCAGGGCTCTGTCCTTGGGCCATTGCTGTTCTGCATATTTATCAATGACCTTCCACTGCATATTAGTTGCCGCGATATTTCTTGTGACATGTTTGCTGACGACTGCACACTACACACTCCTCACAAAAATGTAGCTGCAATTAGTACGCGTCTGCAGGAAAGCCTGCGTGAGGTCACCGAGTGGTGTCATTCCAACTCCATGTCCCTGAATCCGTCAAAAACAGAATGCATGGTTATAACCACACGTCAAAAGCACCAGCTATGCCCGCTCTCTCTTAGTCTGTCTATAAACGGCAGCCCAATTGAGCAAGTATCACACCACCGCCTCTTGGGGGTCACTATAGATGATCAGATTAAATGGCAAATGCATATTAATAATGTGTGCAAAAGGGTTTCCAGAAGCCTGTATATGTTGTCAAAATTGAAAACAATTACTGACACAGATACGCGTCTTCTTTTCTACAATGCTCATGTCAAGTCGCACATAGACTATGCATCAACAGTGTGGGATGGTTCTAGTGATGTACATTTGAAGAGGCTGAACTCCCTACATAGGAGAGCTGCTAAGCTTATATTTCCCGATCCCGAACTCTCAACTGACGAAAAGCTTAAAACTTTAAAAATTCTCATGTCCACTGTACTTGAGTTCTTTTTTCTCAGAACAGGGACGTAGCGGGCCACTCCGGCGCTCCGGCGACCGCCGGAGTACTTTTTGGACGAAAAAAAAAAAAAAAAAAAGAACGAGAGAGAGAGAGAGAGAGCAAACCTGTCGTTGGGTGTCAAAACTTCGTAAGTGTATTCATGTTTACCAAAAATGGCAAGTTTGCGCCACTAGCTCAGTGCACCACTTAGCAGTAGCTGGTAAACAGAAAAGTGTCAAAATCGCCGGCCCAAGAACGAAAGCTACTGGCCGAAGTGCATCAACACAACAGACTTCTGCACCACTAGCTCCATCAATTTAGCAGTGGTATAAAACAGAAATAAGAAGGACACGAGTCACCACTAGCAAACGCCGCACGCCGACTCAAACGGTAACAGCCTCAAGTCATGACACATTAAACGAAGCAGAACGACTCCAAGATAAGAACTTGAACCAACTGCGGCATTGGAAATATCTTATTTCTACGCGCCACACCGCAACCAATACAAGGTTCACCCCCCCCCCCCCCCCCCCCCCCCAGACAACGGGGAAAAGAAAACGGAATGAACCAGGAACAGAAAAACCGCCCGACTTTTGAACTATGAAATCATCATAGGACCAGCACACGAATGGGCGGGGGGGGGGGGGGGGGGGGGGGGAATAATACATGAGGACGAAAAATCTCCCACACTTTCAAACAATCCTACTAGCCGCATTCATCTTCTCCAATGCACTGAACCCTACGATATTCTTTGAATGGGTCGACTTCATGGGCTTTTGCAGAGACAAGGGAGCAAGTTTAGTTATTTGGGTTTAACGCCGAGCAGGCGACTAAGGCCATCTCACGGCGGAACAAGAGAGCAAGGAAACAACTAGAATACCTCTTCGTATACTTTAAAGAGGGCAGATACAGCAAAGCTTTGTACGCCTACGACATCATTGATCAACGGGCGCACGAATACTTAGATGGAACCCCGAAAGACCACAGACAACCACGGAATTGTCCCACCAACAATCAAAACTAAGGACACGACATGAAAAGAACACACCACCACTCTCCACTAACCTTTACAAGTTATAGTGTGAGCGAGAGTACATCCTCTTGAACAATACAAAATAATCCACAAAACAAACTACCATAAAACCTAACAACAAAGGCTTACTCAGTCAACAGAACAAAAGGGTCAGCACGCTGATGAAGGCAGCCCTTAGCCAATAAAGGCTTAAACATGCCCGAAATACACCTGACAGCTAACTCAAAACGTGACTGATTTGTGAATTGTCATATGGGTATACGGCTGGTCACAACAAGCCATCACACAGTGGTGTGCGATGTACCACAAAAAAAGATCAAGTATGTGCACGAGGATCGATTGAACCACGTCCACAAGTCTAAAACTGACCCACTCAACTTGATTCGTGTTGCCAACAACTTTAATTGTGGCTTCTGCAGCACGCAGGCAAACAGTTTTTGGGACATTTTCTGAGCTGGGTGTATCAAGAAACCAATCATAAAATCATAAATCGGTCCCTCGAGTGAGGCGTCTTTCTGTCAGAATTTAAATCAGCCGTTGTCAAACCTCTCTGAAAAAGTCGAATCTTGACCCCCAACCAGCTAAAAAACTATCGCCCCGTTTCAAACCTACCCTCCCTGTCCAAAGTTCTTGAGAGAGTCGTTCAGACATAGCTCACTAAATATCTACAGTCAAACAATCTCGTCCATCCGATTCAGTCTGCTTAACGAAAACTGCTGAAACTGAAACTGCTCTCATCTGTGTCGTTAATGGCCTCCTAAGTGCCTATGATGAAAACCAGAGCTCAGTTCTTGCCCTGTTAGACCTATCAGCTGCGTTTGACACCATTGACCACTCCATCTTGCTCCAGGGTCTAGAAAACTACTTTGGTATTTCTGGTAAGTTCTACTCTTATCTGTCTTCCAGTCAGATTAACGTCTCTGTCAAGAACGCTCTTTCTGAAGCTGCTGCGCTAGACTTTGGGGTCCCCCAGGGCTCTGTCCTGGGCCCCATTCTATTTACGCTGTACACTCAGCCTCTGTCTCAGGTTATCGCATCGCATTCAACCGATCATCACATGTATGCGGATGATACACAACTTCCGAAATCTGCACCTCCAAACAGCTCCAGTCAGGCTATTGCAGATGTTCAGAACTGTATCTCAGATATTAAGTTCTGGATGTGTGAAAATAAACTCCAGTTAAACAAGGGCAAGACAGAAGCTCTTCTTATCGGTGCCTCTCGACTGCTGCCCAATTCTCCTGACTCTATGCGCATTTGTGATGCACCTATTCCATTTTCTGATTCAGTTCGCAATCGGCGTTTTTCTTGATAAAGATCTTCAAATGAAGGACCATGTAAATCATGTCTTCAAAATTGCTTTTCTGGAATTAAGACGTATCAGTTATATCCATCATTACCTCACCACTGAATCTGCCACCAAACTGGTTGTCTTTTTAGTCTTGTACAGAATTGATTACTGCAATTGATTACTTAGCTGATCAGGACCAAAAAGGTGACTGACAAGCGTGTGAAATGCAAAGAAGTACCCAACGGAGAAAGAAACACGCTTAGAAAAAACGGTACAACACAATTTATTAATATTTCGGGTAAATACCCTTTGTCAAAATAGACAAACAAACAGAGACATTAGCCGCTACTTATCTTCATATGCAGAAGGAATGTCTGGAGTGCGTGTCCGAGAGCGTGTGTTTGTTTTTGTGCATATGTGGAGGAGTGAGTGCGTGTGTAAGTGTGTGTGTGTGTGTGTGCGTATGTGTGTGTGTGTGTGTGTGTGAGAGAGAGTGTACGTGAGTGTGTGCATGCATAATTGCTGTGTGCATGAGTGTGTGTGTGTGTGTGTGTGTGTGTGTGTGTGTGTGTGTGTGTGTGTGTGTGTGTGTGTGTGTGTGTGTGTGTGTGCGAGCGTGCATGCGCGAGTTGTGATGTGTATGCGTGCATACCTGAGTGCGCGTGTGTGTGTGGGTATGTGTGTGTGTATGTATGTGCGTGCGTGCGCGAATGCATGCATGCAGCAGTGTGTGATATGTGTATGTTTACATGTCTATGTCACTTATGTAGTAGATGTAGCAACGGCAAGTTTGAAAACTGGTCCTGTTACCAATAACTTCTACCGTTGGAAAATAAAGGTTCATTGTTCATTGTTCATGCTCAAGTGGTCAACTGCACAGTCACCTTTGGTTCATCTTGAAGTTGTCTTGTTTTGAGTGCTTCTGGCTTAAAGTCAGTGTTAAATGCCGCAAGGTCTGATCTAGTAAAATAACTGTCACCTTGTCCATGTAAAGACTCGCACATTGATCATATCAAATTGTAACTCGTCAGGCGGATAACTGAAAATGTGGAAATGTGTTGACCCCGTCACTGCTGAGAAAAATTGAGTACCACCCAACTGAAAGAGGTCAAGATCCTCAGCAGCCCCTGCAACTGTGGGGGTCATGATGGTCTATACCTCACACCAACAACACTTTGTATCCATGCTACTTGATTAGCTGGGTCTCTTTGTATCCATGCTACTTGATTAGCTGGGTCACTTTGTATCCATACTACTTGATTCGCTGGCTCACTTTGTATCCATGCTACTTGATTAGCTGACTCACTTTGTATCCATGGTACGTGATTAGCTGGCTCACTTACCATATCCATAGTAGTATCCATACTACTTGATTCGCTGGCTCACTTTGTATCCATGCTACTTGATTAGCTGGCTCACTTTGTATCCATGCTACTTGATTAACTGGCTCACTTTGTATTCATGCTATGTGATTAGCTGGCTCACTTTATAATAATAATAATAATACCGTTATTATATAGGCGCTTTTTCTCAATTTTGGGGAAATCGACTCAAAGCGCCGCGCCTGAAACCCAACACACACACTCACGAAACGGACACGGATTTACGCCATTTAAGACAAACACAGTACAAACACAGTACAAGACAAACGAAGGGCCAGTCAGCTACTGAAGTTACAGAGATTTTTGATCGCTTGTTTTTGAGATTTGTAAAGTGGCTGAGACCGGTACCAAAGTGTGGGGGGTGGTGGGGGGTATCCATGCTACTTGATTAGCTGGGTCACTTTGTATCCATGCTACGTGATTACCTGACTCACTTTGTATCCATGGTACGTGATTAGCTGGCTCACTTTGTATCCATGCTATGTGATTAGCTGGCTCACTTTGTATCCATGCTACTTGATTAGCTGGCTCACTTTGTATCCATGCTACGTGATTAGCTGGCTCACTTTGTATCCATGCTACGTGATTAGCTGGCTCACTTTGTATCCATGCTACGTGATTAGCTGGCTCACTTTGTATCCATGCTACGTGATTAGCTGGCTCACTTTGTATCCATGCTACTTGATTAGCTGGCTCACTTTGTACCCATGCTACTTGATTAGCTGGCTCACTTTGTATCCATGCTACTTGATTAGCTGACTCACTTTGTACCCATGCTACTTGATTAGCTGGCTCACTTTGTATCCATGCTACTTGATTAGCTGGCTCACTTTGTATTCATGCTATGTGATTAGCTGGGTCACTTTGTACCCATGCTACCCCACCCGGGTTTGCCCTGGGGGACTTGGGTGGGGTTAGGTATTTTTTAGTTCCCAGGGTCACCCTGGTCAGCCCCACAGGGTGGGTTTATCTCTCTATTCTGGGGCATGTGTTTCTGTCTACCTTTTGTCCATTCACCTGTATTTGCCTTTTTAAAACTCTCCCTACTGTCTGCACTGCCTGTAGCTCTTGATATTGGATGTGTGTTGCTAAATGGTCTTAGCTTTATTTAGGCCCCATGTGTTAGGTTTATTTAATGTATTTGACCGGCTGGCGACATACATTCAATGTTCTGTTTAGTTTTTTCTTCACAAGCAGTGCAGGCACGTCCTGAGAAAGCCTTGTTGCTGTCGGGACGTTAAGCAATGTACAATCAATCATGTACCCATGCTACTTGATTAGCTGGCTCACTTTGTATCCATGCTACTTGATTAGCTGACTCACTTTGTAACCATGCTACTTGATTAGCTGGCTCACTTTGTATCCATGCTACTTGATTAGCTGGCTCACTTTGTATCCATGCTATGTGATTAGCTGGCTCACTTTGTACCCATGCTACTTGATTAGCTGGCTCACTTTGTATCCATGCTACTTGATTAGCTGACTCACTTTGTACCCATGCTACTTGATTAGCTGGCTCACTTTGTATCCATGCTACTTGATTAGCTGGCTCACTTTGTACCCATGCTACTTGATTAGCTGGCTCACTTTGTACCCATGCTACTTGATTAGCTGGCTCACTTTGTACCCATGCTACTTGATTAGCTGGCTCACTTTGTACCCATGCTACTTGATTAGCTGGCTCACTTTGTACCCATGCTACTTGATTAGCTGGGTCACTTTGTACCCATGCTACTTGATTAGCTGGCTCACTTTGTATCCATGCTACTTGATTAGCTGGCTCACTTTGTACCCATGCTACTTGATTAGCTGGCTCACTTTGTACCCATGCTACTTGATTAGCTGGCTCACTTTGTACCCATGCTACTTGATTAGCTGGCTCACTTTGTATCCATGCTACGTGATTAGCTGGCTCACTTTGTACCCATGCTACTTGATTAGCTGGCTCACTTTGTATCCATACTACTTGATTAGCTGGGTCACTTTGTATCCATGCTACGTGATTAGCTGGCTCACTTTGTATCCATGCTACGTGATTAGCTGGCTCACTTTGTATCCATGCTACGTAATTAGCTGGCTCACTTTGTATCCATGCTACATGATTAGCTGGGTCAATTTGTATCCATGCTACGTGATTAGCTGGGTCACTTTGGCACTAAAGAAAGATTTCATGCATACACTTTGTCTCTACGTACAGTTAAGGGATTGCACTGTTCCAGTTGAATGTTGACCATTATAAGCTGGACAGACTAGTGGATTTCTGCAGCCCTGCATTATTCTGAGCTCTTTTTGTGTTCAGTGTTCTTATGTCAATCTCCCAACAACTGTGCATGTCTGTTGCAGTTTTGATCCAACCTCAGTATTGTGCTTCCTGACGGTCTTCAGCCCTTTTGTCATGGGTGGAATGTTGATGTTCAAGGTTAGGGAATCTTCTTTCCTTGATTACATCTTGACTGCAGCAATTCCCCAGGGACGTTTTGATTAAGTGGCTAATGTATTGTTTAAATGAAGTTGTGTTGAACTATGAAGTGAAGGCATGGGTGGGACTAATGTATTGTTTGAATTTAGTTGTGTTGAACTATGAAGTGAAGGCATGGGTGGAACTTTTCTGGCTACAGCCGGATTTCCGGAAACAAAAAGCAAAAAAAAAATTTTTTTCTTTTTTTTTCCACTTAAAAAGTGCCCCAAGACCCTCGCTTCAGGATTCAACTTATTTTCGGTCCCACCCATGTGAAGATTTGAGGCAAGGCGTGAATGGTTTTGCTGTTAGTAGCACTTGTTGTGAGGAATGACCTCAGCACAAAGTACTACCACAGGGTTGACACATTGAGCCCTGAGGTCAATAATTCCACTTTGGGGGAAGATGTCTTTTGAAGACTACATTACAGTTCTGGAGGCAGGCTCACCATGATAGTTCAAGGGTGATGCCAGAACAGCTTTGCACCTTGAGGCGCAAAGCAATTCTGGCACCACCTTTGATCTATAAAGGTCAATCTGTAGATGCCGAGGTATTCTGACACCACCTTTCAACAATCATGGTCAATCTGTAGACACTGAGCAATTCTGGTACCACCCTTGAACTGTCATGGTCAGTCAGTAGATGCTGAGCAATTCTGGCACCACCCTTGAACTATCAGTATATCATGGTCAATCTGTAGATGCTGAGCAATTCTGGCACCACCCTTGAACTATCAGTATATCATGGTCAGTCAGTAGATGCTGAGCAATTCTGGCACCACCCTTGAACTATCAGTATATCATGGCCAATCTGTAGATGCTGAGCAATTCTGGCACCACCATTGAACTATCAGTATATCATGGTAAATCTGCAGATGCTGAGCAATTCTGGCACCACTCTTGAACTGTCAAGATCAGACTGTAGATGGCAAGCTATTGTGGCACAACCCTTGAACTATCATTGTCAATATGTAGAAGCTGAGCAATTCTGGTACCACCCTTAAATTATTAGGCTCTATCTGTAGATGTTCTGTCTGTACAGGCCAAGCTAACATTGGCATCACTGTTGAGCTATCATGGTCAGTCCATGTAAGTAATTTACTTCAATTTATAAACAACTATGATACACATGTGACTGTTCATGCTGACAGAAACTGTTCATTGCTTCAGTTTCTCATATTGAATCCATTTGATTGTGAATCAGGTATTGCTGCCGTTTGTGTTGGTGACGTGCGTGCTGCGAGCTGTGCAAGTGGTGACCAGGGTGCCACTCCGTGCCTTGATGCTGCTCATACTGATCATGTCCGACTTTATGGGGCTGGTGGGTTTCCTTTAGCGTCGTAGCCGTTGTTTGATAGTCTCGTCTGATTATGCTGTCACTCACTGTAGGCAGATTCTTGCTGCACATTTCCCTCAAAATAACTGGTGGCAGCTGCTGACTTTTGTTACGTCTTGTGTTTGTGCGCAAAGGTCATTGGGCTGATGTCAGCCACTGTTGCATGGGCTGGGCCCAATGGCCTTTGCTTACTGGGCTAGTATCAAGAAGACCCATACATTGCATGTATAGTAATTCCAGGGTAGCACCAGATTAATCAAATTTGGCACACAGGTAGCTGATGATAAGACCTTCCTATGTATGCTAATTTAGTTGACTCATCGCAAAGGTCAAGGGTCATGGCGGTTTGACAGATGTGTGAAAACTGATTAAATTTTGAGAAAAGATGGATTTTGTTGGTGCAGAAGCCATCCCTTTACTTATTGTCAGACATGTGTGGGTTGGTCATACAAGTGAGCCATAAGGGCTTTGCCTTTCTTGTTTAGTGATAGACAATTGGAAAAACATGTACTCGCTGTTAATCACATTTCTCTGACAATATGTAGACAGTGCGGTGCGAAAAGCGCTTTGCAAAAGTCAAATTGAAATTGAGAAGCTGCCAGCAAGAGCGGTGTTTGCGCATGCTCGTGACCTCTTGCAACTGCAGGGGCTCGCTCACAAGATGCCACAGACGTTCAAAGTTTCATCAACTTGTCTAATTTTACGAAATTGGCGGAGGAATGAAAACAAATACGTTATTGGTAGCTGGGGCTTGCTGCACGGACCCATTTAGGCCTTCAGGAGGTCAAAGTAACCATTGTACCCCTCAGGCCTTCGGGGTGCAATGGTTCCATTGACCTCCCTCAGATCTACAAGGCTCCGTGTAGCAAGCCCCTGTTACCAATAACTGATAATGTAGCGAGATTCCAGCAGGCTTCCAATAATGAACTGTAAACATACATTGTAGTCTCTTGTGCTTGTGGTATCCATAACGTCAGTGCTTTCTATCCTGTATCATTTCATTATAGATCTGTCTTAGTTCTAAGCACTGAAGTATGCCTCAGTCTCTGGCTCACATGGTAAAACACGGTGAGCAAAAAGTCCTCCTGCTGATGTCAGCCTGACCTGTCCTGCGGAGAGCTGTGTGCGGGTCACCTCAGGCTGTCATTAGCCTCAGGACCTTTTGCTTAGTAAGTGGATGTCTAAACAAGTCTGTGTAATTTCAGCATTTCAATATCACAAATAAGGTGCCCGACTTTATGGCTCCCAAGTACTGCTATATACTGAGGCAGGCTTCTGTATATCATGTGTATGTGTGTTGATGTGCATGCTATAGCTTAGCAAGGACATCATTGATATACTGAGGCAGGCTTCTGTACATCATGTGTATGTGTGTTGATGTGCATGCTATATACTGAGGCAGGCTTCTGTATATCATGTGTATGTGTGTTGACGTGCATGCTATATACTGAGGCAGGCTTCTGTATATCATGTGTATGTGTTTTGACGTGCATGCTATATACTGAGGCAGGCTTCTGTATATCATGTGTATGTGTTGACGTGCATGCTATATACTGAGGCAGGCTTCTGTACATCATGTGTATGTGTGTTGACGTGCATGCTATAGCTTAGCAAGGACCTCATTGATATGCTAAGGCAGGCTTCTGTACATCATGTGTATGTGTGTTGGCGTGCATGCTATATACTGAGGCAGGCTTCTGTACATCATGTGTATGTGTGTTGACGTGCATGCTATAGCTTAGCAAGGACCTCATTGATATACTGAGGCAGGCTTCTGTACATCATGTGTATGTGTGTTGACGTGCATGCTATAGCTTAGCAAGGACATGATTGAAAAAAGGACATTGAAGGTACCTAATCATTTATCCTTGAAAAATAAAGTTTCATTTCATTTCATTTCTTGTGTACCAGGGAAGTTTCAGTTGAACTGCACTCTTTCTTAATCCTGTATTGTTTCAGCACTTCTTCTTCCTAGTGCAAGACTACGGCAGTTGGCTGGAGATTGGAACATCCATCAGTCACTACGTCATCGTCATGGGCATGATCACGTTTGTCATGGTCCTGATGGGAGTCTCCCAAGTCCTGACCAGCACGACGCTGATACGGGTTAGATCAGACGTCAAGCGGCAATAAGTCCTTGATCCCGTCACTGCCACCGGACAGACAGCAGGACAAATAACTCCATCAGTCCCAGCAACACGGCCAGCAAGCGGCAATAAGGCCTTGATCCCGTCACTGCCACCGGACAGACAGCAGGACAAATAACTCCACCAGTCCCAGCAACACGGTCAGCAAGCGGCAATAAGGCCTTGATCCCATCACTGCCACCGGACAGACAGCAGGACAAATAACCCCATCAGTCCCAGCAACACGGCCAGCAAGCGGCAATAAGGCCTTGATCCCGTCACTGCCACCGGACAGACAGCAGGACAAATAACTCCACCAGTCCCAGCAACACGGTCAGCAAGCGGCAATAAGGCCTTGATCCCATCACTGCCACCGGACAGACAGCAGGACAAATAACCCCATCAGTCCCAGCAACACGGCCAGCAAGCGGCAATAAGGCCTTGATCCCGTCACTGCCACCGGACAGACAGCAGGACAAATAACTCCACCAGTCCCAGCAACACGGTCAGCAAGCGGCAATAAGGCCTTGATCCCGTCACTGCCACCGGACAGACAGCAGGACAAATAACTCCATCAGTCCCAGCAACACGGCCAGCAAGCGGCAATAAGTCCTTGATCCCGTCACTGCCACCGGACAGACAGCAGGACAAATAACTCCATCAGTCCCAGCAACACGGCCAGCAAGCGGCAATAAGGCCTTGATCCCGTCACTGCCACCAGACAGACAGCAGGACAAATAACCCCATCAGTCCCAGCAACACGGCCAGCAAGCGGCAATAAGTCCTTGATCCCGTCACTGCCACCGGACAGACAGCGGGACAAATAACTCCATCAGTCCCAGCAACACGGCCAGCAAGCGGCAATAAGGCCTTGATCCCGTCACTGCCACCGGACAGACAGCAGGACAAATAACCCCATCAGTCCCAGCAACACGGCCAGCAAGCGGCAATAAGTCCTTGATCCCGTCACTGCCACCGGACAGACAGCAGGACAAATAACTCCATCAGTCCCAGCAACACGGCCAGCAAGCGGCAATAAGGCCTTGATCCCGTCACTGCCACCGGACAGACAGCAGGACAAATAACCCCATCAGTCCCAGCAACACGGCCAGCAAGCGGCAATAAGGCCTTGATCCCGTCACTGCCACCGGACAGACAGCAGGACAAATAACCCCATCAGTCCCAGCAACACGGCCAGCAAGCGGCAATAAGGCCTTGATCCCGTCACTGCCACCGGACAGACAGCAGGACAAATAACCCCATCAGTCCCAGCAACACGGCCAGCAAGCGGCAATAAGTCCTTGATCCCGTCACTGCCACCGGACAGACAGCAGGACAAATAACTCCATCAGTCCCAGCAACACGGCCAGCAAGTGGCCAGGAGCCTGACCAGTCCCAGCATCTATGGGGGCTCATCAGGTTCGTCACCTCTTGTAGCAATCTGGAGGCAGTAAATGGGTGAAAGTAGAGGTCTTATCTTTTCAAGTAATTTGACTGCTTTACCAAGCTGCTGATATCAGAGACGTGCTGAGGTATAGTGCCAGTGCTCAAGGTAGAATGCCAATGGCTGAGTGTGGTGGCAGGGAGCGCAGGTGCTTCACATGTTGCCGCGTGGAGTAAGACAAAAAAGGGACTACACCACCTCCGCTGCAGATGTGACCCTATTCTCCCTGGCAGTGAAAGGGAAATAAATCATTTTCGGGTTTGTTTCCTGTGTCACACATGTCAAGCCCTCACTGAAACTGGGTTCACTTGTCTTTGGTATCACTTTCACAGTGGCAAAAAGATGTTCAACTCAAGCATTTAAAAATATTTTTTTAATTCTTTATTCTTAAAATACCTATAATTTAGCTGATCTGATTTGGGAATCTTTTATTGGAAGTGGATTGGTTTTCAGACATAACATCTGCTGTGTTTCGAGGGATCTGCTAGTTGTATTTTGAAGGTTTTCATCTATATGCATAGATGATTGTTTTCTCATGGATATTGTGTCAGCTGTACTCAAAGTGAAAGTTTGGGCAGTGGGTAGTAGGGTTTGTGGCCATCAACAGTTTGCATGAGGACAGCCTGGCGTTTTGTATCTTTTATCTGATTTAAATGGACTCTCCTTTTCCTTCAGTGACGCCACAAGATGACAAGTAGCGATGTCTCAGAAAGGTCAAGAGGTCAGTGGGATGGTAGGTGTTGGTTCCTATCATCCAGTAGTTCCAGAGGGCTTTTACCTCAAAGGCACATGGGGCTCCACTTTGTCCTGGACAGTGTACAGCCCAAAATAACACAGTACAGTACACTCAACGTTCTCTGGCCAGGGGATTGCTTTTTAAGGTCATTCCCATCACACAGACACAAGATATATTTTTGGGCTCACGTGCGAAGCAAAAATGAGTATGTTCTGGGCCAGTGGTCGTCCATCTGGTGTTCAGCGTCCATGGTAAAATTTAACGGAGACTGTTCAAGCCACAATTTTCAATCTTGGCCCAAGGGTACCACCTTGTTGCAAAACCTTTCTAAACATACCAATTTCAGTGACTTCTTTCAAAGGCCAAGGTCACAGGGGGTCCAGAAATAGTTTGAAATTGCCATATTTTCACAAAAATTGTTTTTTTCTCAAATACTATTTTTGACTTCATGCCCAAACTTGGTACAGAGATACCTGATGGTAAGACCTTTCTATGCGTGTTAATTTGGATGACCCCTCTGAAAGGTCAAGGGTCACAAGAGGTCCAGAAATAGGTAAAAAATAGCCATATTTATGCAAAATTATTTTTTTCTTGTATAGTATATACTATTTTTAATTTCAAACCCAAACTTGGTGCAGAGATGCCTGATGGCAAGTCCTTTCTATGCGTGCTAATTTGGATGAGCCCTTGGACAGATTACAGGAGGTCCAGTAATTGGTTAAAACAAACAAAAAAAAAAAAGCTTCTCAAATACTGTTTTCAGCTTCAGACATGTTAAACCTTTCTGTGTGCACTAATTTCGGTGAGCCCTTGAAAAGGTCGAAAGATGTCATTTTTGATAGATTTTTAGTTTTATAAACATTCGTCTGTCATACACGTGAGACATAAGAGCTTTGACATTCTTGTTTTTAAGTATATACCCCTTTGGCTGTCAGTCAGGCTTTTTGTTGAGTTGATTCCTAAAGGAAACGCTTCAATATCAAGTGTCACTGATGGTCCCAGGGATATCGGTATAGCATGTACCACACAGCTACCAGAACATAACATATTGTAGATGGTTTATTTGATGGACTGGAAGGGAAGACATTTGTTGGCAAATTTTTGGCTCACATGCGAAGCAAAAGTATGTTCTGGGCCAGTGGTCGTCCGTCCTGTCATCCGTCGTCTGTGGTAAACTTTAACATTGGCATTTTGTCAGAGACTATTCAAGCCACATTCTTCAAACTTGGCCCAAGGATACTGTGTGGCAAGACCTTTCTAAACATACCAATTTCAGTGACCTCTCACAAAGGTCAAGGTCACAGGAGTTCAGGAAACAAATCAGAAATAGCCATATATTGACAAAATCTATTTTTTTCTCAAATACTAATCACAACTTCAAACCCAAACTTGGTACAAAGTTACCTGATGGTAAGACCTTTCTATGCATACTAATTTTGTTGACCCTTCAGAGAGGTCAAGGGTGACAAGAGATCTAGAAATGTGTCAAAAATAGCCATATTTTGACAAAAGATGTTTTTTCTCAAATACTATTCACAACTTCAAACCCAAGCTTGGTACAGAGACACTTGATGGTCAGACCTATCTATGGAAACTAATTTTGTTGATCAAGGGTCACAGGAGGTCAGCAAATGTCTGTAAAATGTCAATTTTTTTCATAGAATTGTAGTTATTATCAACATGTTTGCAAACTTTTCAATCACATTTGACACAAAGGTAGCTGATGATAAGACCTTCCTATGTATACTAATTTACTCGATGCATCGCAAAGGTCAAGGTCACCGGGTTGACAGATGTGTGAAAAATGCTTAAATTTTGAGAAAACAGATTTTGCTGGTGCAGAAGCCACCCTTTTACTTATCGATACAAAGATCACACGTATGTGGATCGGTCATACATTTGAGCCATAAGGGTTATGCCTTTCTGTTTTTAAAAGTTCTTTCTATTTATAGAAGGGACTTTTAGGATGGGTCGCGGTGGGGCGAATTTAATAGCATGTCCATGATGTCAAAGGCGGGCAGGCTAAACCTCTAACAATTGAAGCAAAAAGATAAAAATTGCGTCATGTGTAGTTACGCTAACCTCGCTGCTGAACGCACATTTGGTGCAAGGCGCTGTATGTGCATTTGTATCATGGTATGTATGTGTGTGCGTATGTATGTAAACAAGAGAATCTCTGATATTTCTGTACACACAAGCTTGAAACTTGGCAGAAATACTTTCTGAAAGGGGTGGCTAAGAGAGCCTCTGAGCATTGAATGGTTAGAGTCCGTAATTGTTGTCATATTTACTTGAACTTTTGCATATAGCTAGTTTAGAGAACACATTGCTTACTTGCTTAATTCCTTGGATTCCTCGTGGAACAAAGGGCCTCTGCAACAGTCCTCCAGCGCACTCAGAGAAGACATTGGATGAGTTCATTAGCCAGCTTTGTATCCTTTCAACTTCTTTAGTAAAAATTAATTCTTTTCAGAAAAGAATTAAAACAATAAAAAAAAACTCGACTTCTAGAGGAAGTCAAACAGTGGCGGTGACGTAAATGAGGCAACTCCGTCACCACGCAGACATTCACATAATACTCTAAATATGACGTAATTCTCTCTAGCGCGCGCTCTCTATTGTAGGATAAACCCTGTAGTCATTAAATTTGTTGACACTTGTGCAAGATCAAACTGCAATTACAGGACAAGTCAAACAGCTGAGGAAGGGGGTACAGTATTCATTTTATTGACAGTACATGTCATTGTTATTGTATGTTTTATTTTTTGTCTACAATTGCCATGCCTTGTATTCACAGCTTTGCGAGACAAAACTGAAAATACACAACAAGTGACAGTCAAAAAAAGTGGCTTTAAGTTCGTTGACAGTACATGTATTTCATGTCGCAATTCTTATTGGCATGTTTCACATTAGTGTTATCTATAGTTGGCATGCTTTTGCATTCAAGATTTCCCCAACAAATTATTATCTACAATTGGCATGTTTTTGTATTTGATTTCCCCAACAAACTGTGGGACACATTATTGATTATCTTGTTTCTTTAATTCATACAGATATATATTTCAATTTTATTTTCTTGTTTGTGTGGAATTTATTTGTGCTGATCTATGGTTTCGGACCTCTGTTTGAAGCCATGAGGTCCAAGATCACGGACCAGCAAACATTTGCATGGATTAGTCTTCAGTCCTGGAAACTGATTCAGCTTTTTCAAATCCCAGAAAGCGTAATTTCAGCTGTTTGGTTCAGACAGAACATACTTTCATACATGCCGTTCATCTGCAAGAGGCATAAATTTTCACGAATCCCTATATCTGCAGGGACTCGTGAAAATGTATCTTCTGCTGGCCAGGAATTGTGGAGCGTAGTTGGTGTGTCAATCATTTCAAGTTATTTCAACTTTTTGCACTGCCACCTATGCATTTGAAATGTCAGGGTTTGTTGTGGCCATCAGTACCCTGCACTGCCAGTAGACACAGTGATAAGGTGGTGTCAGCAAGTGACATGGGTCCTCGTCAACTCTTACAGTTGTGGGGGCTGATTGGGGATCTGGGTCACTTGCACTTGAATCGTCTTCATTCTGTATCGGCAGTCAAAGGGTTCAGCAGTCTGTTTCTGGGCCTCGCTTCCAAACTCTGATACAAGCACCATTCAGCTCAACACATTTCCAGGTTTGTACCACATTTAAACTCATGGATGTCTTCAACGTGGCTTCAAGCAATATCAAATCGATCATATTTTTAAAATGTTACAATCGCTAGTGACATTTCTGTACATATATACAACATACTGTGTAAAAGGTCCAGCCAACGGTCGAAGTCTACACGTATTCATCTTTTCTTGGTTGACTTGACAGGTTCAGTTACATATTTTTCCCAAAAGCCAAGAACATACAAACACTATCTGCACTGCACTACAGCAAAAGTTGACTTGGCTGTGGAAGTCTGGTCCATTCCTGGGTAGCTGTGTAAAGTTGCAATGACATTTGTTTTCCAGGAAACTACAAACTGCTGTCAATGTCACGTTCAGCCTTATGGTCAACATTCCAACATTGGCCGTTGTCTTCTGAAGGAATCATACTAGGTTAGGATACAGATCCACCATGATAGTGTGGTACAAGGATAGCTATTATGGTACAACTCGTGGTTGATCATTGCCTGTTGTACTGTATCAAAAGCCGAGTGGATCATCCATACTCCAAACACAACGTGTACAAATCGGTCCCGTCAGTCTCAATGCATTCATCTGTTCTTGGGTGGTTCCATGCAGTTGCCATCAGGGTACTTTTCACGAAACAAGCGCACAACATCTGGGTCCTTGAGACAAACACCTTCCAGCTGATTTCCAAGTGTGATCCTGTTGCAACACAAACACAGCAGTCAGTCATGAGCAGTATGTCTGAACACAACATACACAGCAGTCAGTCACGAGCAGTATGTCTGAACACAACATACACAGCAGTCGGTCATGAGCAGTATGTCTGAACACAACATACACAGCAGTCAGTCATAAGCAGTATGTCTGAACACAACATACACAGCAGTCGGTCATGAGCAGTATGTCTGAACACAACATACACAGCAGTCGGTCATGAGCAGTATGTCTGAACACAACATACACAGCAGTCAGTCATGAGCAGTATGTCTGAACACAACATACACAACAGTCAGTCATGAGCAGTATGTCTGAACACAACATACACGGCAGTCAGTCATGAGCAGTATGTCTAAACACAGCATACAATGTTTACACAGTAACAGCCTGGTGTGCCAAAAACAACATCAATTTGCAACCTATCTCCTGCTTTGTCCCAAACTCCTGATTTCTCCCACTTTCATGAATTTTTCTCCCAATTGTCCCGACATGAGAAATTCAAAAACTCTGAACGCGTGTCTCATCGGCAGTTTTGTTTTTTTTTCTGCCATTTTGGAACGAATGGAGATCACCCACCTGTGCCGGTTATTTCCGGTTTTAATTGTCCAAAGAAATTGTCTGCAAAAAGACGGAGGCAAAATGTGGATGGATCTAGCAAGAGACTACAGGGAGTAAAGAAATCGTGGACAGTTACTATCAGACTTCAGTCAGCACAACGTGTGAAAAGCTTTTCAATAAAATACACGCAGCGTGCAGTGCCCATGAGCAAGTCTTACCACAGGCATTTTTCTTGGTCTGTTTGGTCTTACCAATTTGGTAGCAGTAGGCAGACATAAAAACTGCAAGCATGCCCTTTCCAATCGGTTCAGAAAAAATTGAATATACATGTAATGAATTAAGGAAAATCGTCTCTAGTCTCAATATTGAAATTTTCTGGAAGAGTATCGGTGTTACTGGAGATGTGCTCTTTTTTTGTATGTTCTAGTTTTACTGTGTGCACATCAGATAGCAGTAAGAGTATCGGTGTTGCTGGAGATGTGCTCTTTTTTTGTATGTTCTAGTTTTACTGTGTGCACATTAGATAGCAGTAAGAGTATCAGTGTTACAGGAGATGTGCTCTTTTTCAGCATGTTCTAGTTTTACTGTGTGCACATCAGATAGCAGTATGTAGAGTATCAGTGTTACAGGAGATGTGCTCTTTTTCTGCATGTTCTAGTTTTACTGTGTGCACATCAGATAGCAGTAAGAGTATTAGTGTTACAGGAGATGTGCTCTTTTTCTGCATGTTATAGTTTTACTGTGTGCACATCAGATAGCAGTAAGAGTATCAGTGTTACAGGAGAAATGCTCCGTTTCTGCATGTTCTAGTTTTACTGTGTGCACATCAGATAGCATCAGATTCAAAAATGTGAATTAATTCAAAGAAAATCATTATTTTTAAAGATTTTCACATAAAATGGAATATTTAATGCTGTGTGACTTCATTGTACAAGTGAACAAATGCACATACAAAAGTAATTATAATTTAAATCTAATGTTCGCACACTTTTTATGCTGATAGTTGTAAAGGAAATGGTATGGTGCCGCAGAAAAAAAAAAGGCAGCAAAAAATCTCCAGATTTCCCATTTTCAAAACTTGACAGGTATGCAAATTTGCAGTGGCAATCATTATAGTCACCTATAATGGTATACAAACTTCCTATCTTCATTTCACTGAGACTGTGTTCACTACATGGCGAATGCATTCACTTACCAGTTAGGCTGTACATTATGTGGTCGACCAAACAGCTCGACTTTGCGCGTTCCCGGTGACAGACGCTCTATAATACCATAGATCTCGTCTGGCTTGTGACTTGTGGCTCGCACCTAGACAGGTAAGAAGTCAACTTCGAACAGTAGCTGTGTGAGTGAATGTTTTGCAACTTAAAATAAGGAGCCGCTCTTTTCTGTCAATGCAAAAGACAGCAAGTTCAGTTTTGTGACAAGCAAAAATTTAATTGTATTAAAATAAAAATCTGCTAGTTTATTTTATTTTTTTTTAAATTCTTGGTGGAAGGAAATTTCTGCATGTGAGATTTTGAATTAACGGATTTGCATCGGCCAACCTTCACCCATGAAGTTGCCATGCACCTGGCCAACACATCTATACAATGTGTTTTATCTAGACAGTGTATACACATTATGTCATGTTAAGCCAGTCTTGCTCATATTAATAGACAACAACAAAACAAGTCACCTAGTTGAACAACGTGCCCCAAGGTTGAAAGACCCTTATTTCTGAGCCATTCTCCAATGACAACCGATAGTTCGACCATGATAGTTCAAGGGCATCAAGCTATTCCTGCACCACCCTTGAACTATCATAGTATGTACACACTCCATAAAGTTTTCCCTTCCTTGACACATGTATTGATATATTGTATTACTATTACTTACTTACTTACGCCTGTCACCCATACCCAGGTATAGGCCGTCGACGAGAGACCTCCAGCAACTCCTGTCCTGTGCTTCTCCTTCGATTCTACTCCAGGTGGTTCCCAGTCTCTTGATGTCTGCTTGGAGGTCTCGACACCAGGAGTTTCTCGGCCTACCTCTTTTCCTCTTTCCCTGGGGGTTCCATGACAATGCCTGCCTAGTGATACTGGAAGCTGGCTTTCTCAGACTGTGACCGATCCATCCCCATCTTCTTCGCCCAATTTCATTCTCTGCTGTTATCTGCTCTGTTCTCTCCCAGAGTCTCACGTTGCTGATCTTCTCTGGCCAGTGGATTTTCAAAATTCTTCTAAGGCAACTGTTCATGAAGGTCTGTACTCTGTTGACTGTGGTTTTTGTCAATCTCCAAGTCTCTGCTCCATATAGGAGAACTGCTTTTAAATTGGAGTTGAAAATCCGGACTTTGGTGTGTTGTGACAGCTCTCTGGAACTCCACACTTTTTTCAACTGGAGAAAGGCTGCTCTGGCTTTACCGATTCGTGCTCTGACATCTGCATCAGTGCCGCCTTTTTTGTCTATGATGCTCCCCAGATAGGTGAAGGACTCCACCTCCTCCAACGGGGTGCCAGCAAGCAAGACTGGTTCTTCCCTGGTTGCGTTCAGCCTCATTGTCTTTGTTTTCTGTTTGTGAATGGTGAGGCCCACTTGGGACGAGATGTCGGCAAGCCTCGTGGTCTTGTCCTGCATTTGTTGATGAGTGCGGGACAGTAATGCCAAGTCGTCTGCAAAATCGAGGTCGTCAAGCTGTGTCCACAGTGTCCACTGTATTCCACTTCGTCTGTGCTCTGTGGTCATCTTCATGACCCAGTCTATGGCCAGTAGGAAGAGGAACGGAGACAGCAGACACCCCTGCCTGCACCAGTTCTGACCTGGAGCTCCCTGGTGAACTGCCCTTCGTGGATCACGCGACATGTCATGCCATCGTAGCTGCTCTTGATCAGGCGGACGAGCTTTGTGGGTACACCGTAGTGTCGTAGGAGTTTCCACAGAGTCTCTCGGTCCACACTGTCAAATGCTTTCTCATAATCCACAAAGTTGACTTATAGCGGGGAGCTCCACTCCAGAGACTGTTCCACGATGATGCGGAGAGTGGCGATCTGGTCTGTACATGATCGGTTTTTCCTGAATCCTGCTTGCTGGTCTCTTAGCTGGGGGTCAACGGAGCTCTTCATTCTCTCAAGGATGATCCTGTTGAAGACCTTTCCTGGTACTGACAGCAAGGTGATTCCTCTCTAGTTGGAACACTTGCCGAGGTCGCCTTTCTTGGGAAGCTTGATTAGGTACCCCTCCTTCCAGTCCGCCGGCATCACCTCCTCTTCCCAAACAGTGGGTACAGCATCTCCACTGTTGTCTCTAGGTCTGCTTTCAGAGACTCCACTGGGATGCCATCTGGGCCTGCTGCTTTGCCGTTCTTCAAAAATGCCACTGCTCTTCTGATCTCTTCCCGGCTGGCCCCCCACCCGGGTCTGCCCTGGGGGACTTGGGTGGGGTTAGGTATTTTTTAGTTCCCAGGGTCACCCTGGTCAGCCCCACAGGGTGGGTTTATCTCTCTCTATTCTGGGGCATGTGTTTCTGTCTACCCTTTGTCCATTCACCTGTATTTGCCTTTTTAAAACTCTACCTACTGTCTGCACTGCCTGTAGCTCTTGATATTGGATGTGTGTTGCTAAATGGTCTTAGCTTTGTTTAGGCCCCATGTGTTAGGTTTATTTAACGTATTTGACCGGCTGGCGACATACATGCAATGTTCTGTTTATTTTTTTTTTTTTCACAAGCAGTGCAGGCACGTCCTGAGAAAGCCTTGTTGCTGTTGGGACGTCAAGCAATGTACAATCAATCAATCAATCTTCCCGGCTGGGTCTGTCACAGCTGATGGGTAGGTCGGTCTCTGCCGGCTGGATGTCTGGGGGGTCGGGTGGGCTAGGTCTGTTCAGTAACTCTTCAAAATACTCGGCCCATCTGTCAAGTTGGTCTGCTCTGTCTGCAATAGGCTTTCCTTCTTTGTCTTTTACTGGTCTTTCTGTGTGGCCATACTTGCCTGACAATCTTCTGGTAATGTCATAGAGCGGTTTCATGTTGCCGCTGCCTGCTGCCTTTTCTGCCTCTGCTGCCAGGCTGTCTGTGTAGGCCCTCTTGTCTGCCCTGATACTCCTCTTCACCTCGCGGTTGGCTTCCCAGTATTCCCCCTGTGCCCTTACTTTGGCTGCTCTCGTGCAACTGTTGTTGACAACTGCTTTCTTCTGCTTCCTCACTTCTATCTTCTTCAAGGTCTGTGCCGACAGCCAGTCCTTGTGATGGTGTTTCCTGAACCCTACAGTGTCTTTGCAGGTTGAGTTCAGCGCCTCTCTAACTGCCTTCCACTGCTGCTCTGTGGTGACCGCCTCCTCTTCATTTACTAGCTCCTGTAGCACTTGAAACCGGTTGGACAGCACCAGTTTGAACTCTTCTCTAACTCCAGTTTCTCTCAGGAGGCCTACATTATAGCGGTGTCTTCTTATTGTCTCTGTGCGGCTTTTCTTTAGCTTGAGCTTTATTCTTAAGGTAAGCAGATGGTGGTCAGAGGCGACATCTGCGCCCCTCCTCACTTGAACATCTTGAAGGGATCTTCTAAATTTCTTGCTAATGCAGATATGGTCTATTTGGTTCTCTGTTGTACGGTCAGGTGAGACCCAAGTTGCTTTGTGTATTCTTCTGTGTGGGAAGATGCTGCCTCCAATGACAAGTTGGTTTAGAGCACAAAAGTCTACAAACCTCTCCCCGTTCTCACTCATCTCCGAGCCTAGTCCCTGTCTCCCCATCACCTCTTCGTATCCGGTGTTGTCCTCCCCTATTTTGGCATTAAAATCGCCCATGACGATGGTGATGTCTCGCTCCGCACATTTGTCCAAGGCACTCTGGAGTCGGTCGTAGAACTCTTGTTTCTCTTCCTCGTCCCTCTCATTAGTGGGCGCATAACACTGGATGACGTTCAGCTTGAGCTTTTTCTTGGTTCTAAAGGCTGCTATGATAATTCTTGGCCCAAGAGGTTCCCAGCCCATCAGCGCTCTCTGTGCCACTGGTGACAGCATGAATGCTACACCTTCTGTATGGGGGGCATTCTCCTCTTCATGACCTGAATACAGAATCATCTCCCCACTTAACAGCCTTTTCTGGCCAGACTGCGTCCATCTGGCTTCACTGATACCTAGCAGGGAAAGGTTGTACTTTTGCATTTCCGCTGCTATCTGGGCGGCCTTGCCGCTCTGGTACATGGTCTTGACGTTCCATGTGCCCATGGTTGTATCCCTGGATAGAGAGAGGCGGCTCGGTCCTGTGGCTTCCGAAGACTTCCGGCTTTCACCACAGGACGTCATAAGTCTTCTGGTAGAAGAACCTTCCTCCTCCAGGAAAGGAATTACTGTTAGTCTTTTTGTCGGCGTTTTTGTAGCTATTTCCTTTTTTGCAGGGTGGGGAAGCTACCCCCACGCCCAACCCCCTTACTAGGAGGACCAGGGGTTTTCTGTCAGGGTCACCTTCCCTTAGACCATGTTGGTTCACAGCACCTTATTTCACTCGGTGCACCCCTCTCACGAGGGACCCCCTATCCACCACCCAGGGGACGCGCCTCAACGCCATATGGTCCCAGCGCGAGGGATATATTGTATAACAAACATTATCTCTGTGGGCTGGCGATTGGGTGCCTGATAGGCGGGGGCAGGGGATCTGTCTGTCCGGCGCTGAGTGATTCCTCTTGGTTTTTGTAAATTCTGCCAGCGCTAGCCTCACCTATCTGGTTTGTGAGTATTTATAACTCGAGGCAAATTTGTATCGCTATATCGTTACATTGTTCTGTAATGTTCTGTGCATCTACTGTGGGAAATTAGGGCATTTACCTGACCACCTATGGTAATGCACCTTCGTGTTTGTGTATGTATGTTTCCCCTGCCTACTTCCTAAGTTCCGGAGAAAGACATGGGTTATATAGGAGACTTGATGCATCTTTTTTTAGAGATGCAAATGATCGTCTTATTCTATACCTGCGTATTTCTCTGTGGGCTGGCGATTGGGTGCCTGATAGGCGGGGGCAGGGGATCTGTTTGTCCGGCGCTGAGTGATTCCTCTTGGTTTGCATACAATTCTGCCAGCGCTAGCCTCACCTATCTGGTTTGTGTGTATAACAAACAAATTCATATTCATGAATTTTGCTTGATATACTTTCCGTCCCAAATCCCTTGCATGCCAAAAAGACTCCAACTTGATGATACTTGCATTTTCAAAAACAGAAACGTAAAATATGCTCACACTGCAACAGTGTGTATGAACGCTCAAAATTTATATCCTGTACACACACACACACGAATGGAGAAAAGACGCAAGGAAACATGCGAGTTGCTGGACTGACAAGTGAAATTGACGAGATGTCAGTTGGTGATATCAACAACCTGAGAAAAGAACTAAATAAACAAACCTGCTGGCATTTTCCTTAATTATGCATGATCTAGTTACAAGTACAATTTACTCAGTAACATGCACGGTTAAACAATGCACCGATGTCTTCATAGTCGGACACAATCTACGTGCCGAGTCAACAGTGATATGCATCTGTTTTGTCCATACGCCGCAATCGGCAGCAAAATGAATGATGCCAGGCACAGTTTTGTTTTGGACTGGGTACATAAATTATATTGAGCAACATTTTGCTTGATATAGTGCCGATATCTGACAGGTGTGATTACTTGACCTGAATCAAATGTCCTCGTCTTGCGGCTCGGACATTTTGATTTGAGTCTCATAAGCACATCTGCCTGTTATTGGCACTATATCGAGCAAAATTCTGCTCAATATAATATAATATCCTTATCATGATGTTATCACAGTTAATGGTCAATCATTTGTAAACAGCCATGTCCTATTAACCTTTGGCTGTCCACAGTGCTTTTTGTCCATGCAATACCGGCAGGAATCACATCAACAAAAAACGTTATGCGCAGACATTTTGCAAAAGTCACCAGGACACAAAGCACGATTGACAGCCATCTCCTGTAGGCAACATACCTCTGCAACTATAACGTCACAGTCCAGTGCTCTGTTCACGCCTTTAGGGTTTCCCTTCACACCAACCTGACCAAGACAAGACGAGGGCATCATCAGGTTCGGGGGAACATGCATGATAAGAAAGCATCAAGGAGAAGAAACAAAACAACAAAATGTCTCAAGTACAGTCCTACCTGCTCTAGCTGCCACCTGTATACTGAGGTCACCTGTCTTTGACAGCCACCCAATTAGTATACCTCCTTTCACTATTATAACGGTCACTTGTCTCTGGTGGTCACATCTGTCCTGTGATTTGTTAGGTGACTGTCATTCACATATCCCCCACCCGGGTCTGCCCTGGGGGACTTGGGTGGGGTTAGGTATTTTTTAGTTCCCAGGGTCACCCTGGTCAGCCCCACAGGGTGGGTTTTTCTCTCTATTCTGGGGCATGTGTTTCTGTCTACCCTTTGTCCATTCACCTGTATTTGCCTTTTTAAAACTCTCTCTACTGTCTGCACTGCCTGTAGCTCTTGATATTGGATGTGTGTTGCTAAATGGTCTTAGCTTTATTTATGCCCCATGTTGTAGGTTTATTTAATGTATTTGACCGGCTGGCGACATACATTCAATTTTCTGTTTAGTTTTTTTTTCACAAGCAGTGCAGGCACGTCCTGAGAAAGCCTTGTTGCTGTCGGGACGTTAAGCAATGTACAATCAATCAATCAATCATTCACATATGCTGTGCTGATGCAGACAACACTGTCATGGTGTCAGAAAATGTCATGTAAATACTGAAAAGGCATGTTAGTCAGCCAACTGCACCTGAGAGGCGTCTGTTCCAATTCCCTCTCAGTCAATATCGGGTGGATTCAAAGAGAGTCAAGGGTTAGGGTTAATATCAGGTGCAATCAAAGAGTCAGGGATTAGGGTTAATATCAGGTGCAGTCAGAGTCAGGGGTTAGGGTTAATATCAGGTGCAGTCAGAGTCAGGGGTTAGGGTTAATATCAGGTGCAGTCAAAGTCAGGGGTTAGGGTTAATATCAGGTGCAGTCAGAGTCAGGGGTTAGGGTTAATATCAGGTGCAGTCAAAGTCAGGGGTTAGGGTTAATATCAGGTGCAGTCAGAGTCAGGGGTTAGGGTTAATATCAGGTGCAGTCAAAGTCAGGGGTTAGGGTTAATATCAGGTGCAGTCAGAGTCAGGGGTTAGGGTTAATATCAGGTGCAGTCAGGGGTTAGGGTTAATATCAAGTGCAGTCAAAGTCAGGGGTTAGGGTTAATATCAGGTGCAGTCAGGGGTTAGGGTTAATATCAAGTGCAGTCAAAGTCAGGGGTTAGGGTTAATATCGGGTGCAGTCAAAGTCAGGGGTTAGGGTTAATATCAGGTGCAGTCAGGGGTTAGGGTTAATATCAAGTGCAGTCAAAGTCAGGGGTTAGGGTTAATATCAGGTGCAGTCAGAGTCAGGGGTTAGGGTTAATATCAAGTGCAGTCAGAGTCATTGATTGATTGATTGTACATTGCTTAACGTCCCGAGAGCAACAAGGCTTTCTCAGGACGTGCCTGCACTGCTTGTGAAAAAAATAAATAAACAGAACATTGAATGTATGTCGCCAGCCGGTCAAATACATTAAATAAACCTAACACATGGGGCCTAAATAAAGCCAAGACCATTTAGCAACACACATCCAATATCAAGAGCTACAGGCAGTGCAGACAGTAGGGAGAGTTTTAAAAAGGCAAATACAGGTGAATGGACAAAGGGTAGACAGAAACACATGCCCCAGAATAGAGAGAAAAACCCACCCTGTGGGGCTGACCGCAGTCAGAGTCAGGGTTAATATCAGGTGCAGTCAAAGTCAGGGGTTAGGGTTAATATCAGGTGCAGTCAGAGTCAGGGTTAATATCAGGTGCAGTCAAAGTCAGGGGTTAGGGTTAATATCAAGTGCAGTCAAAGTCAGGGGTTAGGGTTAATATCAGGTGCAGTCAGAGTCAGGGTTAATATCAGGTGCAGTCAAAGTCAGGGGTTAGGGTTAATATCAGGTGCAGTCAGCGGTTAGGGTTAATATCAAGTGCAGTCAAAGTCAGGGGTTAGGGTTAATATCAGGTGCAGTCAGAGTCAGGGGTTAGGGTTAATATCAGGTGCAGTCAAAGTCAGGGGTTAGGGTTAATATCAGGTGCAGTCAAAGAGTCAGGGGTTAGGGTTAATATCAGGTGCAGTCAGAGTCGGGGGGTTAGGGTTAATATCAGGTGCAGTCAAAGAGTCAGGGGTTAGGGTTAATATCAGGTGCAGTCAAAGAGTCAGGGGTTAGGGTTAATATCAGGTGCTGTCAGGGGTTAGGGTTAATATCAGGTGCAGTCAGAGTCAGGGGTTAGGGTTAATATCAGGTGCAGTCAAAGTCAGGGGTTAGGGTTAATATCAGGTGCAGTCAGGGGTTAAGGTTAATATCAAGTGCAGTCAAAGTCAGGGGTTAGGGTTAATATCAGGTGCAGTCAAAGAGTCAGGGGTTAGGGTTAATATCAGGTGCAGTCAAAGAGTCAGGGGTTAGGGTTAATATCAGGTGCAGTCAGAGTCG
This sequence comes from Semisulcospira habei, assembly GCA_036245525.1. NCBI lineage: Eukaryota > Metazoa > Mollusca > Gastropoda > Semisulcospiridae > Semisulcospira > Semisulcospira habei. The sequence continues at coordinate 91,894,395 of BTPG01000002.1, forward strand.
GGGGGTTAGGGTTAATATCAGGTGCAGTCAAAGAGTCAGGGGTTAGGGTTAATATCAGGTGCAGTCAAAGAGTTGGGGGGTTAGGGTTAATATCAGGTGCAGTCAGAGAGTTGGGGGTTAGGGTTAACAGACTTGCCTACCATACGGTAGTTGGCCGTATTCATACGGATTTTAGCCTGAGAATACGATCATCTGGTCAGGTCGTTAAAAATACGGTCACAACGTTTTTGGGTTTTTTGGGGGTTTTTTCCTATTAAAAGACGCTCAGTTTGTTGTTACTTCCCTTGGATAAAGACATTTTATTGTGGTGTCTGCATGGGCATACTTAGATCTAAATTTCCATGCACCCTAAGAGAGAACCTACTAAAAGGGGGGGAAGGGGTTGCAGTCGATATTGTAGTAATAAATGAAAAGAAAAAGGAGACTGCCAGTGCTAATATTTTAGAAAGATTACAAAGTAAAGTAGTTAAAAGGACTGTCAGGGGAGTGAATTGTGCATGATTGACCAGTGATCATAGGTCTATTTTGGTCAAAGCACACAAAATAGATAGGAAAGAGGTGGGGGGGGGGGGGGAGTGCGCTATGAAAGTGACTGCTTCCCTTGGATAGTTTAGCTTTCGATGCCATTTGATTTACACCAGTGAGAAAGAATAGAATCAGATAGTTATTCATAGTAGCCAAAAATGAAACGAAGCCGTGATGCTGATCATTCTTCTGACGAACTGCCAAGCAAGTTGCTCGAAAGCACAGCTTTTTGAAAGCATACAATGAAAAGTGGCCTTGTTTGACTGTATCGTCAAAAGATCAGGATTTTACGCGATGCATATTGTGCCAAACAGCTTTCACGGTGGCACATGGTGGTCAAAATGATTGTGAGAGACATGTTTCATCCAAAGCCCATGCCAAGATTGAAAATGCTGCCAAAGGTTCAGCATCGATGCAGGTCAGACAGCACAAGATTGGTTTAAGCAGCATTTTATTCACCATGAATCGACTGTTTGTAAAAAAAAAACCAAACAAGTGACCAAGTCGGCAAGTGTCATTCTAAAAAAGGGCGAAAATCAAAGAAAAGAGGAAAAAAACAAACACAAATTAGGCCTACGTATAAACGCAATTGAATTAAATAAACATAAAAATGATTTTTTTCTCATTTATGGCTGGCATGTTGTAAAAATACATCGTCTTTTATAGCAAAATGCATAGTAGCAGTAGTAGAATCTTTACCGGTTTACAAATAAGTATGGTCAAAACTGCCATAATCTGGTTTTTAACTGCCTGGAGTACTGACAACAGTTTTTTCAGGTAGGCAAGTCTGGGTTAATATCAGGTGCAGTCAAAGAGTCGGGGGGGGGGGGGGGGGGGGGGGGGGTTAGGTTGGTTAGTTAGTTATTTGGGTTTAACGCCGAGCAGGCGACTAAGGCCATCTCACGGCGGGATGGGTAAAAATCAGATCAGCCAAACTAAAAGCAAGGTCTTAAGACAAGATGTAAATATAGATTAAAAATCTCAGGCTAAAATGTCGCACGTCTTTAAAAGAAACGTCTACAGACTCTCAAAAAGGGCAAATAAAAAAGATTCACATAGTCTATGAATGCTCAAATCTTGTTAAAAATATTGCATGCTCACAAGAAATTGAAGATTTTGTCCGGGGGAACATCCCGGAACAAAACCTTCAAGGAGTCTGCTGTAAAGTGTTTATATCTGATGTCAATTAGGTCAGCACAATACAGCAAAAAGTGTCGAACAGAAAACTGCTCATCACAAGCAAAACACCATGGACGCTCATCCTGTTTAAGTAAGTAAGAGTGCGTAACATACGTGTGCCCGATGTGGAGCCGAGCAAGGACAGTCTCCTCACGGCGACTGCCGCAGCGGAAAGGTAGACTGTCGGACAACGTAGGAAGAGCTTCATGAAGCTTGTTTCCTTCCTCCTTGTCCCACTCGGACTGCAACTCGCGGCCTATGTACGCACTAATCACAGGTTTAAAATCACTAAAAACAGTCTGTGTGTCAGGGACAGGGTCACTGCGGGCACTGTTGGCAGCAGAATCTGCGATTCTGTTGCCTTCGATGCCCACATGGCCTTGAACCCAAATAAAAATGATGTCATAATATTCCTTCATCAAGTCTGCGTAGAGCTCTCTAATCTGCACCAGCAGTGGGTGGTCTGTTCCTGCGCCCTGAAGGGCCTGCAGGGCAGAAAGAGAGTCAGACAGAATCAGGAAGTTCCGTTCCCGAGACTGATAGGCATGCTTGAGTGCCAGCAGAATTGCCTGCAGTTCTGCACTAAATACAGAGGAATGGTCAGGCAGGCGGAGCTTAAATGGGCATCTAGGATGGCGAGAGGACACTGCAGCTGCAGCCACTCTCCCATCCTCAGACTTGGACCCATCCGTATAAAGACTACAATAGCCAGGAAAACTTGAAAGGAGTTCATTGAGGCTCTGTTGGTATATGGCTGGTGGAGTACAATCCTTCTTGTGGGCAGTCAAGTCCAGCAAGATGTCAGGAGCTGGTAGTAGCCAGGGTGGAGTGACGTGTTGCAGAGATTCCGAAACTTTGTCCAGGTCCACTCCGGCCGCCTGCAGATGAGGTCGGACACGGAAGGAAAGTGGACGGACAGCTCCCGGATGGGCATCGTAAATCTCTGCAAACGACGGGTTAAAAACACAATCATAGGCAGGATTGTCTGGATGGGTCTTCAGCTTCAGAACGTAGCTGAGCATGAGGCGGAGCCTGAGCGAAGGCTCCCCGGCCTCGGCATACAGACTAGGAACTGGAGATGTCCTGAAGGCCCCCAGACATATGCGCAGACCTTGATGGTGAATTGTGTTCAGACGCTGTAGAACAGACTTGGAAGCCGAGCCATAGACCACAGAGCCGTAATCCAGTTTGGACCGAACAAGGGCCCGGTACAGTCGAAGTAAGACAATGCGGTCTGCACCCCAGTCAGTACAACCAACGACACGAAGAATGTCGAGGGCCTTCTGACAAGAGGTTCTAAGGTAGTTAACATGGTTGCAGAAGGTCAATCTTTTGTCAAAGATGACCCCCAGAAACTTTGCCTCTTCGGCCACCTGAATTGGCACTCCAGCAATGCTGAGGGTAGGTTTTGGAAAAAATTTCATCTGGTTAGTAAAATGCACACAGACTGTCTTGGAGGGCGAGAACCTGAATCCGTTGAGAGACACCCACCCCTGGATGCGATCAACGCACAGCTGCAAGCGCCTCTCAAGGGACGCAAGTCCTCGACCTCGTGCACAAAAAGCAAAGTCGTCTACAAACAAAGAGCATTCAGAATCATCCTTGACGGCCTTTACAATGTTATTTATTTTAATGCTAAATAAAACAGGAGATAGAATGCTGCCCTGTGGGACACCCATCTCCTGTTCAAAGGAGTCGGAGAGGGTGGAGCCCACACGGACATGGAACGACCTGTTAGACAAAAAATTGTGAATAAAAACAGGCAGGTGCCCTTTAAAACCCATGTCCGACAAATCAGACATTATACCATACTTCCAGGTAGTGTCATATGCCTTTTCAAGATCAAAGAAAATTGCATAGACAAAAGCATCTCGGATAAAAGACTCAAAGCGGACTAAATGATCACTTGTACTACGGAAGCGCCGGAAACCGCACCGGAGGTCTGTGATGAGACCACGTGACTCAAGATGCCACACCAGTCGGGCGTTGACCAAGCGTTCCATAGTCTTACATAAACATGATGTTAAAACGATTGGCCGGTAGTTGCCCGGGTCGGAAGGATCCTTACCCGGCTTGGGGATTGGCACAACCACAGCCTGGCGCCAAGATGGCGGAAAACGACCGGTTATCCAGATATGGTTAAAGGCCTTGAGAAGTACAAGGAGTGAATCCTCAGGCAGATGAGTTAGGAGCTGATAATGGATGGTATCTAATCCAGCAGGAGAGTCAGTATATTTTTGCATGGCTTGCTGCAATTCTGAAAACGTAAAGGGGGCATTATAGTCTTCCGAGTTATCTGATATAAAATCACAAGCACAAGATTCTCGCTTCTCCTTCTCTCTCTCTGGAAGAAAGGTGAATAATGCTCTGTTGAAGAATTATGGGCAATGGTGGAGGCAAGCAAATTGGCCACAGCCTTTTTATCTGTGACCAAACTGGCACCATCTCTAAGATGGCCGACAGAAGCCGAGCCACCCCTGCCCCTAATTCTTCGAACAGCCTTCCAGACTTTTTGGGACGGAGTCCTAGAAGATAAAGATGAGACGAAGCGTCTCCAGGAAGCACGGCGTTCAAGTTTAAAAATGTAACAGGCTTTCGCCCTCTGTCTTTTAAAGGTTAAAATATTTGCTTGCAACGGATTACGAAAAGCACGTCGCTGAGCAGATTTGCGTATTTTTTGGGCCTTGCGGCACTCTTCATTGAACCATGGTACTCTCGGCTTCCGAGGGACTGATGTGGAAGTTCTAGGGATGGTTTCACCTGCTACGTCCAACAAAATCAAAGTAAAACAAGAAACAGGTTCTTCAGCTGACATGACCACCTCCTCTGTAAGACGAGACTGACAGAGGGAGGCGAACAGAGGCCAATTAGCTTTCTTGAGATTCCAGCGCCCCACCGGCGAATCCTCCTCACAGCTGACCGATGACAGAACTACTGAGAAGTGGTCACTACCACACAGGTCGTCGTGAACCTTCCAGTCAAAGTCCAGCATGAGAGAAGGATCACACACAGTGAGGTCTAGAACAGAACTAGATCCTGAACCTGAGTTAGAGTATGTAGGTGAGCCATCGTTAAAGACACATAGGTTAAGTTGAGAAAAAAACATCTTCTAACATCTGACCTCTGCCATCATAGTGGTCACTGCCCCAAAGGTGAGCGTGACCGTTAAAATCCCCCATGAGAATAAAGGGAGGGGGCAGTTGATCTACTAAGTTAAAAATATCATTGCTACTGACCCGCAGTGATGGTGGCAGGTAAATACTGCATACGGTTAAGGTCTTCTTCAAGGTAACCCGAGCTGCGACAGCCTGAAGACAGGTGTCGATGCTAACGGGGCTACATAAAATTTGGCTACTAATGAGAAGAGCCGCTCCACCCGAGCGCCTCTCCGAATCAGAGCCTTTGTGTATAACGTTAAAACCATTAAAGGATACATGGTCAGAAGTCTTCAGGTAAGTCTCCTGAAGAGATATTACTGAGGGGTTATAGAACTTGACTAAAAGACGTAATTACTCAAAGTTGGCTTGAAAACCACGACAATTCCACTGAAGCATAGAGTACATGATTATGTCTTATCTGGGGGTGAAGAGTTTTTCCCCCCTTTTTCCTTTGCCTTGGAAGGAGTTGAAGAAACAGAGGGGGGCCAGCTCCCGGGCCTCCTCTGGTTCTTCGGAGATGAAGGGGGTGGAGCTGCCGCAAAATCAGCAACGACAACTTCCACTCCCTCCATCTGCTCCTCCAGTGCAGCATATTTGTTTTGAAGGGGGACATCAGTGTTCCCCTTCTGGGCCCGTGCGCACGGCGGTCCCATAGATTTCTTAGACCCCTGGTCCTGGGCAGCGTTCCTGCCGCTAGAGATAGCGGCCTTAGAAGGCTGACCAGAGCCAGAAGCCTTTGGAGTTGACTGACTAACAGGTTTGGGTGGGGGCTGAGGCTTAGGGGCAACAGAAGGCGGCACAACCAAACCGGCAGTGTCCGCCTTCTGCGTTCCCTGGCTCCTCTTCACCAGGGGCGAGATGAGCCGAGGCTCCGCCCCCAACCAAGAAGTTGGGGTCTGACATGAAAAGTCTTTGGTGGGGCGCTTGCCTGCCACCGCTGCACTGAAAGTATATACTGAGGTGTTAGAGGTTGGGGCAGCCGCAGCCGCACCAGAGCCTTCAACCAGTTTTTTTGGCATCTAGAAAGGACAGTCCCTTCTCCACACGCACCTGCTGAATCTTGCACTCGGATATCCAACGAGGGCATTTCTTATCCGAAGCCATATGCGCCCCCTGGCAATTCACACACAGGGGGGTGGCTGTGCAGGACTCAGCAGCGTGTCCAGGCTTAGTGCAACGGTCGCATGAAGCCTCCGCCTGACAGCAGGTCTTCTGCCCATGGCCATACTTTTGGCACTTAAAGCACCGGAGGGGGAGAGGGACTACTTTTTCACTCTCAAGGAGTAGTAACCTCCCCAGATGGTAGTAGGAGGGGTGGGGGTGCCAAATGTCAGGATGATGGTAGGGAGATGGATCTCCCCACCACCTCGCTTGGAAGCGAAGCGCCTGACCTAAGTCACCCCCTGAGACTTAAGGTTCTGTACAAGTTCATCTTCTGACAGTTCTGCCAAAGCTTGATCTTTGATTACGCCTCTTGACGAATTCATAGTCTTGTGGGGTGTGACCTCCACCGGAGTGTCTCCGATGGAAGAGAGCCTCAGTAGCCCGCTGGAGTGTGCCCGGGTACGGCACTCCACCAGCAAGTCACCAGACCTGAGGCGCTGGGCATCAGGCCTGCCAACACGGCTCCTGAGGGTCTCCCCCACCAGAAAAGGATGTAGCTTGGTAACAGGTTTCTCCTTCACCTTGCTATGGACAATGAGGAAGCGAGGCCATACGGCCGACGCCTGAGGCGTCGCTTCCTCACAGTCCAAGTCACTGTCATGTTCAATGTTGGTGGCTATGTGCTGCTTCTGTGCAAGTTTTTTTTTTTTTTGTTTTATCCATATTATAATAGTAGAGATATTCATCCCCCGGGGGTCCCCGCCCGCCACCGAGCCCAACAAGGGAAAGTGCAAATGTCGGCGGGTCTCCAGCCGACGCACAATGGAGACTGCCCGAAAGATATACTCAAGGGGGTAAGCCCGATTGAACCGTTTGAGCCACCGCCTTCTATCACACTGTTGAATGCAGGGGAATACTGGCGTAAAGCACCTAATCAGCAGCAGAAGCTATAGCATGGTGCTCCGTATATCAATCCGCATGTCAACAGTGGGATAGGGCTCAATGTGACAAGAGCCGATTGACTAGGCCGGTACGACTAGCCTCCCGTTTAGGTAGAAGTCAAGGCCGAAGTGGAGTGTTGGCACCAGAGAGCCGCAGCCCAAAGGGAACCTCAGCCACCAGGATCCTCTTCTCCCCCAACACGGGTCTCCAAGCACGGCAAACACTTGGGATCCAAAGGACCAAAAAGTCACGAGTATTTTTAAGGACCAATCCAACATGGTACGACCTGGGTTAGTACAGCTCCTCAAAAACCGGACCAGTGAAAAAGACTGAACAACATATCTGCTGACATCAAGTCCTAATCCTGGACAAAGACCGTCTGCTAGCCCACTCAGTCAGGGACTGAGTGGACTACCCACCCACGCCACGTGGGTGCCGGGTAGGCCGGGGGGTTAGGGTTAATATCAGGTGCAGTCAAAGAGTCAGGGGGTTAGGGTTAATATCAGGTGCAGTCAGAGAGTTGGGGGTTAGGGTTAATATCAGGTGCAGTCAAAGAGTCGGGGATGACCGTGTGAACAATTGAATCGACAGTCCTTGGACCAACTGTGAAAACGGACCATGGACTAACTACACTGTGAAAACAGTCTGCGGACTATGTGAAAAAAGTCTGCGGACAATGTTAAAACAGTCTGCGGACTATGTTAAAACAGTCCGTGGTCTATATGAAAACAGTCTGTGGACCACGTGGAAACAGTCTGCGGACTATGTTAAAACAGTCCGTGGTCTATATGAAAACAGTCTGTGGACCATGTGGAAACAGTCTGCGGACTATGTTAAAACAGTCCGTGGTCTATATGAAAACAGTCTGTGGACCATGTGGAAACAGTCCATGGACTAACTATGCAATATAATCCATGCAGATGCTCAAGAGAACTCACGCCCCTTGCAGATGGAACAGGACTGTGTACTGTCTAAACCAAAAAGCTGAAAATCAGCTGCCTGGGATTTTGAAAATGCTGAACCAGTCTGCAAGACTGAGGACCAGCACTCATGGGTCATAGTGAATATATAAGTCTATTACTACAAGTATGCAACACATCGGCCGCACGTGTAGTAACATGTAACTTTAGTTGACGCGTAATGTTCGATCGCCATAGCTTGAAGGTTCCGTAGTCACGTAAAAAAACAAATACGCAGACTTCAAAGAACAACAAGAAAGGCAAAGCCCTCATGGCTCACGTGTATGACCAATCTACGTGTGTGACCTTTGTGACAATCAGTAAAGGGATGAGCCCTCAGAAAGGTCAAGGTTCACAAGAGGTCGACAAATGCGTGTAAAATGTCAATTTTTGATAGAATTGTATTTATTATCAACAGTTTTGCAAACGTTTTAATCAAATTTGGCACGAAGGTAGCTGATGATGACAAGACCTTCCTATGTATACTAGTTTTGTCTACTCATTGCAAAGGTCAAGGGTCACGGGGGTTTGACAGATGTGTGAAAACTGATTACAGTTTGAGAAAACATGGATATTGCTGGTGCAGAAGTCATCCCTTTACTTAATGTCATAATGGTCACAAATGTAGATTGGACATACACGTGAGCCATAAGTGCTTTGCCTTTCTTGTTCTCCATCTGACATCATGGGAAGGTTGCGTAGAAATTCCCAACACTATGTCATCATCTTACGCAAGATAATGTAATCAGATAGTATGCACCATGTGGACAAATGCGGTCATTCTATGCTGCTTGATTTCTAAACAAACTGAAGTCAAAGAGGAACGACGTGTTAAAGGAACCTGCATGGTAACAATTCTTCTGTCTGATAATTATGAGACTGGCCTTGAGCAGGATTTTTGTTTGCTTTGTTACATCTGTGCAGGTGCTGAAAAAAGAGAAAATTGTACCCTTTGATTTTATCATCTCATGCAGCTATTTGTCCCCTTTCCCCCTCGTACCCACACATGACACACAAAATCCTGCACTGCACAACAGTATTCTTTCAACACTGCATGCTTCGAACATTACATGGCATCAACATGCCAGTACGTCATAAGACGAACATTCTATCACATAAATGGTTTCTGTGTTTCTGGCTCGTGCAGTATTTTTAACCAGTGTGCTATCGGCACCCTTTTCAAACAAGTGCCGCCAGTGACACTAGGCATCAACTTTATTTTTTATATGCGTTGCATACTTATAATAATAGACTTATGCAGCGTGCGATTACCTTGTCACCCTGGATGTGCCAAAAGCTTAATGGACACTACTCAAGGCTTGTACAGTTGATTGGAAACCCAGTCGATAGGATCTGAAAGTATGCGTGCTGGTCTTTGATCTTGGACCTTACTGCACAAGAGCCGTAAGGTCTAAAATCACAGAACAACATGTATAACATATATTCAACACACCAAGCAGTGTTCTTTGCCGTGGTTCAGCCAGTGCCCTGTCCGCCCCGTGCGGATAATTCTCTGCAGCTGGTTGGTCTTCACCCAGATAATTTCATCACACCTCCTGTACCTGAAACATGTCCAGTTAATGGAATGATTGAGTGGAGGAGGTCATGCCACCTTCCCTCCCCCCCCCCCAAAAAAAAAAAAAAAAAAAAAAGTAAAACAAACCACCATTCCTTTCAGCACAGGTGGCATTACTGGATGGTACTCCAGGCTTTTTCTTTAAAATGAATTTTTTTTTAAAAATACTTACCAATGGTATTACTATTAGGAATGGTTTCTTACCTAGTCTAATTTTAGCCCAAAATTGTTGTGTACGAGTATGGTCATGATGGCAGGTGAGGGGCGCCATAGCCTAGATGGAAACCCGGGTAGCCTCCCTTCCGGTTCAACCACGCATGCGCTCAGCGCTTACTACCTCAGTCAGTTTCTTAGTGGACCAGCGGCAAGCGGGGCAGGTGGGAGGGACCTTCGAGTAATACCATCGGTAAGTATTTTTGTAAAAAATTCACTTTAAAGAAATATACATTTGTTTTCTCAAAACACATTACAGATGGTATTACTATTAGGAAGAATCCCGAAGAGGAGGCCGGTGCCGCTATAACGCCCCTACCCCCTGCCATCGAGGCTGCTAGAGCCACCCTCCCCAAGCAACCTCCCTCTAATTTTAGCAAAGATACTTACGGCGCCTAGGGCGCCGGGAGCGAGTGTTGCGCCACCACGATGTCCCCCACCAGCGAAGGTTCTGGCGCTGGCCGGAGAGGTCCCTCAGGTAGAAGCGTGCGAAGGTGGTCTCTGCTCGCCAAGCCATGACCGCCACAAAGTCTTTGACAGCACAGTTGCGGTCGAATGCTAGGCTTGCGGCCATGGCTCTGATCTCGTGCGCCCTGATGTTCAAGCGTTTGGATGTATCAGGGGCGAGTTCCTGGTAGGCAGGTCATCTCGCCTACCGAAGCCAGGAGGATATCGTCTGGGCTGAGATGTCATTGAGATGTCGGGGCGGTCTGTGGCGCAGTGGTTAAGGCGCCTGCCACCAATGCTAAAGGTGCGTGGTTCGACTACGGGTTCCGGCGTCGGATTTTTCTCCTCTAGTAAGTGTCACCGTTAATTCGGGCGGACCGTCGGGGGTTCTTTCTCCGGGTACTCCGGCTCTTCCTCCCCCTCCACTTTGGTATCAGTTTCAGCCCACTTAATCAAATTTCAAATACAAACGATTTTGAATTTCCAAAAACTACAGTAGCTCGCTTGAGCTTGCCCTTAGCACCACGTGAATGTTCTGTGTTTATGTACAGTGTGTGAGTGAATGCGCGTGATTCACGTGAGCGTGCTTGTTGGGTTCAGTTCGCGGCGGCGCTTTGAGCCGATTTTCAATTGGGATAAAGCGCCTATTTAATGCGCTTATTATTATATATATATTATTATTTCTACCTGGGGACAGGGGAAGAAGTAGGCGGGTGCGTCCCCTGCGTAGCGGCTTGGTCCGGCGCAGGTACACACGTAAGGCCCGCACCGGGTCCTGTTGTCTGGACGCACGGGTGGAGCCTGTGTCTCGTAATGGTTGTATGGTGACCAATTGAGGGGCAGCCAAAGGAGATCTGGTCTTGGCTAGGAATGGCCGGGTCGGGTAGCAGTTGAGCCGAACCATCCGTCCGAAACTGCAAACAGGCAGGGAGCTGAAAGGGTGTGTAGCTCGCTGACCCGGGAGGCTGACGTGAAGGCCATAAGGAAGTAAGTCTTTCGCATCACGTCTGGTAGTCTCACCAACTGGATCGGCTCAAAGCGGGCCGAGTTGAGCCAAGTAAGCACCCAAGGCAGGTCCCATCGCGGCACCGGGGAGCGAAGAGTGGGACGTTGCAGACCGAAGTGGGCTCTCAGGTCAGCAAGGTCTTGCAGGAACCCGGGTCAGGTCATCCCAGAAGCCTGTACATGTCAGCGATCATGGCCAGGTAGCCCTGGATTGTGATCGGCATTAACCGCTGGTCGTTGAATAGCCAGAGGAAGAAATCCGCCAGCTGATTTTTATACTCGTGCCGACGATGTCGGCGGAACCGGGCAGAGGCCACTAGGCGGGTCTGTGGGAGCTGCCAATGTAGGAGAACAGGCTCGCGACCGAAGTCGCGGTGTTGACTGTTCTGTCGCCTGGTAAGAACCACTAGTCAGGTCTGTGGGGATTACCGGCGCGGCATCCTTGTGTCGAGAAGGGGGTTGGAACTGTCAAATCGATGGGGGAGAGGCGTCTGTCGTCACACCAGGCGCAGAGTACCACGTGCCTTCGTAGCCTTGTCTGGTCAAGGTTCTGCAGGCTGTAGCGGTCGTGTCCACTGCCGCACCTGAGAAGCCTCTAGCGGAGAGGTCTTGCCAGACAACCTGCAGGCATGGAGGAGGAGACGCTCGGGGCACGGGTGGTACAGCGCCTGCCATGGTTGCTTGAGCATCGTGTGCGGTGTGGCAAGCGGTAGCGGGGGAGAGGGGGGGGGGGGGGGGGGGGGGGCTGGCGAGGTTCAGGTGGTCGGACAACCACGACTTGGTCCAGCAGAACGGAGCCACCAGGAACAGGAACGCGTTGCACCCTCTGAGCTTCAGTAGAACCTTGGAGACAAGCACCGTCGGCGGGTAGGCGTAGGCGACCAGACCGTCCCAAGGGATGGAGAGAGCGACACTGCCCAGGCAAGAGGGACTGGAATGGGTGAGACGAGAGAGGGAGCTGGCGATTCCATCTCGTGGCGAAGAGGTCGATCAAGGGTGCCTCCCAGGCTGCGCATATCCTTCGAAAAGTCTGGACGCAGCGACCACTCGGTATGGGGAAGCTGACCGCGACGGGAGAGGGAGTCAGCTAGCACATGCAGATGACCCGGAATGTGATGCGCGCGGAGAATGATGTCACGATTCTCGCACCACCGGAGCCCCTGGAAGAGGAGGATGCAGAGGGAGAGAGAGCGGGTCCCATCTTGCTTCTGAATGTAGGCGCCGACCGTGGAGTTGTCCAACAGCCCCAGTAGTTCCTGAAGTAGTAGGCGAGATTCCCACGCAAGGAGGGCTTGCCAGACCGCCTTCAGCTCCAGCCAGTTGATGTGTTGGGACAGCCATCCAGGGGCCACAGGTCGGAGGCAGTCTCGAACGACGGAAGTAGGTGTGCGACCCAACTGAAGAGGGTCGCGTCGATGCAGAGGGCTTTTGAACTTGCTCACATTGACCAGGATGTCGAGGCTGTCAAGGAGATCTAGACGTGCATCTCGGATCTTCTCCAAGGAGGCCTCCGACCGGTTCCGCACGAGAATATCATGAAGGTAGGTCGACGGGGGAGACGAAGACGTCCGCCTGGTCTTGTCTAGTAAAGCGCCCAAGATCCGGGTGAACACACAGTGGCTGCGGTTGACACCGAAGGTAAGAGTGCAACACAGGTGTACCACGCCGTCGAAGGGGAAGCGGAGGTGACGCCTGGAGACGGAGTGCCTGGGGACGAGCAGAACGCATCCGACAGGTCCAGGTGGACGGCCAAGTCCGTAGGCTGCACTGCGGCGCGACGGTTCGGGCGGTCTCCACACGGAAGGACGGGGCGGCGATGAACTTGTACAGAGTGGAGAGCACGCAGCGTCTGTCATAACGGTCAGGAGGTCGAGGACATGAGGCATCCTGAAGCACCAGTTCCCAAGAAGTGGCAGCAGGCAAGACATCAACCGAGGAGTGGTACGCAGTGCGGTTGGCGGTGACCGGGAAGCCAGGAAGTCCCCTAACCGCGGTGAGTGGCGGGCGTCTGCGATCCTCGCTGCGCGGAACGAAGTCCCATAGAGGCTCGGGCATGCGTAGTCCAGCGCCGTCTCCGCAGGACCGACGCGCGACATCCTGGGACCAGGGATATTTCATCCCAAGCCCTGGGGGCCCGGAGGGACCCCGTCGTCCTCCGAAGCTACAAAGAGAATAAAAAACGATCATTATCATAAAGCGCTTAAACTTACCTCCCAGGCTCTAAGCGCTTCACAATGTGTACACACCACCAAAAATACCGCGGCAATTGCCCACAAAAACACTACTAGAGGCCGCGAGGAATCGGGAGGCCGAACAGGCGGAGAGTCGTTCCAGGCTCCATGTAAGGCGAGCGGCCGCACACTGGTCCCGTAGTCCCGCCCGGGGGGAAGGTGCTTCCAAGTTACGTAAGTTCGCTTGGTCCTTCTAACACCCAGAGGCCCGTCCGCACGGCAGGTGGGCGGGCGATCCATATCGTCGTGCGCCCTGCTCATCCCTCAACTTATATCCGACGAGCGGGAGCACGATAGTCCCACAGTCTTGTCCGGTCGTGGGCGCCTGTCACTGACCTAGGAGCGGGACACTGAACGTCAGTGCTGGATCTGTGCTGAGGATTAGGAGGGCCGTACTTCAAAGCCGCATCCGGACTTGTAGCTGGGAGGCGGGTAGTGCCAGGACGTTGCGGGTCAGACTCAGACTGGCTACTCTCAGAGCTGAACGACTCGGCGTGAATCGGCCAAGTCCTAGGAGTGATAACCCGACGAGAGGTCGGGCTTGTAGCACCGAATGGCGAGCGAGCGCCCCCTGGTCCAACAATCTCCTCCTGCCGAGGATACTTGTCACAGGACGAGGTCGGGACGTCATAAGTATATGCTGGCTTATTGCCCGGGTTGAGGAGACCTGTCCCATATGCGTGAAGAAGGTCGGGCACGGGTGTCCGCTTGGAACTCCAAATGCCAAGCAACGTAGCGCAACCAGGGGTAGGTGGGACGAAAACTCCTTCTCTTCTTTGGCCTCCCAGGGTACCTGTCGCTGACTTTGGCTGGGGCGCCAAACATCCACGGATTAGGGCCGCATAGGAAGGGTAGGCGTGGCGAGCAATCGCCGAGGCTGAGCTCGTAGTACTCTATGTGCCGAGCAGGCGGCCAAAGGCCCAGTAGTCCAATCCTGTCCAGGGTACCGGCAAGGTCCCTAGGCTGGACAGCGTATGCCTGTGCTGGGCCGGTATGCGTGTGGCATAACCTGTGCAGCCCGAGTGTCCAATCGGGAAGAAAGTGGGTCGAGCTCACTCGTCCGGTTCACCTAACTCCCTGTGCTGACGAGAGGTTGCCGAATGGTCTAGCAGTCTCGTCCGTTTGAAGATACTTGTCACTGCCCTAGGAGCGAGACGATGTACGCCAGTGCTGGCCTGGTCCCGACAGATTGGAGGGCCGTACTCCCGCGAAATGGCCAAAGTCCTAGGGTCAGTATGGGGTGGCCCCTCTCGTGCAGTCCGAGTCACCACATCCGGGGAATGCGTCAGCGCTGCGGGGGTGTTACAAACGTTATACGGCGGCTGCTCTCGGACTGGTGTCGGCCGTCATGGGGATAGAACCCCCAGGCTGGAACCACCACTGCTCGTCACTAGTCAGGGGCGCAGAGAACGCACGGGAGAGCGGAGGCCCAGCCGGAACCGAATAGGTAGCAGGCCTGCTCCTGCCTCGGTCATAGAAGTCCCCGCAAGCGTGCAGGCACAGACTTGTATGGCGGTGAATAGCGAAGAGCCACTCCAAACGAGGACGGGACTCGTGGTCCTGACGGAACGCAGCGCGTCGACTACTGGTCCCTGTGGAAGGGCGGGAGTGCGTCCGGTTTGCGCGCTCATCTGGGCGCGGTCCCGGAACATCCTGGAGAGCTGCGTACTTGCCCTAGGAGTGTTGCCAGAGCCATCCTCTCAGGTCTGTACCTGCTACCGGCGATGGAGCTTGCTCTCGTAGCTTATCTCTCGCCGAACAATCTGCAAAACTGGGCAGGAACCCCTCGGGAAGGTCCTGTCCGGAGCGCTGGCCTCTTGCGTTAGGAGTGCGATGAGGACGAGGCTCCACCTTCTTGGAAGCAGCAAACGTCAGGGCTGAAACAGCTACCGGTGCTGAAGCCTGTTCCTGCGTCATACCTCATGCCAATGAAGTCGGCGGAACCGGGCAGAGGCCACTAGTCGGGTCTGTGGGAGCTGCTGGTGTTGGAAAATGGGCTCGCGACCGAAGTCGCGGCATTGACTGTTCTGTCGCCTGGTAAGAACCACTAGTCGGGTCTGTGGGGATTACCGGCGCCGCATCCTTGTGCCGAGAAGGGGGTCTGTCTCGATTCTTCGCTCTCGGGGCTTGAGGATCTGCGACCGGACAGTGGCCACTAGGCGGGACTGTGGGAGCTGCCGGCGCAAGAGTACGGGCTCGTGGCCGAAGCCGCGGCATTGACGGTTCTGTCACGTGGTAATAGCCACTAGTCTGGTCTGTGGGTCTTACCAGTGTTGGACCCTTATCTGTGCTGGTGTCGGCTGTTCGCGGTGGTAAAAGCACCATAGCTGGGTAAACTGCTCTTCCAGCCAGGGGGCGCAGACCAGGCACGGGTGCGAGGAGGTACAGGTGGAACAGGGAAGGCAAATAGCATGTCCGTCACTCGGCCATTGGAATTGTCCACATCTCGTAGAGGTGCGGACTTGCCAAATGTAAAATATTGCGTACAATTAAAATGCGAGCGAACGTGCCCCCGCAGACACGCAAAACGAACCACGAAAACGAACGAAGAAAGTTCACAGCGTATGCTCATGCATGGCGCTCTACCCCTTCCCAGGAGCGCCGGACGGCAGCAGTGACCGAGATTTTACCTTGCCATGATGAGGAAGCCGAGGAATGTAAAGGACGGGACAACCAATGCACCCCGCGTAGCCCCACCAAAATGGCGTCGAAGACCGGCTCCCGTCAGTCCAAGGTCTGTGAACGGCGTAGCACGCAGCGACCACAGTCAGCACCGGTCGGTGAAGTTGGAAACAGCACCGCGAGCCCAGGCCGCGCTCAAGCCTCCAAGGTCCTTGAGGCTAGTAGAGGTCAAATCAAGCGGGCACAAGCAGTGGCCGACACTCAGGCCGGACCGGCCACGAGTGAGTAAAATTCACAAGGCGGAGTCACGTCCGGAAAAAAACCGGCCCACCGAAAGTTCGTAACCACACGAAAGCGTCCAAGCCAAAGGCTCACAGAGAAGGAAAAACTCAAGCACACAAGCTTCCATCGAAGAAGACACAGTCCAAACGTAGAGAGACCTGACGTACACAACCTACTCTGGACTAGCAAAGAAACTGACTGAGGTAGTAAGCGCTGAGCGCATGCGTGGTTGAACCGGAAGAGAGTCTACCCGGGTTTCCATCTAGGCTATGGCGCCCCTCACCTGCCATCATGACCATACTCGTACACAACAATTTTGGGCTAAAATTAGACTAGCTAAGAAACCATTCCTAATAGTAATACCATCGGTAATGTTTTGAGAAAACAATGGCGGAAGATCAGTACAACCTTCGTTGCCGATGTTTCGCCCACCTCTTCCCGAATATGATGCAAAACTGCTGATAATGCAAGCACATCATCATCACTGTCAAAACTAGCAGCCATTTCAGAACAGGTACGACCTTGATCTTCGATTCAAAACGGTCAGCTAAAAACAAGTCGGGGAATGTGTGGCAGTGCACACGTTTTTGTAGTCCGGTCCGATCACACTCTAATTCGAAACTGCTCGAAAATCGGCCTCAAAATCGGGCATGTGTGGCGGGGCCTTTAAACTCCCAGAACCAAATGACTTCCATTCTAAAGAATGGAAGTCCTTTAGAAATTAAGGAATTTCAGTTAAAAAGATGGCTCATCAGATTGCAAAAGGAGATGCAGTAATCTAGAGGAGCAGTATCTGAATTTGATGATAACAAATAAAATGCTGTTAAGAACTAACACCAGATGGCATTTTGAACATAAATTAATATAATTGTTACGATTGTGGTTGTGTTGTTCTGTGAGAGCATGCATGTGTTAATCGTAGGAAACGATCCGATATTTATTTGAGCTCTCATGGTTACGTATCACGTACCTTTCAGCAAGATTCTTTATCATTCGTGCATGATGGCAGATTTCGTTTTGTTATGATACTTTGTTTAGTCCGGAAGCTTCTAGAATAGTCGCATGAAGAAGAGCGGTTGATTGTTGTTTTGCGTAGATTAGCTGAGAATGAACCAGAACGTTCGAGCAAAATCGTGTTGTTGAGTGATCTTACATGTGATGTCGAAGTATAAGCAAAAGTTTGCTACACTGTAGTAATTTTAGTCATAGTTGTTTACTGTGCGCGTGAATTTAACAGCCGGTCAGTGGGTATTATGAAAAGTCGTAAACGGTCTACCATACTTTTGTTTGATGTCATTATATATTGGGATTTAGCGCTGAAATGAGCAGCCAAATTTTTGTAGACTATTTTAGTTTATTCCAGAAAGTTCTTTTATTAATATTTATGATTCAGTTACGTGTTCCGTTCTGATTGGTTGCGTTGAGTAAATACTTTGGATTATTCTAGAAAGATGTCTTACTATATAAAGTTGATGCTAGGAGAGCACATGTGTACAGTGGAGTCCAGTTAACACGAACTCGCTTAAAACGAATTTCCGGTTAACACGAACCGCTTTTGCATTCCCGGCTGACGGCCTTCTTATTATGTATTAAAATTTCACTGATAACACGAAATGCTTAATACGAAATTTCGCTTAACACGAAGCTGTTTTCGGTTCCCGACCAGAGCAATTTCACTATTATTCACCTGTTTAACACGAACACACATTCCAGTCTCAAACACCAAAAACCGATTCATGAAAGGGGCACTGCACGTGTCGCTCTCGTGCTGTAGTACACACGACACATGAACAAACTCTAGCCTGTGATTGGCTGAATAGCCTTCAGTCATTGTAATCCGTCTTCTCATTGGCTAGTGTTTCTGAACTGAATTCATGCATCATTCGTGTACCAACACTCCCTCAATTCAGTTAACTACCGATCACGGCTACACCCAAGGTAAAACTGAAGTCGACTACGCTTGAAGTGAAAAAACAAGATTAATGAGATCCACGATTGTCTCTCTACACGGGCTGTCAATAACGCAAGACCGACTTCGATCATGGCCCGTTTTTTAAATGACTTTGACTGTGTTGCTTTTACCGATGCCAGATGCCCGTGTTGCTTTTACTTTACTATGGATTTTACCTGATGGATTTTACGTTAACTACGTGAGCTGTACACATCCTTGTGTTTTCCTAGCGAGCTGAACGTAATGTAAGCATATATAGTACAATAATGTGCACTTTTAACCTCGTACTCATTCATGCACGCATCTCTTACACACTTTTTCCTTGCCGGGAGGGCCGTGATCAATTTTGAGGCCATATTGGTTAACACGAAATACGGTTAACACGAAGTGATTTTCCGTGTCCCCAGAAATTCGTGTTAAGCGGACTCCACTGTACATTGTCATGCATTGTCAGTTGTAGGGACACATAGTTTATTGAGGTACGTGGCCCGTATAGGGTGTACATTGGGAGAGACGCAGCGTAACTGTGGTGTACGTTGTATGAGAAACTTTGTGTCGCCAGTGTGGACATTTGCAAAAGAGACATTGTATCAGTGTTGGTGCTTTTGGAAATGCATTGTGTGTAGATCGCATTGCTGAATTAAAATATTGTTGGAACTGTTACTCCAGTATTGTCTACATCCTTAAGCCACGTGTGACGGGTTGCAGCTGAATGAAGTTTATTTAAAAGAACCTTACGTGTGTGCGTCTGGTGTGTTTATCATACTACGACTCCACCACGTAACAATAATTATAACTCTGTTGTAGCAGTATAACAATCACTCTGTTGTAGCAGTAAAACAATAATTCTGTTGTAGGAGTATAACTATAATTATATTGTAGCGGTATAACTATAACTCTGTAGTCTGTAGCGGTATAACAATAACTCTGTAGCAGTATAACTATAACTGTGTAGCGGTATAACTATAACTCTGTTGTAGCAGTATAACTATAACTCTGTAGTAGCAGTATAACTATAATTATATTGTAGCGGTATAACTATAACTCTGTAGTCTGTAGCGGTATAACTATAAGTTATAACTCTGTAGTGGTATAACTATAACTCTGCTGTAGCGGTATAACTATTACTCTGTTGTAGCAGTATAACTATAACCCTGTTGTAGCAGTATAACTATAACTCTGTTGCAGTATAACTATAACCTGTTGTAGCACTGTATTCAAACCAAGGGGAATCACAGCGCTGGACAGACAAACAGTTAGATACCCTGCCCCCGCCTATCAGGCACCCAATCGCCAGCCCACAGAGAAATATGCAGGTATAGAACAAGACGATCATTTCCATCCTCAAAAAGAATGGATCAGGTCTCTTATATAACCCATGTCTTTCTCCGGAACTTAGGAAGTAGGCAGGAGAAACATACATACACAAACATGAAGGTGCGCTACTATATGTGGTCGGGTAAATACCCTGATTTCCCACAGTAGATGCACAGAACATTACACAACAATGTAACGATACAAATTTGCCTCACAAACTTGTAGCAGTATAACTATAACTCTGTTGTAGCAGTATAATAATAACTCTGTAGCAGTATAACTATAACCCTGTTGTAGCAGTATAACTATAACTCTGCTGTAGCGGTATAACTATAACTCTGTAGCGGTATAACTATAACTCTGCTGTAGCGGTATAACTATAACTCTGTTGTAGAAGTATAACTATAACTCTGTTGTAGCAGTATAAATATAACTCTGCTGTAGCGGTATAACTATAACTCTGTAGCAGTATAACTATAACTCGGAAGCGGTATAACTGTAACTCTGCTGTAGCGGTATAACTATAACTCTGTTGTAGCAGTATAACTATAACTCTGTTGTAGCGGTATAACTATAACTCTGTAGCGGTATAACTATAACTCTGTTATAGAGGTATAACTATAAATCTGTAGCGGTATAACTATAACTCTGTTGTAGCAGTATAACTATAATACAATACAAATATAAATACAATACAATTACAATACAATACCCCTAATTCCCCTTGGTTTGTTGTACAATACAATACAATAATACTTTATTAATCCCTCATGGGGAAATTAACATTTTTGCCACCACAGGTGCTGCTTACATTCACTCACTCGCTCATTCCACAAATTACAATAACAGAGCTACAAAATGGACAATGACTCGGGACGGGTGAAGCCCGTCGCCAAGGCATCTAATGGCCAGCGCCAGTGGCCTCATCCCGACCCGAACCTCCCTAACAAAAACAGAATACTAAGACAGCCCTATGTCTCCTAAACACACTATTATAATGTTCTTTATTAAGTTCCTACTTGACTAAAGCTAGTAAATAAAAAACAAGTTAACAACAGAAACAAAATATGCGCGTCGATACGGAGATGATCTCCGATCTAGGCAACATAAAACTGAACATAGTACAGCGCCGGTGTTTAGACAGTCGCTCCGGCATAAACAGTCACCACCTTAATTATACTGAACTTAACTAGTATATAACTTCAAAGTCATTTTAAAAGCCAAAAGTAGTAGAACTACACCATTAACATGAAAGCAGTCCAAAATGGTTTCTAAAGAGTACACACGCGCTGTTCAGTAAGAAGCACAGTCACTGCGTCTGGGAGGTGTCTGTCATTACATGATTCGGCTGGAATGTGGGGCCTGAACTAAGCTTGCTGGTCCTCGATTCGTTGAGTGCACTAGTGCAGGCAGTGATGTTAAGCGTGGCGTGCCGGAAGAGCCACTCCTGAGATGATGAAAGGGGAGAAAAGCACGTTGGTTGTATTGCCACAGCATAGCGCGCACTGTTCTTCTGATATCCGCTTGGTACAACAAGAATAGCGTGTATCAACTCCCAGCATAGCGGCACAGCGAAGAAAAATATAAAATCCAATTAAAAGTCACAGCACATCAAATTGCCAAAAGTTATCAAAAAGAAATACCGGTCGTGATGCAGCATTGCAGGGCCTGACATCGTATATCAAACGAAGGTACAATGTCTGCTAGAATACTGCCGGTGGCGACCATTTCTGCCGGAGCGGGCGGTCAGGAGGTGTTGCATGGCCGCCATCTTGTCTATCCTCATTGTTGTAGCAGTATACAGAGCTGCCAACCCACCATCATGCCAAAGAGTAGCATCCAGAGCTGCCAACCCACCATCATGCCAAAGAGTAGCATCCAGAGCTGCCAACCCACCATCATGCCAAAGAGTAGCATCCAGAGCTGCCAACCCACCATCATGCCAAAGAGTAGCATACAGAGCTGCCAACCCACCATCATGCCAAAGAGTAGCATCCAGAGCTGCCAACCCACCATCATGCCAAAGAGTAGCATCCAGAGCTGCCAACCCACCATCATGCCAAAGAGTAGCATACAGAGCTGCCAACCCACCATCATGCCAAAGAGTAGCATACAGAGCTGCCAACCCACCATCATGCCAAAGAGTAGCATCCAGAGCTTTTTGGAGTAGCATTTAAGAAAAAGGAGTAGCACAAACGCAGACGCGCCAAAGAATGAAAATGTCAATTTTTTTTTTTTTTTATACAGCACTGCACAGGCATAATTATAAGCAAGAGTCTGATATTATAATCATTTTAATAAAAGAAAAACAGAAGATAGTTGTAGAAAACCCTTTAAAATAGAAACAAGGAACGACGTTTCGGATCAAAATCCTTCTTCAGGTGACATGGAAACAAACGTAGAACAGAAATGAAAGACAGAAAGAAAAGACGTCATCCTGTATAGAGAGAATTTAGAATGACGCAAAAAAAAAAAAAAAAAAAAAAAAAAAAAAAAAAAACCACCACACACACATAATGACGCAAATACACATGCACAAAACACGTAGCACAAAACTTACGTCTACATACATACACGTCACTGCATACATTCGCATTCACTCGTGCCTGCAGCACACACACACACACATACACACACACACACACACACACACACACTCAAAGGTAGCATCCAGTATCAACAGTGAGGTCAAGTCTGGCACCTGAAGAAGGATCTTTGATCCGAAACGTCGTTCCTTGTTTCTATTTTAAAGGGTTTTCTACAACTATCTTCTGTTTTTCTTTCACATGAAACCCTAGCAGCAACAGTTTTACTACATAATCATTTTAATGCTTAAGAAAGAATCTGAAGTAGTCCAATAACTGATTGATCGTCCTCTACAGTCGCTGGCTTGAAATAGGTAGTGAGCGGTTTGCTCGGCTTTTCCGCTGCGTTCCTCTTGTGTGTGGCAGTACCCACATGTTTCTCGATGTCAAACCAACCCCCGTGAGCAATCAAAAAATCGGAAGCACAGTACGTGCATCTTGCTGAGCAGTTATTTGCAGATCTGACGATGCAAGGAAAGTCCTTGATGTAGTCTGCTTTGAATTGCTGACAACTGGGTCAAGACTTTGGTGCCTTCTTTGGGGGAGTAGCAGCAGGATCGCTAGTTTCTGCGGGTGCCTTTCGCTTCGTCGCCATTTTCACGGTAAAATGAATTTTTCAATTAAAATGCATTTTTTGGAAAAATACTTACCGATGGTATTACACATAGGAAAAAGCCCCTAGCTGGCATAATTTTAGCCCAAATTTGGTTGTGTCCGTATACGGTATTGTTGGCAGGAGTGGGGCGCCATAGACCATGCCAAACCCGAATAGCCTCCCCTTACTCACATCCGGTACAAGATTACCCAGCATACACCAGTTTAGTTTCTTAGCGAACTGCGGCAAGCGGGGCCGGTGGGAGGGACCTTCGAGTAATACCATCGGTAAGTATTTTTCAAAAAAATGCATTTTAATTGAAAAATTCATTTGTTTTTTCAAAACACATTACCGATGGTATTACACATAGGAAGAATCCCAAAGAGGAGGTGGGTGCCGCTATAGCGCCCCTACTGCCAACAACATTGCCCACAGACCCGCCCTCCTGCAGCAAACTCCCGATAATTTTAGCTAAGATACCTGCGGTGCCTAGGGCGCCGGGAGGGAGTGTTGTGCTGCTGCGATGTCTCCCACCAGCGAGAGGTTCTGCCGCTGGGTGGAGAGGTCCCTCAGGTAGAAGCGGGCGAAAGTGGTCTCCGCTCGCCATCTCACAGCTGCCACAATGTCCTTGACTGCACAGGCGCTGTCGAAGCGGGACTTGCGGCCATGGCTCTGACCTCGTGCGCCTCGATGTTCAACATGTGGCTGCATCAGGTCAAGGTCCTGGAAGGCCGGGCGGATCACTCCCCGGAACCAGGAGGAGCAGGTCTGGGCTGAAATGTCACGTCTACCTGGGGACAAAGGGAGAAACAGGTGTGTGCGTCCTCTGCGCAAGCTTGGTCTGGCGCAGGCACACACGTAAGGCTCTCACCGGTTCCTATTGTCTGGTCTACCGAGTGGAGTCTGACACTCGTAAGGGCGGGAAGTCATCAAATGTAGGGCAGCCAAGGCGACCACAACTTGGCCCTGAAGGCTGGTACCGTTAGCAGTTGCATGGCGCCTTCTGTCCGTAACTGCCAGCAATCTGTGTGTGACAACAGCGCATACGTTTACTGACCCTGGAAGAGGTGGCTAGGACACACGTAAGGCTCTCACCGGGTTCTGAAGTCTGAACTCCCGGGTGGCGTCCGTACACGCGCAGGGCGAAACATCTGTCGCCGTCAGGGGGGCCGCGTCTCGTCCAGGAAGATGTGTCAGGTAGCAGTAGCATGAAGCCGGTCGTCTGGCACTGCAAGCAATCTGGGTGTGTGGACAGCGCGCGTAGTTTACTGACCCTGGAGGTTGAGTCAAGGACCGCCAGGAAGCTCTCTTCCTTGATACATCCGTCAAGCGCTTCATGTGCAGGGTTCCAACGGACGGGGTTGAAACCACGTAAGCCCCCCATGGTAGATCACTCTTGGCCCACGCGAAGCAAAGCTGGGCATTCCAGAGCGAAGAGAGCCTCCGAAAAGCGAGGTCTTGCAGCTACCCGGGTCTGATGAGCGAAATCGCCTGTAGGAGTCGGCGATCATTGTTAAATAGTCCCGAACGGTAAAAGGAGACCGTCCCTGGGCGATGAATAGCCAGAGGAAGCACTCCGTCAGCTGGGGCTTCATCAAGTCCAGAAGGAAAGAAGGCTGTCGTCAGTCCCGTCACACAGCGCTCGTCGTCTTCACTCGCAACTCGTCTGGTTGAGGGTCTGCGGGTTGTCTCGGTAGCACCCATGGCCGCCCTAGGGAAGCCTCTGTGGTAGAGGGCTTGCTGCACAATCTCCTGGTGTGTCGGAAGAGTTCAGGGCCCGGCTGTTATGGCAGCTGTCCCGGTTGCTAGAGCATCGTGCGAGTAGTGGAGCGCTGCAGAGGGGGGCATGAGGTGACGAGCTGACCCCGACTGATGAAGAGACAAGCGCCCCGAGCCAGGAAGTGCCCACCTACATCCACAAACCTGCAACAAAAGTAATGTCGGACAACCAAGCGTATAACTCAGCATTCAATCTCGATGGCGAGCAGTGAAGTTGGAAGATCTGGCCACAGCGACGCCTCCCCGCGCCGCAGGCCTCAAGCGCACTAGCATCTCCCATAATTACGCCCTCCTTCTCCAAGCAGAAGAGGTGTCAGGTTGAACGGTGATCCCCTAGCATGTCATCAGTCCTAAGAGAACTGAAGAAGGTACTGAGGGTCGCTCCTACTCTGCCCTGCTCTCGTCCTAATGGGAGTCCCACTCGAACAGGACGACCACGCACTCCAACCTCGACGGAATCCACGCGAAGAAACACGTAGTACCTGTCCCGTAGCGTAGGCACTCTAGTCGACGGCGAAGTGGGCAGGATCCCAGCCTACCGCCCGGCTTGCCAACTGGTTACGACTTCGAACCTCGAGTTGTCCCAAAGTCCTGGAGATGCACCGCTGCTCTCAGGTCTTTGTCTAGCATCTGCCAAGATGACGAGGCACTTGTGTCGAGTCGAAGGATGAAGATCGTGCGCCATATCCACCGTCTAGTGTACGAGAAGAGTCGACCATACTGCCGCGGAACTGAGCGCAGACCACCTCTCAGGAAACTAATTCCTGCCATGCTGACGTCACGTCTAACTCCCAGTACTTGTGCCCCCGTCCGCAGGATCCACAGCGCCGAATGGGTAACTTCACAAAGGAGCTATCGAGGGCAAGTCCATCCGCTCCGGTGAGGCGCCGCAGCATGCTGGAACTCCAAGTCGTCTCCACCCAGGCAAGCGAACGCTTCCGCTAGGTCCCGAAGCTGTCGTCTTAGAAGAAGACAGTAGTGCTTGGTCGCCGCTGACCACGGCCAGGCCAAAGCGAAGTGGAGGGTAGCACCCCGCCGGGAGAAGGATGCGACGAGCTGAGAACTCGTCTCAGCAGTAGCTTAATCTGAACTGTGTGCGTTACCCCCGACGTAGACCGAAGACGGCGCCCGCAGTGAGGTCGGTCGGACCAGTCCTCAACCCGCGCTGACCTCTATGAAGGTAGACTGTTACTTGCTAGTCATCAATCGCACGCCTGGAGTATGCTGCCACTGACGTTCCCGGGACTGTGCCGTCGGCGTCACAAAACGTCGCCTCTGTCCCTCGGAAGTAAGCCACACAATCCGGTGCAGCAGACGAACTGCACCTCCGCAGAAGAGTGGTCCCTGCCAATCCCGTCTGACGGTCTGTGATGACCACGCGCCTGTCCTGCATCAGTGTTCCTGGAAGACTGCTACATCCAGCGGTACAAGCAGCGTGAATCGGCTGTGCCACAGTCCTTGTTAGCCTCCTTGTCGGTCTGCCAGGGGGGCCAAGGAAGATCTCCACCTCGCGGTGCCCTGCGTGGCCGACTCTCCCACTCGGTCGGCCGCGAGTAAGCGAGCAGGACAGTATCTTGAATCATCAGATCGAAGTCTGTAGCCGCGGAAGAGAAGTAGGATCACAAAGTTGAAGCCACCAGCGCCTCCCCTGGCGCCCTGAAGCGGAGACAGAAGCTGGCGACCAGGACCCGGAACCCGAACGGATGAGGAAGGGACTTGAAATGCTTGGACGCGATGAGGGGACCTGCTTCGTCCAAGGCCTGAGGAGACCCCTCCTCTATCCCCACGCAGTTGGCGGCGAATCCAAGACCTCTCGGAACTGCGAGCGTAGCGACGTGGAGTAGCTATCACCGCCCAGCCACGGCGAACGACGTCCTCTGGAGTCAAGCGGAATAAGCCGTCTGTCCCGCACGCAGGAGAAGGGAAGTCTAACTGCTCCGAAGTCCGGGGAACTCCGGGCGGCGGCGATACAACGAAGGTGGACCCAGCACTTGGAAGAAACAACGTAGTCTTAGAGGGCCGGTCCCACGAAGTCGAACGGCGACGAAGATACTTCAGAGCGCCTGTCTTCCCATTGCGTAGCGACCCAATGGAACTGGGACGTCGTCTCCTGTTCCTCTCGTACCCCTGGTCTATGTGTAGTGAGCACATGCTTCCGAAGTCAGGCAAACTGAAAGATCGTGAGCGATTGCCGGGACCAGAATCCCATCGTGAGGTCGTCTCTCTGCACTGCATCTAGAGCGGGCTCTCGTCTGCACAGTCGGGGCGAGGCGTGGCCCAACATCACTGAGCCGGGATCTTGTCGTGTGAAGTGCATCGGTCCTGTAGCCCTTGCGGTCTCCGCAAGCCATAGAAGTGCCGGTGTAACCCGCGACGGGAGGTGGCGCCAACGCGTGTATAGCCCGGGCGAGGGCGCCCAAAATAATCATAATCATAATAATAAATTAATTAATCAATGCTTATTGCATGAGTACTATTTGATTGTAATTGCCCTTAAAGGGATAATCAAGTTATTTGAATTAAATTGAACTATGAGAGACAGAATAGCCCTCTGTTTTCTCATGTCCATTTTCTAAAACTGAAGTAATCGGTTCAGTGGTTCCAGGATTATAGCCTTTTAAGGATAAGAGGTGTCGCGCCCCAACGGCCTGGCGAAACCGCTGCGCCGCTGGGAATGCAACCTTTTTAACACCTGTGGCCAAAGGGTTAAAAACGCCTAGCTGGAACGAAAAGACCCTATGTGCCGTACCACGACAAACGCACATACCCAATCTTGTACGCTACCGCGCAATACATGCTCTCACATAGACACTAGTCACTGACCTGAGCCCGGGAAGCCGAGCAGTTGTTTCTGCATGTCCTGTCTATGATTTGTCGCCTGGCCCGGGACTGGAAGCATCGTAGGTTCGGTAGCCGATGCCAGCCCGGCTTGAAAATTGGTCTTAGCCATCCCAAGAAGGGAGGTTGCCAGCTACCACTCTGGCTGGCAAGTGCTCAAGATATGGTATCTTGGTCGCCATGGTAAGGGAACCTTAGGAGGGCCCTCCGCGAAAAGCGACTACAAGCTTACTGGGCCGGGACGCCTAGGTCACTGCCGTTGACTTGGGCCCCACCTTGTTACTCTGGCCGGCTCTGTCAATCTGTTGCTTGTCCACTCTGGCCTGTGGACGGACAGTGGAGCGGTCAACTCTTGAGGCCGGGTCCCGTGAGTGTACGGGTCCAGGGCCGGCGGAAGAATCATTGGTTTTAGCCATTTAAGTAGAGTTTGTCAGCTATCCCTCCCACTGACAAGAGCCCAGAAAAAGGTATCTTGTGCTTTACTGGTCCGGGACAACAAAGTAAATGACACTGACTTGGGTCCCACCTTGTTACTCTTGGGCGTCTCTGTCCGGCGATCTCTGATAGACGTCATACTCTCTCTGCGGGACAACAAAGCCACTGCTTCTGACTTGGGTCCCACCTTGTTACTCTTGGGCGTCTCTGTCAGGCGACCTCTGATAGGCGCCGAACGCTCTCTGAGTGACAACAAAGCCACTAAAGTAGTACCGAACGATAAAGAAACACAATTTATTAATATTTCGGGTAAATACCCCTTGTCAAAATAGACAAACAAACAGAAAATCAGCCGCTACTTATCTTCTTTCGTAGAAGGGATGTGGCAACCAAGCCACTGCTTCCGACTTGGGTCCCACCTTGTTATTCTTGGTCGCCTCAGTCATCAATCTCTGATAGGCGTCGCACGCTCTCTGTGGGACAACAAAGCCACTGCTTCTGACTTGGGTCCCACCTTGTTACTGTCAGGCGTCTCTGCCCGGCGATCTGATAGGCGTGGTACGCTCTCTGTGGGACAACAAAGCCACTGCTTCTGACTTGGGTCCCACCTTGTTACTCTTGGGCGTCTGTGCCCGGCGATCTCTGATAGGCGTCGTACACTCTCTGTGGGACAACAAAGCCACTGCTTCTGACTTGGGTCCCACCTGGTTACTCTTGGGCGTCTCTGTCGGGTGATCTCTGATAGAGTTGGACGCAATCGGCGGTAAAGCCCCCCAGCTGTAACCATCTCTCTTCCAGTCATGTGGCGGACACATCACAAGCGTGGGTCGACTCGCATCCTGCACAGGGAAGGCACCCCGCATGCTCGTCAGAGGGGCCCTGAAAATCGCCACACATCATGCAGACACGAACCTAGTGACTGCAACAAGAGGGTACAATGATGAATGAGCGAGCGTGGCCTCTAAGGTCACGCAATAACAAAGTGCGCGCGCTGGTGAATCGAACATAATTGAATACAGTCGAATCAAACGAGTGTACAGCGCGTGCCGACGCTCGGCACTCCTCCCCACCCCAGGGCGCCGGTCGAGGGCATTCACCGAGATATTACCTGGCCATGGCGGAAAAATTCATTTTTCTTTAAAAGGTATTTTTTCGAAAAATACTTACCGATGACATGACTGAATGGAAGTGTCTACTACTTACTCATTCTAGCCTAAGAGCCAGTTGTGTTAAGACACAACCCGGGAGGCACTCGGGGAACCCCGAGGGGACCAAGAGTTGTCTCCCTATACCCACCACCCGGAAGCCGGGTACCCATAATCCCTCAGTCAGGATACTTGGCGCACGAGCGGCAAGCGGGGCAGGTGGGAGGGTCGTTTGAGTCATGTCATCGGTAAGTATTTTTCGAAAAAATACCTTTTAAAGAAAAATGAATTTGTTTCTTCAAAAACATTACCGATGACATGACTGAATGGAAGAATTGCGAACAGGAGGTGGGTGCCGCGCTCCAGCACACCTTAGGGCCCAAGGGCCGTCCTCCCTAACGCAAACTCCCGACGACCCTAGGTAGGTGAATACCTACGGCGCTGAGGCGCCATGAGGGAGTTGTGCCCCCCGCAAAAAGGCCTCCTCCAGAGCGAGGAGTCTCTCTGGCCTGGCAGAGCTCTGCAATCGAGGCGGGCGAAGTCATCCTGCCCGCCAGCCTCCAGTAGCCACGAAGTGCAAGACAGTACAGTCCCTGACGAATGTGACGTTCGTGGCCCTGCAAGTGCCTTGATAACGTACCTGTAGCCTCTAACCTCCCTGAGGGAGGGGTCCTGTAATTCAGAACGTATGACTGAGCTTAATCAGGAAGAACGTCCGGCATGTAGCGTCAGTGCTGCCGGAACCGGCAAAGAGGCGAGCGCGTCCGAAGCGAACGGCTATGTCGTAGGCACCCGTGAGGCTTGTACAGGGATTTGCTACGTGGTCTCCTGGTGGAATAGCGCCCCGTAAGCGGGCGCAAGGTGAACCTGTGGACCAAGGCGCGGCGGTCCAGGTAAGGTATGGTCCGAGAGGAGCTGTACGTAATTGTTCCCTCGAACTGTAGGCAGACAGGGTGAGGCGTAGCTCCTGAAGGTCGTTAACCAATCCACCACGGCAACATCCCTCAGGCGCCGTATGGCTGCAAGGGCAAGACGTAGCATTCGATGACTCCTCCCGAGGGGAGTCGACAGGAGGCTCCGGACGAGCGCGTGTAAGTCTCTCCGACCCGGGCTCTGAGGAGAGGCGGGTTCCTGCCGGCAAGTGGACCCCCAGCAGGATCCCAGCGGCTTACTTGGAGACGAGTGGGTACCGAGATTGTACGTGAGACGTCGCCAAGCGCGACTCTCTGAACTGGGCTCTGTGAGGCGAGTTCTCTGCTTCTCAAAAGCTGTGTCCGGGCTCGCTCCGTCCGGGTAACGGCCTCGGTCAAGGCCCCATCCTGTGCCCCAGTCCACTGAAAACGTAGGATCATCCTGGTCTCATGCGCCGATCCTCCGAAGGTGTCCTGGTGTATTCCGTGTGTAGCCACTGGTCCCACCGGGGAAGACTGGCCCAGATCTACCGTCGGTCCAGGTAGCGTCACGCACGGAGGGAGATGAAGTTCTTTCCCCAAGCACCAGGGTAGGGGGTATGCACTGGTCGGAGGATCGCCAGCTGCCCTGATCCTGGAAGTACACCTCCGCTGTCGCGTAGCCGAAGCGGAGAAGCTCCTGTGACCTATCCTTCCCCCCACGAGCAGAAGAAGCAGGCCTAGTAGTCCGCGTCAGATCCAAGCTAAGCACGCTCTTGTCCGCGAAGTCCGAAGGTCGGAGGGTTGGACCTCGAGAAGAATCACGGAAGTAGGAAGCGTAGCTTGAGCAGCCGGGCTTAGAGACGACTAAGGTGAGAAGATTTGACTCCGTGTAGTGGCTAGGCCTCCACCCCGAGCACAGCCAAGCGGTACCACCTGTCCGAAGTACGGCACCCCCCGGGTGCCCAACGAGAGTTGTCGAGATGGTTAGACGTCAGGGAGAAGGGGCTGCGCCTTGGTTCCCCAGTGTCCACGATGGATGAGAACCCCCGGTGAGTCAAGGGGCGATGCCGGGCAACTTCCGCAGCAGGGCGGCGGCGATGAGCTTGGATGTCCCGTCCAGCGCCGGCCGAGTGTCCATCCGCGCAGAAGAACAGGTCTGAAGGAACCGCAGCACTGGAAGCCGAAGAAGAGGAAGAGGAGAAACGGCTGAGACGTCCGAGCAACCAGTCCGAGGGGTCGTCAGCCGTCAAACTCGGGGTGTCAAAGTCCCGCTGTCTGGAACCGGCGACCGAGGAGGGCTCCGAGGGGGGGAATCCCGCTGACGGCGAACCGCAGGTCGAAGACTCCCTCCGAAGGGGAGAGCGAAGACGGAGCGACGCGGCGAGGTTCTCCCGTTTGCCGACGGCGGGTTCCGACGAGGAGAACGGCTGCGACGAGGAGGAACGGAACGGAGAGGACGAGGGAAGGGGAAGTGGCCGGTCGATGGGAAGAGGAACGGGACGAACGGGAGTCCGAACGAGATGAGGAACGCGAAGAAGGCGAAACCAGTCGAGGGAGTCCTGATCCGTCGAACGATGAGTGGAGAAGGTCCTCCTACGATCTTGCGAAGCAGAGCGATAACGGTGAGTAGAATCCCAGCGCCTACGATCCTCGCGAACAGGAGGATCCGGACGAGTGCGTGTAAGTCTCTGTGAACCAGGCTCTTGGGAGAGGCGGGTTGCTTGCCGGCAAGGGGATCCCTGCGGCCAGAGATGAGTGGGGAACGAACCAGGCTCTTGGGAGAGGCGGGTTTCTGTGCACTAATCCGTTGAATACTCAAGTGGCGTCTTCTGTGTCGGATCAAGTTGGTTTCGCGCGTCCGGTGCCGGGGGCACAGTGGAAGGCGTCTTGGGCAACTCCAAGCACCCGAGCGTGAAGGTCCTCTTATGATCTTGCGAGGGAGAGCGATAACGTCGAGTAGAATCCCTGTGTCTACGCTCTTCACAACCAGGAGGTTCCGGACGAGTGCGTGAATGTCTCTGTGAACCAGGCTCTTGGGAGAGGCGGGTTTCTTGCCGGCCAGGGGACCCCCAGCGGGATCCTGGCGGCTTCTTCAGAGACGAGTGGGGAACGACGGTGGAGGAGGGACGCCACGAGCGTCCCACCAAACCAGGCTCTTGGGAGAGGCGGGTTCTTTCCACCAGCTGTATCCGGGCGCGCTCTCTAACGGAGGCGGTCTTGACGGTCGAACTCCCACACTGCACTAATCCCTCGATTACTCAGTGGCGTTTTCTGTGTCGGATCCAGCTGGTCTCGCACGTCCGGTGCCGGGGGCACAGCGGAAGGCGTCTCGGCAATCTTCAAGTACCCGAGAGGGTAGGAGTCTCCCTCCTCTAAAGTTCCAGAGATTAGACCATCGCAGCTCCGGCCAGGTAGCACAGACGTTACAAGAGTGGTCGGAAGCACACCCAGCGCACAGGAGACAGACTGTATGGTTATCCGACGGCCACTGGAAGCCTCCGCATAGCTTGCATGTCCTCAGCAGTCCGATAGTGGTCCCTACTCTGGCGCCGCGCAGAGCGAGCGGGACGAGAGGTTGCTCGGAACTGTGTTGATAGTAGTCTCCGCTTCCTTGGAGACGAGCATTCTTACTAGAGTCCCTGGACGTGCACGTGAATGTCTCTGAGCCGGGCTCCGAGGGAGGCGGGCTTTCTTGCCGGTAAGGGGGACCCCCAGCGGGATCCCGCGGGCTTCTTGGAGACAAGTGGGGCAGATAGTGGACATGGCTTCTTGGAAGTCTTAGTCCGGGCGCGCTCCCTCCTGGAAGCGGCCTCATCGATCCAGGCCCACTCGTGCACTAGTCCACTGAATCCGGTGTGGGGATTCCCACAGGGACGTCCTGGTCTCAAGCGACCGGTGCCAAGGATACGTTGGAAGGCGTATCCACCTCCTGCGCATAGGAGACCCGACCCAGTGGTTGTCCGACGGCCACCGGAACATCTGCCTTGCGTGAAGGACATCGGCATGCCCCTCTTCATCGGGGCGGAACGGGATCCTTCAAGCACCAACAGCATAGGTCGCTCCCGCCTGCAGACGCTTCAATGCTGCCATCCGCGCTGCTGAGGCCAGGTGACGCAATCATCCCAATGTGGTAGGAGGCACCTCCCGTGTCGGAAGACAGGCCTAGTCCCAATGGGCGCTGCCTGGACATGAAGAACACACCTACCAGTAGCAGCCGGGCTGGGGCTTACAGCCGAGAAGCTGCTTGTCCTCTCAAGGTGGTAGTGTACTGCAACGTCCTAAGACGTCGGACGTGTGCGTAATTGTCTTTCCGAGCGGGCCTTGCCAGAGGCTGTTCCCGTGCGCTCCCCCTGGCAGCGGCCTCCACGATCCATGTTCGCGCACTAGTCGCGACATCCGGTGTGGCTTCTCTCCCAGGGCAGTCCGTTGTCGTGCGGAAACCCGCAGTGTCTGGAAGGCGCCTAAACCGGTGCCGATCGCTTGCAAAGCAAGCATGGTCGGCGGGGCATCCGGTGCAGAGGCGAAAGACCCCTGGGGGCTGAACTAGCCACTGTCATCTGTGTGAATGGGTAGCGCATCCCTGCAACAGATAACACCCGAAGGCCTGCGGGCGAGTCCTGTGGGACTAAGCCACGAAAGGTAGCCTTCGTAACAACAAAACACACAAGCACCAAGCGGGGTAACAGACTGTCAAGCCTGCACGCCAGCAGTGCAGCAAGAAGGTAGACTCACTGCCCTCAAGCACTAAGGTGAGCAACCAACATATGTAGCAAAAGTCAAACATGTCATGACAGAAGCGAGGTACCAAACTCAGACCTGTTAACCCCCTGGGTGTAGTCAGTGTACTTCCAACTGACTAATTGTGTACTTTGGACCTCACATGTGTAATTATTCCCAAGCCAGTGAGTTGTCAGTTTCTCCAAAAAGTGTATTCTTGGGTAAACAGGTCTGCAAACGGCATGCCGACAACTAGCCGTGCAGTAAGCAAGCAGGCCCACTGCCGCCAAGCGCTAAGGCGAGGGAACAACATATGTACACAAAAGACGAATACGTCATGACGGAAGCGAGGTACCAAACTGCACGTCTGCAATCTAGCAGTGCAGTAACGAGGTAGATTCACTGCCGTCAAGTGCTAAGGTGAGCAACAACATATGTACCAACCCCTGTGACAAAAGGAGTCAGGCCCCCAAACATTATTACTAAGGGTGACCGTGTGTGGAAAAAAAAAAAAAACCAACACCGGCCGCATGCTGTACAACTCAATACGCAATGACAATCAAGACAAGAAAAACACCTGGGGCAGAAAATCACCACTTTATGTGGACATGCCATGAGGGGCCCGCCCAGCCAAGGAGCGTAAACCCCCCAGCTGCCCGCCGGAACGTATATCCACTCTCTAAGGTACGTGAGCACTTGTCTACCGCGTATGCCTGCGTATGCGAGTGTGCGCTTAAATCCATCACCCGTGAGCAAAAACAGAACAGGCGCTGGTCCCGAACAAAACCACGCGATGACAAGGCGTGACTCAAGCTGTGCCACTCCGCTAATCAGGCCACGGAGTAAAAGAATTCTCCACACCCAAGGTACAAAAGCGTAGGAAACTTCTCTACGATTCACCGAAGGTGAGTGGGGGCGCAATTACAGTGAGAAGAAGACAAAAAACTTCGTACCTGCACAACCAGTGCCCAGCCCGGGAACCAGCCGAGGGTCAATCCCGCTACCTTACCTCTCCGCCGAAGGGGAACGGGGGGAGACGTCCAAAAACCCGCCTGGCACGACCGGCGAAGATCACCGGACAGCTCACCAGAGGCCGAAGCGCAGGCGCCAAGCAGTGGGGACGAGAAAACCACGCAGCAGCACAGGCAGGGCCGACGAAACGATCCTATCTCCCGCTCTTCATTCCAACAGCAAGTCCGAACCCGAGAACGGTCGAAAACCAAAGTCCGTAGGCTAGAGCCGAGCGCAAGACGACCGAATCGTGCGCCTAAGTAGACTAGACTGAGGGATTATGGGTACCCGGCTTCCGGGTGGTGGGTATAGGGAGACAACTCTTGGTCCCCTCGGGGTTCCCCGAGTGCCTCCCGGGTTGTGTCTTAACACAACTGGCTCTTAGGCTAGAATGAGTAAGTAGTAGACACTTCCATTCAGTCATGTCATCGGTAATGTTTTTGAAGAAACAAAGGAGCAAACCCACGTATCACCAGTGAAGAGGAACCACCGACACCAGGTCGTAGCAGCACGCCACAAGGCACGACCGGGTAGGAACGCAGGGTCGAAGCAGCGTCCGGAAATGCCGCAAGACACAGTCCCCAAAGCACAATCCAGTCGGCCAGTAGAACCCACAGGTCGACGAAGAGAGAACCGTCGCAGGCGTGAGCACTAATAACCCCAGTCACGCCACAAGCTCCAAAAGTTCCAAGTTCCAATGAACTAACAGTCAAGGTCGAAAACGACCGGTCCAAGTACAAAACGCAGAGCTCGAAACAGACACAACCTACTCTTCTGCCAGCTAAGAACTAAACTGGTGTATGCTGGGTAATCTTGTACCGGATGTGAGTAAGGGGAGGCTATTCGGGTTTGGCATGGTCTATGGCGCCCCACTCCTGCCAACAATACCGTATACGGACACAACCAAATTTGGGCTAAAATTATGCCAGCTAGGGGCTTTTTCCTATGTGTAATACCATCGGTAATGTGTTTTGAGAAAACAAACGACGCCGCTTCGGGTGCTTCCGGCACTTCCGCCCCAGGGTTGAAGCGCAACGCAATTGGTCGGCTACAGTACACGATTCTACGTGAAGGTCAAAGGTTTATTTTCAGTTCAGTTCGTGGCTGGCCCGCGAGTCGCTCACATTTTTATGAATGGACTTTTTTTTAAGGTCTAAAAAAAAATAATCACGTCAAGGTTTTCAAAAATCGTAGTTTTTCCGGCCGATCGTAGCAAGCATGTCGAAATCGTAGCATGCTACGCCTAAATCGTAGTACTTGGCAGGTCTGAGTATAACTATAACCCTGTTGTAGCAGTAGAACTATAACCCTGTTGTAGCAGTATAACTATAACTCTGTTGTAGCAGTATAACTATAGCTCTGTTGTAGCAGTATAACTATAGCCCTGTTGTAGCAGTATAACTGTAACTCTGTTGTAGCAGTATAACTATAGCCCTGTTGTAGCAGTATAACTGTAACTCTGTTGTAGCAGTATAACTATAGCCCTGTTGTAGCAGTATAACTATAGCCCTGTTGTAGCAGTATAACTGTAACTCTGTTGTAGCAGTATAACTATAGCCCTGTTGTAGCAGTATAACTATAACTCTGTGGTAGCAGTATAACTATAACTCTGTGGTAGCAGTATAACTATAACCCTGTTGTAGCAGTATAACTATAACTCTGTTGTAGCAGTATAACTATAACTCTGTGGTAGCAGTATAACTATAACCCTGTTGTAGCAGTATAACTATAACCCTGTTGTAGCAGTATAACTATAACTCTGTTGTAGCAGTATAAATATAGCCCTGTTGTAGCAGTATAACTATAACTCTGTGGTAGCAGTATAACTATAACTCTGTAGCAGTAGAACTATAACCCTGTTGTAGCAGTATAACTATAACCCTGTTGTAGCAGTATAACTATAACTCTGCTGTAGCGGAAAAACTATAAGTCTGCTGTAGCGGTATAACTATAACTCTGTAGCGGTATTTAACTATAAGTTATAACTCTGTAGCGGTATAACTATAACTCTGCTGTAGCCGTATAACTATTACTCTGTTGTAGCAGTATAATTATAACTCTGTTGTAGCAGTATAAATATAACTCTGCTGTAGCGGTATAACTATTACTTTGTTGCAGCGGTATAACTATAACTCTGTTGTATAAGTATAACTATAACTCTGTAGCGGTATAACTATAATTCTGTAGCAGTATAACTATAACTCTGTAGCAGTATAACTATAACTCTGTTGTAGAAGTATAACTATAACTCTGTAGCGGTATAACTATAACTCTGTAGCAGTATAACTATAATTCTGTAGAAGTATAACTATAACTCTGTAGCAGTATAACTATAACTCTGTAACAGTATGTACTTACCCCCACAGTTCTAGACACTCTCGCCCAAGCTCCATGGCCCTGAAGACAAAACATCATACATATTTATTATTGAGTTGACATCAATAAAGTAACAATATGCACAGTTGGTCAAGCAATAATCTAAAGCTCCAAGCTAATTTGTCTCCACCAAAACTAGGTAGATTAACACCTTGCACAGAATTTTTTAAAAAAAAGAAGAGTTTTGCAGGCTGCAAGGGCTCCCAAAAATCAGTCCCTCTTGCTGGTGCCCAGTTTCATCTTGATGTGGAGATGGTCGAGTCAGGCACAAGACAAACCCCATACCCCTAATCCAGACCAAGAAGGTGACTGACTGCCAAGCATGTCAAATGCAGGGAAAAACTCGAGAAAAGAAACACACTTCAAAATGACAGTAACCACAAAATGTATTAATATTTCAAGTCAAAACCCCTTTTCCAAACAGACGCACCGGTACAAACAAGTACACAATTTCCTGTGTAATTTCCCAATTATCACCGGTACAAACAAGTACACAATTTCCTGTGTAATTTCCCAATTATCACCGGTACAAACAAGTACACAATTTCCTGTGTAATTTCCCAATTATCAGCGAGGCAAAGGCCCTTGGCCCAACACTGGCCTTTGTTGGCCCACCCACAGCTGTGAACGTAGCAACCTATGCCAACATCAGCCCAAGGACCTTTATTGGCCCACCCACAGCTGTGAACGTAGCAACCTATGCCAATATCAGCCCAAGGACCTTTATTGGCCCACCCACAGCTGTGAACTTAGCAACCTATGCCAACATCAGCCCAAGGACCTTTATTGGCCCACCCACAGCTGTGAACTTAGCAACCTATGCCAACATCAGCCCAAGGACCTTTATTTGATGAGCAAGATGCATTACAAAAGGTCATTGCAAATTGCGTACTCTGTCTTGTTTGTATGTCTATTTAAAAATATTTGTTGTAATTGTCTTTTCTAAGCGTGGTTCTTTCTTTGTTGGATGCTTCTCTAAATTCTGTACCTGCCAGTGACCCAGAGAAAAATGAAGCCTTCATCCTGTAGACTGGGAATATCCAGGCGTCTCATCTCGTCATCCCCCATAGTGCCATAGGGCAGCTCCATGTGAATATCCCATGGTGGGTCCGCCATCACCACTGCACATTTTCCGAGCGTTGTCATGTCGAAAAAGCGCAGGTCGCATTGTATGTACTGTAAAAACCAATGAATTTTCCTGTAGGCAATAACTTGCAGCGGTCAAATGCCTGGCACGCCAACTTGTTATTAACTCTTAAGGGGAGACACGGTACCACAAAAACGTCAATTTTGGTGTCCGAAGTGTTTTTGGGTTGACTGGATTTTTGTGTTGTTTGAACCCCCTAGACCCCGGCCACAACCATAAAATATCACAAAATACCTTTTATTTGCTGTAAAAAAATAAATAAAGTGAAGCACCTGCTCAATGTTTCAAGCGTTTGCGACGTCTTTTGCTCAAAAACTTCCAATGTTTGGACCCCGACAACACTGCTTTGCGAGCGCCGAATGCCGCCATGTTTGGGTCCATTCGAACCGGTTCCGTCTCTACTTTTCCCATTCACAAACCAGCTGAAGGTTACAAAGGCTCTATAAATAGCTATTGGCGCAAAACCGACCTCACGAACGACCGGAGATTTCCTTATACGGACGTTATGCTAATGAGATAATACTATTTTCGGAAACCAACCAATGAGCAGAGCGCGCCGAGTGTTCTGGGTGACTTCGGATTTTTCCAACCAGGCTCCGAGTGGCTTCAGGTCTTTCTGTTTTCTCAGAATGCGATTTTTTTACCAAATAAAAGGTTGTATCTTTTGAATGGCTTGACCGATCCATTTCATATTTGGATATGATATTTGTATCATGTGTTGCAATATTTCAGTGCATGGAATATGAGTTTAGTGTATTAGTTTGTGTTTGGTGACCATGTGAATTTCTGTTTTCAGTCTCTTGATGACTGCAATTTATAATGATTATTTCCAGCGCTCATTATAAAATTACTGATGTACTGAATGCAATTTCCATGCTCAGGTCTATTTAGTACATAGATTTAAAAAACAAAAAAGAAGTGAGAGAATATATGCATTAGTTAAGACACAAGAACATTTTGAAATTTAGCTAATTTTGTGACGTTTTCCCCAGTTTTTGATGCAAAAAAGTCACAAATTTTTTTTGGTGGACATTTTTCAAAGTCTGTATATAATCCACCAGTTATTTTACATCATAAAATTACAACAAACAGTCAACAGTTTCTGACACCAAAAAATTCATTATTTGACTACCATGTCTCCCCTTAAACTACCGCCACTAAATGACTTGCATTCTATCAAATGGAAGTCACATAGTTCTGGGAGTTTGAAAGTGAATTGCTATATGCAAAGTTTGTTATAAGTGCAGTAAATGACAAAGGAAATGTGTGGTGGACACCTCTGACAAACTGCTGTCATGTCTGATTTCTGCTACATGTGACATTCAAAGCAAAGTCCACTGTAACAACATGAATGTACTGATACCAAACATCTGTACAACTGTTGGCGTGTGAGCATATCAACCCATTTACTGCTGAGAAAAACTGAACACCACACAACTATCCTCATGAGTGCTATCTTTATCTGGCCGCTACCTTCATCTCGCCGCAACCTTCATCTGGCCGCAACCTTCATCTGGCCACCACCTTCATCTGGCCGCAAACTTCATCTGACCTTCATCTGGCCGCTACCTTCATCTGACCTTTATCTGGCCGCTAGCTTCATCTGGCCACTACCTTCATCTGGCTGCCACCTTCATCTGGCCGCCACCTTCATCTGGCCGCTACCTTCATCTGGCCACTACCTTCATCTGGCTGCCACCTTCATCTGACCTTCATCTGGCCGCCACCTTCATCTGGCCGCTACCTTTATCTGGCCACTACCTTCATCTGGCTGCCACCTTCATCTGACCTTCATGTGGCCGCCACCTTCATCTGGCCGCTACCTTCATCTGGCCACTACCTTCATCTGGCTGCCACCTTCATCCGACCTTCATCTAGCCGCTACCTTCATCTGGCCGCTACCTTCATCTGACCTTTATCTGGCCGCTACCTTCATCTGACCTTTATCTGGCCGCTAGCTTCATCTGGCCACTACCTTCATCTGGCTGCCACCTTCATCTGACCTTCATCTGGCCGCTACCTTCATCTGACCTTCATCTGGCCACCACCTTCATCTGGCCGCTACCTTCATCTGGCCGCTACCTTCATCTGACCTTCATCTGGCCGCTACCTTCATCTGGCCTTCAACTGGCCGCTACCTTTATCTGGCCGCTACCTTCATCTGGCCGCCACCTTCATCTGGCCGCCACTTTCATCTGGCCGCTTTCTGGCCGCTACCTTCATCTGACCTTTATCTGGCCGCTACCTTCATCTGGCCGCCACCTTCATCTGACCTTCATCTGGCCGCCACCTTCATCTGGCCGCCACCTTCATCTGACCTTCATCTGGCCGCCACCTTCATCTAACCTTCATCTGGCCGCCACCTTTATCTGGCCTTCATCTGGCCGCTACCTTCATCTGGCCTTCCTCTGGCCGCCACCTTCATCTGACCTTCATCTGGCCGCTACCTTCATCTGACCTTCATCTGGCCGCCACTTTCATCTGACCTTCATCTGGCCGCTACCTTCATCTGACTTTCATCTGGCCGCCACTTTCATCTGACCTTCATCTGGCCGCTACCTTCATCTGATTGCTACCTTCATCTGGCCGCCACCTTCATCTGGCTGCTACCTTCATCTGACCATCTGGTCGCTACCTTCATCTGGTCGCTACCTTCATCTGACCTTCATCTGGCCGCTACCTTCATTCGACCTTCATCTGGCCGCTACCTTCATCTGACCTTCATCTGACCGCTACCTTCATCTGACCGCTATCTTCATCTGGCCGCTGGAGATCTTTGCCAGGGAGTTTACAATGATGTCAAAAACACGTCTGCTTCAAATGGGTGTAAAGGGGTCAAGCTGCCTTTTGGTTCAGACTAATCTGGCACCACCCGTGAAACGTCTTGCAAGATCCACATCTTGCAGAAGCTTGTCAAGGTCAAGTGGGTCAAATCTACCAGCCATGCCTGTGCTCCACACCAAAAATAGGCGCTGGTCTGTCACTTTGCAACTTTTTGCCGAGCCGTATGGTCCAAAGTCACGCAGGGGCGTACACTTTCCATGCCGATTGAAGGCATTCACAAGTAAATCGTTGAGAAACAGTGTGTACCTGCGGGGGAAACATGTGAATGGACGTGTCCCCGTGAGTAGCCTCCGACGCTTTCCTGGCCAGTGTGGCTTCTTTCTTTAGCAGTGCCATGTCCACGTTGGCTGGCCCACCATCTTCTATCTCGTAATGCACATACTGCAAAGGTCAACACAGGGACATAGGAACACAGTGTTATCCATGGAAGGTTAAAACAAAAGGTTTCATTTAGGACTAAACAAAAACAACAAACAAAAAATCAAAATAAAACCACACCACACGTGCATGAATACAAAATTGAAAAGAGCACCATCAGTGTCAAATGAAAAAGCAATTTATCCCCGGTGTTTACTATAGTGAAGGCCATAAGATTGACATCCCTGCCCACAGTATCACAGCCAGGAAAAGGCCCTTGGACCAACACAGGCCTTAGTTGGCCTGCCCAAAGCTGTGTGCCTAGCAACCTATGCCAACACCAGCCTCAGGTTAGTTAGTTATTTGAGTTTAACGCCGAGCAGGCAAGTAAGGCCATCTCACACCAGCCTCAGGGACTTTGGCTTCAAGTACAAGTCAGCCTGAGTATAATGTTCCAGCCGACTGTGGTATTGGACGTAATGGACACAGGTCTCTGGCTCCCATGGGGATGCCCGGTGAGCAAAGGGTCCTTGGGTTGACGTCAGCCTTAGCTAAAGCTTAGTTAAGGCTGATATCGGCTCGAAGACCTTTAACTTACCAAGTGGTTTTTCTTCACAAGTCAATGTAATGTTAGCACTACATTGGGGTGATTGTGAACAATGCGGTCTGACTAGAGGGCTCCTGGGGACATGCCATCCTGAGGCTGGCAGCCGCTCACCTTGCAAGTGTCCATGTGAAAACAGGTATTGAGAAATGAGCAGTCTCCAAGTGATTCTGAAAAGCGTAAAGAAAATAAAGACAATTTTGACACTGTCTGTAAGTAATGTTCAGACACTGGCAGCAACACACAGCTTTTGTTACACGTCTGCACATTTCATCAAGCTGATTATCTGTATTGCCATGCACCTCTATAAATGAAAACAAGAAAGGCAAAGCCCTTATGGCTCACATGTATGACCGATCCACACGTGTGACAATAAAGTTTTAGTTCAAGGGTAGTGCCAGAATAGCTTGGCGCCTAGAGGCTAAAAGCTTCAAATGTGTACACTGCCATATGCAAGCTACATTATAGTACTTACAGATAAGGATATAGACCAATGGCTTTAGGTCAAGGGTGGTGCCAGAATAGCTTGGCGCCTCTAGGCACCAAGCTATTCTGGCACTACCCTTGAACTATTTTAGTCAGACTTATTGCACACACTGGCATATTGCGAATGATAGGGGTTAAAGGAGTTACCAAAGACTTGACAAATACGATCTGCACTCAAAGACTTGACAAACACAATCTGCACTCTCTGTAGTCAAGGGGTTAAAGCAAAACGTGCTGATGTGATTGTGGGCCTTATGGCTCTGGGTTGCAAGGTCCCAAATCAAACAACTACATGCCACTATACCATCTGTGTGTTGCGACTATACCATCTGTGTGTTGCGACTATACCATCTGTGTGTTGCGACTATACCATCTGTGTGTTGTGACTATACCATCTGTGTGTTGTGACTATACCATCTGTGTGTTGTGACTATACCATCTGTGTGTTGCGACTATACCATCTGTGTGTTGTGACTATACCATCTGTGTGTTGCGACTATACCATCTGTGTGTTGCGACTATACCATCTGTGTGTTGTGACTATACCATCTGTGTGTTGAGACTATACCATCTGTGTGTTGTGACTATACCATCTGTGTTGTGACTATACATTTGTGTGTTGTGACTATACCATCTGTGTGTTGAGACTATACCATCTGTGTGTTGTGACTATACCATCTGTGTGTTGAGACTATACCATCTGTGTGTTGTGACGATACCATCTGTGTGTTGTGACTATACCATCTGTGTGCTGTGACTATACCATCTGTGTGTTGTGACTATACCATCTGTGTTGTGACTATACCATCTGTGTTGTGACTATACATTTGTGCGCTGAGACTATACCATCTGTGTGTTGTGACTATACCATCTGTGTGTTGTGACTATACCATCTGTGTGTTGAGACTATACCATCTGTGTGTTGTGACTATACCATCTGTGTGTTGTGACTATACCATCTGTGTGTTGTGACTATACCATCTGTGT
The DNA here is from genome assembly GCA_036245525.1 of Semisulcospira habei. Lineage (NCBI taxonomy): Eukaryota > Metazoa > Mollusca > Gastropoda > Semisulcospiridae > Semisulcospira > Semisulcospira habei. Next base: position 91,937,705 of record BTPG01000002.1, read on the forward strand.
GTTTCTGGATGATTTTCTTGAAGTGCAGTTTGTTGCAAGGAACTCCTTGTGAGACCTTCCTGCACTCCTCCTTTACTCCATAGGCACAGAACTCCTTCAGCTGGGCTCCTGGAAAGAAGAAAAATCGCATGGGTCAAGACAATAGTCTCGTAAAATACAACACAACTTTCATTTGTGCTGCAATATTTGATAAGTAACAGTAGAAGTGCATTTATTTTAACAGTGGAAGTGCAGTTAACAGTAGAAGTGCATTTATTTCACAGCAGGAGTACAGTGAACAGAATCATTTTACTAATTTTACATGAGGAGGTAATAATTAGTCAGAATATCTTGGAGTCAGCTTTGCTTCTTATGACGTCTGATTATATGCAAGTCATTCGTGACTTTTGAACCAATTCAAACATTGTTACAACCTATGCTTTTTAATCACACTTTGCCATGAAAATTGTTCCCTTTATAAGGACACTACAGTGGGTCCCCTAGCATTTCATTAAAAACAACCAAAGTTAAGGCAGTTACAAATGGAATGGACACAGGAAGCCTAAACTGTGTGTAATCCATACTAACGTAACGTCCAAGCAAAATGCAAAGAAAATTGCAATCAAGAAAGAAACAAGCTTACAAAGACAATTACATGTACAAGACAATCTTGTGTTAAAATTGTCTTTTATAAGCATGGTTCTTTCTTGCTGGGATTTTCTGTCTATATTATGTGTACTGCATGACAGTCTCTCACCTCCAGGTGTTTTGAACTTCTCCACCAGATATTTCTCCTGTGTGAAAAAAAAGGTAAAATTAAAGGGATGCACCGAGGAAGAAGAAACATGGGCCATATGGTAAACTGGATGCACAGAGGAAGACGAAACATGGGTCCTATGGTAAACTGGATGTGCCACATAGAGGAAGACGAACAATGGGCCCTATGGTAAACTGCCCACATTTAAAAGATGTCACCTGAAGACTACCCAGGAGACAGACCAACCAACCAGGGTGGTACCACAACAGCTTGCAGTCAAACTATTTTGGCATCATCCCTGAACTATCAGAGCCATTCTGTCCCTTGTTCATGGCTAAGGTCACAACTAAGGTCAGATAAAGAAGCATTAAGAGAGAAGCAATAAATGATTACTTTGCGTTACTTATAGTCACTTTGTGAAACTGTTTAGCCCTGGCTGTAGGCAGTACTTCTTGTCGTGATGATCCTTGCAGAAATCAGCGCAAAAAAGGTGAAAGTGCTGCTGACAGCCAAGTGGTTAACCCCTTGTCCACGCTGCCACTGGTACTGTAAATAGTGTACACTTGATGTGTGTAGCATACTGGTACTGTAAATAGTGTACACTTGATGTGTGTAGCATACTGGTACTGTAAATAGTGTACACTTGATGTGTGTAGCATACTGATACTGTAAATAGTGCCCGAGGCTGCACACAAAGAGGGTTCAAGACAAAAAGAGTACTCTTGATGTCTTTAGTATATCATTCATACCTTAGCCGTGGGTTTGCTCAACAGCTGCAGAATTTCCTCATTAGTTTTCTTCTCTTCTCTCTCTTTCGTCGACTGCATGGACAGCAAACTCTACAATGACAAAACACCACCATCTATAACCTGCACACCAGTCCGTCAGTCATTAACTCTCAATGCGAGTCGTTTTGTTCTGGAGTTAAAGAGTTTAATGTGCACAGATCTACACGCTACAGTATGGTTTATCTTTCCGTATTATTGACTTGTTGTTTGAGTTTTACCACCTGAACAATGTGATGTACCTGGTAATCAGGGGGTCTCCATATCAGGCCTGCCTACCCCCAACTTTGGCTTTCAGGGACTAACCTCATAGAAATCAGGGACAGGGACTTTTTCCAGGGACACACATCGCGACTAAACCTCGAGAAAAATGTCAAGTCGTTTCATGCGCGGTGATAAGGCTGAAAAAAAAAAAATTAATGTAAAAAAAAATTACATTTAACTGCATCAATACACACTAAGTATAAATTATAAAAACACAAAAGAAGAGATTTACCTACTGAACACCATCTGATGATAATGTGGGAGATCGAGATAGTCCTTACGTTCACCTTGAATGTTAGTTGTCTTTTACTAAATTGACAACTGGCGTCAATCAGAATAAATACACTGGTAGTGGTATTGTCCAGTCCAGTCATTGCTACTGTCTTTTTACAACTACAAGCGTTATGCCTATGGAGAAAATAGCAAGCACTGAATTATATTACACTATGTACAAACTGGTCAAAGCTACGTTCGCTGGATCTAGCTGGACTGTAGAGACCTATAGTAGGCACTCTTCAGGTCTTTCAGATCCCTGTCACTGTATAGAAGGTACTGCCAGGACATCAGATCGCACCGCCTTTCTTTCAGGATGTACAGTCCGCACAACCAAAGGGAAAAGTTTTTCCCCTCCTCTGTCGTTGCTGCCATCAGTGGATATGGTAAATGGTAGTCTCTTCAATCTTTCAACAAGACTGAATGTTGTTTTGGCAGCAATTTCTTTGCTTATTATTTGCTTATGGTTATTGCAGTACCCTTGGAACGGGTGCACTGGAAATTCTTCGCGATTGCCAAGTCAGGAAACATTACCTTAACGGCTTTGTTAATTTTATCAAGTGAAGCCATCGGCAAATTCAAGTCAACCACCAAGTCGACCATCATTGTTTCTGCTCGCATTACATCTAACGCTTCATCTTTAGCACTTGATTTTGTTGCCAAAGATCCGGTGATTTTACTGTTCTGTTTCTTGCTCTTTCGAAGTTTTTCATTAGCCTTGTGCTTTTCTGTTTCCACATGCCGAACGATGTCATCGCTGCCGCCAGATTTCACAGACAACTCACAAGCACATATTTCGCAAGCCACGTAAGTCTCGATTTTTCCAGGCTTAATAAAAGGCCATTTTTCAGTATACTTCGCAATGTAGATTTGGCTGCGCTTCTTTGTCGGTTTGCTGAGAGTGGTATCTTGCGCTTTCCTCTTTGTCGCCATTTTCTCATTCAAAATTTGTGAATGACTGTGTGCGCATGCGCTGGACTAAAAAAATCTCAGGGAGCGCGAGAGTAACATTCGGTAGATATTCAGTAAACGCCGCGAGACCGCACAAAAAGTCCCTGTCGTCTGCTTGATTTTTTTTTCTTTCTCCCGGGACGCCTTTGAGAAAACTGTATTCCCGGGACGGCTAGGTACTTTTAACAAGTTTCCGGGACAAATACGGGTACTCTGGGACGGTAGGCAGGCCTGCCATATTGACAAATACACAAGCGGTGTTGTCACAAATGTCAATGCACATTCTTTCTGTAATAACGTGGCCTGAAAGTGTAAGCTGTTCACTGCTACTGCACAGAGACCGTGTATGTGAAATATGTGTTAGTTCAACGCTGAAGCCTGCACACCAAATCTGACCACGCAGCGTGGACACAAACAAGTTACTGCACAGAGACCGTGTGTGTGAAATATGTGTTAGTTCAACGCTGAAGCCTGCACACCAAATCTGACCACGCAGCGTGGACACAAACAAGTCCTAGCAACAGGCACGCATCCTCCTGAGCTAACTGCAACTGTGGGGCCTTGTGATGATCAATGTCTTGCAGCTGGATGGCGTTCACTTTTATCGGCGGATGAAGTGGTTAACCCTTTTAGCCCCAAGGTCCCATGTCTCAAAATGTGCAGGTGTATGGAGGTGTAATGACTATGAACCTGCTGAGACGCCAAGCTCATCTGGCACTACCCTTGAATTATCATGATCAATCCATCTCCTGCTGCAGGATCCTAGGGCTAAAAGGGAAAAAAAAAGGCAGACTACGTGAAAGTGTGACTGTTTAACTGACCCCAATAAGACTACGTGAAAGTGTGACTGATTAACTGACCTCTATAAGACTATGTGAAAGTGTGACTGATTAACTGACCTCTATAAGACTACATGAAAGTGTGACTATTTAACTGACCTCTATAAGACTACGTGAAAGTGAGACCGATTAACTGACCTCTATAAGACTATGTGAAAGTGTGACTGATTAACTGACCTCTATAAGACTACATGAAAGTGTGACTATTTAACTGACCTCTATAAGACTACGTGAAAGTGTGACTATTTAACTGACCTCTATAAGACTACGTGAAAGTGAAACTGATTAACTGACCCCTATAAGACTACGTGAAAGTGTGACTGATTTACTGACCTCCATAAGACTACGTGAAAGTGTGACTATTTAACTGACCTCTATAAGACTACGTGAAAGTGAGACTGATTAACCGACCTCCATAAGACTACGTGAAAGTGCGACTATTTAACTGACCTCCATAAGACTACGTGAAAGTGTGACTATTTAACTGACCTCTATAAGACTACGTGAAAGTAAGACTATTTAACTGACCTCCATAAGACTACGTGAAAGTGTGGCTGATTAACTGACCTCTATAACACTACGTGAAAGTGAGACTATTTAACTGACCTCTATAAGACTACGTGAAAGTGAGACCATTTAACTGACCTCCATAAGACTACGTGAAAGTGAGACTATTTAACTGACCTCCATAAGACTACGTGAAAGTGTGACTATTTAACTGACCTCCATAAGACTACGTGAAAGTGTGACTATTTAACTGACCTCCATAAGACTACGTGAAAGTGTGACTGATTAACTGACCTCCATAAGACTAGGTGAAAGTGTGACTATTTAACTGACCTCCATAAGACTAGGTGAAAGTGTGACTGATTAACTGACCTCTATAAGACTACGTGAAAGTGTGACTGATTAACTGACCTCCATAAGACTACGTGAAAGTGTGACTATTTAACTGACCTCCATAAGACTACGTGAAAGTGAGACTGATTAACTGACCTCTATAAGACTACGTGAAAGTGAGACTGATTAACTGACCCCTATAAGACTACGTGAAAGTGTGACTATTTAACTGACCTCCATAAGACTACGTGAGAGTGAGACTGAATAGCTGACCTCCATAAGACTACGTGAAAGTGAGACTGAATAACTGACCTCTATAAGACTACGTGAAAGTGAGACTGATTAACTGACCCCTATAAGACTACGTGAAAGTGTGACTATTTAACTGACCTCCATAAGACTACGTGAAAGTGTGACTGATTAAATGACCTCCATAAGACTACGTGAAAGTGTGACTATTTAACTGACCTCCATAAGACTACGTGAAAGTGAGACTGAATAACTGACCTCCATAAGACTACGTGAAAGTGAGACTGAATAACTGACCTCTATAAGACTACGTGAAAGTGAGACTGATTAACTGACCTCCATAAGACTACGTGAAAGTGAGACTGATTAAATGACCCCTATAAGACTACGTGAAAGTGTGACTATTTAACTGACCTCCATAAGACTAAGTGAGAGTGAGACTGATTAACTGACCTCCATAAGACTACGTGAAAGTGAGACTGATTAAATGACCCCTATAAGACTACGTGAAAGTGTGACTATTTAACTGACCTCCATAAGACTATGTGAGAGTGAGACTGATTAACTGACCTCCATAAGACTACGTGAAAGTGAGACTGATTAACTGACCTCCATAAGACTACGTGAAAGTGAGACTGATTAACCGACCTCCATAAGACTACGTGAAAGTGAGACTATTTAACTGACCTCCATAAGACTACGTGAAAGTGAGACTGATTAACCGACCTCCATAAGACTACGTGAAAGTGAGACTGATTAACCGACCTCCATAAGACTACGTGAAAGTGAGTAACTGACCTCCATAAGACTACGTAAAAGTGAGACTGATTAACTGACCTCCATAAGACTACGTGAAAGTGAGACTGATTAAATGACCCCTATAAGACTACGTGAAAGTGTGACTATTTAACTGACCTCCATAAGACTACGTGAGAGTGAGACTGATTAACTGACCTCCATAAGACTACGTGACAGTGAGACTGATTAACCGACCTCCATAAGACTACGTGAAAGTGAGACTGATTAACCGACCTCATAAGACTATGCAAAAGTGAGACTGATTAACTGACCTCTATGTCCGTCACCCCTTTGGAAGATTTTGCTGGGGGTTCACAATCACCCAGGTCACCGCTGTAACAGAATGACAGTAAAAGGTTAATGATCCATTCATCCTCCACATACCAGAGCAAGATTTGGATCGATCACGACAGTGCAAGGGTGGTGTCAGAATAACTTGTGCCAAGCTGTTCTAGTGCCACCCTTCAACTGTCCTGCTTGACCTATCTCCAAACCTGCAATGCAGCCTTTAGAAAACAACTCCTAAATCTGGAAAGATTAAATATAATTAAAGGTGCAACAACCACAGTAGACCATTCAGCAAATATGCAGCACTGGCAGTGTGACGCCTAGACCAGGCGTGACAGCCAGGCGTCAAATACTGCAAGAGGCTGGTGCACTTTTAACCTTCGTAACACCACGGCTACATTTCCAAACTTTTGGAGACGTTGTCTAACATCTACGTACCAGTAGTAGGAGATGGATTGATCATGATAATTCAAGGGTAGTGCCAGATGAGCTTGGCGCCTTCAGGCGCCAAGCTCATCTGGCACTACCCTTGAAATATCATGATTAATCCATCTCCTGCTGCAGGGTCCCGGGGCTAAATCCTGGGTTAAGCAGACATATATTATATATATATATATATATATATATATATATATATATATATATATATATATATATATATATATATATATATATATATATATATATATATATATATATGTGTTAGAGGCATCACTACAAGACACTAAACGCAGACTCCAAACTGTTGTGTGAGACTGATTGTGAGTTGCCCCAAAAGTGGCAAGACAAATGTACCTGTACGTGGCAACATGTATTTGGACAATAAAGTTTATTGATTGAAAAGTCACTGTATGCAGGTCTGTAGTTTCGGAACTGATGAATGGACGGCGAGGTCAAAAATCACAGACCAACACACATGTAAATGGGTCTTGTCCAGCTGAATCCTAATATGGTAAGAACCAATGTGGTCTTCCTGTCAGCGGTCTTCAGCGTGGTCTTCCTGTCAGCAGTCTTCCTGTCAGCGGTCTTCAGCGTGGTCTTCCTGTCAGCAGTCTTCCTGTCAGCGGTCTTCAGCGTGGTCTTCCTGTCAGCGGTCTTCCTGTCAGCAGTCTTCCTGTCAGCGGTCTTCCTGTCAGCAGTCTTCAGCGTGGTCTTCCTTCTTCTTCTTCTCGAACGCCATCACACTTGGAGTTTGGCTCTCAAAATGAAATCTGTGGTCTTCTGTAGTGCCTCCACAGGCCCGTACAGTTTCTCCTGTAGAGTGGCGGGCTTCGGCCATATCTCCTCCCTCAGCGGCTGGTGGTTCCCACAGTCCTGGAGGATGTGCTCTGTGGTCTGCTCTGCTTCTCCACAAGGGCACAGGGGAGATGGCACGAGGTGGAAGCGTCTGTGCAGGTGGAAATTGAGTCGGTTGTGCCCGGTCCTCAGACGAAAGATGGTCACCTGCTCTTGTCTGGACAGCTGATGGTAACTGTCTGTGGGCCGTTGTGGTGGTCTGTACACAGACTTAATGAAGGTCTTCATCTCTGTGAAGCTGACTCCATTTTCATCTTGTTCTTTCTCTGCGCCCGCTTTTGCCATTCTGTCAGCTTCTTCATTGCCGTAGATGCCACAGTGTGAAGGGATCCACTGCAGCACCAGTCTGGTGCACTTGATGTTTTGCAGTGCCTCTTGTAGACGTGGCAGTTTGCTTGCTGTTGCTGCCTCAAGGACAGACATGGCATCAGTAAGGAGCGTGGTCTTCCTGTTAGCGGTCTTCAGCGTGGTCTTCTCTCAGCGGTCTGCCTGTCAGCGGTCTTCAGCGTGGTCTTCCTGTCAGCGGTCTTCCTGTCAGTGGTCTTCAGCGTGATCTTCCTGTCAGGAGTCTTCCTGTCAGCGGTCTTCAGCGTGGTTTTCCTGTTAGCGGTCTTCAGCGTGGTCTTCTCTCAGCGGTCTGCCTGTCAGCGGTCTTCAGCGTGGTCTTCCTGTCAGCGGTCTTCAGCGTGGTCTTCCTGTCAGCGGTCTCCAGCGTGGTCTTTCTCTCAGTGGTCTGCCTGTCAGCAGTCTTCAGCATGGTCTTGTCAGTGGTTTTCCGCATGGTCTCCCTGTCAGCGGTTTGCCTGTCAGCCGTCTTCAGCATGGTCTTCCTGTCAGCGGTCTTCAGTGTGGTCTGCCTGTCAGCAGTCTGCCTGTTAATGGTCTTCATGTCAGCGGTTTGCCTGTCAGCAATCTGCCTGTCAGTGGTCTTCAGCGTGGTCTCCCTGTCAGTGGTCTTCCTGTCAGCGGTCTGCCTGTCAGTGTGGTCTTCCTGTCAGTGATAAGCCTGTCACTAGTGTCAGCGGTCTTCAGAGTGGTCTTCCTGTGAGCAGTCTTCCTGTCAGTCATCTTCCTGTCAGTCGTCTTCTTCGTCTGTGAATGTGGAACTAACAGCCCATAACACTAACAGCACATACATGTATAAAAAGTCTCCTTGTGAGAAAAATGAACCCTTTTTCATGTCAGTAGCTGTTTATGTCATGATTCCTGTACGAATCATCGCAACTGAAAACCGATACCAACAGGAACAAGGTAAAAATCTCGATCATTCACCTGCTGGTCTCAAAATATCAACTGTACTGACTACAACCATAAGGTCCAAAATCACAGATCACACAGATGTAGGAAATGTATTGCTAGAAATTGTTTCATACCTGTCTCTTGAGCGCTTCTTAGATGACTGTTCTTTTTTCTCACCCGACATGGCCTCCAGCTGGAATGAGAGAAATGACCCGGTTAACTCACTGAGCCCCAACGTCAACACTTTGGAGATATCCTCTGAAGGTTTCTTTACAGTTTTACCATATTTCACGCTGTTCTGCTACCACCCTTGAACTATCATGCTAAGTTCTGTCAATACACGTATTGTATACAGAACAGGAGGAAGCAGTGTCACACAGAAAACACCAGATGTCAAAACCTGTAGCATCAACAGTAACTAAACCTGTAGTGTGAACAGTAACTAAACCTGTAGCGGGAACAGTAACTAAACCTGTAGCGTAAACAGTAACTAAACCTGTAGCGTGAACAGTAACTAAACCTGTAGTGTGAACAGTAACTAAACCTGTAGCGTGAACAGTAACTAAACCTGCAGCGTGAACAGTAACTAAACCTGCAGCGTGAACAGTAACTAAACCTGCAGCGTGAACAGTAACTAAACCTGTAGCGTGAACAGTAACTAAACCTGTAGCATAAACAGTAACTAAACCTGTAGCGTAAACAGTAACTAAACCTGTAGCATAAACAGTAACTAAACCTGTAGCATGAACAGTAACTAAACCTGTAGAATGAACAGTAACTAAACCTGTAGCGGGAACAGTAACTAAACCTGTAGCGTGAACAGTAACTAAACCTGTAGCATGAACAGTAACTAAACCTGTAGCGGGAACAGTAACTAAACCTGTAGCGTGAACAGTAACTAAACCTGTAGCGTGAACAGTAACTAAACCTGTAGCGTGAACAGTAACTAAACCTGTAGCGGGAACAGTAACTAAACCAATGATGAATGTGTACTGAAAGTGAAATATGACAAAATGTGATTACCTGTGATATATCAAGGGAGATGACTGTAATCTGAGTCCTTCCATCTACTTCCTTCGGAATGATGCTGAAAAATTATATGAAAGGTTAATGAATACATTTAACATATTACAGACCGTTCTTTCTGCAATCTTTGCTAATTCAAAACAAAACAAAATCCCCAGGAACATGGATACAAAGTTGTGTCAGACCTCTATAGATCCTCATGCGACGTAGCAACTGCAGGGGCTCATGAGGATCTGTCCATCTTGCAGCTGAGTGGTGTTCAAATTTTCTCAACACTAAAGGGTTTAATATAACATCAACAAAACAGACAATTTTCAGTCAGATTTGAAATCCTGACATAACATTAACAATGCTTTTCAGAGGTCCTGAATACATTTTGTATTGAAAATCACTTTGTTTCAAACAGACTTGGGATGACAACAAAATCCAAAAAATTCACAGAACTTTTAAAAAGAACAATATAAGTTATTGGTAGCAGGGGTTTGCTACACGGACCCTTGTCGGCCTTTGGGGTACAATGGTTCTTTGACCTCCTTCAGGCCTACAAGGGTCCGTGCAGCAAGCCCCTGCTACCAATAACGTATCTGGTTTCATTCTCTCCACTATTTTGGTAAAAGAAATCAAGAAGAAATCTTCTGACCTGGATCACACCAGACATGACTGACGTCAAAGGAATATACATTTATACATAACAGACTTATGACGTAATTTAAAATATTTAATGACGTTGCCGTCTCCAGTAGTGTGCCTGTTGTTTTAAACAACACAAAGTAACTTTTTACTTTAGAATGTTTTGGTGATCTTTTATAGAACAAAACTTGCATCCAAGATGTGTCACAAAGAGGGCTACAAGAAGTCCGCCATTTGTCACTACAAGGGTTTTTGTATCATCTAACATAAACAACTATGTATCAGTTACACTTGCAGGAGATTGTTCAACCATGATAATTTAAGGGTAGTGCCAGATTAACTCGGTGCCATCAGATGGCAAGCTAATCTGGCACTACCCCTGAATTATCACTGTCTATCCATCTCCTTCTATAGGGCGCTGGGGTTAAATGGGTCTATGAATTTGGACATTCACTCTACATGTCCCACCTGATCAGTGATTTGGCAGCAAGTTTCTTTAGCAGCACTTCAATAACTGCCAGTTGCACTTTGCGACCCAGTGCGCGCGAGGTGTGATCTGCGATGATGCTGGCATCAGAAGGGATGTCCAGGCTAATGTCACACAGCACCAACAGAAGCTTCTTTTCAACGTCTGGGTCAATTTTTGAGGTATCCACAGTGGGTGACTTGGTTGCACTACTTGATGCTGTGGTAGATGTGCTAAAACCTCCATCTGCAGGCTTACTGGTGGTCGTGGGAGTGACAGCTGAGGATGATGAAGCTGCAGTCACAGCTATGAGAGAGAAAGGTCACTTTGCAAATCTGTTTGCAAAAAAACTACTATCATCCCATAATAATAATATGAGCCCATAAAACCCTGACATGCTATGACATGATGCAGATCAGCCATGATAGCTTGCAATGGTGGTGTACATAACAACAGCTTGGTGCCAAGCTATTCCGACACCATCCTTGAAGGCACCAAGCTACTTGAACACCATCCTTGAACTATCATAGTTGATCTGTCTCCAGAACTGTGGTGCAGACCTCAAAGGGTATCTTAAAAATTGGTAACTTTCAAGTTTCATCCTCTGGATGTATTAATAATAATGAGTACTTGTATAGCGCCTAACCTCAGATTAGAGCTCTAGGCGCTTAACAAAAACTAATTGTACAAAAATAACTAATTACAAAAATGCAATTTACAAAAAGTACAAAAACAAAATACAACGCACTTGGTAAACAAGCTATTTTATACCATTCAAAAGTGCTACGCTTATGGACTCATACTCGCATTCACACACACACCCACTACTTCTAACATGGATAGAGATGACTTAACATGTGATGACAGGTGTGTGACAAAGTCATTTGTAGCAGACAGAAAAAAATATGGGTCTTTAGGGCTCGCTTGAATGCCTCTCTCGAATCCAACTATCTCAGTTCGCATGCGAGATCATTCCTAACATTAACAACTGGGCTCTGGTATCTGAATGACCTCTCACCAAACAACTTTGTTTTGACAAGAGGGATACGTAAAACTCGAGAGTCGGCAGCAGAGCGCAAATTCTGTTGTGAGGGCATTATACAGCTGGAGAAGAGAGGCAAGGTACTGTAGTGTGGGCAGGAACAGGTAATACAACTGTGAGTCATGCATGAAATTGTGTACTGAATCCTAGCTGTTACAGGTAACCAGCGAAGAGCAGACAGATGGGGTGTGATATGATCTGATCTAGGGACTCTAACTCTAAGAGTCTAAGAATCATCCTAGCAGCTGAGTTTTGAATTTTCTGGAGTTTGCCAATCAGACACTGGGAACAGCCAGCCAAGGCAAAAGAGCATTGCAATAGTCTAATTTAGACAAAACAAAAGCGCAGACAAGTACTTTAGTTGCTTCATGTGTCAGACAGTGGCGGACTGAAGCAATACGTCGCAGTTCAGTATCTATTAGGCGGATCTGCAAACGTTGTTCACATGAAGGCGCATGGACAGGCTACTATCAAGTGTGACACCCAGATTTTTTACATGGGGGGAGAAGGGGACAGTGGCACCACAGATTTGTAATGACTGGGGGAGTGTCAGCATCTTCGTCAACCTCGGGGGAAGCAATGATCATGGCCTCAGTTTTTCTGTCATTTAACTGTAATTTGTTTGAAGTCATCCACATCTTAGTATCCAAGACACACTCCTGAAGGCTCTCGATTGTGTCCATAATCTGATCAGGTGAACATGAGTCATGGAGTTAAGTATCATCTGCAAATGCATGATGTGATATAGAGAAACGGTTAAAGACACTGGCCAGTGGCTGAACATACAGGGTAAAGAGGACTGGTCCCAGAACTGAACCTTGTGGGACACCAAAGCGCACGGTGGATGGGCTGGATGGTTTATTATTAACAACTATGCACCGAGTTCTGTCTGTCAGATATGATCTAAACCACGACAAAGCAGTTTCATGAATGCCATACACAGAATAGAGACGTTGTAGCAAAATGTCATGGTCAGTCGTAACAAAGGCAGCAGATAGGTCTAACAGTGTGAGAACAGATACTTTGCCATCATCATGAGCCTTGAGGAGGTCATTCAGAATTTTTGCAAGCGCAGTTTCAGTGGAATGACCTGCACGGTAAGCAGACTGATTGGGACTAAGAAGATAATTTAGGTTCAGATGGTCGAGAAGTTGCGACAACACAACCTTCTCCACGATCTTAGAGAGAAAAGGGAGGTTTGAGACAGGGCGGTAATTCTTTAGATTGTTAGGGTTTAGAGAGGGCTTTTTTTAGCAAAGGTTTAACAATGGCGGACTTGAAATCCGAAGGAAAAACACCAGACCTCAGGGACTCGTTGACAGTGTTGGTCATGACCATTTGGGAAAAAAATATCCTCAGAAAAGAGCGTGGTGGGGGGGTGGAGGTATCTAGGCACCACCCTGAAACCCCAACATCCATATTTAAGTACAGGCCTGGTTTTTCGCGTATTTTTATTTAACAAAATGTATTCATGTTTGTGCTTCCTTTGTGCCAGGGCTCGACTGTGGCATGCGCATAAGTTACGTATAAAAATTAAAATCGTCAGTTTTACGCATACCTGCCAAAGAAGCAGACGACTCGGTGTGTGCCGTTGGTGACGCTGCTCCACTGGACGAGCTCGTGGTCTGTACACCTTGCAGCTCGGCCACCAAGCCTTCTCGCTCCCTTTTCCTCTGCAACATCTTCGCTCGCAGAGTGTTCTGCCGGTCTTTTAATGCCTGAATATCGCTCCATGTGTCCGACATTTTCACTCTGAATATATGATATAAACAATCTAAAAATTATCAATATATTCAAGGCGGGCACGAGCTTCGAATTATCAAATTTTTCAATGAATGCGGCGTCCTTTTGCCTAGGAAAGCGCCATCTTGATTGAGGGAGAATTCTTATCTTAATAAGGCATCGCTAAAATATATTGTTTTCATAGCACCAACAAGAAAAAGAACATTTGTTATTTCTTTTTAAACAATATACTTTAAAAGCGTTTACTATATTATTTATTTGTAAATGTTTCAACACTTCATTTGACAAAAACAATTATGAAAGTAAAGCAGTTCTTACAAAGTCTCCCTTGTCAGGTTTGGTGCTTTATAGTTCATGATTCTAAGTAAGCGGCCTTCTCTTAACTTCCCAAGTGGTCTAGTGGTTAGGATTTCGCGCTCTCACCGCGACGGCCGGGGTTCGATTCCCCGCTTGGGAATACTTTTATTTATTTTAATTTCTTTAAAATGCTACTCCTAATAAATAGCGATGGCGAGGGGATTTCAGGACCATTTTGGAATCAATTTAATGAATAAAACTGCGCCTCAACTTCAACATTTTTTCGAGTGGGATTCCGTGAAATAGGCCGGCCGACACTGGCGGCTCAAGCTGCTTACTTACTTACGCCTGTCACCCCTCCCCGGGTACAGGGCGTCCACGAGAGACCTACAGAGACTCCTGTCCTGTGCTTCTCCTTCGATTTTACTCCAGGTGGTAGTCTCTTGATGTCTGCTTGGACTCAACTGAGGTCTCGACGCCCCGCGTGTTCAGTTCTCGGGGCTCCGGCAGTCGGGCCGCTACTACTGTGAGGATTTGATGTTTGGTGTGTATAAGGATTAATTTACCTAGTTAAATAATAATAATAATAATTACGGTATTTATAATGCGCTTATCATATAATAATTATAACTCTAAGCGCGCACTCACAACTCGCACGCGCATGCGAACGCTTTAGACAATGACTCACATACCACAAATAGTGAAAATACATTAGGCCGGATGGTCAGCTTGGGGTGGGGAGTGTGGTGACTGATGTAGTGCTAGAACTGTTGAAAGAGGTGAGTTTTGAGGGCAGACTGGAAGGAGGAGAGAGAGTGTTTCTGACGGAGAGAGAGTGGGAGAGTGTTCCAGGTGGTTGGACCGCATACTGAGAAGGAGCGGGGGCCGAAAGTGCTGAGTTTGGTGCGGGGGATGAGGAGGCGGAGAGGGTCGGAGGCGGAGCGGAGGGAGCGGGAAGGAGTGTAGGGGTGAAGTAAGTTGGAGAGATAGGTAGGAGCGTAGTTGTTCAGGGATTTGTAGCAGAGAGACAGAATCTTGTATTGGATGCGTTGGGGGATGGGGAGCCAGTGAAGGAGCTTGAGCTGGGGAGTGATGTGGTCGGATTTTTTCTGAGGACGAGGCGGGCAGCATTGTTCTGGACGCGCTGGAGAGTGAGAGTGGTGGAGTGAGGAAGGCCGGAAAGGAGAGAGTTGCAGTAGTCGATGCGAGATAAGATGAGAGAGACAGCGAGTTTGGTGGCAGCTTCGGTAGTGAGGTATTTTCTGATCTGCCTGATGCGGCGGAGGTGGAAATAACATGCCTGGGCCCTGGCGGAGACGAAGCTGGTCATGGAAAGAGAGGAATCGAGGATAACGCCAAGGTTCTTGACCGAGTCAGAGAGGGAGATGGGGGTGTTGTCGAGTTGAAGGTGGAGAGAGGGAAGGAGCTGGGAAAGTTTCTGGCGAGTGCCTACCAGCATGGCTTCCGTTTTGTCGTCGTTCAGTTTGAGCTTGTTTGCTGTCATCCAGTTTTTCACGTCTTCATAGCAGGGTCAGCCGTGCGAATCAGTAGTGTCTGAGTTTTGTCGAGTTTGTCTTTGTCTAGTAGTTGTGAGTCGTCAGCGTATGAGGCGGTGGTGTATGTGGTGAGACTGGATGATGTTGGAGACAGGGGAGAGGTGTAGAGTGTGAAAAGGACCGGCAGGACGGACCCCTGTGGAACGCCGCAGGAGAGCCTGACTGGGTTGGAGGAGACGCCGTCGATGGTGACGAACTGCTGTCTGTCGGAGAGGTAGGAGAGAAACCAGGAGTGGGCAGAGTCAGTGATGCCAAAGGTGTGGTGAAGGCGGTGGAGGAGGATAGAGTGGTCTATGGTGTCGAAGACGGCAGAGAGGTCGAGTAGCCGAAGAAGGGAGATGTTGCCCGAGTCAGTGGTGAGAAACAGGTCGTTTAGGATATGTAGAAGGGCTGTTTCAGTGCTGTGATGTTTGCGATAGGCAGACTGGAAGGGACTGAGGAGGTTGTTGTCGGCGAGGTGGAGGTTGAGCTGGTTGAGGACAACCTTCTCAAGAAGCTTGGACAGGAAAGAGAGATTGGAGACTGGGCGGTAGTTCTTGAGTTCGTTTGGGTCGAGGTTGTGTTTTTTTAGGAGAGGACGGACAATGGCGGACTTGAAGATATCGGGGACGGATTGTACATTGATTGTACATTGCTTAACGTCCCGACAGCAACAAGGCTTTCTCAGGACGTGCCTGCACTGCTTGTGAAAAAATAAAAAAGAAACAGAACATTGAATGTATGTCGCCAGCCGGTCAAATACGTTAAATAAACCTAACACATGGGCCTAAATAAAGCTAAGACCATTTAGCAACACACATCCAATATCAAGAGCTACAGGCAGTGCAGACAGTAGGGAGAGTTTTAAAAAGGCAAATACAGGTGAATGGACAAAGGGTAGACACGGAAACACATGCCCCAGAATAGAGAGAAAAACCCACCCTGTGGGGCTGACCAGGGTGACCCTGGGATATCGGGGACGGAGCCATTCTCTAGAGATGCCGGTGTTGATGATGTCGGTAATGAAGGGCAAAAGTTTTGGGAGGCCGTCCCGGTAGAGAGTAGCTGGTAGTGGGTCTAGTTCGCAGGTTTTGAAAGGCATGGACTTTATGGTCAGTCTTGAGGACTTCATCCTGAGAGACGGGGCGGAAGGACGAGAGGGGAGTGCCGGAAAAGGGGGGGGGGGGGGTCAGGAAGGCAAGGCGGAGAAGGCAGAGTGTCGAGTGTGTTGCGCAGAGTTTGGATAATATCAATATAGTTTAGCCAAGGACTAGTAATCATGTCAGTAATGAAAAAAAAAAACCACTGACACAGAAAAATACCGTTTGTAGTTACTGCAAAGATCATACGGGCCGTTACTCTACTGATTGCCATAACCAATCATCATTTTATTGCCATAGCCAATCATCATTTTATTGCAGATTAGTAATGCTGAGTTGGTATACCTCGCCCTGTAACTAGGTTAAACGCACCAGCGGCGCCATTGTTGCTATTTTCGCAGCCGGCACTGACCAGACCGGTCGCTCGGACTGGTCATACACTGACCAGAACTGCGCGCGCAGGTAGGTCATTTTTTTGCACTTGTAGTGTGGTCTCTTACGTTCAGGCCACGGAACACAGTGCCGTTTCCGTACTGTCCAGTCTCTTAGCCATAGTCAGTCCCAGGCATCCCCTAATATTTCAATCCCCTAAAAAACACTACTGCCCACCAGCTGCACATTTGCCATGCACAAAATAACAATAAAAACAGCACATTGACAGTCTCATTTCTTGGCTATGAACCTGATTCCTTACCAACCCCACACCCAAGCACAGCTGAAATCAGCGTGCCCCTCAAATCACTACGTCAATAGCAACTCAACATAGGCCCACAATTGTCCACTGGATAAGTTCAGGATGGTATGAATCAAAGCACCAAACATGTCTCCTCTCATCTAACCAAACATTTCCAGCAAATTCCAACATTGAGCCCTACTACAAATTTTTTAACAAGGCAAACATTAAAACACCGGTCCTTGCACTGCCTCAACTGCAGTGGCCAAATTTGACTATGTAATGTGACCTGAACACGCGGAAGATTGTGATCGCAGTCGAAAAACGGTTCGTTTCCGGTTTTACTTTTAGCTACACAATGTTATTCAGTAGTAGTCCTACAATAATGCTACACAATGTTATTAGTAGTCCTACATGAAAATGATGGACAACACAAACTGACAAATTTTTGAATCTGAGTCATGCCCGGAATGTAGTAAACTGAATGAAAGACTTGTTCTGCTGGTCTCGTTTATCACATAATAGAACAGTTCCTCCGTTACTGGCCCACAAGGCAGGGAGAAGCCCCCTGGTACATTACTGGTACGTTCATCAGTACTGGCCCACAAGGCAGGGAGAAGCCGGCCTCTGGTAGGTTACTGGTACGTTCATCAGTACTGGCCCAGAAGGCAGGGAGAAGCCCCCTGGTAAGTTACTGGTACGTTCATCAGTACTGGCCCACAAGGCAAGGAGAAGCCCTCAGTCTGGTACATTACTGGTACGTTACTGGCCCACAAGGCAGGGAGAAGCCCTCTGGCACGCTACTGGTACTTTAGTGACCCACAAGGCAGGGACCGAAGCCCTCTGGTACATTACTGGTACGTTACTGATCCACAAGGCAGGGACTGAAGCCCTCTGGCACGTTACTGGTACGTTACTGGCCCACAAGGCAGGGAGAAGCCCTCTGGTACATTACTGGTACGTTCATCAGTACTGGCCCACAAGGCAGGGAGAAGCCTTCAGTCTGGTACATTACTGGTACGTTACTGGCCCACAAGGCAGGGAGAAGCCCTCTGGCACGCTACTGGTACTTTAGTGACCCACAAGGCAGGGACTGAAGCCCTCTGGTACACTACTGGTACGTTACTGACCCACACGGCAGGGAGAAGCACTCTGGCGCGTTACTGGTACGTTACTGACCCACAAGGCAGGGACTGAAGCCCTCTGGTACGTTACTGGTACGTTACTGATCCACAAGGCAGGGCGAAGCCCTATGGTACGTCATTTTCTCACACTGATTGTGACAGAAGGCTAGAAAAGGATTAGCTGAGGCATGACAATATTGTTAACCAATCCGCAGAGCCGGCCTTGGAATAGACCGATTTCAGTAAAAGAACTTTAACACATTCGAGATCCGGACACGCGGCTTCATGCCGGCTTATGCCGAATATCCGGATGCGGTACGTCTGGAGTGAGTTAAATCAGTAGTAGTGCGCACATCTTCTTTATTAACAATAACAAGAACGAAATCCAAACCAGAGGGGACTGCCCAGTCAAATGCCGAGAGGAGCAGGCGCCAGGCTATTCTGGCACCACCCTTGAACTAAAGCCATGGGTGTATATCCTTATCTGTAAGTACTATAATGTAGCTTGCATATGGCAGTGTACACATTTGAAGCTGTTAGCCTCAGTATGATAGGGGTTAATTATGAAGTATGAATCTCGTAACA
Organism: Semisulcospira habei; assembly: GCA_036245525.1. Lineage (NCBI taxonomy): Eukaryota > Metazoa > Mollusca > Gastropoda > Semisulcospiridae > Semisulcospira > Semisulcospira habei. The sequence continues at coordinate 91,956,484 of BTPG01000002.1, forward strand.
TGAAAAACGTTTCCGGCGGCTGTTTTTTTGGGGCTTGTTTTTTTTTTTTTTGGGGGGGGCCTTTTTTGTACGCCGTACGAGAGTTGCCCCGTTTGATAAGCCTCCGCCCGCAAGGCCGGTCACGGTGCAGCAGACATTCTCCGTTGCCGCCTATAAGCGGCCTGCTCGCATGGATCAGAGACTGCGAAAAGGGAAGGGTAGAATTAGAACAGTCTTACTTGAGGGATGACAACGTCATACTCCTTTTATCAGTGGCGATTTTAACCATTCAGGCAATCAATCTGGCACTAAAAGGCCGCCCGGGGCTGGGGGGGGGGGGGGGGTGACAGGCTGCTTGACAAGCCGGTCAATAGAGTGGTACAATAGGCAATATGATCTCCTTGCTGTTCTTGGTCAGTTGGGCTTTGTCTTTCGATCACTAATGAGACTTTTCTGTTCCTCTTCTCGTTTGCTGCGTGGGAGAGTCAGGACAGCGGTAACCAGTCAGTTTAGTGGACAAGACAGCCGCGGTAACCAGTCAGTTTAGTGGACAAGACAGCGGTAACCAGTCAGTTTAGTGGACGAGACAGCGGTAACCAGTCAGTTTAGTGGACAAGACAGCGGTAACTTGACCAGTCAGTTTAGTGGACAAGACAGCGGTAACGCCCACCGTGACCGCGGCACCTCTGTTGTGACGTGTCTGGTGTGACGCGTCAGTCTCTAACCATGATCACATTATGTCAGCATGGCGGAAACGACGGGTAGGGAAGTGTTATGGGTAGGGAAGTGTTATGGGTAGGGAAGTGTTATGGGTAGGGAGTGTTATGGGTAGGGAAGTGTTATGGCCGTAGCGGGGAAGTGTTATGGGTAGGGAAGTGTCTGGCTAGGGAAGTGTTACTGAAGCTAGGACAGACAGTCGCCATGACGTGGCTATTTCTCACTCACGACTCACAGTGGCCGGTAAACTGTACACTTGTTTGTTTGTCTATAAAAACCGAAAATGATATGCCGAACTACATTGTGTTGATACGGCCCATTCAAATTATGTATCTTTCTCCAGCCGGCGTCTCTGCAGTACACGTAATTACCACACGCTTGCAGTATCCTCAGTTAGTTAGTTATTTGGGTTTAACGCCGAGCAGGCCAGTAGCCTCCGCCTGGGTCAGGACAGACATTGACTCGAAGCACACCTGAACACACAGTTTGTCTTCTGACATATCAAGTGTTCTCAGATCTGTTCGGGCGGGCCAGATCAAGGGGCTTTCAGTCAGTCCGGCCATGTTTTATTCAAGTGAGCGAGCCTGCCGCACAGCCGATTTAACAAAACAACCTCGGGCAGGAGTTTGGCACGCAGACGGCCCGCGCACACAGATCGCCAGCCGGCCGATGATGTTTAGCTTACATGACGGTCTTAGCCTCAGTGCTGCGCGCGCTCATCGTTCCGACCTCAGTGGGTGACTATTTATACACAGCCCCAGAACTAGCACCCGGCCCCTCCGCACTCTCTCCCTCTGTCTGAGGAGCCCAGGCCTGGGCCGGATATGTACAGGTTAGTTAGTTAGTTAGTTAGTTAGTTAGTTAGTTCTGTTTAACGTCCGGACAGGCGAGTGAGGCCATCTGACAGCCGCGGTGTGTAGATGTCAACACACCAGGTTTTTTGGTGGAAAGAGGCATAGATTGGCAGGAGCCAACCTTGATTCCACAATACGGCAGCGGATCCTCATGAGCCCCTGCAGTCGCACTTGCCTATGAGAATCTATGCCCCGTGCAGCGGTGTTGCCGTAGTCAGGTCTCACACTTTGACTCCGGTTTTTTTTTCTCGCAGTGGCGGGGAGTGAACTAAATGCGCCCGATCATTGTCAGCACTAGGTTGTCATGTACCCCTGCCACAGCAGCATCAGCGTTGACTCGGGAGGATCCCCGCCTCTGGCAGTTGCGATGGCTCATTGGCTGAAACACTGACACAAGTTCTTCCACTGACTTGCGGTGACGTTATGGCAAATTCTCTCAGGTCTGATTCGGCAGAACTAAGCAGTGTCCGAAGCGTGGCGGTTGTGTTGCTGTTCAGTGTCTTCGGCTTTGTCAAGTCGTCTGTTCTGAGCCGAATCCAGTTGTCGTCAAGAAAGGTAGGACTCTATCTAAGTTTCAATATGAGCATTTGTGGGTGTTTGGGTCGGTACCTCGGGTGGGTGGTTTTGTGGGTGGGTATGTTTTGGTGATGCCGACCGTGGAGAAAAAGACGCCGTCTTTGGGTTTGTGTCTTATTTGATGGATTGTTCCGTATATCGCAGGCTTTTTCATTTTATTTGTTTATGTTTTGGTTTGTTTTGGTTTGGTTTGGTTTGGTTCGGGTTTCCTGAATTTTATTGTGTTTTGGTTAATGTGACGAGTCGTTCCGCGGATTTGGTTTCGTGGCCATTTTGGTGGTTTTATTTAGTTTCGCATATATATATATATATATATATATATATATATATATATATATATATATATATATATATATATATATATATATATATATATATATATATATATATATATATATATATATATATATATATATATATATATATATATATATTTTTTTTTTTTCCCCATCTGAATGACTGTTTGTCACTGTTCTGTTCCGGCTCGAAGAATGGCATTTCAATTTACATTATTTCATCTTCTTTATTGGATCAAGCGTTAGTTCAGTTGGATAGCAACACTGAAACACGACATCGTGTTCTGCCGACTGACTTTTCAGTTCTGAAAATAAAATGGGCGCTAACTCAATCTAGTTTGCTAATTCTTGCACCTGATACCTGTTCAAACTCTTTCAGTCGTGCGTACTTTCTAGAACTACCGGAGTTGTTTAGCAGCAGCTCACACGGAGGGGAAATGAGACGAAGCCGAGACTAAAGCCCTCGGAGTGATTGTTTTTTATCGGGCGAAAATAGAGCGGCAGTGCTTGGCGCCCGACTTGCTGCCTCTTTAGACATTCACGGCGCATTTACCTCGCCAACACATGTTTTAATTTTGCAGCTGGAATACTCAGGTTTGTAGCGAATTAAGCCACTGACACCCGCTGAATTTCACCCCTTCTGACGGGAGGAGTCTGTGAACACCTTACACCAGATGTGGGGAATGGATTGCTTTTTGACCATGGTAGTTAAAGGGTGGTGTCAGATTAGCTTGGCGCCTATAGGCGCCAAGCTAATTTGGCACTACCCGTGAACTGTTATGAGCAATCCGCGGTCCTCCGCTGTGGTACTAAGTGTGTCAGTTTAGCTTTGCGAGTTCTGGACCCCGCTGGTTGTGTCTTTGCCGTCAGTTGGCATTTGGGAATAAACCAGACGCGCGAAGTCATGTTTTTCAAACAGAGCTATTTGCTTGCCTTGCTGCTACCTGATTCCTTTACCGCCGAGAGACTGCCTGTAATACGAGGGGTGCTCAACAAGTGTCTGGATGCTCTTCATCTAAAGGAGTGGGGTCTTCAAATGTAACGTACTAATAAACAACTAGATTACATTACTAACCGTTCCAAATTTCAAAAGCTTGCGACGTGCTGTTGTTTAGATAACGGCTTCCACAGTCTGTACCCCTGCTGTCTCCAAGATGTAGCTGTTTCTGTGATTTTTGGGTCAATGGACAACTATCGCTTTCACAAGCAAATGAGGTCAAGAGAACGATTTAGTCTTTCTGTAGAGGCCCGTGAGCCTTGTTTATGGCTAAAACATTGAATCGATTTATTGCATTCAAAACGGATAGTTAGGGTGTTCAGAACGATACCCTTGATTGGTCGGGTGTTCAGAACGATACCCGATTATTATCGTTGTCTGCAGGGTCTGAGCGGTGAGCAGTAGTGCACCATCTCAAAAGAACTTGCTCTACAGCACACACGTGTAGCTGAACCGGCCTTACCAGTCAACAGCAAGCAGAAGCTTATCGGGCCCCCTTACGTATATACCGCCTTTGCTTAACCGAGGAATTTACTTTGACGTTTTTTTATGGTAGAGTTTAAGAAAGCAGTGAAAAGAAAGAAAGAATAAAGGAATAAAGGAATACAGGAATAAAGGAATCCTAATCACTGACCAAACGACAGATGACACTCGGTTACTGACTAGCGACACAGTCGATCAAGACGATCTTGCAACCCGACTTTTTATCAAACGATCATTTGTCCCTGCCTCCCTCCATCCCCCGTCTATCCATCTTTCCATCTGATGCATCCATCTATCCAATCTATCCGTCCGTCTGTCCATCCATCCGTCCGTCTGCCCGCCCGCCCGCCCACCCGCCCGTCCGTCCGTCCGTCCGTCCGTCCATCCATCCGTCCGTCTGCCCGCCCACCCACCCACCCTTCCGTCCGTCCGTATGCGCGCCCACCCGCCCGTCCGTCCGTCCCTCCATCCGTTTATTAAAAAAATTCCGCCAGCCAGCTACCTGTCCATTCCATCCGTTCGTCCTTCCACCCGCTTTTTCCGCCATTCTGCCATTCCGTCATCCCGCCATTCCGCCAGCCAGTCAGTCCGTCATTCCGCCATTCCGTCATCCCACCATTCCGTCATCCCGCCTTTCCGCCAGCCAGTCAGTCCGCCATTCCGTCATTCCGCCAGCCAGTCAGTCCGCCATTCCGTCATCCCGCCATTTCGCCAGCCAGTCAGTCCGCCATTCCGCCATTCCGTCATCCCGCCATCCCGCCAGCCAGTCAGTCCGCCATTCCGTCATCCCGCCATCCCGCCAGCCAGTCAGTCCGCCATTCCGTCATCCCGCCATTCCGCCAGCCAGTCAGTCCGCCATTCCGCCATTACGTCATCCCGCCATCCCGCCAGCCAGTCAGTCCGCCATTCCGTCATCCCGCCATTCCGCCAGCCAGTCAGTCCGCCATTCCGTCATTCCGCCAGCCAGTCAGTCCGCTATTCCGTCATTCCGTCATCCCGCCATTTCGCCAGCCAGTCAGTCCGCCATTCCGCCATCCCGCCATTCCATCATCCCGCCATTCCGTCATCCCGCCATTCCGTCATCCCGCAATTCCGCCAGCCAGGCATTCCGCCATTCCATCCATTCCGTCATCTCGCCATTCCGCCAGCCAGTCAGTCCGCCATTCCGTCATCCCGCCATTCCGCCAGCCAGTCAGTCCGCCATTCCGCCATTCCGTCATCCCGCCATTCACACAGTCTGTCACCGAATCTATCACTCTCTTCCATCATTTCAGTTTTTGCCGTTCCTTCACTCGTTGATTTTTCTCTCCATCGTACGGTTGTGGGTTCGAACCCTGCTGAGGTCAAACTTTGCACGGACCCTATTCGGTGCCCCGTCTTTGAAATCACCTTCGTGCCCCACACGTTTAACGGTTTGACGTTTTTGTTGCTTTTTTTTCTGACCATACCGCTCTTCTTATTTTCACGCAGTGCTGCATTACCTCACGCATTCAAGTAACAGTTTGTAAAGGAAGTGAAACATTGGCCGCTCGGTGCGGTAATCAGCGGACACAATCATAATTATTTCTCGGGGGCCGAGAGGCGGAAAGCATGCGCACCCAAATAATTATACAATACAATACAATACAATACAATACAATACAATACAATACAATACAATACAATACAATACAATACAATATTGTCTGTTCGAGTCAAAGCACGACAGAAATTTGCCTTTTGGCTCTTCATAAAACAACAATATAAGACACTAATAAACGCTACAAGAACATTCCATGAAAAATTATCATTGCAGCAATCTATCACAAGCAATCTGTCACAAAATGGGAGGTAATGTTAAGTAGATCACATATATCGCGGCGTTACTAAAACGAGAGTTCAAAATCGAGACAGCAGTTGGAATAAAAGACTTTTTAAAAACATTCTTTTTGGCAAGTGGCATGTTGAAACGTCTGCTTGATGGTAGCATTTAAAACTGATCAATGCTAGACAGCTTTCCTTCGGACAGCTCTATGGTACAGATCATCTATTGGGTACTGTCCTAGACCAATGATCTTCTCAGCTGTTCTGACGATACGTGACAGTCTGCCCTGTTTTTCATACTGAGGTTGCCATACCAAGCAGTGATGTTAAAAGTCAGTATGCTTTCAAACAGGCTTCTATAAACGGATTCTAAAACCTTGGAACTGACATCAAAACTTCTCAGTTTCCTAAGAAGGTACAGACGCTGGTTTGCTTTTTTCACAATCAGATCGGTGTTTCCAGTAAAGGACAGCCCACTATCCACGACTGTGCCAAGGTATTTAAATTCAGTGACCACTTCTACAGGTTGATTATTACTTGAGACAGGTACAAAAATGTCATCAACTTTCCTGTCATCAATGACGAGTTTCTTGGTTTTCAGCTTTGAGAATGGACACTACTTTGACCACACGGTATGTTGTGTGGCGCCCACATTGAGACTATCTATCTATCTGTCTGTCTGTCTGTCTGTCTGTCTATCTATCTATCTATCTCCCATAGTCTTGCCGACCGTTGGGGCACCACTGATGACTTGACAACCAGCTGCCTCCAATCCTCTCTGTTCTCTCCCATTCTCAGCGTATCGCCCAGCTTCAGTCCTGTCCACTCTGAGATATTGTCCCCCCATCTTTTCCTCTGTCTTCCTCTCCTTCGTCCTCCTTGCACAGTGCCTTGCAGGATTGTTTTGGCAAGCCCTGCTGAACGCGTGACTGACATGCCTATACCACTTCAGTTTGCGTTTCCTCACAATGGCTAATAAGTCTTCATAGGGCCCGATGGCTTGCCTGATTCTGCTTCTCACTTCCTCGTTTGTGATGTGATCTTATGAGATGCCAAGCAGCCTTCGAAAACATCTCATTTCAGTGGCTTGTATCCTCCTTTCAAGGTCTGCTGTGAGGGTCCATGACTCACAGGCATACAAGAACATTGAGATGACTAAGGAGCGCATCACGTCTGATCTTGGAGCAGAGTGTGATGTTTCTGTCCTTCCATATGGTCTTCAATCTTGTCAGTGCTGTTGTTGTCTGTGCAATCCTGGACAGTATTTCTGGTTTTGATCCCTCATCTGTCACAATGGCTCCTAAGTATTTGAATTTCTTAACTGTTTACAGTTTTTGGCCTCCAACCATTGAGACACATCAGACTAAACACGGTATGTTGTGTGGCGCCCACATTGAAACCATCAGACTAAACACGGTATGTTGTGTGGCGCCCACATTGAGACCATCAGACTAAACACGATATGTTGTGTGGCGCCCACATTGAGACACATCAGACTAAACACGGTATGTTGTGTGGCGCCCACATTGAGACACATCAGACTAAACACGGTATGTTGTGTGGCGCCCACATTAAGACCATCAGACTAAACACGATATGTTGTGTGGCGCCCACATTGAGACACATCAGACTAAACACGAATCAGTCAGTTAACTATTTTCAACAAGAGATCAAGACTCATTAGGTTTTAGTGCGCCCGCAAGCGTTCATGAGAGCCTCTTACTGGATCCACTATACAGGCCTATTTACTGGATCCACCATACAGGCCTATTTACTGGATCCACTATACATGCCTATTTACTGGATCCACTATACAGGCCTATTTACTGACCTGAATGTTTTATTTAGTGGTAGTTATTGCCCATCGTGTTCGTCTGAAACTGGTAAATAGGACAGGTATCAGCTAGCTTCGGCTCAGTTGTCTTGCCTGGGATCAAAGCGAGGCCAACACGGCAATTACTGAATAAGGATAGCAGTCGCACAGGTGGGCAGTTTAAAGATCATCACTAGTACAGATCAGCTTCAATATATCACACGGTACCCGAGGGCTATCACGTCAGACCGCAATATTCGCAGCTTGTATATTGTATCACAACTGTATCAAAGAACGACTTGAATAAATATTGCGAAGGCACAGATGTATTGTGTAGAGAGTTAGTGTGTATTTGAAAATGCACTTGTAATTTTACGACGTTATGTTTGATATAATGATGTGAATTGTTTCGATACACAAATGCAAGTTTTTATTGTAACGCATTCTGTTGTGATGGCGTTTTGAATTGTTGTGTGCAGACGATAACATAAATGGCCTATTCTGAGCTGTTTTCTAGCGATAAAGGCTCCGGTCTTGTGTTGAGAAGTGTTTGTATTGAAGGATTCATTCTTCGAGCAGAACAACCAAACAAACAACAACAATACGGTGAGCTGCACTCTCTTCTAGCACTCTTGTGCATCATCCACGGGTTCTGGTTGGTTGGTTATTTTGGGTTTAACGTCCACAGCACCGAGATGATAATGGACGGCCCTAACGGGCGGGTTATGGGGGACAGGGAAATCTATTGCCTATGGAATATGACCTGAACACTAATCAACTCAGGCGCACTCCAACTGTGCCACTTTGATTTACCAGGACCTTTGAACGGACATGCTATTGAACAAATCCGTTTTTCCCCCTGGATTGTGAGTCCAGCTACCGGGGTCGGGACGGGATTCGAACCCACGACCCGGCGATTCCCTTCGCTCTCCTGCTCCGACGTTTAACCGCCTGAGCTATTTCGGACTCTCCACGGGTTCTGTACACAGTGGGCCTACTTGTAGCTGCATGCCCGTCACGCCCCACTCCGTCAAACACCCCCTGTCACGCACCCCCTCGTCACGCCCCCTGCCCGTGACGCCCCTCTCCTCTGCGTCACGCCCCCCCCCCCTTGACCCGCCCCCCTCCACACCTCCGTTCGCCTTCAATCTCTTCTCTGCCGAGACATATAGATCCTCATGAGCAGCCGCAGTTGCGGGTGCTGATGATTATCTGTAGCACATGCTGAAGCTATTTTGAATCTGTTCCCGTGCCTGCTGGGGATCCTGGACGTTGAACTGACATGATTGTCAAAACACGATCCGTGTCCAATGGCAGTGAAGGGGTCAATAAATAACCTGTTGTTTTTTTTTTAATTGTCTTTACACATACAAATACTGTACTCGGGCCCATAAGCTCCTGACGGGCAGTCCCTCGCGCCGCAGCCACTCAGTAATCGTGAGTGAGCAGTGCACTGCGCGCGCGCAAGGGGCTAACTTACATAATTATCATCCAGCACTGAGCTCATTAAGGGCCTGTGGGTTAGGCCATACCGCCTTAAGGCCGACAGTGAATTTCCTCTGTCTGTCTGTCTGTCTGTCTCTCTGGGTATGGGTTGTTTGACATCGGAGCGCACATTTTTTTTCGCAAATATTTCCGCAAAGAGCCAATTTGTTGTATATCAATCTTACAACTAATATCATTGAGTGGCAGATGAGTTGACCGAATGCGATTTACTTTGAAGAAACTCTAACAATGTATCAGTTTTGGGGTAATGTTGCAAACATTCGGATTTTTTTTTCTCTCCATTATATGACTGATTTTACATCCCTAAATGTCCCCCAGATATATGATTGATTTTACATCCCAAGATGTCCCCCAGATATATGACTGATTTTACATCCCTAAATGTCCCCCAGATATATGAAGGCCAGTATACGAAAGATCCATTTTCACGTGAATTGGCCAAAATTTCAAACCTGAAACAGCGCAGGCCTACATGAAGTCTGCACGATTGACCTCGATACTGAAATCTACCGGGGTTCTACCTGAGGTGCAATGAGAAAAACCCGCCCAGCGCGTGTTTTAAAAAGACTCTACAGGACCCAGCTTGGGCCCTGCCCCTAAGTGGGTCAAATCGGTTCGTAACACAGTTGACGGAGTTGGCAACTGCGTATCCCGAGCTTGCAAAACTCTCGGAAAACGACAGACCACTTCCTGTTGCACGGAAATCATCGCGATTAGCAGATCGGACAACAGCAGACGATTCTGTGACACTTTGAAACTGACCAACAGCCACGGATTTTACGCGTTGGGGACTATGATGGCAGAATGTACGGCTGTACATGCTGTAAGTATGACTCCTGACACTTTGTAGTTGTGAACGAATTTTTTCAACACGTACCTCCAGTCCAATATAGGCTAATATAAATAAATAAAGAAGCATTGTGATGTACAACCAACACAGTAAATTGGATGAGAGAGAGAGAGAGAGAGAGAGAGAGAGAGAGAGAGAGAGAGAGAGAGAGAGAGAGAGAGAGAGAGAGAGAGAGAGAGAGAATCGACTGTTTACATAGATGCCAAAAGATACAAGGTCGCCATGGGTCAAGCTGATTTTTAGTAGCTGCCCTTCGTATGCAGAAAACATATTGCTGTAGGCCACTCCAGATGGACAGATATAACAACAAACACAAAACGACAAATAACCCCTCCTTCCTCACCCTTCCGATATCATATAAAGCTTCAGGCTGTGCTGTGTAACTTACGGTTCGCTCGGCCTGGTCCATATCCAGTGTGCGTCCAAGCAGGACACAAATGGCCTGCTCTGTCCGTCGGGTGGTCGAGTGTCGTCTGCTGCTGTTGATATCAGTACAAATATCGCGCTGGTTTAGATCAGTGATCGCGGTTCCCACTCGCTGCATACAGGAAGTGGCCTGTCTTTTTCAGGGGAGTTTTGCCAGCACGACAAACGCAGTTGAAAACTCAGTCAACTGAGTCAGTTGCAAACCGGTTTGCCGAAGTTAGCCGAACGTTCACGAAGAGGGCCCTCGCTGGGTCCTGCAAAGTTTTTTTAAAACACGTGCGGGGCGGAGTTTTTTGACTGTTTCTCAGCTTTAACTCACCCTACCCCAAGACCCAAACCCCCAACTTTTGAAGTCGTCCTCTGAAGACTGTGTTGCAGTGCAGGACACAGATCGACCATGATAGTTCAAGGGTGATGCCAGAATAGCTTGGCGCCCACAGGCGCCAAGCTATTCTGGCATCACCCTTGAACTATCATGGTCGATCTTTATCATGCTGTGGTGGGTCTTGGGGTAGAATGAGTTAAGGTATGGAAAATGGCTTGTTCTTGTCATTTCACCCAATGTTTATCACTGTACAGCAACATCCACAAATCATAGGAGTTGAGTAACATATTCCATTTGAGATCATTTGGCTCTAAACGATACTTTGTTTAAAATAGTGGTACAGAAAAGTGTCACTTCTCTGCGGAGATATTTGGCATTAAGGTTTTGCGCCCCGATGTCGAACGGCCTACAAGAAAGGCTACACAGCCGACAGTTTTCGTCATGTGATGTAAGCTTTCGTTCCTTCTCTCATTCTCGCCATCTAAGGCACTGTCATAAGGCACTGTGATAAGGTAATGTCATAAAGCACTGTCATAAGGCACTGTCATAAGGCACTGTGATAAGGTAATGTCATAAAGCACTGTCATAAGGCACTGTCATAAGGCACTGTCATAAGGCACTGTCATAAGGTAATGTCATAAAGCACTGGGCACTGTCATAAGGCACTGTCATAAGGCACTGTCATAAGGTAATGTCATAAGTCACTGTCATAAGGTACTGTCATAAGGCACTGTCATAAGGCACTGTCATAAGGTAATGTCATAAGTCACTGTCATAAGGCACTGTCATAAGGCACTGTCATAAGGCACTGTCATAAGGCAATGTCATAAGGCACTGTCATAAGGCACTGTCATAGTCTTTCTAACCACCTCTATGCTAACTTACTTACTTACTTACGCCTGTCACCCCTACCCGGGTATAGGCCGTCGACGAGAGACCTCCAGCAACTCCTGTCCTGTGCTTCTCCTTCGATTCTACTCCAGGTGGTTCCCAGTCTCTTGATGTCTGCTTGGAGGTCTCGACGCCAGGAGTTTCTCGGCCTACCTCTTTTCCTCTTTCCCTGGGGGTTCCATGACAATGCCTGCCTAGTGATACTGGAAGCTGGCTTTCTCAGACTGTGACCGATCCACCTCTATGCTAAGAAGCAGTCTTATTTGTGTCATTACTTTGGAAGTAAAAAACAATAAAAAAAAAAACCCAACAGAAAACAAAAAATCGCTGGGTACCAAATTTAACGTCGAGAACATATTGACAAGCATTTGATATCGTCTGATTATAGATCATATTGACAAGCATTTGATATCGTCTGATTATATAACATATTGACAAGCATTTGATATCGTCTGATTATAGATCATATTGACAAGCATTTGATATCGTCTGATTATAGAACATATTGACAAGCATTTGATATCGTCTGATTATAGAACATATTGACAAGCATTTGATATCGTCTGATTATGGAACATGTTGACAAGCATTTGATATCGTCTGATTATAGAACATATTGACAAGCATTTGATATCGTCTGATTATAGATCATATTGACAAGCATTTGATATCGTCTGATTTTAGAACATATTGACAAGCATTTGATATGGTCTGATTATAGAACATATTGACAAGCATTTGATATCGTCTGATTATAGAACATATTGACAAGCATTTGATATCGTCTGATTATAGATCATATTGACAAGCATTTGATATCGTCTGATTATAGATCATGTTGACAAACATTTGATATCGTCTGATTATAGATAGATCTGTACACGCTCAAAATTCACGAAACTGAAACTAAATCGATCACGATCAGTCAGTGTACTACTCCTGGGTAGTGGCTGATTAGAAGAGAAAATCAAGCACTGCCCTCAAACCAACATCGTCCACCATTCCCCATGCAGGCAGAGCCTCTACAAAGCCGACAGTCACTGGATACCAATTTTCCCACAGAGTCCTTCAAGTCGTCAGTTTGATCCACACGCGGCACAGAGTCTCATGAGCCCCCGCAGCCACAGCAAGGGACATACATTCTCACCAGACAATGCACCCGCAGCGGTTCATGAGAATGTATGCCTCTTGCAGGAGGGACATAACCAGGGTTCACTTTTTCCACTCCATTTGGGAATCCGCTCCCTGTGGAGAGGCCAAATGAAGCAGCAGGCATGTTTTGTTGTGCTGCACGTGGTCTTGCATAGCTTCTTCCCAAATTTACCAATATTCTTAATGTACGTCACTAGAGGCTGTACCACAAATATTCGCCTGGGTATGCGGTGACTGATCTCATCAACCTCCAGTAGACAAGCATGCAAATTGAATTTTGCACACTGACGAAATGCCAGTTACATTCGTAGTGACGAAATGCCAGTTACTTTCGTTGTGACGAAATGACATTCGTAGTGACGAAATGCCAGTTACATTCGTAGTGACAATTTGCCAGTTACATTCGTAGTGACAATTTGCCAGTTACGTTCGTAGTGACGAAATGCCAGTTACATTTATGGTGACGAATCGCCAGTTACATTCATAGTGACGAAACGCCAGTTACATTCCAAGTGACGAATTTACAGTTACATTCCTAGTGACGAAATGACAGTTGCATTCGTAGTGACGAAATGACAGTTACATTCGTAGTGACGAATTGACAGTTACATTCGTAGTGACTAAATGCCAGTTACATTCGTAGTGACGAAATCACAGTTACATTCGTAGTGACGAAATGCCAGTTACATTCGTAGTGACGAAATGCCAGTTACATTCGTAGTGTAGTGCACACAGGATTTGCAAGCTTGCCTACAGGAGGCTGCACAGCTTTTCTTGCTGTTATATCCGATTAAAAACAACAACAACAACCAAGTAGTAAAATTTACATCGACAGCTGGTGGACCGAATACCGTCAACACAACGTATCACGAGTACTACGTGTCAGTAGCACTACGGCCGTTAGAACTACGTGTAGTAGCACTATTGCTCGATAACGCTGCGCTCCATGGCACTACGCAGTATATTATAGTTAGTTAGTTAGTTAGTTAGTAGTTTGTAGTTTGTAATTTAGTTAGTTAGTTAGTTAGTAGTTTGTAGTTAGTAAGCTAGTAGTTATTTAGTTAGTTAGTTAGTAGTTTGTAGTTAGTAAGTTAGTTAGTTAGTTAGTTAGTCAGTTAGTTCGTTAGTCCGTTAGTCATTTAGTTAGTTAGTTAGTAGTTTGTAGTTAGTAAGTTAGTTTGTTAGTTAGTTAGTCCGTTAGTCAGTCAGTTAGTTAGTAGGTTGTAGTTAATAAGTTAGTTAGTTAGTTAGTTATTGGGGTTTAACGCCGAGCAGGCGGCTAAGGCAATCTCACGGCGGGCTGTGTATTAGCGCTACGGGTTAGCCGTAGTTATAGCGACACCCAGTGCTAGCGATCGTAGTGCTGTGGACACGTAGTTCTAGCGATACATAGTGCTAGCGGTATGTACGTGAAGACATCTGGCGGTGAACTGTGACCATCCCACTGTGGTTCTTTTGCCGGCACGCACCCTACAGTCAGCCTTCATAATGACTACAAGCGACTTCCATCGCACTGGTATGCTGGTATGCGATTTTGGATCTTACGGGATTAACGCCGGGTCTGCACAGGAGATTAACACCTTTAACTGCAGGGGCAAAGCGAGCACCACCCAGCGGTAAGGGACGTAGTGCTCATGAGGACTTTTGCCTCTTGTTAGTCCTGTGTTCTCTAATACCTGTTTTAATGCCTATTTTAATGCCTATTTTAATGCCTATTTTAATGCCTATTTTAATGCCTAGTTATTGTTAGTTAATTTATATCTGTGTTCCTCACGCTAAAGTCGGGCAGTGTGCAGTGGTTTCAGACGCGAAATTCCTGATCGCTGCATATGGACAGCCAAGGGGTTAACTCATTGCAGCCAAGCCCCGCCAGCGCCCCTCCCAAGCTCCGCCCACCAGTGCCATTCATTAAGCCTCGTTTTCACTGGCTTGAGGTTTTGCTCTGTTTTTAAGTCTCTTCTATTTATAGACGAGACTTTTTAGGATGGGTCGCGGTGGAGCAAATTCAAAAGAATCCAGAACGACAAAGGCGGGCAGGTCTGAAAGTCTGACAACTAAAGTAACCAGATACAAATGACGTCATGACTAGTTACGCTAACCTCGCTGCTGAACGTCCTTTTGGCGGGAAACGCCGTGTGTGTGTGTGTGTGTGTGTGTGTGTGTGTGTGTGTGTGTGTGTGTGTGTGTGTGTGTGTGTGTGTGCGTGCGTGTGCGTGCGTGTGTGCGTGTGTGTGGTTGTGTGCGTGTGTGGTTGTGTGTGTGTGTGCGTGTGTGTGTGGTTGTGTGTGTGTGCGTGTGCGCGTATGTATGTAACACGAGAATCTGTGATGTTTGTGAACGTACAGACTTGGGTGTCTCATTGAAGGATTAAAAGACCGTTTATTCAAAGTCGCTTGTACCACATTAGAGTCCGTAATTTTGTCATGTTTACTTGAAATTTGGGGTGTAGCTAGATTGGAGAAAAACATTGGATGAGCTTGTTATCTTTTGAACCTTTTCAGAGTTTTTGGAGGCGAATACACTTGTACAATTTTTTCCATCGAATGCCATTTCCAATGACTCAGGAGTACGTCTGTGATGGTACTAACCAAACGTGTCGCTAGCTGTATCCAATGGAGACAGCAAAAGGCAAAATGTATGTGACAAAGCGATGCGATGCGGATACGATACGTGTAAACGCAGACGAAATCACCACAGACGAAGTGTATGTGACAAAGCGATGCGTGTAAACGCGGACGGAATCACCACAGACGAAGTATATGTGACAAAGCGATGCGTGTAAACGCGGACGGAATCACCACAGACGAAGTGTATGTGACAAAGCGATGCGTGTAAACGCGGACGGAATCACTGAGACGAAGTGTATGTGACAAAGCGATACGATGCGGACACGATACGTGTAGACACAGGCGGAACCACCACAGACGCCCTTAATGTGAGCACACTGTCCTGAGGCTACGGAGTGCAGTTACTAGCTTTTGCCGGCTTGGCTTTGTCTTACGATGTAAACAGGGCGCACATTAGACAACAACACTTGAACTGGAGGGAATGACTGAGGTGCTGTCACTTTCAGACTGATACGCAGACAATTAGATACGCAGACAATAGACCCATTCCTAGGGTGTAATGTCAATCAGACTTAGCCTCTCGACCAATCGAAATTCTGTAGACCACGTGCTTCTGACTGCCAAGCAGAAGCTTCGGCATAACAACGGATGTTTATGCTTGCAGGGAATGGAGGAGCGTCGATGTTTTCATTATTTTAGCCAATTTCGGCAGTATTGGAGATGCCCGGAAAGCACTGTTGTTATGGGGAGTATAAATCAGATACCCGATACCCAGTCCATACGCTCAGGTGAAGAATGGATAATAGCTTGCGGTCAGCCACATGGTCAACTGAACCCTGAGAGGGACAAGACATCACTACGTATCCTTGAAAGTAAAATTTCTACTTTTCCGTGTTCCACCACAGACTGACTCGATCGCTTGTACTTACATTTGGTCTGCTAAATTGGATCGTAGATCTGCCAGTTGTGAGTGTGACGCATTCGTGCTTAAAACCCACTAATGCCCAAATTTTTTTTCAAAGTGCAAATTAGTTTATATTATGGATAATTGTCTACAATGGACATGTGTTGATCAAATTTTGATTAAAACTTTGAAATTTATCATTTAGACAATAAAATGTAGATGTCCCAAAAATGGGACGGTGGGCAGGAATGGGTAGGGGTTTTTCATTTTTCAAAGAGTGAACACAAGAACCAAAATACTGAAACTAGTAAACTTTTAAAAGAAAATGTAATAATTGAGGTGAAAACAAAGTAAACACAACAAAACAATATTTTGATTTAAATTGCTTTTAGGTATCTTTAGAAAACAAGAAAATCATAACTATTAAAAGAAGGGGGGAAAAAAAGAAGAAACAATTGCAAGTAAAGGACAGTTTCAATTTTGTCAATTATTTGGTGATGTCCAGCTGTTACTGTCTTAGGTGATTTTAGCACCACACAAGCTGTTAAGAGTTTCAGTGAGTATGGTACTGCTGGAAGCATTTGTCGTGGAGGCCAACCTTGCACTTAGCACAGCGGCGCTTAATCTTCTTCCCGCATGATGCACTTCTCAGTTGTGTAGGCCAACTTTGAACAAGATGGTCAACACGGTCAAACCTGACCTCTGTTGGGACACGCTTGTCAAGAGATACAAATCCTCTTGGACGACCAGGCCCTGCATGACCAGCTCGTGCAAGATAGACTCTGACAACGCTCCTGCGGATAAGGAGAAGGTCCAAAGGGTTGTCTTTCGCTACATCTGTGTTCCTGTAGAGGTGCCAGGCTTGTTGGATACTGAGGTCCAGACAATAGGCAAAGATGGGCCACCACCACTTCTTGCAGCGAATGACCGTTCTGTACTTTGCCACATTCTGGTCTGTGCGGTCCACACCGCCCATAGTGTTGTTGTAATGGCGGATCATGAAGGGTTGAGGAATGGTGACTTGCTTTGATTCAGCCCTTGACCATCTCTTGGCTGTCTGAAGTGGATGCACTCCTACATTGTTTGAAACAATATTGACGATGTTGTTGTCATTCCACCGAACAACAGTGAGGCCAGTCTTTGTGTCGGTTGCATGGTCATAGGTTCCCCTTGGTGTCTTCTTCATCTCGTTTACATCCCTCAAAGGGCAATCCTGAAGGCGATTTGCACGTATCGTT
Organism: Semisulcospira habei; assembly: GCA_036245525.1. Classification (NCBI taxonomy): domain Eukaryota; kingdom Metazoa; phylum Mollusca; class Gastropoda; family Semisulcospiridae; genus Semisulcospira; species Semisulcospira habei. The sequence continues at coordinate 91,973,861 of BTPG01000002.1, forward strand.
CCTGTGCATGCAATGTTTTTCTCTGTCAAAACATCCACCAGCTGCAGGCTTGTGAACAAATTGTCAAACGTGAGATGGTATGAGCTGCCCTCTTCTTCTTGCAGCTCTGCAATGAGATCAACAACAACCGAACCCCCCATTCCAAGTCCTGGGTATTCAGTTTGGCGTCCTCTTGCACCTTGATAGGGCTCAAACTGGACGACATAGCCCAGAGGCGTGCTCAGCATCCACATCTTATAACCAAACCTGATTGGTTTGCCTCGTATGAATTGTTTGCAACTGTGCCGTCCATAATAAGGCACCATCGACTCATCGATACTGAGATTTTGTGTCTGGACAGCTTTGAAGAAGGTCAGAAACTTTTCATTCATGTGTTTCAGCAACGGCCGAACTTTGCTCATCTTGTCAGCAGCATCCAGATGTGCGTTATCACTGACATGGAAATAACGCAGCATTTCTTCAAAGCGGTTTCTTGACATAGCAGACTGAACAGCATCCTTCCCCACATCCTCATCTGAAGACCAATACATTCGTCTCCTGGGCACAGGACTGTATCCAGACAGGAGTAGAATGGCAAGAAAGGTCTGGATCTCTTCAGGTGTGGTTGAAAATGTCAAGTTGCCCTTGGACCGTGCATATATGTTGCTAAAATCAGCAAAGGTTTCAAGGATTTCTTTGTCAAAGAAGCACTCAAACAGATCAACTGGAGAAGAAGGCATTTTCGACAGGTCAACATCTCTCTTGTTCCAGGAAAAGCGTTGCTTTTGCCTATTTGACAGATCTGTATTTCTCCACTTTCGCTGATTTATTGCTGCTTTCTTTGAAGATGGAGCTTTAGTTGCTGCAGGCCGTGTTACTTTCCTTTTTCTCCCCATGGATGTAGAAGGAATAGGTGCTGCATCGTCTGACTCCAAGGATTCTGAATCCCCAGATGCATCTTGCACTGTCCCTGTGGCAGCAGGAGCACTCTGAATAGGAGCACTGATATTCTCTGATACATCAGCAGATTCCTCCATCTCATCATAGGACACTTTTTCACCCTGTCTCCGGATAGTGACAGTAGCCGGAGCCTGCAGCTGATTTCTGTTTAGGTTGGAGACAGTACCATCTTCATCTTCGTCTCCGCTGTCTTCATCGGTGTCTTCATTTGTAGGAGGGGGTTCAATAAAGATGTCAGCTTCTTCAAAGTTAGCATCATCTTCCAGCATTGATACCACTTCATGAACAGTAAAAATCCTGGACAAAAGCAGAAAAAAACAGTGTATGTACATAAGCAAAAACCCCTCCCCTCTCGTGCCCACCGTCCCATTTTTGGGACGGTAACTCTAACATATACAGATCAGTACATATTCAAGCTATCATCAAACTGACAAAAACATATCCAGATAACAGTATAGTCTCTAGGTTTTGTTCTTAGTGTTATATATAAAAGTGTAATGTAAAAAAAGTAATCCTTACCTTTTCTTGGTTGCCATGTTGATGCTGCAGGCACCAGCTTTTTTTCTGCAAATGGCAGCTCTCACTGCTAGTGTGAAGGGAAAGTACTCAAACAAAAACAATGCCTGGATGCAGTGATGTCCCCTGATTAACACAATAGGCTGCTGAGTCACAGTGACACAAGCACTTAGATACAGTAATTAAAATAAGTTGCGTCCCAAAAATGGGACGGTGGGCAATAATGGGTTAACTGGATCGTAGATCTGTCAGCTGTGTGTGAAGCTTTCGTGCATGTACGCTGACCCGCTATGGCTGTGAGAGTGAGTGACGCCTCATTGATATAAACAGACTAGTACTAGCAGAAGTTTTCAAGGAGAAAAAAAGACTTTTTTAGACATAGTTCAAAAACGTGTACTGATGATTGCCTGCGCGAGAATTTGTATTTGAGACTCAGTAGCGGGATATGCCCACAGTAGGTATAGAAGCACCCATAATTTCAGACTGTAAACACATAAAAACTGATAGTGCCAACGAAAAGAGCGCCGGCGTACAAATGTGCTGTCGTGCAAAATTTCAAAGCTCTACCTTTTATATTTGATTAAAAATCACAACTTGATTTGGCGAGAATGAGACGATTTGCGCATGTCATAAAATGCTAAGTTTAGAGACGAATAACTACATACATAATCTCTTGACTGACAATACCCCACTTGCTGTACTGATTACACCCAATACCTAGTTTGTACTGATTACACCCAATATCTAGTTTGTACTGATTACACCCAATACCTAGTTTGTACTGATTACACCGAATACCTAGTTTGTACTGGTTATCTTACAGCTCCAATAGTGCTATACTTTAGAAGATATGCCATCCTACGCTTTACTAGACTAGCAGACGACACTCGCGCTCTTTCCGTGAAGCCCGTGTTGCTCTTGTCGCACGGCGACTACAGGGGCGGAGCCAAATATGCAGTGGGTCTAGACAATTAGACACACAATTAGATACAAACACTCAGTTCCGGAACATTTATAGCCTGAAAAGTCCCTAGTACTGTCGTTGAAAAGTCCCTAGCACTGTAGTTGAGAAGTCCCTAGCACTGTCGTTGAAAAGTCCCTAGCACTGTCGTTCAAAAATCCCTAGCACTGTCCTTGAAAAGTCCCTAGCACTGTCGTTCAAAAGTCCCTAGCACTGTCGTTCAAAAGTCCCTAGCACTGTCGTTCAAAAGTCCCTAGCACTGTCGTTGAAAAGTCCCTAGCACTGTCGTTGAAAAGTCCCTAGCACTGTCGTTGAAAAGTCCCTAGCACTGTCGTTGAAAAAAACAACTCTGATACCCTTTTTACGTTTGAGGAACACACATTTAAATGTCGCATTTAGCAAGCGGTGTTAAACAAAAAAAGTAGAGGGAGAGGGGGGGGGGGGGAGGGGGGTCGAGGGGTGTGACGGAGCAAGGTGTAAATTGCATCTCACGTGCATTCATCAAAAACTAGATTCCTCCAGCAATGTCCGTAATGCAATAACACGATACTTCACCTCCACTACAAATATGCAAATGACACCAACAAGAGCCGTCTGCAACGGGGGCTCATGAGGACCTATGCATCTTGCTGATGGTTAGTTTTTCACGTTATTTTGTAAGTGTTTGTTTGTTTGTTTGTTTGTTTGTTTGTTTGTTTGTTTGTTGGAAAGTTGACGAGAAGACCACACGGCGTGTGGACCCCTGTGTGTGTGGCAGGTGGGTTTTACTGGGCATGTGGACCCTTGTGAGTGTGGCAGGTGGGTTTTACTGGGCGTGTGGGCCCCTGTGTGTGTGGCAGGTGGGTTTCACTGGGCGTGTGGGCCCCTGTGTGTGGCAGGTGGGTTTTACTGGGCGTGTGGGCCCCTGTGTGTGTGGCAGGTGGGTTTTACTGGGCATGTGGACCCTTGTGAGTGTGGCAGGTGGGTTTTACTGGGCGTGTGGGCCCCTGTGTGTGTGGCAGATGCGTTTCACTCGGTGTGTGGACCCCTGTGTGTTTGGCAGGTGGGTTTTACTGGGCGTGTGGGCCCTTGTGTGTGGCAGGTGGGTTTTACTGGGCGTGTGGGCCCCTGAGAAATAAAGTATCATTCACTCATTTATTCCCAACCCGCCGTGAGATGGCCTTAGTCGCCTGCTCGGCGTTAAACCCAAATAACTAACTAACTAACTCTCTCAGTTTTACTGGGCGTGTGGACCCCTGTGTGTGGCAGGTGGGTTTTACTGGCCTGGGCGTGTGGACCCCTGTGTGTGGCAGGTGGGTTTTACTGGGCGAGTGGACCCCTGTGTGTGGCAGGTGGGTTTTACTGGGCGTGTGGACGCCTGTGTGTGGCAGGTGGGTTTTACTGGGCGTGTGGACCCCTGTGTGTGTGGCAGGTGGGTTTTACTGGGCGTGTGGACCCCTGTGTGTGGCAGGTGGGTTTTACTGGGCGTGTGGACCCCTGTGTGTGGCAGGTGGGTTTCCGCAGTAGTTAGCAGTACAAAAAGACGGCTGTAAAAACACGCCTAAAGTCGCTTGTAGTTTGGACAGACCACGGGCACCTGTTTATGACTGAAATTACCAAAAATGAGGGGATTAAAAAAATGAAACACCCACCTATACGAGAGGCATTTAAAATAAAACACCCACCTATACTAGAGGGACTTAAAATAAAACATCTACATATACTGGAGGGACTTAAAATAAAACATCTACCTATACTAGAGGGACTTAAAATAAAACATCTACATATACTAGAGGGACTTAAAATAAAACATCTACATATACTAGAGGGACTTAAAATAAAACATCTACCTATACTAGAGGGACTTAAAATAAAACATCTACCTATACTAGAGGGACTTAAAATAAAACATCTACCTATACTAGAGGGACTTAAAATATAAAACATCTACATATACTGGAGGGATTTAAAATAAAACATCTACATATACTGGAGGGATTTAAAATAAAACACACACATGTACTGGATGGATTTAAATAAAACACCCATGTATACTGGATGGATTTTTCGCATAAAACATCCATCCAAGATAAAGATTTCATCCCAAAGTCTACCGTATTGTTTGGAGCTCACATGCGTTTTTCTTTTAGGAACATTCAAAGTTATCTTCATATTTTTAAGCTTATCCTTCTGATCCATTTCCCTCCTCTCCAACCCAGCCTCTGATCAAAACACACCGGCGCACACAATTAAAGACGGACACATGGCGCTTCCCGCCATTAGTACGCGGCTCTGTGGGGCTGATATGGCGACAGAAATTTTGAAGAGGAAGAACAGCACGAGCAGAAAAATGACGTCACTATAAGCTTCACGTCATGGCATCGCTAGTCCCACGAAGCCGTGTACACAGTGACGAATTTGAGGTACATACAGAAACATTGTATCACACTGACATCTCTGGTGCTTTGCGACAATGTAGGAACTTTGTGTAACACTGACGTGTTTGGCGCCTTTACGTCACCGTCACTGTCTGATCGAGAGTCGAGAATTCTTACTTTTTAAGTCCCTTCTATAAATAGAAGGGACTTTAGTTTTAGGACGGGTCGCGTGGGGCGAGTTTAATAGCATGTCCATGATGTCAAAGGCGGGCTGGCTAAACCTCTATCAATTGAAGTAACAAGATAAAAATTACGTCATGTCTAGTTACGCTAACCTCGCTGCTGAACGTACATTTGGCGCGAAACGCCGTATGTGCGTATGTATGTGTGTGCGTATGTATTTAAACAAAAGAATCTCCGATATTTGTGTACACACAAGTTTGAAACTTGGCGAAATACTTTGTTACGTGCATGGCTAAGAGAGCCTCCGAGCATATTGTAACTGAATGTCTCATTGAAGACATAAACAACCGGTTAAAGAAAGTCGGTTGACCCAGATTAGAGTCCGTAATTGTTGTCATATTTACTTGAAGCTTTGCATATAGCTAGTTTGGAGAAAGACATTGGATGAGTTCGGTAGCCAGCTTTGTATCCTTTTAACTTCTTTAGTAAAAATTATTTCTTTTCAGAAAAGAATTAAAACACTAAAAAACCTTGACTTTTACAGAAAGTCAGACAGTGGCGGTGACGTAAAAGAGGTAACTCTGTCACCACGCAGACACTGACATAATACTCTAAATATGACGTCATTCTCTCTCTCGCGCACGCGGCTCTCTCTCTCTCTCTCTCTCTCTCTCTCTCTCTCTCTCTCTCTCTCTCTCTCTCTCTCTCTCTCTCTCTCTCTCCCAACCCGCCGTGAGATGGCCTTAGTCACCTGCTCGGCGTTAAACCCAAATAACTAACTAACTAACTCTCACACAAACATGCGCGCATCTCCATGAGGAATAGATCCTCATGCGCGCTCCAGGCGCATGAGGATCTATGCCTATTGGAGATGTTTGGAGCGCGCGCGCATTCATAATAATAATAATAATAATTACGGTATTTATAATGCGCTTATAATCAATTATAACTCTAAGCGCGCACTCACAACTCGCGCACGCATGCGCACGCTTTAGACAACGACTCACGTACCACAAATACATTACAACAGTCAGCTTGGTGTGGGGAGTGTGGTGATATAGTGCTAGAACTGTTGAAAGAGGCGAGTTTTGAGGGCGGACTGGAAGGACGAGAGAGAGTGTTTCTGACGGAGAGAGAGTGGGAGAGTGTTCCAGGTGGATGTACCGTAGACGGAAAAGGAGCGGGGGCCGAAAGTGCTGAGTTTGGTGTGGGGGATGTGGAGGCGGAGAGGGGCGGAGCGGAGGGAGCGGGAAGGAGTGTAGGGGTGAAGTAATTTGGAGAGATAGGTAGGAGCGTAGTTATTCAGGGATTTGTAGCAGAGAGACAGAATCTTGTATTGGATACGTTGGGGGATGGGGAGCCAGTGAAGGAGTTTGAGCAGGGGAGTGATGTGGTCGGATTTTTTATTTCTGAGGACGAGGCGGGCAGCATTGTTTTGGACGCGCTGGAGAGTAAAAGTGGTGGAGTGAGGGAGGCCGGAAAGGAGAGAGTTGCAATAGTCGATGAGAGATAAGATGAGAGAGACAGCAAGTTTGGTGGCAGCTTCGGTGGTGAGGTATTTTCACGCACTAACACGCACACACACATCGACGCGCTTTCAGAAGAGCATGCAGGTTACCCGTGTACTTAGTATATCATGTAGCTAGGTAAAGTCAACCTGCTTTCACACAAATTATAGCAAGACTGAAATTGTACCGTGAAGTTTTAGTTGTGTCACCATTTTCTCAAGCCTATGAAGCGAAAGTGAAACTCACATCACGTAAAATATAAAATGACGTAAAAACTAAAACTACGTCATGACAAATGACGTTTGACAAATCAATGACGCGTATGTCCTGCGCCCCTTATAGAACTCACTGACGCATTGGTAGTTCTGCGAGACTTTTTCAATAGGAGATAATTCAACATCAAAATCAGGTCAAAGACAAAAGGTAGAGACCATTCACAGCAAGGACAGCTCTACAATAGAAGGGACTTTGTGAGTTATGGTTCATCTCATCTTGTTGTCTACTGTATTGAAAATACGGTAGACTTTAGGACAGGGCTGGTCGGAGCGCGTTCCGTAGAATGCAAAGGACATATCAAGCGGGCGGGGGCTCAACGTCTGGTAAAGAAGTAACAAGATAAAAATGACATCACGTCTAGCCACACTAACCTTGCTGTTGAACGTCGATTTGGCGCAAAGCGCCGTATGTGCGTATGTATGTGTGTGCGTATGTATGTAAACACGAGAATCTGAGATATTACTGAACGCACAAACTTCAAACTTGGCAAAATACTTTATGAAGTGGGTGGCTAAGAGAGCCTCCGAGCATATTGTAATTTGATGTCTCATTGAAGACATAAAAGACCGTTTATAGAAACTCGGTTGACCCAGATTAGAGTCCTCAATTTTGATTATATGCAGTTGAAATTTGGATATGGCTAGTTTGTAGAAAGACATTGGATGAGTTCGTTAGCCAGCTTTGTACCTCTTCAACCTTTTCGAAAATAAAAGTTCAATGCGGAAAAGAGCCAAACTAATCTGGCACTACCCTTGAATTATCCTGGTCAAGCCATCCCCTGCAACTGGTAATAGTCGTTACGCAACACCTCCAAATGCAGGTGACCCCAGATGGCAGCTGACGCTCATCAAGCCTTACCTTGTCCACTGATATTACTGTCGACCTGTCTGACGCTCATCAAGCCTTACCTTGTCCACTGATATTACTGTCGACCTGTCTGACGCTCATCAAGCCTTACCTTGTCCACTGATATAACTGTCGACCTGTCTGACGCTCATCAAGCCTTACCTTGTCCACTGATATAACTGTCGACCTGTCTGACGCTCATCAAGCCTTACCTTGTCCACTGATATTACTGTCGACCTGTCTGACGCTCATCAAGCCTTACCTTGTCCTTACCTTCTGATTCATTTCCCTCATCTAAGCCATCCTCTGATCAACACACACACCGGCGCACACAAATAAAGACGGAAACACGGCGCTTCCCGCCAGTAGTACGCTCTGTGGGCTGGAGTAGCGACAGGAATTTTCAAGAAGAAGAATAGCACGAGCAGCAAAATGACGTCCCTATTAGCTTCACGTCATGGCATCGCTGGTCTCACGACGCCGTGTACACTGTGACGAATTTGATGTTTCACGTCACTCATCCGAAAGGCACGCTCTTCCAAAGCTACAGCGCCACAACACTCACCCCGCTACAGCGCCAAAACACTCACCCCGCTATAGCGCCACAACACTCACCCCGCTATAGGGTCACAACACTCACCCCGCTATAGGGTCACAACACTCACCCCGCTATAGCGCCACAACACTCACCCCGCTATAGCGTCACAACACTCACACCGCTACAGCGCCACAACACTCACCCCGCTATAGCGCCACAACACTCACCCCGCTATAGCGCCACAACACTCACCCCGCTATAGCGCCACAACACTCACCCCGCTATAGCGTCACAACACTCACCCCGCTACAGTGCCACAACACTCACCCCGCTATAGCGCCACAACACTCACCCCGCTATAGCACCACAACACACACAGCACTCACCCCGCTACAGCGCCACAACACTCACCCCGCTATAGCGCCACAACACTCACAGCACTCACCCCGCTACAGCGCCACAACACTCACAACGCTATAGCGCCACAATACTCACCCCGCTACAGCGCCACAACACTCACCCCGCTATAGCGCCACAACACTCACCCCGCTATAGCGCCACAACACTCACCCCGCTATAGCGCCACAACACTCACCCCACTATAGCGCCACAACCACAACACTCACCCCGATATAGCGCCACAACACTCACCCCGCTATAGCGCCACAACACTCACCCCGCTATAGCGCCACAACACTCACCCCGCTATAGCGCCACAACACTCACCCCGCTATAGCGCTACAACACTCACCCCGCTATAGCGCCACAACCACAACACTCACCCCGATATAGCGCCGCAACACTCACCCCGCTATAGCGCCACAACACTCACCCCGGTTTATAGCGTCACAACACTCACCCCGGTATAGCGCCACAACACTCACCCCGCTATAGCGCCACAACACTCACCCCGCTATAGCGCCACAACACTCACCCCGCTATAGCGCCACAACACTCACCCCGCTATAGCGCCACAACACTCACCCCGCTATAGCGCTACAACACTCACCCCGCTATAGCGCAACCACAACACTCACCCCGATATAGCGCCACAACACTCACCCCGCTATATCGCCACAACACTCACCCCGCTATAGCGCTACAACACTCACCCCGCTATAGCGCCACAACCACAACACTCACCCCGATATAGCGCCACAACACTCACCCCGCTATATCGCCACAACACTCACCCCGGTTTATAGCGTCACAACACTCACCCCGCTATAGCGCCATAACACTCACCCCGCTATAGCGCCACAACACTCACCCCGCTATAGCGCCACAACACTCACCCCGCTATAGCGTCACAACACTCACCCCGCTATAGCGCCACAACACTCACCCCGCTATAGCGCTACAACACTCACCCCGCTATAGCGCCACAACCACAACACTCACCCCGATATAGCGCCACAACACTCACCCCGCTATAGCGCCACAACACTCACCCCGGTTTATAGCGTCACAACACTCACCCCGCTATAGCGCCACAACACTCACGGCCCCGCTATAGCGCCACAACACTCACCCCGCTATAGCACCACAACACTCACCCCGCTATAGCGCCACAACACTCACCCCGCTATAGCGCCACAACACTCACCCCGCTATAGCGCCACAACACTCACCCCGCTATAGCGCCACAACACTCACCCCGCTATAGCGCCACAACACTCACCCCGCTATAGCGCCACAACACTACCCCGCTATAGCGCCACAACACTCACCCCGCTATAGCGGCGCAACACTCACCCCGCTATAGCGCCACAACACTCACCCCGCTATAGCGCCACAACACTCACCCCGCTATAGCGCCACAACACTCACCCCGCTATAGCGCCACAACACTCACCCCGCTATAGGGTCACAACACTCACCCCGCTATAGCGCCACAACACTCACCCCGCTATAGCGCCACAACACTCACCCCGCTATAGCGCCACAACACTCACCCCGCTATAGCGGCGCATCTGGCGGACGCAGGACTGATTTCAGCTGGCTGACGGCTTTAGCCGACCCGTACTGACACTGTGTGCGGGCCGAACTAGTTGAACCGACATTATCTCCGCTCACTTTAACCTTTTCCACCCTGATACAACATTACATGAAATAATTTTAACTATGATCGTTCAAGTGCGGCGCCAGAATAGCTTGATGCCCATAAGAGCCCATAGGCCGCAAGATATTCTGGCACCGCCCTTGAACTAAATGGTCGATCTAACTCTTAAGCTGAATGTAGCCTACATAAGACAATATACAAATGAGACCAAAAAGGTGACTGCCAAGCGTGTAAAATGCAGAGAAGAACCCAACGGAGAAAGAAACACGCTTAGAAAAGGCAGTTACAACACCATTTATTAATAATATAATAGCCATACAATAGACAAACAAACAAGTCTTGACTTCAGTCGCTACTTCTCCGTTGGGTTCTTCAATACACCAATGTGATACACAATTCAGCGTCACGATTTAATGGCCTAAACAGTCTATAACTCAACGGACAGAGAAAAAAAGGTCCCTGAATTACGGCAAGTATGAGTGCGAGTCTGTTATCATCAAGCTGTCGTGAGAGATATCTGGCACATATCAAACCCGCCGACAGCGTATTTCCTCCCCTCCGTTTTTGCTCATGCGACTCTCTGCCTGACCAAAAGCTTTTCGAGTTTTTCAGTTCACGGATAGTACGACTGTGTCTTCACTTATACCGTGTATACACTATTTAGTTATAACCATTTTTACACTTTTCACTAGGCTGTTGTTTTCTCTCTCTCTCTTAATAAAGTTTCATTTCATCTCTCTTTCTCTCTCTGAGAATGTTGTAGTTTAGCAAGGACAAACACGAAAAGAGGCCTGTGCGCCTATTGTTTCCAAAAAAATGCGGTTTACCCGTACACGCACTAAAAAATTCTAAAGTTCATTTTTTTAAATGAAGTTGATGCGAATTTTCAATGATACTCACAAACCAGATAGGTGAGGCTAGCCCTGGCAGAATTGTACAACAAACCAAGGGGAATTACTCAGCGCTGGACAACAGTTAGATCCCCTGCCCCCGCCTATCAGGCACCCAATCGCCAGCCCACAGAGAAATACGCAGGTATAGAATAAGACGATCATTTGCATCTTCAATTTTTCTTGAATTTTCAATGATTTCACACAAGTTCACCTTATTTTGCGCACGCAGTCAAGGAGACAAGGGACAAAAAGGAAGGGACTAACGGGGACGACTGCGTCTGCCGTCCGCTGTAATATAAACAATTCCGCGATAACGCGGATGCTAAGGAGCTCGCGGGGCCATGTGTTTTTGAAGCTGTAGCGATTACCTCAGTTCAGAGTAATCTCTGTGTCCGTTGAGTTATAGACTGTAAAGGCATTTCTCTTCTACAAACCTCTTTGGAAGAGATAACCGTTGGGTGAAGGAATGGAACCCGCCGAACCGTGCCTTACCATGTAGATCTACTTCCGGTGCCGAAGATCTATTCAAGTTCCGAGTCAAGTTAGCGACTGCTGACTACATTAATGTTTACCAGAGATTAAATTACTACTTCTACAGCAGATGTAACCACACGGCGATTACAGAACTCTGCACGTGTCCACTGCTGCTAAATGGGTCAATGCATACATAGATTAACCCCCGATCACTATCAGTGCCAGTGGGACATTAAAACGGAGAACATGAAACAAAAATAGATTAACATACAGCTCTGCACGCGCTAGTGAAATGCACGTGCTTCCTGTCTCACACAGTCGAGACCAAACACACCAAGTTGCCGTCAGTGTATGACTAGAAATGATCAGGTGTGGTTTGTGTGAAATGATCAGGTGTGGTTTGTGTGAAATGATCAGGTGTGGTTTGTGTGATTTTGTGTGAAATGATCAGGTGTGGTTTGTGTGAAATGATCAGGTGTGGTTTGCGTGAGAGTGGGCCTAAAAACGTCGGCTTGGTCCAAGTAAGAAGTTGTAGCCTATACTGTAATGAACAGTGGGCTACGTAGTTGTAGCCTATACTGTAATGAACAGTGGGCTACGTAGTTGTAGCCTATACTGTAATGAACAGTGGGCTACGTAGTTGTAGCCTATACTGTAATGAACAGTGGGCTACGTAGTTGTAGCCTATACTGTAATGAACAGTGGGCTACGTAGTTGTAGCCTATACTGTAATGAACAGTGGGCTACGTAGTTGTAGCCTATACTGTAATGAACAGTGGGCTACGTGGTTGTAGCCTATACTGTAATGAACAGTGGGCTATGTAGTTGTAGCCTATACTGTAATGAACAGTGGGCTAGAACCAAGCGACTGCAAGGGTGCATGAGAATCTTACGCCTCTTACTGACGGAGACAGATGCCTATTGACGGAGACAGATGCCTATTCAATAAACAATAATGAAATCAAGACAATAATAAAATCTGGGCAATAATGAAATCTGACAAAATGTGACCGGCAAGCGTGTAAAAAAAGTAGAAAGAAACACGCTTAGAAAAGTCCGGTACAGCAAACTTTATCAATATTTCGAAATAGAACAAGTGCACAACTTGCTACTTAGCTTCTAGTGACGCGAAATGCCACTGAAAGCGTGACGTGAAACTAATGTTTGACGTCATAGATTCAGTTGCTACTTTGCATCACTAAAGGATAAGTACCGACTTGTGTACTTGGGGTTTCACCCGAAATATTGATACATTCTGTTGTAACTGTCTTTTCTAGGCGATTTCTTTCCTCGTTAGGGTTTTCTCTAAACACTAATGCTTTTCTTGCACTTTCTTTTACTGCTGCACCTTCATTTCTGGTTTGGGCCCCACAATGTATTTCATGGCCGATAGCAAATGTACACGTGCATAGGGCACCTGTTTGACCCTTGTCATGCAGTGAAGAGACCCACTGTAGGTAGCAGAGGGTTAATGTACACGTGCATAGGGCACCTGTTTGACCCTTGTCATGCAGTGAGGAGACCCACTGTAGGTAGCAGAGGGTTAATAGTTCTCGGTATGTCCTTCATCAATGCTTTTAGTATATCTACAATAATGTTGGGCAAAATGGTTAACTTCCATAATAAAGTCTGAACTCTCGTCTGAACTCTCGTCACTTGCACTATAAAGTCTGAACTCTCGTCACTTGCACTATAAAGTCTGAACCCCTCGTAGTATGAAGGACTTTTCTGTTTTTCTCCTCCTTTACACAAGAGAGTTCTTTCCTGCCGGTACGCTCAGAAGACAGTGGAAATCCTCCGGGACGTAGTGTGTTTACTCACATGCATTGGCAAAATAAGGGTAGACAAGTCTTAGTTGATGCAAGACAAGACCAATAGCCCGCTGATGCAAGACAAGACCAATAGCCCGCTGATGCAAGACAAGACCAATAGCCCGCTGATGCAAGACAAGACCAATAGCCCGCTGATGCAAGACAAGACCAATAGCCCGCTGATGCAAGACAAGACCAATAGCCTGCTGATGCAAGACAAGACCAATAGCCCGCTGATGCAAGACAAGACCAATAGCCCGCTGATGCAAGACAAGACCAATAGCCCGCTGATGCAAGACAAGACCAATAGCCCGCTGATGCAAGACAAGACCAATAGCCCGCTGATGCAAGACAAGACCAATAGCCCGCTGATGCAAGACAAGACCAATAGCCCGCTGATGCAAGACAAGACCAATAGCCCGCTGATGCAAGACAAGACCAATAGCCCGCTGATGCAAGAGAAGACCAATAGCCCGCTGATGCCGCAGACAAGACCAATAGCCCGCTAATGCAAGACAAGACCAATAGCCCGCTGATGCAGGACAAGACCAATAGCCCGTTGTAGTGGCGAATGTTAGCAAAATGATCAAAGCCGCCAATGAAGCAGATCGCTGTAAACACCATATCAGGCCAACCGCTAGAAATGGTGCGCTGGTCCGTGAGTTTTAACTTTACAACCTTCGGCCAACGCACGCTTTGCTTATTCCACCTGTGGAGCGGCCCAGCAAGATGACGGTATTATCAGTCGGCAGGCTCACACCTTAAATGCTAACTGAACTGGATTTTTAAAAAGGGTTTGAGCAACACGATAAAACAACATTTTAAATTGAAAACAGTTGTGTTTATATTTTATTGATTTGTTTCTAACAGGGAGGGCACATCAGTTCATTTTACGCCGGGAATGATTCGGAAACGCTGTACGAAGAGGTCTTGGCCCGGAGCCACTCTCGCTTTAAAATGAAGTGACCCCACCCAAGGCGTTCTCAATAATGCGATATTTGATCAGCGAATTCGCCTAAATGCACCACTGTAGCTAAAGTCAGCTCGTTGTTTCAAGTTGTTGTATGCGAACACACGACATTGGACGTCCGCTGTTGACTTACGCTCCAACCAAATATGGCCGGTGCCTCACAAATTATCTCCCGTTGGTGCGTACACACGTTCATGTGATGTCAGAGTTAGTTGTGCACACGAAGCGTGTGGGCTGGATACACGAAACAGGGCGGGCAGCGTGCAGTACGTGTGAACACGTCATGGAACTTGCTCGCGCGCGCGCGCAGACACACACACACACACACACTGACACAAGCACACTCACACACACACACACACACACACACACACACACACACACTACACACACACACACACACACACACACACACACTACACACACACACACACTACACACACACACACACACACACACACACACACACACACACACACACACACACTATACACTACGCACGCAGGCACGCAACGGCGCAGACAGTGGCCCTGGGCTGTGTGGGTTGGGGTGGGGGTGGAGGTGGGGGTGGGATGCGTGGGTGGGTGCGAGACAGAGAGGAATTTACTTTCAGGGGGTCCGGCAGCTCTTGCACACCCTGAGGTTCAGTGGAAGACTAGACTAAACATTTAGAGCTATTAATGCATCAGATTTCCATAGCCTGACATGATCCACATAAACATTGATCGCACATTGTCCTAAAATGAGCTGTTATGAAAGAAAGGCATCTAGTGTAAGACGCAAAATCTCTCGCCAATGACGTCAGATCCACCCCTGCGCCACCAAGTCGACCCAGGGGTCAGTTGCATGAGTGAGCTTAGTCCTGCGCCAGACACTAAGCAAGGTGTCCACGACATATGAGCTTAGTCCTGCGCCAGCCATTAAGCACGGTGGCCACTATACGGCGGATTATCTTGTTCAGTGGCTGGCGCAGGACCAAGGTCAGGCATGCGACTTAGGCCTGGAATCGATTGATCGATTGATCTGCCCTGCACGTCATTGATCTGTGTTTCCATATAGCTTCGTGACAGCGGCGCGGTAGGAGACAAGGCAGATAAACAGAAAGAATCTGAACAGTGGGCAGACACTCGATTTGTGTGTTTCCATATTGCGTCGCACAGTTGGAGTCAGACAAGGCTACTTGCTCTCACCTACTCTTTTCAACATCTTCCTGGAAAGAATCATGACGGACGCTCTGAAAGATCATGAAGGAACTGTCAGTATTGGAGGCAGAACAATCACGAACTTGCGCTTTGCGGACGACATTGATGGCCTTGCAGGAACAGAGAAGGAGCTAGCTCAGCTGGTGGAAAAGCTGGATAGTACAGCCATTGCATATGGGATGGAAATCAGTGCAGAGAAGACCAAACTGGCGACCAATAACGCCAGTGGCATTGGCACTGAAATCATGGTTGGAGGCCAAAAACTGGAAACAGTTAAGAAATTCAAATACTTAGGAGCCATTGTGACAGATGAGGGATCAAAACCAGAAATACTGTCCAGGATTGCGCAGACAACAACAGCACTGACAAGATTGAAGACCATATGGAAGGACAGAAACATCACACTCTGCTCCAAGATCAGACTGATGCGCTCCTTAGTCATCTCAGTGTTCTTGTATGCCTGCGAGTCATGGACCCTCACAGCAGACCTTGAAAGGAGGATACAAGCCACTGAAATGAGATGTTTTCGAAGGCTGCTTGGCATCTCATACAGAGATCACATCACAAACGAGGAAGTGGGAAGCAGAATCAGGCAAGCCATCGGGCCCTATGAAGACTTATTAGCCATTGTGAGAAAACGCAAACTGAAGTGGTATGGGCATGTCACACGTTCAGCAGGGCTTGCCAAAACAACCCTGCAAGGCACTGTGCAAGGAGGACGAAGGAGAGGAAGTCAGAGGAAAAGATGGGAGGACAATATCTCAGAGTGGACAGGACTGAAGCTGGGCGATACGCTGAGAATGGCAGAGAACAGAGAGGAATGGAGGGAGCTGGTTGCCAAGTCATCAGTTGTGCTCCAACGGTCGGCAAGACTACGGGATATAGATAGATAGATAGATAGATATTGCGTCGCGACAGGCGGCATCGCTCCCTTATATACATTCTTTAGAACTGTTGCGATTTGTTGTTGGAATACTAAAACCCATGCTCCCTTCACAGACAAATTGCAGCTGAATAACTCTTGAATCGCTCCACGGGGCGCTAAAATTGTTATGCCGCTGTCTCGTGGCGCATATAGAAACACTCTTTCTGGACTTCTATGTTCTCCATCCATGTCTCTGTCGACACCTCTGTCTCGTGGCTGGACATGGCGCCGCTATATGGACACACTGCCTTGCTCTATTCAAGCCACACTGACACGCGCCGCTATATGGACACACTGCCCTACTCTATTCAAACCACACTGACACGCGCCGCTATATGGACACACTCCCTTGCTCTATTCAAGCCACACTGACACGCGTTGCTATATGGACACACTCCCCTACTCTATTCAAGCCACACTGACACGCGCCGCTATACGGATACACTCCCCTACTCTATTCAAGCCACACTGACACGTGCCGCTATATGGACACACTCCCTTACTCTATTCAAGCCACACTGACACGCGAAATTGCGTACACGAAAGGCCAGCAGCGTCTCTATTGCCTTAGAAAACTGCGTTATTTTAACATTGACAATTCCATTCTGTTCATGTTTTATAAGTCTTTTATTCAGAGTGTTCTTACCTTTTCTTTTATCTGTTGGTTCGGTAACGTCAGTGTGAAGGAAAAGAACAAACTGCAGAGAATAGTCTACATCAGTAGCAAGCTTACCGGCGTACAGCAGTCCACCCTCACTTCTCCGTACGAGAATAGTCAACATCAGTAGCAAGCTTACCGGCGTACAGAAGTCCACCCTCACTTCTCCGTACGAGAATAGTCAACATCAGTAGCAAGCTTACCGGCGTACAGAAGTCCACCCTCACTTCTCCGTACGAGAATAGTCAACATCAGTAGCAAGCTTACCGGCGTACAGAAGTCCACCCTCACTTCTCCGTACGAGAATAGTCAACATCAGTAGCAAGCTTACCGGCGTACAGAAGTCCACCCTCACTTCTCCGTACGAGAATAGTCAACATCAGTAGCAAGCTTACCGGCGTACAGAAGTCCACCCTCACTTCTCCGTACGAGAATAGTCAACATCAGTAGCAAGCTTACCGGCGTACAGCAGTCCACCCTCACTTCTCTGTACGAGAATAGTCAACATCAGTAGCAAGCTTACCGGCGTACAACAGTCCACCCTCACTTCTCCATACGAGAATAGTCAACATCAGTAGCAAGCTTACCGGCGTACAACAGTCCACTCTCACTTCTCTGTACGAGAAGCAGGTACTGAGGAAAGCTTGTCGCATCGTTTCAGACGACAGTCACGTTCTGCATGGCATCACTGCCTGCATTTACCATGTGATACAGCACTGTGTGTGTGTGTGTGTGTGTGTGTGTGTGTGTGTGTGTGTGTGTGTGTGTGTGTGTGTGTGTGTGTGTGTGTGTGTGTGTGTGTGTGTACACGAAAGGCCTGAAATGGGTGACTGTCTTTACCATCCTTATGGAAAATGGGTATGTGTAAAAATCTGGGTGCCCAAGTCAGACACCCATTTTTTCTAAGGGTTGTTTCTGCATTGTCTTGGGGTAAAGATTCATAAAAAATAAAAAGATCAGTTTTCTCATTTTGGCGTTAACACATGCACTTTTGTGTTTAACAGACACGCCTCTAGTGTGTTTGAACTTGTCCCTCCCAGCAATGTGTGTGTGTGTGTGTGTGTGTGTGTGCGCGCGCACAGAACCCCGAAAATGGGCGTGTGTATGTGACATCACCCTTCTCAGCTATAAATAACTTCATAGCTGATATGGGTCAGGAAGGGTGTGGGAGGGTGGGGGGGGGGGGGAATTTTGTTGTTTGAGGGAGTAAATTGTTTATGTTCCTACAAAATTAGGTTTGTTATTTGAGGGTGTGGTTGTTTTGTTAAAAAAGTGTTGAGTTGTGATGTACTTGCGGGGTGATGTGGAGGAAGGTGATGTCTAGTGTGAAATTTGAGATTCATGTATACGTTCACCAGCGACTTAGCCTATACGTTTTCTACGTTTGTTTCCATGTCAGATGAAGAAGGATCCGAAACGTCGTTCTTTGTTTCTATTTCAAAGGGTTTTCCACCACTATCTTCTGTTTTAGTTTGACTTAGCCTATAATTATATTCGTGCGCCAGTTGCTAAGAAGTGAAGTGATTGTATGAGTGCGCAGTGTGAGAGAGGACGTATAGACTTTGGGGGAGGCTGCTGTTGTCTTGTGTCTTTTGGTTCAACCTGTTGCTTTGTTTGTGGGTTTGTTGGTGTGGGCAGTGGGCAGATGTCCACATCTGCACGGGACATAGACGACCCCGCCCTCCACGAGTCCCCTGCTGCCTTGCAGGCCTGGCTGCTTGGCTGCGGAAAGGCTAAGGGAGGAAAACCCTGACATCAAAGCCCCCGTGTCTCCGGGGAAGGCGTTTGAGCCAGAGACTAGGACAAGGACAGTCTGATATAAAACCTACGACCCGAGGACCTCGATGCCACCGTCCCAGCTTGCTAGGCCATGGCAGACGAACCAAGGGTTTAAAGGGTGGGGCCAGTACTGCGCACACTGCACTCCACCAAAAAGCTCCACCACGCAGGCTTTAGAAAACGTCCACGGACCATGACACTGACCATTCCAAGTCCTGTAGCGACGGGCGAGGGGCGAAACGGCAGGTGAAAGATGTCACTGGAAGCCGCAGTCTCAAACCTGCATGCAGGCGGTTCAGGATATTGGTCGCCTGATGTTGACCTGGGGATGACAACATCACTCGGCACACCCTGAACGACCAAGCAGCCTTCTCTAGGGACAGCACTGCTTGCTCCACACGGAGAGGGGCCTAGAAAAGGTGGCCTAACCAAAGCTCGTCCCCTCACAACCCCAGTTGGCTAGCCGCGGTCAACGGGCATCTTCTCCTGCGGTCAAAAAACAAGAAAGAATAACGGATCCACTCTCATGACGACCACGACCGGACTCAACGTAGCATGCTGGAACATCCGAACCATGCTCGACAAAGCAGACAGCGGATGCCCTGAACGTCGCTCCGCCCTCATTGCCCATGAATTGCGGAGGTTAAACATCGACATCGCCGCGCTCAGTGAAGTACGCCTTCCGGACGAAGGCAGCCTCCAAGAACTTGGCGCTGGGTACACCCTCTACTGGTCAGGCAGGCCTGAATCAGAAAGACGGCTCTCCGGCGTGGGTTTCATGGTCAAGACCTCCATTGCGACTAAGCTGGAAAACCTACCAACGGGTCACTCAGACCGCATCATGTCCATGCGCCTCCCACTGAGACACCAGCAACACGTCACCCTTCTCAGTGTGTACTCCTCAACCCTCCTGGCAGAGCCTGCTGAAAAGGACAAGTTTTACACTGACCTGCGCAGTCTCATACAGAGCACCCCTGCAGACGACAAAGTCATCATCCTTGGCGACTTCAACGCCAGAGTGGGCCAGGACTCTGAAGCCTGGAAAGGAGTCCTCGGCAAGCATGGCGTCGGGAACTGCAATGACAATGGCCGCCTACTGTTGGAGTTCTGTCCAGAGCAGCAACTGGTCATCACCAACACTACTTTTCAGCAAAAGGACAGTCGAAAGACCACCTGGATGCATCCTCGCTCCAAACACTGGCACCTTATCGACTATGTCCTAGTGCGTCAGAGGGACCGCAGTGATGTCCTCCTCACCAGAGTGATGCCCAGCGCAGAGTGCCACACTGACCACCGCCTTGTCCGCTGCAAACTCAGGCTCCACGTCAAGCCAAAACCCAAGCAATGGGGGCCCCCCAAGAAAAAGCTTGATGTTGCCAGCCTTCAGCGTGACGACGTGAAAGCTGCCTTTCAGACAGATTTACAGCGCAGGCTCAAAGACACAGCGGACCCAGCAGACTCCTCCCCTGAAACACTCTGGGAACAACTGAAAACTGTTATTGCAAAATCCTCTGCAGAAGTCGTGGGTTTCGCTAGACTGGTTTGACGAAAACGATGTTGAGATCCAGGAACACCTAGCAAAAAAAAAAAAAAGCCCATCAGGCCCACCTAGCCCAGCCTTCCTGCCCTGTGAAGAAGTCTGCCTTCCGCCTCGTCTGCAGCAGTCTCCAGCGCAAGCTCAGAGATCTCCAGAATGAGTGGTGGACCAGACTTGCACAGAGGACCCAGCTTTGCGCTGACAATGGTGACTACAGGGGCTTCTACGAAGCACTGAAAGCAGTGTATGGCCCCAGGCACCTGGTACAAAGTCCCCTGCGAAGCGCGAATGGCCAGGTACTCCTCACAGATAATACCTCCATCTTGAACCGCTGGTCTGAGTACTTTCAGAGCATCTTCAGCGCTGAGCGCACTGTTCAAGAAGCAGTCGTCCTACAAATCCCACAACTCCCAGTAAAGGTTGAATTGGACGAACCGCCCACCGCTGAAGAGACCCTGACAGCCATCCACCAGCTCAAGAGTGGCAAAGCAGCAGGCATTGATGGAATACCGCCAGAGATCTGGAAACATGGAGGCACAGCACTGCACAACAAGCTCCATGACCTCTTTCTCTGCTGCTGGGAGGAAGGAACACTACCAAAGGATCTCCGTGATGCTGTCGTTATCACCCTGCACAAGAACAAAGGCGAGAAGTCTGACTGTTCCAACTATCGGGGAATTACCCTGCTGTCCATTGCTGGGAAAATTCTTGCAAGGCTGCTCCTGAATCGGCTGGTACCTGCCATCGCTGAAGACCACCTCCCAGAGGGCCAGTATGGTTTCAGAGCAAACAGGAGCACCACCGATATGGTCTTTGTGCTGAGACAGCTTCAGGAGAAGTGCCGCGAGCAGAACAAAGGGCTGTATGTAACGTTTGTCGACCTAACAAAAGCGTTCGACACTGTGAGCAGGCAAGGCATGTGGCAGATCCTGGAGCGACTTGGCTGTCCCCCAAAGTTCCTCAGCATGATTGTCCAGCTACACGAGGACCAGCAAGGCCAGGTCAGACTCAACAATGACCTCTCAGAACCATTCCCTATTCTCAACGGCGTAAAGCAGGGCTGCGTGCTGGCACCGACCCTCTTCACCATCTTTTTTAGCATGATGTTGAAGCAGGCCACAGTGGACCTCGATGATGACGATGCAGTGTACATCAGGTATCGTCTCGATGGCAGCCTGTTCAACCTCAGACGACTGCAGGCCCACACGAAAACCCTAGACCAACTGATTCGTGAGCTGCTTTTTGCTGATGACGCTGCCCTTGTTGCACACACAGAGAGAGCCCTGCAGCGCATCACGTCCTGCTTCGCAGACGCTGCCCAGCTCTTTGGACTTGAGGTCAGTCTGAAAAAGACAGAGGTCCTACATCAGCCGGCACCCAAGACAGTGTATCGCCCTCCTCACATCACCATTGGCGAGTCTGAACTAAAGTCAGTGCACCAGTTTACTTACCTTGGCTGCATTATCACGTCGGACGCCAAGCTGGACAAGGAGCTTGACAGCAGGCTGGCAAAAGCGAACAGCGCTTTCGGGCGACTTTTCAAGCGGGTGTGGCACAATCAACAGCTGAAAACAGGCACCAAGATCAGCGTGTACAGAGCTGTGGTCCTCACCACCCTGCTGTATGGTTCTGAGTCCTGGGCCCTCTACCGCAGCCAACTACGACTCCTCGAACGCTTCCACCAGCGCTGCCTGCGCACCATCCTGGGCATTCACTGGAGTGACTATGTCACCAACGTCGAGGTCCTTGAACAGGCTGAAACTGTGAGCATCGAGGCCTTGCTGCTGCGGACACAGCTCCGCTGGGCGGGGCATGTCTCCAGGATGGAGGATCATCGCCTACCAAAGATCACCCTGTTCGGCGAGCTTGCTACTGGACACCGGGACAGAGGGGCACCAAAGAAGAGATACAAAGACTGTCTCAAGAAGTCACTTAGTGCCTGCCAAATCGACCACCACCAGTGGTCTTCGCTTGCTGTGGACCGTGACACCTGGCGCTCCACCATTTACAAGGCAGCTGTCTCGTTTGAGGACTCTCGCAGAGCTAGCCTTAAGGACAAGCGGCTCAGGAGAAAAAACAGAGATGCCGCAACTCAGAACCCTGGCCATACCTTCCCCTGCAGCCACTGCGATCGAACCTGCCTGTCCCGGATTGGCCTCCGCAGCCACGAACAAGCCTGCAGACGTCGTGGGCAACTCCTATAAAATCTTCGTTCGCGAAGTCAAGCCAAGAGTGTTGGTGTTATGCTTTCGTTTTGACTGCAACTTCTGTCAGATTGTATGCACAAATTGATTGAATACAATGACGTCACACAGTCAGTGTCGTTAGGTGCGTCGTCTGCTGCAGTCGGTCGTTTAGTGCAGTATGTTATGCTAGGTCAGAGAAAAAAAAAAAAACAACCTAATGTTGCCAAAGGGTGTAATAGTAAAGTATTGTTTGTGTGAATGCTGCGTGTTTGAGGGAAGGACTGGAAAGTCGAGTGCTGAGTGAAGAGAGAAGGCGACAATGGGAAAACTATGATATCCAGCACTATTACGTTGGAATAGATGCATAACAGTTACGACACGCCTGTAAATGAAAACACTTTTAACATTAACAAAAGTTGAGTATAAGGAGAGGTTTTTAAACAGTTTTAATAAAACTGTTGCCCGACACGCTTCTAAAAAAACCAGTTTCTTAGTTTTAAACCTTGCACCGCGCCATAAACGCCGCGATTGCTTCTCAGTCACTCTTAGCTGTCCTATAGTTTGGAATGTGGGACTTGCCCAACTGGATCCATCTGGTGCACTCCAAATGTGTATTTGTGGGTGGTTTGATGTGCAACTCGTTGCGCGCCTCAGAAATGACCTCCTGATTCCAGGGATAATTAAAATATTTCATTCATAAGAGAGCATTCAGCAGCTCTATAAAACCCAAAGTGATGACCCCCCCCCCCTCCCCACCTTCACCCCCACCCCTCCCTCCCCTCCCCTCCCCCCACAACCCCACCCAAACAATCATTAGAAAATCAACCAGAGGTATTTTTAGTGTTCACTGTGTGTTGTGTCATTGTGCTTTACATTTTTAATGCAGGAAAAAGAAGGAATATACATTAAGTTGAAAAAAGAATGACAACAATCAAATAAATGTGGAAAAGAAGCATCAAATATTCCGAGAACTTTACCTTATTACAGACACCTAATTTTCTTGAGATGTCCATGCTAAAATGAATGATTTGACAAGGACACCCATTTCTACTGTAATGCCAGTTTTTGTGTGAGAGGCACCCACTTTATTGGTAGAAACCCATTTTTTCTCCATCCAGTGGCTCTGTTTCTAGAAAATGTCTTTTTTTATTTTAAGTTGTAGAGCTTAGTTACAAGGTGAGTTCTAAACATTCGCATCAACTCCAGAGCCCTAGAATAATTAGAAATATGGGAACCCATTTTCACATAAAATGGTAGGTAACCCACTCTGATGGTTTTGTATCCCTGTGTGTGTGTGTGTGTGTGTGTGTGTGTGTGTGTGTGTGTGTGTGTGTGTGTGTGTGTGTGTGTGCGCGCGCGCGCGCGTTTAGTTTTATGTATAGTTTAGTTTAAGTTATCAGTTTATGTTGCTGTGATACCCTCCATGACACGCTATATCTTACAACGTTACACATGTAATTATTTTAATTTAGTCTTAGTGTTTATTATGTTTACTAGTGAGTTTATGTTGTTTGTGTATGTTTGCGGAAGCGTATGGGGAGGAGGGGGGGGGGGAGGGTGTTGCTGATGACGTTCCCCTCGGGGATAATAAAGTATTATTGTATTGTGTTGAATTGTATTGTATTGTATTGTGTTGTATTGTATTGCCGGTATTAGTTGTATTGTATTGTATTGTATCGAAATAAGCCACGGTCGATCTGTCGCACACCCGGGGTCAGTGTGGTGCACCAGTATCTGCGTCAGCCAAACGGGATGCACGTGATCCCCTTAAAACAAGGGCCGTCACTCCTTCGTCATTTGAGGAAGGATCAAGTGACGACCCTTTTGCAACAGGACCAAGTATAAAGTACTAAGTATCAAGGTACTAATGCTTGCTACAAACAACGGTTTCCGGAAGTCAGAAGCGGGTCTAAAACTGTGCGTCTTTTCACGCAACAGTGAATTAAAACCCCGGACACAAGGCGATATCACATGTTTGTCCGGGCTTGTAATCCACTGCTTTGGTCCAAACACCTGCCATGTTGACAAACCGGCTGTTGACGATGACTAAGTGTGTCAGTGGATAAGAAACCCGGACAAACAGGCGATATGGCGTGCTTGTCTGGGCTTTTAATCCACCGCGTCGAAACACGTGCAAGTTTGATCTACTTCTGATTTCCGAACAACGTAGCAGACGATGACTACGTCATTTCCGCCTGAACGAGATGGCTCGGCCGTCATCCATTAGCTCAGCTGTCACTATTGGTGCCTGATTAGCTCAGATGTCACTATTGGTGCCTGATTAGCTCAGATGTCACTATTGGTGCCTGATTAGCTCAGATGTCACTATTGGTGCCTGATTAGCTCAGATGTCACTATTGGTGCCTGATTAGCTCAAATGTCACTATTGGTGCCTGATTATCTCAGCCGTCACTATTGGTGCCTGATTATCTCAGCCGTCACTATTGGTGCCTGATTATCTCAGCCGTCACTATTGGTGCCTGATTATCTCAGCCGTCACTATTTACCCGACTTTCACGCCTGAAATACATTAATATTGGCGCTATCACACATTGGCACTATCAGGATTTATATAACATGTATATTGGCACTATCAGGATTTATATAACATGTATATTGGCACTATCAGGATTTATATAACATGTATATTGGCGCTATCAGGATTTTATATAACATGTATATTGGCACTACTATCAGGATTTTATATAAATGAACTCTGGAAACATTTATATCATCTACCAGGATTTATATAACACTTAAATTGGCACTTTCAGGATTTTATATAAATGGACTCTGGAAACATTTATATTGACACTACCAGGATTTATATAACATTTAAATTGGCACTATCAGGATTTTATATAAATGATGAACTCTGGAAACCCGAAAGCTCTATCAGACATATCACACAAAGTAAGCATGACGTCGCTCAAACACGTCATGATCGTTCCGGCGATACAGTCGATCCACGGAAAAAGACGGGCTGTCTAGAGCAGGTCCCTTGCTCTGGCATGTCAGAGTGCTGCAGTTGCAGTTCGTCTGAATTGGTCAGTGTTCAGGTCGTCATCCCAGGCAATAGCTGTCCCTGCCCCCCTTAACCCACCCAGTGTCGCCCTTGTGTCGTGCACTAATCAAGCAAGCAAGCTAGACAACGGGAAGCGATACCGAGACGGGATTGGCAAAGTTCAGTTTGGGACATCTCACTTTCTTCACTGCCGGCAAACACCACTCACCTGCACGAGGCACAGATCCTCAAAAGCCACCGCAGTCGCCGGGCTCATGACGATTTCTGCCTCTCGCTCACTTCATTCATATCTGTGTTACTCAGTAAGGAACAGGTTACGGCTTTTTCAGTCGCTGACATCAGGAAACTGGACATTCGTGATCGTGAGTAAACTTTATTTTGTGATGAGTTGTAGAAATGTTATTGATGGCCACGGGCAGTGAAGGAAGGGGTTACAGGGACCGGCTCCAGGCGAGAAAGGGTTACTAACTGTTGTGAGTGTGTGCTACAGAAAGCGTTACTAACTGTTGTGAGTGTGTGCTACGGAAAGGCTCAGTACTAACTGTTATGAGTGTGTGCTACAGAAAGCGTTACTAACTGTTGTGAGTGTGTGCTACAGAAAGCGTTACTAACTGCTGTGAGTGTGTGCTACAGAAAGCGTTACTAACTGTTCTGAGTGTGTGCTACAATAATGGCGGACAAAAGGGCTTCACTTATCAAGTTTAAATGTGGTAAAAATGAAAGACTTTCTGCTCTTGTTCTCGACCTCTGTACTTAGGAAAGTTGCAGCGACGCGCACTATGGAGGTAACACAACAAAACAACACCCTGCTGCGTGTGTCTATACTCGCGTGGACTGTCAAAGGGCGACCGGAAAAGCCTTAGTTGAGACATTGAGATCCCGTTGTGTCGGCAAGTTTTGGCGATCGGCAAATTGTTGCAATCCAGACTCACCCTGCCGCAGGTCGCTTTCATAACGGAACACTATTATTAAACCACCTTCAGGCATGTGTGACTCTCCGTCCCTATCAGCCTCTCCTCCTCCCCCACCCTGCCTCCACCCTCCCTCCACCCTCCCTCCACACTGCCAACACCCTCCCTCCACCCTGTCTCCACCCTCCCTTCACCCTGCCTCCACCCTGCCTCCACCCTGCCAAGCCGAACGTCAATCAATGACCGGGAGACTAAACTGAGGTGTGCACATTATTCACTTTATATGCACTCTTCTGTGATTCTGCACAGGTAGATCCCGGGTCAATGGGGATTGCTTCCCTGTTTAACCTTCCTGCGTTGCGGAACGTCCTTGAGGTCTTTGCTAGTGTTTGGTGCCAGCAGAGTAGTCGTTCGTAGTAGTTTTAAAATTTAACCCTTTGGCTGTCGGTAGCGGTTTTTGTCGAGATGATTCCTGCAGCAATAACAACATGCTGACATCCTGCAGCAATAACAACATGCTGACATCCTGCAGGAATAACAACATGCTGACATCCTGCAGCAATAACAACATGCTGACATCCTGCAGCAATAACAACATGCTGACATCCTGCAGCAATAACAACATTTTGTCTTTGTTCCTGAACTTCAACACACATTCATGCACGCACACACCTACACATACACATAGCCCTGTCATAGGAAAGAACTATTTCTTACGTCATTTGCCAGATGACGTACGTAATGCATCATCAAGTTCAGAACTCTGATAACGTTATGGCTTCCAGAGAGGGATCAAGTGTTGCTGATTAGGCCTATATTATCTCTATGTTCGTCAGAAAAGTTGCTTTCACACAAAGCCCCAAGTTTCACACAGAACGGCAAGGGTGGGTAAGTTGGCATATTTTTTGGATTTTTTACTTTTATTTGATAGCTGGGTGCGATGAACTTTATAAATTCTTCTTTTTTCGTTCGCGTTGACTCTGTCTGAAGGCGAATTTGGACGCTTCCTTTTACTGTTGTTTTCCGTGGTGTATAGTGTGCCTACTGTTGTTTTCCGTGGTATATAGTGTGCCTACTGTTGTTTTCCGTGGTGTGTAGTGTGCCTACGTTGTTTTCCGTGGTATATAGTGTGCCTACTGTTGTTTTCCGTGGTGTATAGTGTGCCTACTGTTGTTTCCCGTGGTGTATAGTGTGCCTACTGTTGTTTCCCGCGGTGTATAGTGTGCCTACTGTTGTTTTCCCGCGGTATATAGTGTGCCCACTGTTTGCCGTATATAGTGTGCCTGCTGTTTGGCGTATATGGTGTGCCTACTGTTGGCGTATATGGTGTGCCTACTGTTGTCGTATATGGTGTGCCTGATGTTGGCGTTTAAGGTGTACCTGCTGTTGGCGTATATGGTGTGCCTACTGTTGGCGTATGTAGTGTGCCTACTGTTGGCGTATGTAGTGTGCCTATTGTTGGGGTAGTGACGATAAACGTAGGATCGAAGAGTCAAACAAAAAAAAATAACAACTGCCAAAAGGCAGTAAGGTTGTTTCAAGGCAACAAATGCGCGCGGTGCGAAGAACAGTGGTGAAATATTTACGTGCAGATATTGGTAGTCCCACACATCAGTGGTCGCGTGTATGAGTTGTCGTTTGTGGCAACGCTTCGGTGATTCTATGATTAATTTGTAGTGTGATTTGTCATAGAGGATAGTTGTACTCGATTTTTGCCACACAGTTAAACATGGCCGAGGAGGAAAATGGCCGGAAAAGGGAGAGTGGGAGAGACAGAGACAGACAGGCTGACACGCAGACTGTTTGACAATAAAAGAAAAGTAAGCAAGAACGGGTTCGAAAAGCTAAGAAATGAAATTACGTTTCCACGTTAAACCCGGTGTCTAGTACATATGCGTTTTTAAAGTCGTTTCTCTTGTTTGCGACAAACGTCACTGGTGGGAAAGTGCAGTCTATGATGGCTACATTTCATGCAGTCCAAGAATACACAGGCGATTGGGGGCTAGGCTTGTTGCTGTAAAGACTGGCATAGATGTGTCTTGAAACGTTTATAATGTTCACACTCTGAAAGGGAAGACGCTCCAGCATCTCTCTCACTCTCTCTCTCTCTCTCTCTCTCTCTCTCTCTCTCTCTCTCTCTCTCTCTCTCTCTCTCTCTCTCTTTCTCTCTCTCTCACTCTCTATCGGCCTATTTCTTTATTATCTGTTTTGTCCAAACCACTGGAAAGGCACGTTCATAAACACCTGCTTGCTTACCTAGAAAACCGTAAGCTCCTCCACCCTTTCCAATCCGGATTTCGTCCGCAGCATTCATGCCACACAGCACTTGTACGCCTTGTTGACACATGGCTCAAGGGTATGAATAAGTCACAGTTACCAGGAGTAGTCTATCTGGATTTTAAGAATGCTTTTGATCTGATTAACCATACTATTCTGACTGCTAAGCTTCACACATACCTCAATAACGGAGACACAGTTGCTTTTTTCACATCTTACCTTACTAAAAGAAAACAAAAGGTTCTTGTTCATGGCTCATACTCCTCTCTCAAAGATGTAAGCTTCGGTGTGCCCCAAGGGTCTGTACTGGGCCCTCTACTGTTTTGCTTATTTATCAATGATTTGCCTCTACATATTACTTGCCAAGATGTACAATGCGACCTTTTTGCTGACGACACCTCAGTTCATACTACTAGTAAAGATATACAGGTAATTTCCGACAACCTACAACAAAGTCTTCATGAAGTATCAGCTTGGTGTATAAACAATTCTATGGTTGTTCATCCAGCCAAAACGAAATCGATGGTAGTCGCCACGCGCCAAAAACAGCAGATAATGCCTCTATTACTTAACCTTTCACTTAAAGGTAGTCAGGTAAAACAGGTAAATGAACATCGAGTACTGGGGATTACAATCGACAGTCAGCTAAAATGGCAAGCTCATACAGACGCCTTATGCAAAATAGTATCCAAAATTCTCTTTATGTTATCAAAACTGAAATATTATACTGATTCAGATACCCGTAAACTATTTTATAACGCTCACATACGTTCTTATATCGATTACGCGTCATCGGTATGGGATGGGTGTAGTGAGGTCCATTTAAAGAGACTCAATTCCCTACACAGATGAGCGGCCAAAATAATCTGCCCTGATCAACACCTAAGCACTGAAGAAAAGCTCTCAAAAGCAGGTCTCCTGCCACTTCAAGATCATTTTAAATATAACAAAGCAATCTTTATGTTCAAAGTGTGGAAACGCAAAACACCTGAGTACATCTCCACTTTGTTCCGTAAGTCTGAGTCCAAGCTTGGAAACATCAGAAAGCTTTTCATAGTCCCAAAACCAAGGATCGATCTATATAAAACTAGCTTATCCTTCTCAGGGGCACTTATCTGGAATGCCCTTCCCGACCATGTAAAATCCGCCTCCTCGCTAGCCTGTTTTAAAAAGGGTCTCTGCAAATATTTTGTGGATCACTCGTAGGGATGACTTAACCACTTGTATTATATGTTTCTTTTTATGCTGGGTCCAATTTATTCCTAATTAAGTCTGTTATCCTTTTCATTTATCATTTGGACTACTTAGCTCTGTCTATGTGTGAAGGGGGGTGGGTGGGGTGGGGGGTGTCTGTGAGTCTATGAGTATGTCTGTCTATGTGAATAGTGTTGTCATCTCTTTGCAAGTATTATGTTTACTTATATGTATGTATATTTGTAGTTAGTCTTGTAGTTGTTAGCAACGGCAGGTTTGTAAAATGGCTGTGTCGATGACGATGTCAATGCCTAAACCGTTGTAAAATAAAGTTTCATTGATTCATTCATTGATTCATTGATTCTCTCTCTCTCTCTCTCTCTCTCTCTCTCTCTCTCTCTCTCTCTCTCTCTCTCTCTCTCTCTCTCTCTCTCTCCCCCCCCTCTCTCTCTCGCTCCCGCCCCTATCCCTCTGTCATATTGAGAAACAGACTTATTGCCAAACGATCTTTTGTACAGAAGTTCATACCTTGTTTTATTCAGGTGCATATGTGTAGAAATTAACTTCATTTGGATCTCAGAGCACGATTATGTTTCCACCAATGTTGCTGATGGAGGAAAACAAATGTTGAAATATTTTGTCAAAGGTAAACTGCGGATGTAACAAATACAAAGAACAAACATTGTCTTATAATAGTATAAAATATAATAATAAAATAGTGTAGTCAGTACCTCCAAGAAGTGTCATTACATCTGCCGTGTTCAGCCTGACCATGTGATATGCAAAGGTGCTGTACACAGGGGTTTTGTACTTTTTCAGGTGCTACTGTTTTCACTGCTGATGGCAAGCGAATACAAGACACTGCAGATCGTAACATTTAACTGCACCAGTTCTGCCTACAACATGATGTCTATGGCTACTTCACCGTGTGCTTCATAGACTTTCAACGTTAATATTTGCACTGATACAGTATAACCCATTCCTATTGCTTTTTTTTTCTTTTTTTTTTCTATTTGGTGAATCCCTCACGAGGGGAAATTAAACTGTGCCACACCAAGGACATATGAACGGCTCTTCTTCTATTCACAGATGGCATTTTATGAAGACAGATCTTATGAAATGGCTCGGCAACAAACAACGACAACAACAACAAAACCAAAAACCAAAAACCCAACCCAACCCCCAACCCACCCCCCTAAAAAAAGAAAAAATTAAAAAAAAAAATGGTCGGACCCACCTGTCTCTGGCTGGGTCCCCCTCATACAAATGTGCTGTGTTGTGTTGTTCTGTGAGAGCATGCATGTGTTAATCGTAGGAAACGATCCGATATTTATTTGAGCTATCATGGTTACGTATCACGCACCTTTTCAGTGAGATTCTCTGTTGTTCGCGCAGATAGAAGAATTGGTTTTGTTATGATACGCTAAGTTTAGTCCGGAAGCTTCTAGCAAAGTCGCACGGAGAATAGCGGTAGTAAAGCTGATCTATTTTTAGTCATAGTTGTTTTCTGTGAGCGTGAAATTAGCGGCCGTTCTTTGCGGGTTATGAAAGGTCGTGAACGGTCTACCATACTGTTGTGTGACGTCATTACAGACTAGGATTTGGGGCTGAAATGAGCAGTCAAATTTTTGTAGACTATTGTAGTTATTCTAGAAAGTTCTTCTTTTATTAATATTTATGATTTTCAGTTACGTGTTCCGTTCTGATTGGGTGCGTTGTGTAAATTCATTAGATTTTTCTGGAAAGTCGTTTTACTTTAAAAGTTGGTGCTAGGAAGCACGTGTGTATATTGTCATGCATTGTCAGTTGTAGGAACACACAGTTTATCGTAGGTACGTGGCCCGTATAGGGTGTACATTGCGAGAGACGCAGCGTAACGGTGGTGTACGTTCTATGAGAAACTTTGTGTCGCCAGTGTTGACATTTCAGAGGAGACATTGTATCAGTGTTGGTGCATTTGGGAATGCATCGTGTGGAGATAGCATCGCTGAATTAAAATATTGTTGGAACTGTTACTCCAGTATTGTCTACAACCTTAAGCCACGTGTGACGGGTTGCAGCTGAATGAAGTTTATTTAAAAGAACCTTACGTGCGTGCGTCTGGTGTGATATCATACTACGACTACGACTCAACACGTAACATGCTGCTTTACTGTTTCTACACCACAAGATCCCAAAATAGATCTGCTTTAATAAGTTAGGTGTTCTCTGACCGCTACAGCCACCTACCTAGTGATCTTTAATTACAGGTGGTCTTTAATGACAGGTGGTCTCTCACCGCTACAGCCACCTACCTAGCGGTCTTTAATGACAGGTGGCCTCTCACCGCTACAGCCACTTTCCTAGCGGTCTTTAATGACAGGTGGTCTCTGACCGCCACAGCCACCTACCTAGTGATCTTTAATGACAGGTGGGCTTTAATGACAGGTGGTCTCTCACCGCTACAGCCACTTTCCTAGCGGTCTTTAATGACAGGTGGTCTCTGACCGCCACAGCCACCTACCTAGTGATCTTTAATGACAGGTGGGCTTTAATGACAGGTGGTCTCTCACCAGTCGCCGCTCAGAACAGGTACTGCTGTATGAAAACGTTTTGTGTCGGGAAGTACTACCCTTTAAGTGCCCACGGTCGATCCATTTCCTGCTGCTCTGGTTTGGGAGCGAAAAAGATTGAGTTTGACAAAGGCAAAAGGTAATGTGTTTTGAAGCTGCAGGTTGTGCGTAACCGACTTTAGCTGGGATAGGAATGTTTGCTTCAACAATGTTCTACGCCATCTTAATGTCTGTTGACAGCTTGAGTGGGGAACGAGTCATGCTTAATTTAGCCCTTAGAAACGCCCTCAGGTGGAGCCAGTCTCGAGAGACAAAAGGCATAGATCGTCATGTCCCAGTAGGCTGCAGGGGGTCGTGTAAACCTAGTCTACTGCAGGGAGACGAGTGCCGAATACACCAGCTTGATGTAGCCCGAAGTATCAGCATTAATGTGAGGGGTAGGTGTTGCCGATTGTCGCTAGGGCAAGAGGCTTAAATTCTCCTGAACCCCTTCAGCTGCAGGGGCAATTAGAATCTGTGTCTCTTGGTGATGGAAGGCGCTGGGTGAGTAGTGCTTAACTGGCTGGGTGAGTAGTGCCTAACTGGCTGGGTGAGTAGTGCTTAGCTGGCTAGGTGAGTAGTGCCTCTGGCTGGGTGAGTAGTGCCTCTGGCTGGGTGAGTAGTGCCTAACTGGCTGGGTGAGTAGTGCTTAGCTGGCTAG
Source organism: Semisulcospira habei (assembly GCA_036245525.1). Classification (NCBI taxonomy): domain Eukaryota; kingdom Metazoa; phylum Mollusca; class Gastropoda; family Semisulcospiridae; genus Semisulcospira; species Semisulcospira habei. The sequence goes on from BTPG01000002.1 coordinate 92,007,141, forward strand.
GTGAGTAGTGCCTAACTGGCTGGGTGAGTAGTGCTTAGCTGGCTGGGTGAGTAGTGCCTAACTGGCTGGGTGAGTAGTGCTTAATTGGCTGGATGAGTAGTGCCTAACTGGCTGGGTGAGTAGTGCTTAGCTGGTTGGGTGAGTAGTGCCTAACTGGCTGGGTGAGTAGTGCTTAGCTGGCTGGGTGAGTAGTGCCTAACTGGCTGGGTGAGTAGTGCTTAGCTGGCTGGATGAGTAGTGCCTAACTGGCTGGGTGAGTAGTGCTTAACTGGCTGGATGAGTAGTGCCTAACTGGCTGGGTGAGTAGTGCTTAGCTGGCTGGGTGAGTAGTGCCTAACTGGCTGGGTGAGTAGTGCTTAGCTGGCTGGGTGAGTAGTGCCTAACTGGCTGGGTGAGTAGTGCTTAGCTGGCTGGGTGAGTAGTGCCTAACTGGCTGGGTGAGTAGTGCTTAGCTGGCTGGGTGAGTAGTGCCTAACTGGCTGGGTGAGTAGTGCTTAGCTGGCTGGGTGAGTAGTGCCTAACTGGCTGGGTGAGTAGTGCTTAACTGGCTGGATGAGTAGTGCCTAACTGGCTGGGTGAGTAGTGCTTAGCTGGCTGGGTGAGTAGTGCCTAACTAGCTGGGTGAGTAGTGCTTAACTGGCTGGATGAGTAGTGCCTAACTGGCTGGGTGAGTAGTGCTTAGCTGGCTGGGTGAGTAGTGCCTAACTGGCTGGGTGAGTAGTGCTTAGCTGGCTGGGTGAGTAGTGCCTAACTGGCTGGGTGAGTAGTGCTTAGCTGGCTGGGTGAGTAGTGCCTAACTGGCTGGGTGAGTAGTGCTTAGCTGGCTGGGTGAGTAGTGCCTAACTGGCTGGGTGAGTAGTGCCTAACTGGCTGGGTGAGTAGTGCTTAGCTGGCTGGGTGAGTAGTGCCTAACTGGCTGGGTGAGTAGTGCCTAACTGGCTGGGTGAGTAGTGCTTAACTGGCTGGGCGAGTAGTGCCTAACTGGCGGGGTGAGTAGTGCCTAACTGCATGCTAAATGTCTTACAAGGTGGAAGAATGCAGCAGACGACAGAAACCCTGGAGTGAAATGACGCGAACGATGACGTTATGATGAATATGTCTGTGTCGGAGCTGGATGTACGCGTGCGTGCTGGTCTGTAATGTCGGCCGAAAGGTTAAAAAAATCACATACCAGCACACATTGTTTTACACTTTTATTTATTTTTGGCTCACGTGCGAAGCAAAAGCGAGTCTACGTTTTGGGCCAGTGGTCGTCCGTCCGGCGTACGTCGTTCGTCGTCGTCTGTCCGCTGTCGTCCGTCGTCCATGGTAAACTTTAACGTTGGCATTTTCTCGGAAACTATTCAAGCCACAGTCTTCAAACTTGACCCAAAGATACTTTGTGGCAATACCTTTTTAAACATACCAACTGGAGTGACCTCTCACAAAGGTCAAGGTCACAGCATATCAGGAAATATGTCAAAAATAGTTATATTTTGACTTTTTTTTTCTCAAATACTGTTCACAACTTCAAACCCAAACTTGGTACAAAGATACCTGATGGGAAGCCCTTACTATGCATACTAATTTGGTTGATCCCTCGGAAAGGTCAAGGGTCACAAGAGCTCAGGAAATAGGTGAAAAATAGCCATATTTTGACAAAAAGATGTTTTTTTTTTCTCGCAAACACTGTTAACAACGTCAAATCCAAACGTGCTACAGAGATACCTGATGGTAAGACCTATCTATGCATACTCATTTGGATGACCCCTCGGAAAGGTCAAGGGTCACAAGAGGCTGGCAAATGTTTGTAAAATGCCAATTTTTTGATAAAATTGTAGGTATTATCAACATTTTTGCAAATTTTTCAACAAAATTTGGCACAAAGATAGCTGATGATAAGACCTTCCTATGAATACTAATTTAGTCGACTCATCACAAAGGTCGTGTCACGGGGGATTGACAGATGTGTGAAAAATGCTTACATTTTCAAAAAAAACATGGATTTTGCTGCTGCAGAAGCCAGCCTTGTCACAAAGGTCACACATATATAAATCGATCATACACGTGAGCCATAATGGCTTTGCCTTTCTTGTTACTGTTGTAAATGCTGTTTGTTTGATGTTCTTCCGCAGGGCATGAGAAACAATGGCAAGCAAAATCAAAACGAGGGGAGAAGAAACGAAACGGAACGAGAGGAAAAGAAACCAAACGAGACGAGAAAAAAGTAGTTTTGCGTAATGTGGTTTAGGATATTATTAGTAGTTAGGATATTATTAGCAGTTAGGGTATTATTAACAGTTAGGATATTATCAGCAGTTAGGGTATTATTAACAGTTAGGATATTATCAGCAGTTAGGGTATTATTAACAGTTAGGATATTATCAGCAGTTAGGGTATTATTAACAGTTAGGATATTATCAGCAGTTAGGGTATTATTAACAGTTAGGATATTATCAGCAGTTAGGGTATTATTAACAGTTAGGATATTATCAGCAGTTAGGGTATTATTAACAGTTAGGATATTATCAGCAGTTAGGGTATTATTAACAGTTAGGATATTATCAGCAGTTAGGGTATTATTAACAGTTAGGATATTATCAGCAGTTAGGGTATTATTAACAGTTAGGATATTATCAGCAGTTAGGGTATTATTAACAGTTAGGATATTATCAGCAGTTAGGGTATTATTAACAGTTAGGATATTATCAGCAGTTAGGGTATTATTAACAGTTAGGATATTATCAGCAGTTAGGGTATTATTAACAGTTAGGATATTATCAGCAGTTAGGGTATTATCAACAGTTAGGATATTATCAGCAGTTAGGGTATTATTAACAGTTAGGATATTATCAGCAGTTAGGGTATTATCAACAGTTAGGATATTATCAGCAGTTAGGGTATTATCAACAGTTAGGATATTATCAGCAGTTAGGGTATTATCAACAGTTAGGATATTATCAGCAGTTAGGGTATTATCAACAGTTAGGATATTATCAGCAGTTAGGGTATTATTAACAGTTAGGATATTATCAGCAGTTAGAGTATTATTAACAGTTAGGATATTATCAGCAGTTAGGGTATTATTAACAGTTAGGATATTATCAGCAGTTAGGGTATTATTAACAGTTAGGATATTATCAGCAGTTAGGGTATTATTAACAGTTAGGATATTATCAGCAGTTAGAGTATTATTAACAGTTAGGATATTATCAGCAGTTAGGGTATTATCAACAGTTAGGATATTATCAGCAGTTAGGGTATTATCAACAGTTAGGATATTATCAGCAGTTAGGGTATTATCAACAGTTAGGATATTATCAACAGTTAGGGATTATCAGCAGTTAGGGCAGATGTTCACATCTGCACGGGACTTAGACGACCCCGCCCTCCACGAGTCCCCTGCTGCCTTGCAGGCCTGGCCGCTTGGCTGCGGAAAGGCTAAGGGAGGAAACCCCTGACATCAAAGCCCCCGTGTCTCCGGAGAAGGTTTTTGAGCCAGAGACTAGGACAAGGACAGTCTGATATAAAACCTACGACCCGAGGACCTCGATGCCATCGTCCCAGCTTGCTAGGCCATGGCAGACGAACCAAGGGTTTAAAGGGTGGGGCCAGTACTGCGCACACTGCACTCCACCAAAAAGCTCCACCGCGCAGGCTTTAGGAAACGTCCACAGACCATGACACTGACCATTCCAAGTCCTGTAGCGACGGGCGAGGGGCGAAATGGCAGGTGAAAGATGTCACTGGAAGCCGCAGTCTCAAACCTGCATGCAGGCGGTTCAGGATATTGGTCGCCTGATGTTGACCTGGGGATGACAACATCACTCGGCACACCCTGAACGACCAAGCAGCCTTCTCTAGGGACAGCACTGCTTGCTCCACACGGAGAGGGGCCTAGAAAAGGTGGCCTAACCAAAGCTCGTCCCCTCGCAACCCCAGTTGGCTAGCCGCGGTCAACGGGCATCTTCTCCTGCGGTAAAAAAACAAGAAAGAATAACGGATCCACTCTCATGACGACCACGACCGGACTCAACGTAGCATGCTGGAACATCCGAACCATGCTCGACAAAGCAGACAGCGGACGCCCTGAACGTCGCTCCGCCCTCATTGCCCATGAATTGCGGAGGTTAAACATCGACATCGCCGCGCTCAGTGAAGTACGTTTTTCGGACGAAGGCAGCCTCCAAGAACTTGGCGCTGGGTACACCCTCTACTGGTCAGGCAGGCCTGAATCAGAAAGACGGCTCTCAGGCGTGGGTTTCATGGTCAAGACCTCCATTACGACTAAGTTGGAAATCCTACCAACGGGTCACTCAGACCGCATCATGTCCATGCGCCTCCCACTGAGACACCAGCAACACGTCACCCTTCTCAGTGTGTACTCCCCAACCCTCCTGGCAGAGCCTGCTGAAAAAGACAAGTTTTACACTGACCTGCGCAGCCTCATACAGAGCACCCCTGCAGACGACAAAGTCATCATCCTTGGCGACTTCAACGCCAGAGTGGGCCAGGACTCTGAAGCTTGGAAAGGAGTCCTCGGCAAACATGGCGTCGGGAACTGCAATGACAATGGCCGCCTACTGTTGGAGTTCTGTGCAGAGCAGCAACTGTTCATCACCAACACTACTTTTCAGCAAAAGGACAGTCGAAAGACCACCTGGATGCATCCTCGCTCCAAACACTGGCACCTTATCGACTATGTCCTAGTGCGTCAGAGGGACCGCAGTGACGTCCTCCTCACCAGAGTGATGCCCAGCGCAGAGTGCCACACTGACCACCGTCTTGTCCGCTGCAAACTCAGGCTCCACGTCAAGCCAAAACCCAAGAAATGGGGGCCCCGCAAGAAAAAGCCTGATGTTGCCAGCCTTCAGCGTGACGACGTGAAAGCTGCCTTTCAGACAGATTTACAGCGCAGGCTCAAAGACACAGCGGACCCAGCAGACTTCTCCCCTGAAACACTTTGGGAACAACTGAAAACTGCTATTGCAAAATCCTCTGCAGAAGTCCTGGATTTCGCTAGAAAGAAGAACAAAGACTGGTTTGACGAGAACGATGTAGAGATCCAGGAACACCTAGCAAAAAAAAAGAGCCGCCCATCAGGCCCACCTAGCCCAGCCTTCCTGCCCTGTGAAGAAGTCTGCCTTCCGCCTCGTCTGCAGCAGTCTCCAGCGCAAGCTCAGAGATCTCCAGAATGAGTGGTGGACCAGACTTGCACAGAGGACCCAGCTTTGCGCTGACAATGGTGACTACAGGGGCTTCTACGAAGCACTGAAAGCAGTGTATGGCCCCAGACACCTGGTACAAAGTCCCCTGCGAAGCGCGAATGGCCAGGCACTCCTCACAGATAATACCTCCATCTTGAACCGCTGGTCGGAGTACTTTCAGAGCCTCTTCAGCGCTGAGCGCACTGTTCAAGAAGCAGTCGTCCTACAAATCCCACAACTCCCAGTAAAGGTTGAATTGGACGAACCGCCCACCGCTGAAGAGACCCTGACAAGAGTGGCAAAGCAGCAGGCATTGATGGAATACCACCAGAGATCTGGAAACATGGAGGCCCAGCACTGCACAACAAGCTCCATGACCTCTTTCTCTGCTGCTGGGAGGAAGGAACACTACCAAAGGATCTCCGTGATGCTGTCGTTATCACCCTGTACAAGAACAAAGGCGAGACGTCAGACTGTTCCAACTATCGGGGAATTACCCTGCTGTCCATTGCTGGGAAAATTCTTGCAAGGCTGCTCCTGAATCGGCTGGTACCTACCATCGCTGAAGACCACCTCCCAGAGAGCCAGTGTGGCTTCAGAGCAAACAGGAGCACCACCGATATGGTCTTTGTGCTGAGACAGCTTCAGAAGAAGTGCCGCGAGCAGAACAAAGGGCTGTACGTAACGTTTGTCGACCTAACAAAAGCGTTCGACACTGTGAGCAGGCAAGGCATGTGGCAGATCCTGGAGCGACTTGGCTGTCCCCCAAAGTTCCTCAGCATGATTGTCCAGCTACACGAGGACCAGCAAGGCCAGGTCAGACTCAACAATGTTCTCTCAGAACCATTCCCTATTCTCAACGGCGTAAAGCAGGGCTGCGTGCTGGCACCGACCCTCTTCACCATCTATTTTAGCATGATGTTGAAGCAGGCCACAGTAGACCTCGATGATGACGATGCAGTGTACATCAGGTATCGTCTCGATGGCAGCCTGTTCAATCTCAGACGACTGCAGGCCCACACGAAAACCCTAGACCAACTGATTCGTGAGCTGCTTTTTGCTGATGATGCTGCCCTCGTTGCACACAGAGAGAGAGAGAGAGCCCTGCAGCGCATCACGTCCTGCTTCGCAGACGCTGCCCAGCTCTTTGGACTCGAGGTCAGTCTGAAAAAGACAGAGGTCCTCCATCAGCCGGCACCCAAGACAGTGTATCGCCCTCCTCACATCACCATTGGCGAGTCTGAACTAAAGTCAGTGCACCAGTTTACTTACCTTGGCTGCATTATCACGTCGGACGCCAAGCTGGACAGGGAGCTTGACAGCAGGCTGGCAAAAGCGAACAGCGCTTTCGGGCGACTTTTCAAGCGGGTGTGGCACAATCAACAGCTGAAAACAGGCACCAAGATCAGCGTGTACAGAGCTGTGGTCCTCACCACCCTGCTGTATGGTTCCGAGTCCTGGGCCCTCTACCGCAGCCAACTACGACTCCTCGAACGTTTCCACCAGCGCTGCCTGCGTACCATCCTGGGAATTCACTGGAGTGACTATGTCACCAACGTCGAGGTCCTTGAACAGGCTGAAACTGTGAGCATCGAGGCCTTGCTGCTGCGGACACAGCTCCGCTGGGCGGGGCATGTCTCCAGGATGGAGGATCATCGCCTACCAAAGATCACCCTGTTCGGCGAGCTTGCTACTGGACACCGTGACAGAGGGGCACCAAAGAAGAGATACAAAGACTGTCTCAAGAAGTCACTTAGTGCCTGCCAAATCGACCACCACCAGTGGTCCTCGCTTGCTGTGGACCGTGACACCTGGCGCTCCACCATTTACAAGGCAGCTGTCTCCTTTGAGGACTCTCGCAGAGCTAGCCTTAAGGACAAGCGGCTCAGGAGAAAAAACAGAGATGCCGCAACTCAGAACCCTGGCCATACCTTCCCCTGCAGCCACTGCGGTCGAACCTGCCTGTCCCTGATTGGCCTCCGCAGCCACGAACAAGCCTGCAGACGTCGTGGGCAACTCCTATAAAATCTTCGTTCGCGAAGTCAAGCCAAGAGAGGATATTATGAGCAGTTAGGATGGTAAACCTCTGGCAGGCCGTCTGCTCGTGTTACTAGTTTATTTCGTATTAATCTTCAGATACTACACGTATGTTATATTGTACTTTGTCCGATCCAGGTTTTCGCTTTCTAGATCAAGCTTTACATCTTCGCTGACCTTTTCAAGTCTGTTCTATTTATAGATCTATTTATAGAAGAGATGTTTTAGGATGGGTCGCGCTGGAGCAAATTCAAAAGAATGCTCATGACGACAAAAGCGGGCAGGTCAGAAAGTCTGACAACAACAGTAACCAGATACAAATTACATCATGTCTAATTAAGTTAACCTCGCTGCTGAACCTCCATTTGGCGGGAAACGCCGTGTGTGTGTGTGTGTGTGTGTGTGTGTGTGTGTGTGTGTGTGTGTGTGTGTGTGTGTGTGTGTGTGTGTGTGTGTGTAAACACGCATATCTCCGATGTTGGTGTATGTACACGCTTGAAACTTGGGGATGTGCTGTGTTCAATGGGTGCCTAGGACAGCCGCCGAGCATATTAACACTGGGCGTCTCACTGGAGGGTTAAAAGACCGTTTATAGAAAGTCGGTTGTACCGCATTAGAGTCCGCCATTATTGTCGGTTGTACCACATTAGAGTCCGTTATTTTTGTCGGTTGTACCGCATTAGAGCCCGCCATTATTGTCGGTTGTACAGCATTAGAGTCCGTCATTATGAGTTGTCGGTTGTGCCGCATTAGAGTCCGCCATTATTGTCGGCTGTACCACATTAGAGTCCGCCATTATTGTCGGTTGTACAGCATTAGAGTCCGTCATTATTGTCGGTTGTACCGTATTAGAGTCCGTCATTATTGTCGGTTGTACAGCATTAGAGTCCGTCATTATTGTCGGTTGTACCGCATTAGAGTCCGTCATTATTGTCGGTTGTACCGCATTAGAGTCCGCCATTATTGTCGGTTGTACCGTATTAGAGTCCGTCATTATGTACCGCATTAGAGTCCGCCATTATTGTCGGTTGTGCCGCATTAGAGTCCGTCATTATTGTCGGTTGTACTGCATTAGAGTCCGTCATTATTGTCGGTTGTGCCGCATTAGAGTCCGCCATTATCGTCGGTTGTACTGCATTAGAGTCCGTCATTATTGTCGGTTGCGCCACATTAGAGTCCGTCATTATTGTCGGTTGTACCGCATTAGAGTCCGTCATTATTGTCGGTTGTACCGTACTGATTAGAGTCCGCCCTTATTGTCGGCTGTGCCGCATTAGAGTCCGTCATTACTGTCGGTTGTACCGCATTAGAGTCCGTCATTATTGTCGGTTGTACAGCATTAGAGTCCGTCATTATTGTCGGTTGTACCGCATTAGAGTCCGTCATTATTGTGGGTTGTACCGTATTAGAGTCCGTCATTATTGTCGGTTGTGCCGCATTAGAGTCCGTCATTATTGTCGGTTGTGCCGCATTAGAGTCCGTCATTATTGTCGGTTGTACAGCATTAGAGTCCGTCATTATTATCGGTTGTGCCACATTAGAGTCCGTCATTATTGTCGGTTGTACCGCATTAGAGTCCGTCATTATTGTCGGTTGTACCGTATTAGAGTCCGTCATTATTGTCGGTTGTGCCGCATTAGAGTCCGTCATTATTGTCGGTTGTACCGTATTAGAGTCCGTCATTATTGTCGGTTGTACCGCATTAGAGTCCGTCATTATTATCGGTTGTGCCGCATTAGAGTCCGTCATTATCGTCGGTTGTACCGCATTAGAGTCCGACATTATTGTCGGTTGTGCCACATTAGAGTCCGTCATTATGGTCGGTTGTGCCACATTAGAGTCCGTCATTATTGTCGGTTGTACCGCATTAGAGTCCGTCATTATTGTCGGTTGTACCGCATTAGAGTCCGTCATTATTGTCGGTTGTGCCACATTAGAGTCCGTCATTATTGTCGGTTGTACCGCTTTAGAGTCCGTCATTATTGTCGGTTGTGCCGCATTAGAGTCCGTCATTATTGTCATATTGACTTGAAATTTTGGATATAGCTAGATTGGAGAAAGACATTGAACGAATTGGTTAGTCAGCTTTGCATAGTTTGAACATTTTTCAGTAAACAAATAAATTCTGTGCAGAAAAATTTAAAAGTGAAAAAAATACTTAGACTTCTGGAGAAAATCAGACCGTGACGGTGACGTAAAAGCAGAAACACCACGCAGACATCGACGCAATACTCTAGATATGACATCTCTCTCTCTCTCTCTCTCTCTCTCTCTCTCTCTCTCTCTCTCTCTCTCTCTCTCTCTCTCTCTCTCTCTCTCTCTCTCTCTTTCTCTCTCTCTCTGTCTCTGTCTCTGTCTCTGTCTGTTTGTCTGTCTGTCTCTGTCTCTCTCTCTGTCTCTGTCTCTCTCTGTCTCTGTCTCTGTCTGTCTGTCTGTCTGTCTGTCTCTCTCTCTCTCTCTCTCTCTCTCTCTCTCTCTCTCTCTCTCTCTCTCTCTCTCTCTTTCTCTCTCTCTCTCGCAATTTGTTTGCAGACTACGCTACTCTCAACGTGTCGTCGGCAAAAATATTCTACAATTAATTCTTCTTTGCAGCATAGCCTACTACTTAGAGGTCTCAAATAGGTGCCGAGACAACTACATGATACCTATCCCAT